>JAPCWY010000011.1:4940454-5556136 GCA_028455895.1 Rhodomyrtus tomentosa | reverse complement strand
TCATGTGCACTCAATAGAATCAATTTAGTATTGGCTTTGTAAACAAGGGGAATACCTGAAGATCGGCCAAGAAACCATGAAAAGCAACCCGGAAAATATGTGGACCAATTTTCTGCTCAGACTCTGCTTCAATTCAAAAGTTCAACAAAGTCAAAGAGAGAGACCATTCTTGAAAGAGAGTAAGAAAACGGGGTTCTCAATTGCTCGAATGTGATTTTCAGGCAGAACATGATCTTCTAAGCTGCACTACCACGATTCATACACTGCTGCATAATGTATAAGACATGACCGGATTATAGTTGGGCATTACATGAAAGATGACATTTTTACGGGGATTTGATAGAAACAGACTCACGAATTCACAATTGCGGTCGGTGAAAGCAGCTACAAACCATTAGGAGAGAGCAAGCAGAGACATAAGGGAGGGGTTCAGAACCTCCAGAAATCATCCCCTGAAGATTGGCAGCCGTTGGATCATAGATAAATATATCTCGGCCGTCCATTAAAGAGGGGACACTGGACTTCCTCTTCCAAACTTTGGACAGACGAGAAAGAAACAACAAAGGGAAAATGTCGGGTGTCTTTCATTCACATGAAGTCATTCATAGGGACAGTATCTCCATCATTTTCATACTATTCAGCTATTTTGCCTTAAACATGGGATCAGCGATATCCAAATCCTAAGGAGCGATGATCAATTCGAATCTCCAAGCGCACGACACATCTGCCCGAGTTCTTGCAGAAATCAAGACACAGCGCTAACAGATGGACCATGCATGAGGAACCGTGAAACAGCGGATGAACTCATCCTGCATTATCCTTACACATGCATTGAGTGTGTGTGTGTGTGAGAGAGAGAGAGAGAGAGGCAGGCCTGTTGGATGAGGTTTCGCTGGGTGAGAGTGTCGAACGCTAAGACGAGAGAGTAAGCTCCAGCGAGCACGGCCGTGGTGGCTACGGCGTCCTGCGCGATAGCTCCACCGCCGGAGCCGAGGATGCACCGGCAGAGCCCTTTCCGGGACGGGCCATGAAGCTTTGCCCCGACCGGGGTTGGGAAATGCACGGACGAGGAGAACCGATCGGGAGAGGGAGGTCCGGGGGCGGCCCAATGGCGGTGTCGCAAAGCGGAGATCGAGGCGCGGTGGTGGCTCGAGATGGTGAGGGACGAGAGGCTCATCCTTCTCTGCCCCGGTGGAGGAGAGCGAGCCAGAGACTTGAGCGACCGAGAGAGAAGGCCGAGTCGCGTCGTTTTGGGCGGGTGGGCTATTTGCTGTTCGGGTCGCTCCGCTTTCCGTCTTTGGAAATACGGGCCGAACCCATTGACGGCGAAGAAAATGGCCTGGATCCGGATCCACCGGATCGGATCTATTTGAGCCCTCACAACCACTTGTTTATATGGATCTAGTCCAATAAATCGTAGAATAGCCCAATTCCCCAAGCTAAATCACAATCTTTCATGATTCTTTTCTTGTTTATTCAAGTATTTTGTATTACAAATCTGTATCTGAAAAATATAAAAAGTCGTGAGACATACTATCATAAAACCCCATGATTAAAGGATCCTAAATCTATTATTAATTAAAAAAATATTAAGATAAATAATTGGTTAGAATTTTTAGGGCATTCGATAATTTCGATTTTGCATCACTCCAACACGTAGTCGTTTAAGGCTAATTCTTCTTTGCCTAATTCTTGTCATTTACGAGAGATAAATGTGTTATCCACATTGAGAATGTATATTTTTTTTGGGATTGCATTGGTACCAAATTAACATCTATTAGTGAAAAGTTGACATGAGCCACAATCTTAGCTGAATACAGTTCGTGGGAACAAATTGCTGGATGAAACTGGCAATGGCAAAGCTTTCTTCTCAGTGTGGAACAGGACATGACTCCTAGAGCTCCGATTGCCGAACAGTTGCAATGAAATTCCTCGTATTCCGACATGTGTCGGACAGACCTCTTCATTCTTTTGAAATCTCGTGAGATTGTCAAGATTGACTTTGATCTGATAAAATAAGTTGTGGCAATCTCATTCAGCTTTGCGTTCCATATATTTTTCTGCATTTCTAGTGACTTTTGATTTTGGAGACTAGTTTGACCAAGGTTATAAATCTGTGTCGATTTGATCCATCCGACCAACTTTTGTCGGACAGCGCTGTCATGCTATTTTTAATAATAATTTATTTATTTTCAAATATATATTTTTCTCCTTCTCCTTCATCCTCCAACCTATCGCTAGCCGGATTGGTGAAAATTAATTCAAATTAAGAAGGAAATAAAAAAAATATATTAAAAATTGCTTCCGTCAGCAAAAGTTGACTGGGTCGACTAAATTGACATAAATATAAAAGAATTAGGACTGAATTGGTAAAAAATAAAATTTCATAATCGAATGGGCGTAATTATAATAAATTAAATTTTGTTTTCTAATAATTTTCTTGATCTCTTTCTCTGTACTAAACCTGACTCAAGAGTAGGCCTTCGGGTTAAGGATTTGAATCCCTTGACATGAAGTCAGGGGATTATAGGAGTAGCTATTAGGGGTGAATAAATCGAACTATCAAAATTGGGACCGCTCGGACCGAACCGGGACCGGTGATCCGGTTCCCGGTTATAGTAGGAGCGGTCCAGTTCTCGATTCTAGGGTTCTAGGATCGGACCACCCGGGCTGGACCAATCGAAACATGGAACATTGGTTTAAAGAACGCTAGTTCTATGATTTCTCCCACGATAGGCACACCGTAATGAACATGAAAGCCCTACTTCTAGACAACTTTCGTATCTATACCTAAATTCTCAATCTAATCTCTACATTACCAACCAGCGCAGGTGAAATGCACCGTGATCTAGTAGCTCGTGCAGACAACATAAATTGCTCCCATAATACTCCTCACTTTTTCGAGATCTAAGGCAAAAAATTGAGCTTAACCACCATTAATCACTCGTTTGGCCCCTAATTCAGCTCGTAGAACGAATGCCAACCTCTTCATCGACGAGTTTGCACTTGTTCAAAGTGAGACGAACGGTGTTTTTTTTTTTTTGCATGTTTCTGGTCCAATGGAACCACTCGAAACCAGATTGGACCGGTGGTTTGGTTCCCGATCACATGTACCGATACAGGTTCAGCGCGACCTTACGGTTTTGAATTCTTAAAAATGACTTTTTGAGTCAACAATGCCCTTTTGCAGGAGATTATGGAAGACCCTCCTGTGGCAGCGGATGGCTACACGTATGAAGCAAAGGCGATAAGGGCGTGGCTGAGCGACCACGACACTCCCCCATGACGAATCTTCGGCTAGAAAACTTAAATCTCGTGTCGAATAGGATCGTTCGGTCAGCTATTCAAGAATGGCGTCAGAGCAATGGTAGCTAATGTGGTCCGTGAAACGACGCACAAGAGACCGTTAGAACAATAAATCTAAAATCTCTATGTTTTTTGGCGAAAGATATTTCGTCGCGGACATTTCTGGCGAAACGATATGTGATATCTTGTAAAATTTCGATAGAAGTATGACAATCGGGAAGCAATTCAAGATTTTCACTGAAGCGTTTCTTTTAGTTAGCCATTTTGTGATTTTATCCTCAAGCGAATATGTTACTTCCTACAGGCTACTCTCGTTGACAGCAGCGGTCGATAATTTTATTTCTAGATATCGATTCTGATGGCCATGAAATTTACTTCTATTGTATCTCCATATGATGTAATTTAACCACAATCTAGGTATCCGTAGTTGAACTCTTGATTAGCAACTTTGCATATGGTAGCTTCATACAGTTTCGGACAACTCAGGTTATCTTGGTCGTGGTTCAATGGCAGTGCACTATGAGTTTTTGCGAGACCATTGTACTGTTTTAAATGCTCTAGTTATTTCATTGGAGAGGTAAATAGAGCCTAAAAAGGTTTAAATTCAGAGCTTCCTGGTCAATACCATTTGAAATTTTATGGGATAATTACAAAAGTTTTACCTCGTAAGATGAAACAATAATTTAACATTTAATTACTCTAGCATGCACCTCATTGTTGATAGAATTAAGGTGTATTGTGATTATCCACTTATCGCCTCCACAAGTTTGACCAATAACAAGATCTCTCTTTATGCATACTTTTCGCGAGATAAGTACGTCACAAATACCATAGTATGGTGCTCATTTAGTCATTTGCGCGTAATAACTTTTTTTTAATAAATTTAGTGTCATAACTTCTAAAAAAATTAAGTTGAGTGCAATAACTTTCAATGATCATTTTAGTGCTAATTTTTTCTAAAATGTTCACCCAAGTTGCAAAAATGCGATCTGGCATTGGCCTTATGGTGGACATTTTAAAAAAGTTATGTCACTCAAGTTATCAATTAAAAAGTTTTATAGCACTCAAATGATTGAAAAAAATGTTATGACATTTAAGTGAGCGTCGTATATAAATTATGACACTCAAGTAATAAAAAAAAAACTATAATCCTTCAATTAGACCCGTACAAATTATGGCCCTTCCGTTGTACTTTGCCCTACTTTTCACTAAAGAAACTATCATTGATTATTTGATTAAAATAATATTACAATTATGTGTTAATTCATTCCTAACATGTTTTTATCAATTGAGCCTTCAATATTTTGCATTTATATCAATTTAATCCTTTTGGCTGGCCGACACTGACGTAGATGATTTTTAATAATATTTATTTTCTTAATTTCTTTCTCTTTCTTTTTTTACCGTTCTTATCCAGATCTAGGCTAGGATAGACAAGGGCTTCATGGCCCTCGTCTAGTGGCCAGCGAGCTCTAGCGACCCTCCTTGATCACATCTCCTGGGCAAGTGAAAGACAAAAATTAAAAGAAAAAATAAAAACAAAAAAGATCAAAAATAAATATGTATATATATATATATACCCACCAATGGATAGCTCAGTTGGTTAGGGCGCATTTGAGATTGTATGGTTAAGCGCACTGATTCCAGGTTCGATTTACCAGATGAGCACCTGTGATTTAAGTGGGAGTCATGGAGGTGGGTTGCTGTGCTAGTCTCTCCCGAGGAACAGTCGAGGTGCGTGCAAGCTAGGCCGGACACCTTGGTTATCAATATATATAAACACACACACACACACACACACACACACACACACACACACACATATATATATATATATAAATTATCCACCTTAGTGCACTCGATGCTACATTAGCGTTGGTCGATCAAAAGTACTGAATTGACATAAATTTAAAAAGTTTAGAATTCAACTGATAAACAAAAAATTACTATTAAATTGACACAATTTTAATAATTTTAAGATTTTTTTGGTAATTTTTTCTTGCTTATTCTTGTAAGCAGTAAATTATGCGCTCTCGAACTCTTTGAGATTTTCGACCAAAAATGTATCCACCCATGGATAGCTCAGTTGGTTAGAGCGCATTTGAGATTGTGTGGTTATGCGCACTAGTCCCAGGTTCGATTTCCTAGATGAGCACATGTGATTTAAGTGGGGTCATAGCGGTGGGTTGCTGTGCTAGTCTCCCCTGAGGAATAGTCGAGGTGCGGCAAGCTAGCCGGGACACCTTGGTTATCAAAATATATATATATATATATAAAAATTATCCACCTTAGCGCACACGATGCTATATTAGCGTTGGTCGATCAAAAGAACTGAATTGGCATAAATTTAAAAAGTTTAGAATTCAATTGATAAAAAAAAAATTAAGACTGAATTGACATAATTTTAATAATTTTAATATTTTTTTGGTAATTTTTTCTTGTTTATTTTTTGTAAGGAGTAAATTATGCGCTCTCGAACTCTTGGAGATTTTTCGACCCAAAAAAAAAAACTCTTGGAGATGGCTTCGGCCTCTGAGCAGCAGATAAAAAAAAGCGTATGGATATACAGTGCCACTGGTGCTTTAAATGATAATGCATTTTTTACATGGCATATTTAGGTAGTCGAATATTCATGAGTTTAGGAAACATTTATGAATGCTTGTAATTTTTTGGGACAGTGTATTTATTTTTTTACCGCATATGTGACCACATTTAATATAAAGAAATTGGCAAAAAGATATCACGTGCCAATATTTGTATACAACGTTTACTTTGGTGTCAGTATTTTTTTATTAATTAAGTACCAATTTATTAAAAATAATTATTTAAGTGTCAATTAGGTGAAGTCACCAGAATTTCTTACTGTTGACAGTAAGGGATTATTTTTCTCCAATTTAACACTAAATTAATCATTTTTTGGATCATTTGAGTGCTAATTTTTTTTTAAAATAATTATTTAAGTGCAAACTCTAGTGAATTGCGAAAATTCCTTGCCGTTGGCACTAATGATTATTTTTCTCTAATTTCACATTTAAGTGATTTAAAAAAATATTGACAACAAAATAAACGCCGTACACAAATATTAGCCTTACACAAATATTGACACTTAAGGTGTCTTTATGTCTAAAGACATTACTGACTTCCTTAAGAAAAGAGACCACTAAATATTTTTCCATCTGATTTTTTATTTTATTTTTGTTAATGTATAAATATGTTCATACATCATTTTTTTTTACATCGTTCTTAATACTCAAACCGTAAAAGTTGCGGGTCATTGTTTT
The DNA here is from genome assembly GCA_028455895.1 of Rhodomyrtus tomentosa. Lineage (NCBI taxonomy): Eukaryota > Viridiplantae > Streptophyta > Magnoliopsida > Myrtales > Myrtaceae > Rhodomyrtus > Rhodomyrtus tomentosa. Next base: position 5,549,549 of record JAPCWY010000011.1, on the reverse strand, counting down.
TCCCAATTCTAACTAAATTAAAAGTTAAAAGTTTGAATTGATCATAACAAATGACTTTTCAAAATGCATTTCGAAAATGCTCAATGGACTTTTCTATTGCGGTTTATTACGGTACTTGCTTTTCATCAAAATCATTTAAGCAGAAATTCTTTGCAGTTACTCGAAGGTTTTTCTGGACAACCCTTCGAAAATGCAGCCTGAAATGCACAATCATGAAAATAACATAAGAGAATAAAATGGGGACCCATTTAAAAAATAATGTCCGTATTTTTATTTAAAAAAATTGTCCATATCATATGACTTTTGATAACTACACTTAATTAAATGTTGACACCTAAATTTTAAATTTTAGAAAATCATTCATTTAAGCATAAAATGGGAGTTAATCAATATTCTCGCAAAAAAGCAATTCCTCATACATTGCATATTTTATGTCGGTCATGTCATTTGCATTTAGGGTAAGAAATTGGTCATTAAGTTTAATCTCTACAGGTGATCGGACTAAACTCAGCATGAAGCCGAATTTTATATATGGGTTTGGACTTAATTTATAATTCGGCCTATTTTAGCTTTTTAATGATGCGACGCTTTTAATTAATTACCTATTTAGTTAATTAAAGCCCGATTAGCCCCGAACTAGCATGAATGAGCCCCGCAAGACCCTAATTTTAGGATGGCCCATGTCACAATTTCTCGTGGCCGAAAATTTCATCATAAAATAAGACATGTGGAATTCGGTTGCCTCATGTGCACATCCATTGTGGCCGAAAATTGCATTATGACAAAGGAAGTTTTGGCAAATATTCAAAGATATACATGTGATATTCGGACAATCCCTTTTGCACATATCTAGTGGCTAAAAATTGCATTTTAAAGGAGGGGGATATTTATCAAATATTTAAATTTTTAAGATACACTCTTCGAGAATTAATATTGAATATTGCATCCTTGTCATCAAGTTAGACGATGCATCTATAAAAACAAGGCTTAACCGTAGGGTTTGAGGAGGCCACATAACTCAATATACAGTCACATGAAGAGAGAGCACGAGAAGTGATTCAATTTGATAATACGCGACTCGAGCATATAAAATTCGAGAGAGAAAAAGAAGGAGACTCATCATAATCTCAGCCCGTCGGCAGCCTGGAGCAATTTCGTGCCAATCAACTGTGTGTCGTCGTCCATGCTCCGATTGACTAGTGTCAGGTATCGCGACGTTCAACATTCGACGATCTCCCACTAGCTACTGATGATGTGATGATCCGATGTCAGGAACTTCCTCTCCAAGCTCTTGAATTCGTTGTTCCTACCGACCACGTCAGCCTGAACTATTGGCCGCTCATTATTCAACCCTAGTTTGAGGCCAACCGACCTTCGTTTAATATTATTTTATGTCACGCCCCGCGACATTCGGAAGCACGAACGCGCGACTCCCTTCACAAAACTCTCGAGTCTCGGGAAATCATTGTCGAGAGATGCATAATGTAATCAAGCATGCGAAAACGTAATATGAATAACACCTCCATATATAAACCAAATGGGACTTGGATAATGAAAACATCATATAAGAACACCCACATCATGAGTTGATACAAAAGCACATGTGAGCTAATCCCGCTGACAGGTCAAGGCAACAGGACTTAATCAAAAGACAATCCATGTATAAGTCTCCCAAAAGAAATAAACCAACGATGTCATCATCAAAAGGCTACAAAGTAAGTCAAAAAATCCCTAGGTCGAACCGCTAGAATCGTTTGTCTCATATGCATCCTCATTAGGCTCGTCGTCCGAAAAGGTCTCGGAGCGCACATCCACAGTGTACTCCATCGTATCGTCCTCTAGCTCGTCCTCCGAGGCGTCGATCTCAATCAATTCCACCGTGTCCTCCAAAGTAGGAGTCTTCTCAGGTACGTTCCTTAAGCCAGCTACGGACAACTCGACCTCTACAGAATCCCGAGTGGGATGACACCAGCTGAGGATGACTCATCGAGATACCTCAGTGGACTTCAACGGACCAGTAGTAACCTCGCCTATCCTACGAAACCAGGCCTCAAACCTGTGTGGTTGCCAGTCCTTATCGCCCTCGTCGACCTAGACTACTGTACACTTCCTAACATACATGGTATCCCAACCGTCCGGGAACTCATAAAAATAGATGATCATTTCCTTAGGATTGCCTAGGCGCGTAGGTAACATCTTCAGGGTTTCGGATCTGAAAAAGTAAGGTCCCACAATGGGGTGAGATCGATATCTAAGTAAGATAAGTCCTAACAGTAGGTCAGACTGACAATACACCTAGATGAATACAAATAATGAACAAGAATATGCGTTCAATAATATAAGGCACTCATCAGTTATAAAATGTCATACGGATACAAACGATTGACAATCAAGCAGTCATTTCAACACAATTCATCAATTAAGTCAGGCATGGAATACAAAATCAAACCATACATTCCACCCTTCAGAACTTCCTCATGATTCACGCTAGAGTATAAAACACCTTAGGCTCGGTTCGCGTCATTACGCCTAAGACCATCAAATTGACAAACCCGCGTTAAACGCATCAAGTTTTCAAATATCATTCCAGGCCTTTGTCGACACATAATCAATTTCGTCCTACATTTCAACCCATCAGGACATTAATTCTCACAACCCCGCGTCTCAACACATCAGGGTACCCGCCATCACAACCCCACGTCTCAACGCATCATCATACCATGAGTTTCCCAAGCACGCTAAATTTCATTTTAATTTAATACTTCATAATCGAGTACAAGCTCATGCAACAAGCTAAATGTCTACGGCATGCGAGACAATCAAATTCATCACTCAAATGTGGCAATCAACTCATGGCATATGCATTTAGCAAGCATTCAAGCATTCATCAATTCACAATGACGAACATCGGACAATTACACAATAATCTCACGAAAATTCACCAAATTCACAATCAATTCATCCAGTTAAGGCCTATTCGCCTAGCCAAGGTTTAGGGACTCCTTACCTTATGTTCAATTCAACAAAAATATCCTCACAAGCACTTCAAAGGTTCGGGCCAATAATCCCAAAACAGGGCAGCCGTATAACCTAGAGGAATTTAATTAATTTGCCAATTTTTCCTCATCCAATCTTCGAAGCACGGAGCATAAACCTTATGGCATTTCAATTGATGTTCTAGTATGCCTCAACGACGAAATTAGAGCTCGACGACGCCCTTAACAGCCTCTAAGGTCTCTGTTTGCATAGAACTGAAACAAGGGATTTCGGTTCTATTCTATCCCCACTAAACAGCCCACAAATCATCCTTAATCCTTAACTTATCAACTAATTCCCTTGCTAATATATGGTCCTATGTGTTAAGGAGCCTCACCGAAAATTTGAGGACGACGCGACGTCGGAAAGTCCACGAGCAAAACCAAATCCTTTAAGTCCACCACCGGTCAGATTCTGCTCTTCAAACACAACGCCATTTCAGTATCAAAAATTCATCAAATTCATCCAAACTTTTTACCTCATCTCATCCATTCCTAGTACAACATGTCTATAAACTACCACCGAAAATTTGAAGCAATTTGAGGTCCTATGGAGGCCAAACGAAAACTTACCTCCTGCTATGACGAAATCCGTCAGCTTTCGGGAGATTGGATAGCCGGAGCTCCTCAGGTGGCCAAATGTCGAGATTCCACCTGGAGGTGGTTGACAAGAGGCTGAGCTTGAAGCTAGTGGTTGGCATGAGGGCTGGTGATCGCCGGAGATGGAGCTCGACGGAGGCGAAGTGGCGGTGGCAAGTCGGTCGGGCAGGGGCTAATTTGACTGAGGAGAAAAGAGAAAGAAGAGGAAGAAAATTGGCTATGGAGGTGAAGCATTCGGCTGAGTAAGGAGGATGAAGGTGTTATACACCAATTTGGAGAGTTAACAAGGTAGAATGGTAGGTAAAAAATTGATCAATTAATGCTAATTGGCCATCCATTGACACTTGTCCTCTAGTCATTAATCAAGCTCATCCAATGGCCAATAATTCTCTCAATTTTTGGCAGCCTTGGGGTATGGTCAATGACTAAAATGCCTTTATCCATTTATTAAGACAAGGTCAATACTTGAGGGGCAAAACGATAATTTCGCCCTTGTCGTTCTGAACGTTGTTTTTCCAATTCAAATTTCATTCAATTAGGCGACGTCCAATCCAATTATAATGTTGGAATTCTTGATTTTTCATTTTCCAATTTCGAGACTCGTCCTTAGGATATTTCTCCGTCGAATGTAATTTCAGACTATCCCGAACTGACGAGCGGCTCTTGCTGATGTTATGCGTATCAACTCCATGATTCTCATCACACTTAGGACTCGTTAGTTCATGACGACTTTGGTTGTCATGTAATTGCGAGGGTCTATTACTAGTTCCAATGGTCTCGATCGTCATCGTTCGATTTAGAAAAATTTCGCAAATTATATATTAGTTAAGTGGCATCACTTGCACTCTAATCGTATGACGCTAGCAATGCATTCCTTAATCGTTCTTAGATCGATATTTAATGGTTATAAATACTCCAACGGCAATCCTTATGATCAAAGTGACATTTACTATTTGAGTTTCCTAGGTCCACGTACCTTGTCTCGCGTTAGCCTTTCCATTTTGGTCAGTTAACTCGAGATTGATCAAATTTGAGCGAAATACGACTGAAATACATCGTTAGATACATTCTCATTGATAAGTCTCGAAATGACAGAAAAAATCAGAATGTCACATTTTAAGTCCTAATCCCTCTATTATTCGTGCAGATTGTTTGGGAATAGTTTCAAGCAAATCGGACTGGAGAAGGTTCGCTTTTGAGTGCAATTACATCAGATGCTGGCTTGCTGGAAATTGAGCAAAGAAGGGGTATATTTTCTCAATTTTTAGTTGTAATTCGATGCGTTAAATTTGTAACTTGCATATGTGTTTCGAATCACATGTTGATTTGCAATTAGAGTTGGAAAAAATTTCCTTTTTAAAAATTATCTGGAACATTTTTCCAATCTAAAAGCTAATTAAAATTGGACAAGATATTCATATGAGGAAAGATGAGCCCCAACGTCATAGTTTTCGGCCAACCCTCTTGAATTTTCAAAATTAAAGCTTCAATTGACTCATTTTTTATTTATTTTTGTCTTGCTTATTTGTTATAAATTTGCACATTTAAAAAAATATTTGCTTATAATATATGCTTTCTTTGTGCCTAGACCGTTCGAAAATTAAATGACATACCTTGGACAAGATCTCATGGAATGGGTGGGTTGGCAATTTATTATAAAACTTTGTATTATTTTTCCTTGGCAAAAGGGACATTGTTGTATTATACTTTATTTGTATACTGGCTTGAATTTTCGAGTATGTAACGGATAGAAAATTCTTTCTTTGACCTAGGTATCTGGGGATGAGTAGATTTTCAAAACAAAAGTCGGAATATGAAGGTATATTATGGGCATTTTTATTTAATCTTGTTCAAAATTTTCATTGCTTTTGATTGCTTTTTATTTAATCAGAAAATACCAAAAAAAAATCACATCGATCAATTGAAAAAGATTTTTCATAAAATTGGTATCGAAAGGGCATTAATTTTTTCAATTAATGCAACCAAGTTTTCGAACTCAATTTCTCTTATTAGCATAAATAAAATAATTTTCTCACTATTTTATTTAGATTTCTCATCGACTCATTAGGAAACAATTAGCGAGGACTCCAATTTAATATTTTTTTTATGAATTAAACTTAAATTACGATTCGGTAGGATTTGGGAGAATTCGAATTAGGTTAATTGATTTAATTAACTTGATAATTTATTAATTTAATTAATTTTAGGTTGCGACAGCTACAAAATCACAAATTGTCCATATTATTATCGTAAAAAATTATCCATGTCAACCCACCCAGGCATGGCCGAATTGGTTAGGAGATGGATTATCCTTGTGAGGTATCAGATTTAAATCTCTCAATTTGCGTTCTGTGACTTAAGTGAGGGTTGCGACTGGTAATTGTCGTGCTACTCTCCTGATGAATAGTCGAGATGCGCACAAACTGATTGGAACACATCCGTAAAAATAAAAATTATCGATGTCATATGACTCTTAATAACTACTCGTAATTTTGAATTTTGCTCTCATCAAACGTGGCGTGGTGCAGAACCTTGCGACAGATCAGAACCGTAGAAAGACAAAATTCTGATAGTGGCCCACCTTTTTTTTTTTTGGGTGGGACAAGTGGCCCGTTGACTTTACGAAGACTCTTTTGTTTTTTTTTTCCTTGAGACGAATGTCTTTTCCCAACGCTCTTTCTAACATGGACCTTCCTTCGCAAGTTATCGTCATATCACTGGGAAAAGCAGAAAGGGCTCACCAGAAAGAAACCGTCTTTTCCCACCCGGCATGCACACACCACGTCATCTGCTCGAGGTTGGCCGGCGGGGAAATCAGCGTTGCACGATCGCCCGTCGGAGCTTGAGGCAACTTGATGACGACGACGATGGGCGGGGCGTGAGACAGCTCTAGGATCGCCCTCCCAATTCGAAGTTTTTTTTCCCGAAAAGTTTCGACCTTGTCGACTATAACAACAGCCGTGACTATGCGTTCGAAGCTCCTTGCAATCTCGTAGTACACGTCTTTTGTTGCACCTACTTTTAGGATGTTCCTTTCAGCAATTGTTTAGGCTGGACCTCGATAGAAAGGCGCACATTTAGCATATTCTTCATGCGTGACCAGGCAAACTAGATTCTCTTTTGGCAGAAGGCGTGGGAACCCTCCTTTTAGGGCGTCTAGACAGCGAAAGGTTATGCTTGAATGAAGAATACGCTAGATCGGCCCGACTTTCCCAAATAAGCTTAATAATTTTTTTTAATTAATGATTAATGATTATCTTATAAAAAACGAGCTTCAAAAGATAAATAATTATAAATCAAATAATTATAATAACTATCAATAATTAAAAAAACTATAAAATTCGAAATCTTAAAAAAAAAAAAAATCGGCTCATGAGCCCGATTGCCGAGCGTCACCCTGATCTAGCAATCCCCTTATTTGATTGAAAGCGCGTGGGATGAATCCCTTGATGTAAAAATGGAAAGCATTTGTCACATACATTGGTTGAACCGTTGTGCATAACATCAAATGATGACTTAGAGAGAGGCATGGCTCACACGCAAGAAATGATGACGTCGGTCAAAGTCAAATCAGCCGAAGCAATGTATGCCATATGCCAATTGGTAGGAACTATATATATATATTTTGCTTATGCGTTTAGCATCTCTGAAAATTCAGCTAGATCGTTAGCTAATTGTGAAAATTACTTCTGCTAATCTATACGGTATTTTATTCCACTAAATTCCTAGTCTTCCGGCGGACAAATCAACCGAATATTCCATTCGGATATTTCTCTTCATGCAAAAACGGCACGTCGTTTTGCTCTGCTCCCACTTCGTCGGTGGGGCCCGCCACTCATTCTTGCATCCCCGCTATCTATCGCAAAATGAAATAACACCGTTGACCCTAGATAGCATGAGGCCCCCCAAAACGGCGCCGTTAAAGGACGTACGCGTATTGATTTCTCTCAGTCAGAGCAACTGCCATTTGGGTTTCTCCGCAAAATACTTTCCTCCTCCTCCTGCTTCGAAGCTTGAGTCGGCCATGGAAGGAACGGTGACGTGCGGGTCGTGGATCCGCCGCCCGGAGAACGCGAACCTCGTGGTGCTGGGGAAGTCGCGGCGCAGCGGCTCCTCCTCGCCGCCATCGCTCGAGATCTTCGCCTTCGATCCCAAGTCCACTTCCCTCTCCTCTTCCCCGCTGGTTCGTCTCCTTGTTCGGTAGCGTCGAAGTCGCATTCTGATCACTGTTTCTCATGTTTTTACTAGTGTGCCGACCCCGTGCCCTGCTTTTTAGGTTATTCATGTGATCGAGGAGATCGAAGGCGATCCGTTGGCGATCACGGTTCACCCCAACGGAGAAGATATCGTGTGCTTCACGAGCTCGGGCAGTTGCTTGTGAGTCTCGTTATGGCAGATTACGCGATTTTCTATTTCTAGTTTCGCGCGATTTTATGGTTGCGGAGCTCTATTCACTTTTGGCACTCTACCCGGCGCTCGAATGTCGCACTTATCTGACTTGTGAAAGCATAGTTAAGCGGTTCAAATTCTTGTGGGTTTTAACTGATGGTCATGCTCGTTTGAACTGTTAATTCCCTTCAATATTTCCTTTCGAGACACATGTGACAGTTCAAATCTTGTTGGGCACAATTCCCTCGTTTGCTCGTTTCGTGCTTGAATGTCGTAAAAAAACCTCAATATTAACCATCATTGAAATGGATGACTTATTTAAAAGATTCCCTGTGAAGTAAGGTGGCATGTGTTTGGGAGTTGGGAACCTTACTGAATATCTAGATGAACTGTCCCTGTGCATGTGCCGGTCTTTTTCCTGAATCTCCTTTCCTTCTTAAGGTTGGAATTACGGGTTATGTTCCACCATACAAATGGTGGCCAAATTGGTCCAGTTCTTTATCATGTTAGAGTGATCATGTTGGGCAAAGGCAGTTGCAGAGGAGCGGCTGTGAAAGGGCGATTCCCCCTCTCCATTGAAGCGGGGCATTGTCTAGCTACACTAGTAGTTGCCCATTATTCACCCAGAAGGAAGAGGGGAAGGAGAACAGTCCGATAAATTTCTATCAAATTGAGAACATACCACGTCTGTGCCGAGTCCTGTTTTTTTAAGAGGAGTGGCACATTGGCTTTTCCGAAGGTTAACTTCCTTGGACTGAAAATCAAACCTTGGTCTTATGCATGACCAATCGTAGCGATAGAATGAATGCCGGTTCGGAGCCAAATCATACAATCACAATGGAATTAGAGAATTATCCTTTGCCTTCAAAATATCCCCTCATTTTTAACAGTGCTTACAGTGGCTAGGACTTGGCTTCGTGCAGGTCTATGTCTTTTTCTTTGGTGAAATGCTTTCTTAGTCATTTATTTTTATGGCAGTCCAACGGCGAGACCTTTCTGAAACCTGATTTGCCTACTTGTGGCAGGTTCAGTTCAATTTAAATTTACATTTTGAGGCATCTTTTTTGTGGTGAAATGCTTTCTTATTCTTTTTTTTTTCTATTCATTAGATATTGACAATAGGATATTTTGGTTCCCTCTGTCATCTTTTGGGTATATGAGAGGCTTCATAAATGTCAATATCTCAGCCCTATAGTCGACTTTGATAGAACAAATGTTCTCCTCACTATGGATGTTTGTCTTAAAATTTTTGCCAAGGATGCTTACATTGCTCTCTGTTGCACCTATTATATAATCGATTGATTTCTTGTTAAAAAGGTCGCCACCTTGCTTATGGGGAAAAAATTTCTTGCTTGATCATTGCACCAGTTAGCCACATGACTAGGACAGTTATGTCCTCATACACTGGATAACTTAGACTATTACCATGTTTCCTCTGTAGCGCGGGAACGTGCAGTTGTAGTGTGTCAGGAAGAGTAAATAAGTCTAAATTCATCATTTTATGCACAGAACACCATCTCGTCATTTATTTTAGTAGATATATAAATTCCTCTGGAACTCCGCCTATGCAGTCTACATAGCTTGTCCCAAGCCAGGTAAAGGAGGAGGGTTACGTCAGGTGTAGCGAGCCGGTTATAAAAAAAGAGCTATCTCTATGAGATGAACCCTATTGATATTTCGTTGGAGCGTACCCTTCTTAGCGATGTGTTGCATCGGCGCCCGGGTGTAGCGAAAAATGAGCAAGGGTCTTTGCACCAAGATAGGTGGGTGCAAGGGGTAAGGAAGCTAGCCTTGGGCCATCATTCCCAAAGTGATGCACCACATCGGTGCCCGGATGTGGTGATAAATGAGCAAGGGTCCTCACACTTCCGTGGGCGAGTGTGGGGGGCAAGAAAAGCCTAGGGGGTAGGAATTAGATTGGGGAGTTGGAATGTAGGAACCTTAACGGGTAGATTGAGGGAATTGACAGATACTTTTGCTAGAAGAAAAGTGAATATTGCTTGCTTGCAAGAGACAAAATGGAAAGGAGAGCAAGCTAAGGAAGTGGATGGCACCGGATTCAAGCTTTGGAATACAGGCACAACAAAGAGTATAAATGGAGTTGGGATTCTGATCGATAAAAATTTCGAGGATAAAGTGGTTGATGTTAAAAGAATAGGAGATAGGATTATTTTAGTTAAGCTAATAGTGGGGGATTTGATTTTGAATATCCTTAGTGTGTGCCCCTCAAGTTGGACTGCAAGCGTCCGAGAAGAGCAGATTTTGGGAAGATCTGGAAGAGATTTTAAGGCGGATTCCACACGAGGGGAAGGTATTCATAGGAGGAGATCTAAATGAACATGTCGGTCAGAGTAGTGGAGGTTTTGACAGAGTTCATGGAGGTTTTGGATATGGGACTAGAAATGAGGCTGGCGAAGACATCTTGAGTGTGGCAATAGCTTATGATTTGATGTTGGCAAACACTTTTTTTAGGAAAAAAGAATCACATCTGATCACTTTTCGCAGCGGTCAAAATTGTAGCCAGATTGATTTCTTTCTTGCCAGGAGAGAGGATAGAGTTTCGTATGTAGATTGTAAGGTATACCCTGGTGAATGTGTAGTTACACAACATAAGTTGGTGGTTTTAGAAGTTCGGTATAACAAAGTATAGAAGATGAAGAGAAGTGCGCAGCACCCTAGAGTAAGATGGTGGAAGTTACATGGGGAGAAACAAACAGAATTCAAGGAAAGAATGCTACAGGAAGGACCGTGGCAACTAGAGGGCGAAGTAAATATGATGTGGAAAGAGATGTCTAACTGCATCCAGACAGTAACAAAAAGAGTGTTAGGGGAAAGTAGAGGGAATGGATATCAAACAAAAGAAACCTGGTGGTGGAATGAAGAGGTGCAAGAGGCAATTAAGCAGAATAAGGAGTGTTTCAGATGCCTACATAAATGTCCTAATGAAGAGAATTTGCAAAAATTTAGATTGGCTTGAAAAAGTGCCAAGAAAGCTGTACGAGAGGCCAGAGGCAAGGTTTTCACCGATATGTGCGACAAACTTGGGAGTAAAGAAGGAGAAAAGGGCATCTATAGACTTGCAAAATCAAGAGATAAGAAAAGTAAGGACTTGACACAGGTTAGATGTATCAAGGATGAAAATCAAACACTCTTGATAAGAGATGAAGACGTCAAGGGCAGGTGGATGAGTTATTTTAACAAACTTTTTAATGGGGAGAGCGATAGAAGTGAGGTGGATTTGGAAGATGCTTCTGATGATTCAAATAGAAGGTTTGTGCGTAGAGTTAAAGCACGAGAAGTTAGGGAAGCATTAAAAAAGATGAAGACTAGTAAAGCCTTGGGACCCGATGGTATTCCTATTGAAGTGTGGAGGTGCTTAGGGGATGTAGCAATAAGTTGGTTGACTAGTCTTTTTAACAAAATCCTCCATACTAATAAGATGCCTGATGAATGGAGAAAGAGTATACTTGTGCCTATATACAACAATAAGGGGGATATCCAGAATTGTTCTAATTATAGAGGCATCAAGCTTATGAGCCATACAATGAAACTGTGGGAGAGAGTTATTGAGCATCGTTTAAGAATAGAGATCAAGGTTTCTGTCAATCAATTTGGATTTATGTCAGGACGATCTACCATGGAGGCTATTTTCTTAATACGGCAATTGATGGAAAAATATCGAGAAAGAAAGAAGGACCTCCATATGGTGTTTATTGATCTCCAGAAGGCGTATGATAGGGTTCCAAGAAATGTTTTGTGGTGGATTCTTGAGAAGAAAAAAGTACATTCAAAGTATGTCGAGGCAATCAAGGACATGTATAACGGTGCTACTACATGTGTGAAGGCTTATAATGGCACATCAAGTTATTTTCCAATCACAGTAGGCTTACACCAATGTTCTGCTTTGAGCCCTTACCTTTTTGTCCTGGTTATGGATGAGCTAACAAAAAATATTCAAGATGAGGTGTTGTGGTGTATGCTATTTGCAGACGATATCGTGTTTATTGATGAGATCAGGGCTGGGGTTAACGCTAAGTTAGAAGTATGGAGAAGCACGTTGGAGTCTAAAGGATTTACGCTAAGTCGAAGTAAGACGGAATACTTGAAGTGTGAGTTTGACACGGCAGGAATAGGGGATCAAGAAACTGTAAATATGCTCGGACAGGAGGTACCCAAAAAAGATACATTTAGATATCTGGGATCAATATTACAAAATGAGGGAGAGATTGATAAGGATGTAAGCCATAGAATCAGAGCAGGTTGGATGAAATGGCGTAGTGCATCGGGATTTTTGTGTGATCGCAAAATTCCTCTTAGGTTAAAATGAAAATTTTATAGAACAGCAGTCAGACCTGCCATGTTATATGGAGCTGAATGTTGGCCAGCACAAAGGAAACATGAGCATAAAACGAGAGTAGCGGAAATGAGGATGTTAAGGTGGATGTGTGGTCATACAAGGATGTACAAGATAAGGAATGAAGAGATTCGACGAAAAGTTGGAGTAGAACCGGTGGCGGAAAATATGAGAGAGCATAGATTGAGATGGTTTGGTCATATTCTCCGAAAATCCTTAGATGCACCGGTACGAACAGAAATTTGCTATCGAGAGCATAACACGAAAAAAGCAAGAGGTCGGCCGAAACTTACTTGGGGGAAAGCAGTAAAACAAAATTTAATGGAATGGAAAATAGATTGGCGTACGGTTTGTCTTAGGACGGAGTGGAGGGAGGCTATTAGTATTGTGGAGGGGTAGTATATAAATAGATATATATATATATATATATACTTATTTATTTTTACATATTTATCTTTTTTCCCTCGCTTGATTCTGCTTTTATTTTTATGATTCTTTGAGGTTCATCGACCGCCGACCCTAACTAGTTTGGGATAAAGGTGTTGTTGATGTTGATGTTGATGTATATATAAATTCCTTTGGCTTGCAATTTGTTATAGGAGCTTCTGGGAAGGTCTTGACGCCCGCAATTATACGTATCGACATTTATTTTATTTTTCTTTTTGAATGCGAGCCTTTTCGATTTTGAGGTCAGAGAAGGCTCAACTAGCCTATCTTTATAAATGCTTATAATATATCAATAGCTTAACTCACTCACTTAAGTTATACGACTAATCCTATGACATGCAGATCATTTGAATTATCTGCTCAAGAATCAAATTTGAAGCTGCTGATCAAGGAGCTTCCTCCTCTTAGAGGGATTGGTCCTCAAAAATGCATGGCCTTTAGTGTTGATGGATCTAGATTTGCCACTGGTGGAGTGGTGAGCATTTGATAGTCTATCGATGATATTGATGTATATGGCTAGTGGGTATCATGTCTACCCATTGGGGCTTGATATCTTTTCCTTATCTGTATCATCTGCAGGATGGTCGTCTAAGAATCCTGGAATGGCCTAGTCTGCGCATTATTCTAGATGAACCAAAAGCGCATAAAAGCATTAGAGACCTGGATTTTAGGTAGAACCTGGCTCATTTGCTTGAATAGCCATGCTTTAAAGGTGGACACTTTGGTTTGTTTTGCAACTTTTATATAGAATGCGAAAAGTAATCGACACCAGTATGCCTGAAGGAAATTGGAAGTTTGATGTGGTCGGATTTGTTGCCTACTTGCCATGATATGAATCCTCTTCTCCCTTTGTTGCGCAACAGTCTAGATTCAGAGTTTTTGGCTTCAACATCTACTGATGGATCAGCTAGAATATGGAAGGCCGAAGATGGTTTGCCTTGCAGTACTTTGACTCGCAGACCTGTATGATTTATTAATTTGAAGGTGCTTGTTTTTAATTTGCACTGTTGGTCCTTTTTTAATCCTGTCAAGTATTTTTACACAGGACGAGAAGATTGAACTGTGTCGGTTCTCTAAGGATGGGACTAAACCCTTTCTATTCTGTACTGTTCAAAAAGGTACATTAGTTTGTTTCTCTTAGACAAAATATCCTGCTGATTCCAGAGTTGGTCGTCAGATGCCATTTAGCACTTAAATGTTTAGTTGTTGCTACACCATGAGTAAGTGTTGTCAAAGCAATTATGGGAAGGGTGGTCATGTTGATGTTACATTCCTTCTTTTTTTCTCCTCTAGTTTGTTAATTTCTTGTCTGTACGTGGATATTAATAGGTTTTATATTCATTGAGCAGGTGATAAAGCTGTTACTGCTGTCTGGGACATAAGTACATGGAACAAAATTGGGCACAAACGACTCCTCAGAAAGCCTGCTGTTGTAATGTCCATCAGTTTGGATGGAAAATATCTTGCTCAGTAAGGAATTTGAATCTTGCTTTGCCTAGCTGCATTGATAGATATGTGTGGCGCCTTTTTTTTTCTACTTTTTCCTCTTCTCGTGGTTTGAGGGGAGATGAGAAGCAAACAGTGTAGGCTTTTGAGCATATGCTCACCAAGCACACGCAAATACTTGGTTCTATGTAGTTAATGTGTAAGACGGAGACAAATGGTTAGTTTGCTTCTCTTGATGAATACTTGAAGACGTAAGTGGGGGAATATAATTATTTCTCAATGTATTCCGATAGGTTACAAAGTCCTATTTGTAGGAGGAGTAAAAAAAATAGAAAAGGAAATATACAGCTAACGAGGAAAGAAATAACTATTTCTCCTAATTAGGCTAATTAAATATTTAGACAATCAATGCTAATCTGACAGCTAACTAATTAGACAGCTAACATAAATAGAAAATTAATCCAGCCATTCAACACTCCCCCTCAAGATGGCTTGAAAATATCCTCCATTGTCAGCTTGCTTATTAGGTTGTCAAACTGTTTCTTATGTAGCCCCTTTGTCAGTATATCATCAACCTACTCATTTGTTGAAATATATGACATGCAAACCTGTTCACTGTCAAGCTTCTCTTTAATAAAATGCTTATCTACCTCTACATGCTTGGTACTATAATAGAGAACTGGATTATGAGTAATTGAAAATGCTGCTTTGCTGTCACACTAAACCTTTATTGGTGAGGAATCCGAAACCTTTAGTTCTTCTAGGATCATTTTAATCCACATCACCTCGCACATACCAAGAGCTACATATCGATATTCGGCTTCAGCACCACTTCTTGCCACCACATTCTGCTTCTCACCAAAGGTACGATAGCTAGACGTAGACCTCTTGTCTAAAATACTCCTGGCCCAATCTCCGTCGATATACACTTCTACGTACAGATTTCCTTGCTTCCTGAACACAAACCTTTACGAGGACATCCCTTTAAGGATCGCAAAATCCTATAAACAGCTTCAAAGTGCTTTGGACCTGGTGAATGCATGAACTGGCTCACCATGCTTACTGCAAAGGCTATGTCTAGCCGTGTATGAGATAAATAAATCAACCTCCCAAACAGTCTTTGATACAGTTCTTGATCCACTACTTCCTCAGTTTTTGCAGGTTTTAGCTTCAAATTGGGTTCCACAGGTGTATCTGCAGCTTTACGCCCAAGCAAAACCTGTCTCTTTTAACAAATCGAGCACATATTTTCTTTGATTAACAAATATGTCTTCTTTAGACCTTGCAAACTCTATACCAAGAAAATACTTAAAAAAGTACCCAAGTCCTTAATTTCAAACTCACTGGCCAAACTCCTTTTTAGACTTTCTAGTTTAGCCATCTCCTATCAAAATTATGTTGTCAACATAAACAATCAAGATAACTATCTTACCTCCCTTTGGGTGTTTGTAAGACAAGGTGTGATCTCCTTGGCTTTGATAGTAACCAAGTCTCTTTATAACTTTCCCAATCACTCAAACCATGCTCTAGGTGATTGCTTTAGCCCATGCAACGCTTTCCTTAGTTTTCATACTCTTTTTTTGCCGTCACCTTCCTCAAAATTGGATGATATATTCATAAAAACTTCTTCTTTCAAGTCTCCATTCAAAAATGCATTCTTTACATCCAACTGATGTAGAGGCCAGTCAAAATTGGTAGCTAAGAATAATAGAATCCAGATAGAATTTACCTTGATAATTGGAGCGAATGTCTCCTGATAATCAACTCCATAGGTTTGTGTGAATCCCTTAGCCACAAATCTGGCCTTGTACCTCTCAACATTTCCATCTGCTTTACACTTCGTTGTAAATACCCGCTTGCGCCTAGCTATCTTCTTCCCTTTCAGCAAATCAACTAAATCCCAAGTGCCATTATTTCTTCCTCTACTGCCCCCTTCCACTTAGGATCATTCAAGGCTTCCTGAATGTTTCTAGGAACAAACATGTGAGATAGATTAGTGACAAATGCTCTATAGTTGGGTGACAGCTTTTGGTAGGACATATGTCTTGCAATAGGGTGCTGAGTACAAGACCGTACCCTTTTTCGAAGTGACATAGGAATGTCAAGTGTAGAAGAATCTAAGTCAGAAGATACTGAAGGTAAAATGGGGTTGGAATTACTTGAAGGATGTGATGAATCATCTCTTCGGGCCTTAGACTGATGCAATTCCAGAATGGGATGGTCTCTTGCTGTTTAAAGTGTCTTTCTTCTAGAATAAACCTGAATCTCAGGATTTTCTGCTACTTTTTCTCCCCTTGTCTGTGAAACATCAATACCTTTTGGCAGAGATGGTGTTTGAGTTGACAGGAGATAGAGCAGGTTCGGCTGGAGGCAAAACAGAAACCGGACTGGGAAGATATACCTAAACATTATTTTCACTACCCTGCTCCCCCTGAAAAACATGTTTTGGAAAAAACAATTGTAGTTCAAGAAATGCGACATCAAAGCTGATGTAGGTTTTATTGGTGTGGGGATCACAACACTTGTAACCTTTTTGAGTTGGAGAATACCCAATGAAAACACATTTTATGGCCCTAGGATGAAGCTTAGATAGGATGGGGTTAGGTAAATGAACAAAGACAGTACAATCGAAGTCCTTGAAGGGCAAATTTGAATAAATATGGCCGTTGGAAAAGTTTTTTTGAAATAATCTAAAGGTATGATGTATCGAAGAATCCGGGTGGGCATTCGATTACTCGAATAAGATGCAGTCAACACAGCTTCACCTCACAAGTATATAGGAATATTGATAGAAAACATTAGGGTACGAGCTATTTCAAGATGATGCCTATATTTTCTTTCAGCAATACCATTTTGTTGGAGTGCCATGACAAGAGGACTCGTGCTGTATACCTTTTTCCCTTAAAAAAACCCTTGTGATGGTTAAAAAACTATGTACCATTATTAGTACGCAAGATGCTAATTTGGATTTAAAAGTTGCAAATATTTAATTAGCCTAATTAGGAGGAATAGTTATTTGTTTCCTTGTTAGCGGCATATTTCCTTTTCTATTTTTTTGTATTCTTCTCCTATAAGTGGGACTCTGTAACCTATTGGAATTCATTGAGAAATAATTACATTTCCCTCACTTACGTCTTCATCTCCTGAGTTCACACCTTTTCAAGCCCCATTTGCCTCCCCAACTAAATATGCCCACGTTTAGTACTAGGCAAAAAGACCAGACTAAGCATGAGAGGGAGTGTTAGAGTAATTAATATCAAACTACGCCTTCATTTAATAGCTTAAACTTTTAGAACGGTTGGCAATGGTCCTATAAAATTTCACAATACTAAATATTTGGTCACACCATTTACAGGAGGTGTAAGGTGTTAACTGAATACAAACTACTTATTGTCACCAGATGTTCAAAGCAGTGTCAATAGCATTATACCTTACAAGACCTTGATTTTTTGTTTGTTAATCGATAGGACCTTGATTTAAACATCCAAGAATTCTTAATGCACCAATTATTCTATCACTCTACTTCTTCCTTAGTCTGGTCTTTTTGTTAGTACTAAGCATGGAAATATATAATTGATGAGGCATATAGGTTCTTGGAAAGATTCGAACTCATGATCTCCCGCTCTCTGATACCATATGAGATTTTGCGAGACCATTGCCAACTGTTCTAAAGGCTTAAGCGTGGTTTAGCATTTTCTTGAATAAAGTACAGTGGGCCTAGTTAAATGTAGCTACATTACACATACAACCATTTAGTTTTTTCCATCTACTCTTGTTCACCGTTGTCAGATACTTAGATATAATTAATTGCCACTTGGATACCTGCATTTACATTTTGTTTCCATGAACATCTAAACCCTGAACCATGTGGCGTGTGGTATCTTGAGAAAGTGGGTGGTACTTGATAAGAAACATCTTTAAGAGGGATAGTTAATTCTGAAAGCTTTTGTAAAGTTTAGTGGTAATCATGGCATATTAAGGAATGACAGTATTTTGTGATGAAGGGTAGACCCATAATCTTCTTTTTGAAAAGTGAAATTAGTGAAATGTCTTCCTGAATTTATAGGGGAAGCAAAGATGGTGATATGTGCGTTGTTGAAGTGAAGAAAATGGAGGTTAGCCATTGGAGCAAGAGGCTACACCTGGGAACCTCCCTTACATCATTAGAATTCTGTCCTAGTGAAAGGTAAGCTCCTAAAGCCTGTTTAAGATGTAGGAGTGAATGCTTACCACTTTTATTTGTTTTTCTCCATTTTCTGCTGAAGAGATTAATTCTCTTAATACTCAGAGGTGAGAGGGTGTTTCACTCAGAGTAAGAAGAACAGATGCTTCAGTTTAGAACTCAATGCAATTGTTTGGTGGATTGGGTAATTGAGCATTATATGTTACTGATGCTTGATAGGTCAGCAGCTGCATCTCTATATTTCTTATTGTTTTGCATTAGGAACAAGCTTCATATTTGCTTGCAGATTTTCAGTGATATGTTACTCGGTTAATTGTTGAATGTTGGACAGTGTAATAACTTTTAAGATGGATTTCAGTTATACTAGTGCAATATGAAACTCAGAACTATAAATATCCACGTCCTTTTGTCTTTATATCCGTAACGTTGACATAGTATTTGGCTGCACCCGCAACTCAGCTAAGTATATATATTCAATCTTAATCCATTTGGTTGGTGGGATGAACTTTTTCAGGGTTGTGCTTACTACTTCTGATGAATGGGGTGTGTTAGTGACCAAGTTAAGCGTTCCTGCTGATTGGAAAGGTCTCTCTCTCTCTCTCTTTCTCTCTCTCTCTCTCATATTGAGGTATAGATGCATGCAATGTCCAGGCAAGTGGAAACTTAAAGCTAACCAGTCTCTCCTTTTTTTCATAATCCTTTCCATGTGCAGCATGGCAAGTGTATCTACTACTTTTGGGTATGTTTTTGGCGTCTCTTGTTGCGTTCTACATCTTCTACGAGAACTCCGACTCGTTCTGGAATTTCCCTCTTGCGAAGGATCAACCGGTAAGACCCAAGATCAACAGTGTTCTGGGAGATCCCAAGTCTGCTGATGAACAAAATATGTGGAGTGAATTTGGGCCATTAGATATGTGAGCAACCCGCCAGTTGGGTCGTGCCACAAGCTTCCAGCAGCAGCAGCAGCCAGTGGGACTGAAAAATTCCATTTTGATTATTGTTACGCTCAAGCAGTTTTTTTTTAATAGGTCTTTTTGGAACAAAATGTCCGTTTGGGCATGAACAAGCGGCATGGGACTGAATTAGCATCATTGTAAAAGTCTCATCGAAGTCGAACTAATCGAACTATTTGAAAGCGACGAATTTTGATTGTCCTTTGCAAGCAGTAAATACTATTTCTTTTCCCGCCAGCATTTTGGAGATTCCACGATGAGGCAAGCATCCTCGGGGGACTGTAACAATCAATCAGTTGCTAGATACAAATCCAAACACTTTTACCACAATGAGGTCGGAAACGGGATGCAGGAAGCCGACTATAGTTAAACCCGAATTGAAAATCGTATCGAATTAAAATGCACGAAATTTTCAATTCGATTTGGATACCTTTAACTACAGCCATATATACAGCGACCATAGGCATATATTCAGCATTGCTGCATGATTTTTATTTTTTCCTTTGTTGTTGCGGCATCGTTTGAATTTTTTATTGTTGATTTGGAAAAGGGCAGCCCATTTCCAGCCTTCACTGATTGAATATCTCCCCCCTTCCCTCTTAAATATCTACAATGGCCATTAGAAAACAACTTAGAAGGCACAAAAATAGGGCCGTAGCATCTAAATGTGCAAATGCAGTGGAAGGAGCAGAGTCCGTTAAAATCGCCCGCAGGTATTAAAAAAAAAAAAGAGGAAAAGAACAGTGAAAATCCTGTCGGACTTGTGGTCCACTCACGTAAATATCTATGAATCCAACATATAGCAAAAATAAAAATAAAAACAAATAAATAGTGAGATTAATAATTGAGGAAATCGGAATCTGTGAAAAGGCGTAATCTTCCATTCCTGCCAGAGTACCTGTCAAAACCTGCCTGCAGAAAGATCACTTCCACAGTCCACTCTCCTCCTCTCTCTCTCTCTCTCTCTCTCTGAAAAAAGCTTGATCCGATGAACTGCCTCCAGAATCTTTCGAGGTCTCTCGCTGTCTCTCTCTCTCTCTCTCGCGATCTGGCGAGGGCTTCGCGATCATCTGCTTCGGCTTCTCTGGGGAATTTTCTCACGGCCCTGAATGAACATGCAGATGCTCGTCCTTGCCCCCGCGCGGATTCAATTGCCGCCGTCAAGTCAAGTCGCCGTGCTTTCTCAGGATTACCGTACGTGCGCTTCCAATCAATTTTTTTTTCCTTTCTTTTCTGTAAAGTTTCTGAAGCACCGTCGAGTTTTGTTCGGCTCAATACGGATTTGCCACTCCGATCCGAATCTCGAATGGTGTGGATGAGAGGATGAAATTTTTGTTGGATCGATGCAGGGAGCGGCGGATAATGCCGATCGCCCGAAGAGTCTGGCTTTGAAGGTAAGCGGAGGAAGAATCCGATAGCTTTGCGTTTGTTGCTTGTTCTTTCTCGGTTATGTGATTGCTTTAGTGTAGGCGGTGTCGGGATCCACATCCAGCGCAGAAATGAGTGGCTCTGAAATGAAGGAGGAGAAATCAGAGGAATATAGCACCACCATGACGGAAGCAATGGGTGCTGGTAAGTATGGTTCAGCCTGCTTTTACTAAATCCTGAAACCGATACCTCCTTTTTATTTAATGGTACTCTGGATTTATTTGTCAAGCATCTACGCTCGTGACTAATGATTTCTTTCCAATACAGTTTTGACTTATAGGCATGAACTAGGAATGAACTACAACTTCATCCGACCAGACTTGATTGTAGGTTCGTGCCTACAGGTAATTCTGATGTCCATCATGAGCACCGCCTAAGTTTCTCTCACTCTATTTTAGATCTTTTCCTTCCACTTAGTATACTAATATTTGAAGCTATTCCAGACTCTAAAAGATGTCGACAAGCTTCGTGCTATTGGAGTGAAGACCATTTTCTGCTTACAGCAAGACCCGGATTTGGAGTATCCTCAGAAATTTTGTTTATGGAGTTTTGGCTTGAATTATTCATTTAAACGGTAATGGTGTGACGACAACAATTTATAGTTTAGGAATAAGCACATATTGTTCCCTTACTACATTCTCCAGATACTTTGGGGTTGATATTAAAGCAATCCGAGACTATGCTGGAACGTATGATGACATTCAACACTTGCGAGCTGAGATAAGGTTTGTCTAGAAAGATTGTTGCTTATGATATACTAAAGCAATCTCCAAGAAGCATGAGATTCAATTGGCTTGCTGGAGACTCTGGCTGCAAAATGGCGTTAGACTTGTTCTTCAGTCCATGTACCGCTCACTTTGGGCTCTAAGTCCATCCCATGGATTCTACTATATCTTTTTTTTCCTTTTTTTTTTCCCCTTCTCTGTTGAAAGGTGAAATGCAAAAGAATAGTTCATGTTGTGCCCTCAGCACCTTGCGTTAGTTACATATTCTCAAATTTTGATTTTGAGCACATCACTGGAGACAATCTTTATTTATAGTGCTGCTTTACAATAACGATAATAAAATGGGAGTAGCAGAAATGAGTATTTTAAGGTGTATGTGTGGTCGTATAAGGATGGATAATTTTAGGAATGAAAATATTCGACGAAAAGTTGGAGTAGAACCGGTGGCAGAAAAGATGAGAGAACATAGATTGAGATGGTTTGGGCATATTCCTCGAAGGTCCCTAGATGCTTCGGTAAGACCGGAAGTATGCTACTAAGAGCATAACACGAAGAAAGGGAGAAGTCGATCGAAACTTACTTAGGGAAAAGTAGTAAAACAAGATTTAATGGAGTGGGAAACAGATTGACATGCGGTTCGTCTTAGGACGGAGTGGAAGAAGGCTATTAGTATTGTGAAGGGGCAGAGTTCTCATGTTCTTGACTACCCTCTTTAGTTATTTCCCTATGTTTATTTATTTTTACATATTTATCTCTTTTTCCTCGATTGGTTTTGCTTTTATTTTATGAATATTTGGGGTTCATCGACCGCCGTCTCTAACTAGTTTGGGATAAAGGTGTTGTTGACGTTTATAGTGCTACAATCATTTGAGAAATAAATGTAAATTTCCTTTGGAAAATACCTTTTCTCTGCTAGTTTTTTTTTTTTTGGGTCAAATTTTCTCTGCTAGTTATACTATATGTACATTATGTGAATAGTATACAACTGGTGACTTATATAGCAGTTCACTTTGATTGTAGCAGAGATTTTGATGCATTTGATTTGCGGATGCGGCTCCCTGCAGTAGTCAGCAAACTTTACAAGGCTATAAACCAGAATGGAGGTGTTACGTATATACATTGTACAGCCGGGATGGGAAGGGCTCCTGCTGTGGCGGTACGCCTGATGTCCAGTTTCTTTCTTGAAAAAATTTATCCACTGGTTGTTTGTCTGTTTTCCTGTCCTGTCTTTTTCTCATTGACCACTCTTTCATTGGTCAGATCTTGATTGACCCTCATGGATTGACTAATTGCACATTGTGCCACTCTCTCACTCGTTGTTTGTCTCTTTTTCCGTCGTGCCTTTCTCATCGACCACTATCTCATCGGTCAGATCTTGATTGAACCTCATGGATTGACTAACTGAATATTGTGCCATCCTTGTTACAGATTATCAGTTGTTTGGATTTTTCTGCAAGCAAAGAGAACATGATAATTTCAATAGTTTATCTATTTCAATATGTGTAACTAATATTCCCCTTGCTTTAATCATGTACTTCAGTTAGCATACATGTTCTGGATTCAGGGATATAAACTCGGTGAAGCTCACAGATTGTTACTGGTAATAGTTCCTTGCAGTTCTTCAGCTAGTAGTGTTGACTTGCTCCTTGTGTGACACGCTTATGGCTGAAAATTCCGTACTTTGTATGCTCATTAAAATTCATGTTGTCTAGGTCTTTTTCCTGCAAAAGGGAAAACTAAAATTGCTTTTAGAACTATGACAGGATACCTGCAAACCTTGATTTGCTCGTATCTCACTTGATCAATAAAATTCCTGGGGAAGACTGTGAGATTGCTTTGTGCATTGTGATATATGATAATGCTTTTTGCACTAGATACAAGCTTTGCTAGATATCTCTCAAATTTTTTAATGATGACCAGAAGAAAGTTTAATCTGCTAGGCTACTGTCATATCTGACACTTCTTATACTTTTTCATGTAAAATATATTTTAGTTCCTGTATTTATGGACATCTTGCCCATACTTTATTCTATGATGTGAGGGTTGGCTTTGAACTTGCTGAACACCATTAGATTTTTTATTTTTTTTTGGTCAAAAAAAAAAAAACACCATTAGATTGGTGAGATACCAAACATTCGTTCTTCTGAGCAAGGAAGTTTTGAAACTTAGATACTTTGGGACTTTGATGGCAGCATTATGATCATATTTTGCTTTGTGCTTTTTTGTGCATTATCTGTCATTCAAGCTTAAGGAGAGTGTAATATGGTATGGACACTCTTGTATTTTTTTTTCTCAAATTTCCACTTAATCTTGGAGTTATTTTATCTTGCAGAGCAAACGGTCATGCTTTCCCAAGCTCTATGCCATAAAAAGTGCTACTGCTGATATTGTGAGTTTTATTTCTGTAGTTTTTCTGAAGTGTTTAGGCATTCACATTCTTCCGTCCTATATGTTGATGATGCATGTTGAGGGGTCAACTCAGTTTCGAGAAGTAAAACCAAACTGGACTAAATTCACTTTGTTCTTCTCTATTACCAAATGGCATCATTTTTCATTGGAACTAAAGATGATGTCTTATGCTTTGTCAATAAATGCTAGTTTATTGTCTTGGTGCTGCCACATCTTCTCTTTTCAGGAAATAAGTGCAGATAATTTTTACTTCAAATGTGTTAGATGTGTTGTTTCAGCCACTGGAACATAGTGCTGACATTACCAGTTGCCTTTCTACTTATGTGTTTTGAAAAGACATTGACAGAGATGGCTCTTGGAATAACTAAGCGGATCTCCGTCATATCATGCAAATTGTTAACATTCACATGAAATTCAGATAATTGAAATCTTTCATTGCCGTTAATCATGCACATATTCACTTTCAGGAGAATCTCTATTACGAGATCATTTTTCACGCAATTCGTTTTGATGGACTGTTGTTGCTCATCACAAATTCGTTTCATTACCTTTTTTGTTGATTAAAGCTTACAGGCTCTAAGAAGAAGCCAATCAGCCTGACATGGCATGATGGCAACTCTTCCACTGTGGAAGTTTCTGGACTAGATATTGGATGGGGCCAGGTATGACTAGTTTCATCCATGGAAAAAATTTGCATTTCAAGAATTCAGTTCACTTTGCCAACGCTTCAATTGCACACATCAATGTAGTTTTGGAATTACCAATATGAAACCACCGGTTATTAACACCCCTACAGTATTGTTCTGGCTTATGTACTTGATACTTGTAGGGTAGCTCGGAATCCGGAATTGTTGTGTATTTGTCTACATTATCCCCTATTCCGTGTCTTTTTGTTGATTGAAAATGCTTATCTGATTGTGCTGGATACTTGCATATTCCCAGACAATTAACATTTTCCTACCTACTGGGCTGATTGGGTGGGAATGTTTAGTTTCAGGTTTGGGGTTCGATTCCCACGCGTTGCAAAGAGGTAGAGTAAAAGTCTGAGAGAGAGAGAGGAGAGTTAGAGTAGGACCAACTATTTATATATATGTGTGTGTGTGCGCATGTATATTTTCCTTCTAATTTGATCAATCCTGGTTTTTTCTTTTTAATGTTTTTTCAGAGACTTCCTTTGCAATTTGATGAGGAACAAAGACTCTGGAAACTCACGAGAGAACTACCGGTAAGTTTAATCAGGCAATGTTCCGGCTCATAGTCGTCCTTCATTTTGAGTTCTCTATATTATTCCTGTTACTTGGTTGCTTTACGTTTCATATTAGCATATCAATCAACTCCACTTTAGAAATGCTAATTAATTTTTTGCGAACTCTGAAAGACCAAGGTTTTTTCATCTCTTGACGGAAAAGATCTGTTGAGTTGCACATTGTGTCATGGCATTAACATCGACTCTTCCGAGTAACAGGAAGGAGAGTACGAGTACAAGTACATTGTTGATGGAGAATGGACGTGCAACCAACATGAGCTTGTTACTTCTCCAAACAAAGATGGCCACGTGAACAACTATATCAAAGTAAGGTTCAGTCAGTAGCTGCAATGTATTGGCCGCTCATGCCTATCTAATGATTCAATATTTGGCAGCATGAGCAGTTACTGTTTATTGCACTAGTTCCTCGGTCTGTTGAGAAATTCTGAGATTATGCAAAGGATTGTAATTTTTTTTTCCTCTTTTGCTACTTTTCACAGGTTATTGCCTTAATATATGGAGATTCAGAACATTTAACATTAATCAAATTTTGTGAAATATTCGATGCAGGTTCTTGGTGATGATCATGGCAGTGACAGTGCAGCACTGCGAAATAGGCTGACCGCCGATGATCCTGATCTTACAAAAGATGAACGTCTGCGAATTCGACAAATTCTTAAAGCTTACCCAGATGAATAGTAAAAAGTTCGCAGCAAGTTGGCTCCACAGGCCCCGACCCCTCAAGAAACCCGCCCGAAGAAGCAAGTTCATTATTTCTAGAAGCTATTAGGGGAATATATATATATATAGATACAGGGAACGTCCAATATATAGCATATAAGATAAAATTAGTCTATCAAATAGTGAAAAAATAAGAAACTTTCAGTGCACATGGCTTGAGAATCTTTTGGTCATAGCTGATGTAATAAGATCATGCTTACAACTTGTGTACTATTAGACGTGCTTATGAACTTACACGAGCACATTTACAAATACGAACAGTCGCATGCATAGTTTTACATCTTTTGCTGCACGGAAAAATCGGAGGAGTTCGAGCTTAACTGAAATGAGTTCCCAAATTGAATCAGCACCCTAGGGGCAATTTACTGAACTTCACCTTGTGGCGTATATTTGCCCATGGAGTCCATGAGCCATTCTGTTCGTACTTTCATGGCATAGATTGCATGCAACTTCTTCCCCATAACAAATTGAAGACTGAATACTTCATCAAAATGCAGTGGACGTCAATTGGATACAACGTACAAATATATTCAACGATTAATACATTCTCTTCTCTCTTCAGCTGCTTATGGAATGTAGGCTAAAACAATCCTTGTATTTTCTAAGCTTATGCTGTGCCTAACCAGGCACAAAAATGCCTCCTCTTAACCGCCCTCAATTTCATCGGAAGAAGCATATCTTTCAGTCTCTTCGGAGACATCTGAGGAAAATTGGAGCAATGCCGAGGTCAACTGTGTGTTCTTCTTTCCTCCTCTCTCCTTCGTCCTTGCATCTCATGTTGTCTACTCCCGCTGAAATTGCCCCGCCGTCGATGCACATAGCACTCATTAGATGCGGGCTTTGGAGACATTTCGCAAGTCTACCAGGTTGCTGCTATCACATATTGTGAAACCAGCATAAGAATTCCCCAGCTAATCCACCAGCAGTCAGCTTAACATGCCCAATTCATCAGTTTCACAAGTAATCTTCAGCTGAAAGGGCAGGGCCAACTGGGTTGTTATTTGGCATGCTACTTTGAATGTTCCACCGTCTATGAAACGGCTTTTCCCTTCTGCTGCTTCTGCTCGGCAACATACTCCCTTATGCGTTGAGCTTTCGTCCTCATCTCTGCAATCAGCTTCTCTGTCTCATCAGTTATCTGCTTCGGCAAATAGACCTCCATATAATCAAACCATTCCCTGAGACTCATCTTCGAGAAATCTGGGAATTGGCCACTCTTCCCTGTAGTCTCTTTCAAACCAAAGCTGATCCCACTTCTCGCCTTGTTTCCAGCCCCAGGCTCAAGACCACCGTCATCTTCAATCTCAACCTTTATACTTCTTACACCACCACCTTCCTCACCAGAAACTGGTTCTACTGGGGCCGACTTCCTACTCTCCCCCAAATCTTCGGCTATATCCACCTGTTCAATGTCCGGACTCCGACCCACAAACACTTCACTTTCCTCATTTCCATTTCCATGGACTAACTCTGTATTCAGCAAAACAGCATTGTCTTTATTTGCCATGACATCATCTTGTGCCTCTTCCACAGGATCCAACCTCTCCACTGTCTCTGAATCGCCCATTTGATTCCTTCCCTTTGCTTGCCTCGTCCTTCTCGATCTCACATTCCTCTCTTTACCTTCATCCTTTTTCTTTTCTCCGCACTCCAACCCCCCATCCTCCAGACCCTTCTCAACTAGGGCACCAGCAACCAAAATATCTTCTTCCTTCTTTCTCCTCCTAGTCCTCCTTGGACTCACTCGTGAGATCCCCGAAGTCTTTGCTGTACCCGCATTTCGTAATTCCACACCACACCCCTCGCTCTCAAACCCTCGCACTGCACTCGCCTCCACCAATTCACTCTTCACGAACCGAGCTGCTGCGCCACCACCAGTTTCGAGCAATTTAGCTTTCCCTCCCCTCGCCTTCGGAACCCTAACACTCTCTGCTCGACTCTCCACAACCGGTCCGGCCATCTCCTTCTCCAAATCCCTCTCGTTGGCTCTTCGCCTAGGGTTCCTACGCAATCTCGACTCAACAGCTCCGCCGCAGCCCTCTATCTTTACGAGAAAGGCAGTGTACTCACCGATTTTGAACGAATCGCCGTCGCGGAGCACGTAGGGCTCGTCGGAAGCGACCTTGGTGGACTCGTTCACGGTGGTGCCATTGGAGGACCCGAGGTCGGTGAGGATCCAGCTGTTGCCGGAGGGCCCGTCGGGTCGGGACTCGATGGCGAGGTGCTTGGAGGAGATCCCGGCGTCCTTGATGGTGAGGTTGTTGCCGCGGACGACCCGGCCGATCCGGACCGTCGATCCGGGTGGGTATTCTAGGGTTTCTCCCTCGCGGGGGCCTTTGGTGATCTGGAGCTTCAGAGAGAGTGACTCCATTGTTGCTGCTCAGAGAGAGAGGGAGAGAGAAGATGGAGATTTGAATTTTGGGCTGTTTGAAATGCTTGCGAGATGGCAGAAGAGTACAGAGGTTGCTGCTGGCGGGCCCCCCAAACCCAAAAAAAGGTCTTAATTTTGAACAATTCACACGTGGACCTTCAATTTTGATGAAATACCCGGAGATTTTTTACTTAATGGGTATTTGCTCAAAACAAGCAAATAATATATGTTTAATTCCAAATAAAGACCCAAAGTTCTATAATTTTCTCAAGGGAAAAATTCAAAAAATGGCCTGACCTTCTCTTATTTTCTCAAATAAAGGCCTCAAGTGAGTTATGTTTCAAATAAGGACCCGAAGTGTCATCATTTTCTCAAATAAGATGAACGGATCGCTTGCCTTAAAGGCATGAGTGACTTAAATAAAAGAATATATAAGTCATTCATTTCAAAAATGGACGGCTCAGATCTTTTATTTAAAAAACCCTTAAAAACCCACCCCTATTTACAATATCTGGGTCGTACATTCAAAAATGGACGACCCATATGGTTTTAAGGAGGTAGGGGAGTCGGATCCCAAATAAGGCCTGAAGTGAACTCTATTTCAAACAATGGATGAAGTGACTATAAAATCTCAAAATAAACCTTGATTTCAATGGCATTTTCTTCTTTTTACTTATTTGAATTTTTTCTTTTATACTACATTTTTTTATTTATTTTCTCAAATGTTAAAACGAAAAAGGGAAAAACATCACATACAAAGACAAGAGGGGCGGGCCGCCGCCCCATCACCGGAGGGCTGTCGGTAGGGGTGGCAAAGGTCGGAGGGGTCGCTGGCACCTTGGTGAGGGCCGACAACCCCACTGGCTAGAGACGAGGGCCTTTGGCCCTCGCGAAATTCGGGAGAGGGTCAGGCCTTCTCTCGACCGGCTGTCGCCCTGGACTGGCGGGGGTCGCTCGGGACTTCACGTCGCTGGGGTTGCCAAACACACCGTTGGCCTTCGTCACCTTCGCCGACCCCCTACCAACGGTGGGCCGGAGGCCACAAGCGGAAGGAGCAACCCTCATGGTCCTTTTTTTCTTCCTTTTTAAAATTTTTTAAAATTAGAAAAAATAAGGAAAAATGGAGAAAATTGAACAAAAAAATTAAAATGTGAAATGACGAAAATGCCCTTCGGGTTAGCCCCTTTTTTAAAATACTATGGTCACTTCAGACCCTTAATTTAAATATACTATGTCACTTCGAACACTTATTTGAAACATAGTTCGCTTTGAACTCATATTTGAGAAAACAAAAGGACTTCAAGACTTTTTTTGGGTTTTTTTTTCATTTTCTTAAATAAGGGCCTCAAGTAAATTTTATTTTAAATAAGAGCCTGATATAGTATGTTTCAAATAAGGGCTTGAAATGACCATAATATTTCAAAAAGTACATGATCTGAAAGGCATTTTCATCAATTTTCATTTTGATTATTTATATATGTTTTTATATATTTTTTCTTTTTTCTATTTTCTAAAAATTAAAATAAATAAATGAAAATAGCCATACGACCACCCACTGTTGGTGGCTGGTCGGGGGGGGGGGGGCAGTGAAAGCCAGCTCCCTTGCTGAATTCAGGAAAGGGTTGGACCCTCGCTTAGGACCAAGCTAAGGTCGCCAGCTCTTACGTTGAGCTCCACCTAGATCCATGAGAGGGCCGACGGGGTGGCCCCCTCCCTCTTGAGGTGAGGTGGTGGCCACAGGCAGGAGGGGCAGCCTCTTGCCTTTGTAAGTTGTTTTTTTTTTGTTAATTTTTAAGTCAACAAAAAAAAGAAATAAGAAATTAGGAAAAAGAAGAAAATGCCTTTGAAATCAAGCTCTTTTTGGATTTTATGGTCACTTTAGGCATTTATTTGAAACAACCTTCACTTTGTACTATAGTTTGAGAAAATGATGAAATTTTAGAATCTTATTTGAAATAAGTTTCACTTGAGTCCCTCATTTAAGAAAATGAGAGTACTTTGGGTTCTTCTTTGGAATTTTTTCTTAACTATTGGTGTGAAGTGAAAAAGAAAAAGCGAGAACGAGCCAAGATCACTTGATCGAGGGCCACCTAGGGGATGTGACATAAAGGATCGCAGGACCCAAATTGTGCATGCCTATGTCTCGACGACCTCTCCTGTTGACCGTCAAGTGATTGCTTTTAGGGGAGAGAGGGAGAGGGAGAGGGAGAGGGAGATGGAGATGGATGGGCAAGGGTTGCGACCATCAAGCCCTCTCTAGATTCGGCAAGGGTCGAGTGCTTGCCTTGGCGAGGGTTACCCTCGTCGAATCTGACGAAGGCTCAGTCCTCACAGCTTGGCAAGGGGTCCGCTTGGATGAGGGTTTGGAAGTCCTTATTCACAGTTGACGAAGGACACGGCTATAATAAATAGAATTGAATTGACACAAATACAAAAAATATTTAGGACTAAATTGAAAAAATTAAAATATTTATGACTAAATTGACAAAATTATAATAGGTTTAAAACTTTTTTTTAACAATTTTCCCGTTGATTGAACTCTTCAGCCATTATGCACTCTTTGTTCGGTTGAGTTCTCAAGTAGTCTTTCATCACATCTTTTGGGACATTTATCGTCAAGTTCTAATTTCTTTTAGGTTGAAGTTTCGCCGCGTTTTGTGAATCGGTGATCTACCGTGTTCTTTTGTGGAGCCCGTATTGATGGCCCTGGGTTCGCGGGTTTCGGGCCGTCATCGATTTGAATGAAGTCTGTTCTTCGCTGCTCGCCTTTTTCCGGTTATGGTGAGATGATTCGAGTCTAGTACGCTTTCTTAAATGCGAACCTCTTCTGGCTCGATGCGGATTGTCTTTGATTTGCCGGTTTTTTTTTTTTTTATTTTTATAGCTCCACAAATTTTAGGAAAAATTCCATTTAAAGACTTGAAATCCTTTCATTTTCTCAAATAATAACCCAAAATTAATATTGTTTCAATTAAGAAACTTGAGAAACATAATGTGTTTCAAATAAGGGTCGAAAGTGATCATAAAATTTCAAAAAATGATTTGCCCTAAATAAATATTTTCGTCATTTCTCGTTTTTATTTTTTTTTAAAAATAAAAAGGATAAAATAGCTACACACACATGTGGGAGGGCACCTCTCGCCTTTGGTCATTGGCCCATTGTTGGTGCGTGGTTGGCGAGGGCGGCGAAGGTCGACGGGGTTGCTGGTGCCTTGGCGAGGATCGGCGACCCCGCCGAATAGAGGCGAGGGCTAGAGATCGTAAGAAGGTCGGGCCCTCTCCTGGATCTAGGCAAAAAAAAAATGACGACAACCAAAAGCCAGCTACTAGAATCGTTAGCGCCGGTGGATTCATTAGCAACTCTAACTCCCGAGTTCAACTTTGCAGATTGCGTGGCGGAGGTGCGAGCAACAGTAAGGTCCTCGTCTTTTAAGGTGAATATTAAGGAGATCAGCTTGAAAAGGAGGCAAGAGAAGATCGGGTCGATGAAGAACGATCACAGGATGGGTGGCCAGTCGCCGCCCACAGCTGCACCAATCTCGGCCGAAATGCATGGTCAACGACCTCGTTGGCCTTCGTTTCCTCCCTAGCAGTGGAGTGGCGGCTACAAACGGGAGAGGCAGCCCTTCCACCTGCTGTTGTTGTTGTTGTTTTCCTTTTAAGGAAACAAAAAAAGGAAAGTACGATAAAAAAAGAAAATTTAAATAAGTGAAAAGACAAAAATCACTTGAAATCAGACTTTTTTGAGATTTTATGGTCAATTCGAGCCCTTATATGAAATAACTTTTACTTCATACACTTGTTTGATAAAATAAAGATACTTTAGGACCTTAAAACAAGGTTAACTTGGAGCCAATTAGATGAGAGGACTTCGAGCCCCCAAATAGAATTTTCCCTAAATTTTGTTTCAGTTTTACAAGCTCTCCTCTCTTTGAGCTGCTATTGGCTTTTGTCGTTTCTGAAAGATGAATAATCATTGACTTTCTTCCATTAATGGGATTGTCTATGACTTGTTCCGTAAAATTTGCATTCAAAGTAATTTGCAAGTGCAAGTCGGCAAGAGGAAAAAAAAAAACAAAGCAATTGTTTAAAAAAAAAAAAGTGCAAAGAAAGGGGGAAAAAAAAAAAACTCAGCTCTGTTCTTCACTCCTTTCACGTCGTCGAGTCGAGTCGAGTGATCCAAACCAACCACATCGAACTTCTCTTCCTCCTTCAATGGCGACGCCACCATCTCTCCAATCTCATATGAGTTGAAAATCCTCCGCCGTCTCCTCTCACTCTCCCGAGGAAGTCAACCACTCTTATGAACGACGCGGACCTAATCTCCGGACGCGATGGACGACGCCAGCGCCACCACCGCATTCCACTCGATCCGCGGCAGATTCCCTTTCAAGCGGAACTCGAACCCTAGCCCAGAGCCCGATCATGCCTCCCGAGATCGCGCCAAGAGCTTGCCCTCCGATCGCCAGCTGTTCCGGGCAGGCCGAGTCCATCACAGCAGGTTCAATCGCAAGGGGCTCTTCTGGCTCTTCCCCTTCAGAGGCAAGTCGCTGCTCTACTTGGCGATACTGCTCGCGGTCTTCGTCTTCGCGATGGCGTCGATTGTGTTGCAGAGCTCCATCACGTCGGTGTTCAAGCAAGGGAGCGACAGGGGGAGGTCGCTGAGGGATGGGCTCAAGTTCGGCAGCACGCTGAAGTTCGTGCCGTCGCGGCAGTTTGCGGAGGGAGGGGGGTTGGATCGGGCGCGGTCGGAGAGGAGGATTGGCGTTCGGCCGCCGAGGCTTGCTGTTGTGAGAATGCTTATCCATTTTTTTTCCGCAATATCATTGGCTTGTAAAGTTGAACTGACTTGTCCCAGCTTAGGAAAGTTTTGTTTTGATCTGATCTCGGTTCCTTTCCGTCGGCCCTTTTTCTTTAAATCAATGCATTCATACTATTTTTACGGCAATGTAGTTTAAATTGGCGTTTATTGGTGGTGTATTAAATGATAGAATCGCGTACTTTCAATCATTCACATTGGGCATTTCATGCGTTTGGAGATTTTCACTCGTTACATGACTATATGTTCTCCATTGATTAATTTTTTACTACATTCAAAGTTTGCTGGTGATTCGAGGAATAAAGCCTGCCGTGTATTTTCCTGCATTGACATGAATAAGCTATGAATTTAAAGCAGCTCTTCGATCTCATCCAACTGGGATTTGATAATTTCATTGTTAGCTGTATGAAGCTACCTGGAATCAAGCGCCTGTCCTGATGGCAGTGCCATTCAGACTCATGCTTCGTGCCTTCAGAAAATAATTAGTGGAAATTAAGATGAGACGGCGATATGATGGTCAATCTAAAAGGACGAATGACCAACTATGTCCTTCTCGATGGTTGTGCCACGAATGTGATGATGGTGATCAGATGAATTGCTGATTATACTTCTGCTAGTTCTCAATATTGCTTTATGTTTAGGGACAGTGGAATCTTTTGGTGCAATCATCTGCACCAGTTCATTTGTGTGTGCATGTGCTTTTTTAGCAAACTCATCATACTTACTAGATGCTTTGTTAATTTCAGGTTTTGGGGAATTTGAGGAAGGATTCGCAGTTCTTGATGTTATTTTCCGTTGTGAACAATCTAAAGAAACTAGGTTACACATTTCAGGTGAACTTATATTTGGATCTTATTATTATTATTTTTTATTTTTATAGAAGCAAATGTTGCTTTAATTTTCTGGCTTTGCGCATGATGTCACCCAGAATTGCCAGCCAGTAAACATAATTTGGCTACACTGTAGTAATGACAGAATGATGGTCATGGCATGTTCCTTCCGAGTTTTCCCTTTTCAATTATTAAACTCCCCAGCGATCTAATGCACCTCCCTGATGACTTATCTGCAGATACATGCGGTAGAGAATGGTGAAGCACTTCCTGCCTGGAAGGATGTAGCCAGTCATATTTCATTTCTGGGTCCTGAGCAATATGGCCATATTGATTGGTCAATGTATGATGTTGTATTTGGCTTTTGTTGGCATTAGTTGCATGATGGGCTTCTACAGTTTTTCTTACTAATTATTAATAGTTAATCTCCTGCTTACTCTTTACAGCTATGAAGGTATTATTGTTGATTCTATTGAAGCAAAAGAGGCCGTTTCGAGGTTCGTTTCTCTTCTTCCTTTGTTCAAAGTTGTGCTTGCTTTCTGTGCATGCTCATGTTTGTTTGTATGATATTACATGCGTAACTTTCACATTCATTGCATTACCTGGGAAATTAGATTTCAGGATCTTTTTGGGCATGGATATGATGCTTATCTGCTTTTTGTTGAAGTAAAGATATTAGTAGTGTTGCTGTTTAATGATTACTTCTAAAGGAAGGATCTTATGCATGCCAATTTTCTATTAGATATAGTTGGAATATATAAATATTAAACTATAAATAGTAAACCACGCATTCTTCTAATAGTTTAAGCTTTTAGAGCAGTTAGCAAGTGATCCCATAAAATCTTTCATTGTATTAGGGCAAGAGGTACTGAGTTCAAATCTTTCCAGGCCCTTATTTGCCTCCCTAATTAATATGTCCACGCTTAGTATTATGCAAAAGACTAGGTTAAGCATGAGGGGGAGTGTTGGAATATATAAATATTAAACTAAAAATATTAACCACGCCTTCTTCTATTGGGGAGTGTTGAAATATATAAATATTAAACTATAAATATTAAACCATGCCTTCTTATAATAGCTTAAGATTTTAGAGCAGTTGACAAGTGGTCCCACAAAATCTTTCAGATATCAACAATAGTAATATTGATACTGACTTGAGTGTTATGTTGACGACTTTCCTTGGCTATCTTCATGTATCTTTGTGATTAAAGTAGTCAAGGAATCTAATAGAGGTCTAGTAATAATGAATCAAGTTTATCTTGTTAAGTTCTCTTTAATTATCAACTCAGAAGTTACATGGTTAATCTAGACTTAATGTTGCAGGGATCTAGTAATTTTCAACAATATCCAATTTATTTGAAAAAGCCAACCCATTAGGATACTTATAAAGTTGAACCATGCTTTTGGCTTTTTCACAATAATATATACTCAGACTTAGCATAGCAAGACTAAAACTTAAAAGGGGAAGAACTGGAAGGTTACTTTTATAGGAGCAAATGTGAAGTTTCATTCCTTGGAGTAAAGAAAAAGGGCCGCTTTGGAATGGATGAATAAAATGCTATGCAGTTATTTCTTCGAAAAGCTCAAGTTGATGAATAAAAGCTTAAGTTGGTGAATCGGCTAGCTTATAGTGTTTGTCGCATATGTATCTTATCACTGTCCCTTGTGCAAATGGAGCTCTACAGAACACGAGCAGGACCAAACTGTACTCAACAAGTCGGTAATCAGGAGCAAGAACCAAATAAAAATTTGTGTGCATGGGGAGACGTAGAGAATCCTCTAGCTGTTAAAGACATCATGCAATTCTGTAAAGCAAATGTTTCAACTTACTCATGGTTTGGCTTGCATCCTTATCATCTTAAACTTTTGCAATAAATTGTTGTTTAACAGACCGTACTGTGTTCAGTTTACGATATTATCATATCAAATGATCTAGTGGATTAGGTGCATGTTGGTGTTTCTGAGTTCTGATCATGGACGTTTATTATTGTTAATTGTTTCCTATTTTTGTTCGAAATAACATTATTGGAATGTTAATGAGGCGATAGAGAAGATGGAATTTGTAACACTCCAAGAAGCAGATCTTCTAGCTTGGCCTGAATTTCTCCTCCTCATTGTAAAACTGGAGACGTAGTATCCCAGCCTACAGTCAATTGAAGTGCTTGGTGCTCGTTTTGTATGCACGCTCGTGTGCCTGCTTATGTACATGTGAGGGTTATTATGCAAGTACAGGGTTGGGGGGTGGGTTTGTTATGGGGGGGGGTTGGCTGTCGTTGACTCAGATGCTCATGCCAAGAAGATTCATATTTGCAATTTCTTTTGTATCAGTTACTTTATTTAGTGAGTTTCATATTTCTGCAGCCTTATGCAGGAGCCTTTTTCTTCAGTGCCTCTTATATGGGTAATTCAAGACGATGTCCTTGCAAGACGCCTTCCATTTTATGAGGAAATGGACTGGAAGCATCTTGTCGCTCTGTGGAGAAACATTTTCAGCAGAGCTGATGTCATAGTGTTTCCTGATTTCACTCTTCCGGTAAATTTGCTAATCTTATTGTTTGTGGTGTTTTTTTACTTCTTTCGGCCACCTAGGAAGTCCTTTTCTGCAGTGCTTATTATGTCTTCCTGGATCAGATGTTATATAGTGTGCTTGACACTGGGAACTTCTTTGTCATTCCTGGATCTCCAGTTGATGTCTGGTCTGCAGAAAGGTATAGCCAGACTCATTTTAAGCATCAACTGAGGGAACTCAATGGATTCCATCAAGATGATTTGGTAGTTCTGGTCATTGGAAGTTCTCTATTCTACAACGAGCTATCATGGGATTATGCTGTGGCAATGCATGCCATAGGACCTTTGCTGGTAAAGTATGCAAGGAGAAATGATGGAGGGTCTTATAAGTTTGTTTTCTTGGGTGGCAATTCAACCGGTGACAGTGACGATGCCTTCCAGGTACCTGATTGTTTCCGCTCATTTTGTTATCTTCTTTATGTCGCAACTAATTTTCAGAAATATCCTATCCTTTTTGTGAGTGAGTAAATGAGCATAAGAGTTACGGTAAAAATAACATGACCAATTAAATACGTCTATGTTGTGGTTGCATTTGTTTTTAGAGATGCTGAAGCAAATGCATTGGAGTGGATGAGAAGTTGCTTATCATGCTCCTGGGTTTATCTTTAGAAAAACTGAGTTACAACAATGAGTTGAAAATCGAATTAATTGGTCAATGTTCCACTGCTTATGGTTTTAAAAAAAGACTACAATTTCTTTCTGTTCCTACCTGCTTCCCTCGTGAACTTTTCCTCCTTGATGTTTCTTTAGTTAGTTGTATGTATTATGGTTGTTTGGAAGTGATGACAAAATTTAGAGACAAGCAGTTTCTTGGGAGAAGAACACTAAAAGTGCCAAAGTTGTGTATGGAGCTTATTTTAGTGCCAAAAGTTTCTTTCGGTTCACTTAAGTGCCAAATTGGAGAAACTTCGGCCAAATTAATCACATGGCATTTGTAATTAAAATTTTCAATATGATGTGCCATATTTTTCAAATAATTCCGTGCACGTGGAGGTCACCTAGCATATTTTTTTAAAAAAATTCAGTCCACGTGGCATAAAAAAAAAACTCAAGATGTTAAAAAATTTAAACTTAAAAAAAAGCAAAAGAAAAGAAAAGAAAAGAAAAAACAAACACAAGCAGGCTGTGCAAGCCCTTGCAGGTGGCCGCCGGGAAGGGCTGGCGGAAGTCGCCTGGGCCTCCCCCAATCCCGGCGGCCCTCGCCGGGCCCGGGTGAGGCCTTGGCGTCCCTGGTGAGGGCCTGTTGGCCCTAATCTGGGGCACCCACGCCCCAAGCCGCCACAGCCACCGGGAAAGGTCGATAGAGGTCGCCCGGGCCTTCTTGAAGCCCACCGGCTGTGGCGGTGGCGGCCACCGGCGAGGGCTTTGTCCACAGCCCGCTTCAGTATTTTTTTTTTTGAATTTTTAGTTTTTTATTCTAATTAAGTTTGTATTTTTTTACTTTTTAATATTTTCTTAACTTTAATTTTTTTTCATGCTTTAGATGCTGATTGGAACTCTGGCGGGCCATGTTGGCTCAAACATATTGGAGTTGGCACTGAAAAGATCGATTTTAAAAAAATTTGGCACTTAGGTGATCTGAAAGAAACTTTTGACATTAAAATGAGCTCCAGACACAACTTTTGGCACTTCGAGGGTTCTTCTCCCACAAATACTTGGCAAATATGTATGGCAAATTTCAGAATTCTATATGTTCTTAAGAGAATAATTTGTTAGGAGACAGCATGTTAATCTGGTGGGCCATTGAGAGAAATTTTGGAATTAACAAACTGAGACACTTCTTTTTCCCTATAAAGGGTGGCATTTCTTCGAGTTTCAAGAAAATGTTGCTCTCTGCATCTGCTGTCCATTTGTGATTGTTGTAACTACTGTTGCTATTGCTTATGTATTCCGTCTGCCCAGTTTCTAGCATTGTATTGTTGTCTGCATAAAAAAAGTAAAGGAGGAAGCAGAGGTAAGGGGCTTAGTTGGGTTTCTGAGTAGTTACTCTGATTTTTTAGGAGATTGCTTCTCGTCTGGGACTTCTTCCAGGTTCAGTGAGGCATTTTGGCCTAAATGCCGATGTTAATGGCGTATTGACTATGGCGGACATTGTTCTTTATGGTTCTTCTCAAGATGAGCAGGGTTTCCCTCCATTATTGGTCCGAAGCATGACATTCAGACTCCCCATTGTTGTTCCGGACATTCCAGTTATTACAAAATATGTATGTCTATTTCAGTTCCTCATCTTTATTTCTCTTAATCACGAGGACAGTTTTTCCGCTGGTTCAAGCTGATTTTCTGAAGGACCTAATGAAATTACAGGTTGTTGATGGTGTCCATGGGATACTTTTTCCGCAGCATAACCCTAATGCTTTGATGAGAGGATTCTCCTCTTTAATAACAGATGGCAGACTTTCTGAGTTTGCCATCACTGTTGGTTCTTCTGGAAAACTGCTTGCTAAGAATGTGATAGCATCAGACTGCATTAGTACGTATGCCAAACTTTTGGAGAACATACTTGATTTTCCATCAGATACCATTTTGCCTGGTCCTGTAACTAAGCTTGAAGAGTCGTCATGGAACTGGAATTTGTTAGAGGGTGAAGTAAATCAGGATGCAGGTGACATGCCTCATGAGGATTCAACACAAGCTGGTGTAGTTCATGCTCTAGAGGAAGAACTGACTGATCTTGTGGGTCTGAGAAACACCTCTGAGAATCAAACTAATACTATTGGAGATTTTCCAACAGAGGAAGATTTTGCAGTTCTGCAGGAAATAGAACAAATTGAAGAGATTGAGAAAGTAGAAAAAGAAGAGGTACGAAATATTTTATGTGGCACTTTCATGATTCTCTGATCAGTGGTTCTCTTTTACATTTGCATACTAAATATCTTAATATATGCTGTTTATGAAAGAAAAAAGCATCTGAAAACATGATTATCTATGGTCACTTTCAGCTTGAAGAAAGAATGGAGAGAGATCCCGGCTCATGGAATGACATATATCGTAATGCACGGAAATCTGAGAAGCTCAGTTTTGAAGCAAATGAAAGGGATGAGGGAGAACTGGAAAGGACTGGACAGCCAGTATGCATATATGAGATATACGGAGGGGCAGGAGCTTGGTCATTTCTTCATCATGGTTCTTTGTACCGGGGTTTAAGTCTTGTAAGTTTCTCGAGTCACTTTTATTTTTTTATCAACCAGCTTCTTAATTCAATATACTTTGCGAACAATGTGAATCTTCATATAATTGATTGGGCTCGTGAAGCATTAGCGTTCTTTTTTCTCTATTTGATGATGAGGATCGCATACCCCACCGTCTTGGTTATGTTGCATTGACATTGCCTGGTGAATTTGCACTTTTTCCTTTAACAGATAATCCAGCGTAATGGTGTAAAAGGATTTATGTGGCCAACCCCCAGTGGGAAACCCCTTGCGGGAAAGGGCTTAGTGTTTAATGTTGGGTGTTGTTAACCAAACTGAAAAATTAAATTTCTATTAACCAACATGTCTGAAAAAAGGGGTCAGCATGTACTGCGGAAATGTTTCGAGATGTTTACTGTACAGTTTGAAACTTGGTTTAAGTCGAGAAGTTGAAACACTGAATGATGAGTGTTAGAATATAATAAATATTAAATCACGCCTTATTTTAACAGCTTAAGCTTTTAGAGCAGTTGGTCAGAGCAGGAGGTCCTGAGTTTAAATATTTCCTGGCCCCTATTTGCCTCCCTAATGAATTTGTCCATGCTTAGTACTAGGCAAAAAGATCAGACTAAGCGTGAGGGGAAGTGTTAGAATATATAAATATCAAACCACGCCTTCTTCTAATAGCTTAAGCTTTTAGAGCAGTAGGTTGTGGTTTTATCAAATCTTACAATGAGCATTTTCTGAAGGTTAAATGGGGAGCCTTTTGTCTTGGCACAAGTAGGTGACTTACAATGGTAAATAATAATCGTCCATGGCACACACACAGCTTTATAGTTTTTTTTTGGCAAATTTCTCCTGGTTCTTGCATGGTTAATTGTTCTTATGCATAACTCTGTTTTGCCATTTACTCATCCTCAACTTTGCATGCCAGTCAACAAAAGCAAGGAGATTGAGATCAGATGATGTAGATGCAGTCAGCCGGCTTCATCTTCTGAATAACACCTATTATCGGGATATTCTGTGTGAGATGGGAGGAATGTTTTCTATTGCAAACAGGGTAGATAACATTCACAGCAGACCTTGGATTGGGTTCCAATCATGGCGAAATGCCGGTAGGAAGGTACTCATTTATGGTTCAGGATTGTATTATTAGTGATAAAACGTTTAGTGACCTTAGGTTCCTAGTATCCATGAAGCTACGTGAAAACTGATTGTTGCAAAAATTGATTTAGCTCTCGGTATCTGCATCATGGGATCTTTTCAAACTTCAAACAATAAAATAATTTTTTCTGCGGTGTGACAAATCAAGCATCGTTTCTTTGCCAGGTTTCATTATCCCCAAAAGCGGAGAAGGTATTGGAAGAGTCAATACAAGGGGAGGGAAAAGGAGATGTTATGTACTTTTGGGCACGTTTAGACATGGATGGCGGAGTTAGTGGAAGTGATGACGTCCTCACATTTTGGTCTATGTGTGACATCTTGAATGGAGGAGGCTGCAGGTATGTCATGTTACTTGAGTACTATGTCTGTTGAGATATAATGTCTTCTGATATTAGGAAAAGTTATACTGGCCTCCTTTCTGTTTCGTCTTTTTTTTTTCCAATGCCTTCTTAAGGCAGCCTTGTGCTATACTCATGGAGAAGGTTTTGAGCAATTATTATGAGAACGAGATTGCTTTGAAATTGCTTCAGGCATTAAAGTGAGAAGATGGATTTCACTGTCCATTTTTCTAAGTTTGAAGTGAGTGGAGATAGACTTGATTATATTGGTCTTCATACTTTTCCGGAAATGAGAACAATTTTTTGCTATCAATTGTTCAATGCAAAGAAAACGCATTTTCTTTGTTTCTTTCACCCAAAGGGAAAGTCCATTTGAACTACTACCATTTTTACAAGTCCGGTTGGTTGTCCTGCACCTCCGCAGGGATTCTTTAAACATCTTTTCATCAACATTGCATAAGAGCAGATTTCAACAGCTGACAGTTGTAATCTGTACCCAAATTCATGCAGAAATGCTTTTGAGCAAGCCTTCTGCAAGATATATGCTTTACCGTCGCATATAGAAGCTCTTCCTCCCATGCCAGCGGATGGTGGTTACTGGTCCACCCTGCATAGCTGGGTGATGCCGACCCCTTCATTTCTTGAGTTCATAATGTTCACCAGGTGACATACGTGAGACCATTCAAATTTCAGTTTTCAGCATTTTCCATTTCTTGAGTAAGTTGCACAACCCTGAATTTGCTTATTCTCAAATGTGACTTTGAACTGAATTGCAGGATGTTTACCGATTCTCTTGACTCATTGCATACAAATTCTAATGCAACCGATTTCTGCTTGCTGGGTGAAACAGAGGTTGAGGTAAGTTGTTTTAGCGTTTGGCAATTATGGTTCTTGTGATATTTGTGAGCTCATACATTACTTTTGTTTCTGTTTTTATTTGGAATTACAATCTGCCGTGGAAGTTGGAAGTAATTCTAGTTTTCTTTGCTTGTTAATTCTGAACAGAAAAGGCATTGTTATTGTCGTATTTTGGAACTTCTTGTCAACGTGTGGGCCTACCACAGCGCCAGAAAAATGGTTTACCTAGATCCACATACGGGTTCGCTCTCAGAGCAGCATCCTGTTGAGCTTAGAAGGGGATTTATGTGGGCAAAATACTTCAATTTTACATTACTGAAGAGTATTGATGAAGATTTAGCAGAAGCTGCTGATGATGGCGACAATCCAAGAGAGCAATGGTTGTGGCCATTAATCGGGGAAGTGCACTGGCAAGGGATTTACGAGAGGGAGCGAGAAGAAAGGTATAGGCTAAAGATGGATAAAAAGAGAAAGACACGGGAGAAACTCAATGAGCGGATGAAAAACGGGTACAAGCAGAAATCCCTAGGGGGATAGGGCACGAGCACCCTCGATTGAGGCTGTCAATTCTAACAGGCAAAAGTAATCTAACACTGCACAGGCTACTCCAACGTCGAAACGAAGAAATGCAGCAGATTGTTTTTCTTTTGTTTTTTTTTTTTGGGGGGGGGGGGGGGGGGGGTGGCCTTCTAACTCCGTCGATGTAAAACCAGTTTCTTCATTCTTTTTGAAGGCTGGGAAGATCCGGAAGGGCTTCCGTCATAAGCTGCAGTTGACTCGAATTCTTTTGGAGGAGATTTTGTTAGGTTGATTCGAGCAGGCCGGAGGTACCGATTGGTTTCCAAAGAGCGCACACAGTGTCGAGTTTCAAAATTC
The DNA here is from genome assembly GCA_028455895.1 of Rhodomyrtus tomentosa. Taxonomy (NCBI): domain Eukaryota; kingdom Viridiplantae; phylum Streptophyta; class Magnoliopsida; order Myrtales; family Myrtaceae; genus Rhodomyrtus; species Rhodomyrtus tomentosa. The sequence continues at coordinate 5,506,641 of JAPCWY010000011.1, read as the reverse complement.
TTTTCCAACATTCAAGAGGTTCAGTCTAGGCAAAAGTTAGTATTTTTTTTTTCCTCTGATGTATATTCTTTCTTGAAGATGTCAAAGGCGATTTTTGATGGAGAGTGTCGAATTGATGTTCGTTCAATTTAATTCCAGGTTCAATACTTTGGACAGACTCAATTCTTTGAAATGAATTTCCCTCCTTCAGAGAAAAGCTATGATCCATCGTTGCTAATTCAGGAACATTAGAGCAAATATTCGGATGCTGTCCATTTGGACATTGAAGAAGCGGGTCATACGACCGATCAAAGTTTGTCGAACTTGATAGGAGGAGCAGTTCAAATCTCTGGCATTAGCGATTTCGTCTGGTTTAAATGCTCGCGCATAGCTTCTGTCATTGTGTAAGAACTACAAGACAGACCAAACGTCTATTCAGTCCTTTTATCAGGCGACCTCGTGAAGTTTTCTGTGATTTGACGCCTAAGCCAAGCGTTCTGAAAATGCTCAATGTCGAGGACGGGTGGGAGTTGCATTCGGGCTAAAAGGGCTTCGAAAATGTTGAAGTCTTTTGACTTTTTGGATCGTGTTATAAAAAATCTCGACTTCAATGCGAGGGTTTACTTAAGTTCGAAGAAGCTTTGGCAATAGAATCGCAACCCATTGTCGGTGCAGGCAGGCGGTATCAAATCTTCTATGAATTGAACTGGTATGTTAAACTTACATCCCCGCAAGTATTCGAATTCGAAGTCCAAAAATGGAAAAAAGAAAAGAAAAGAAAAAGAAAATATGGAATGGGACTCCCATTTTGTCCATGTGTGGAATTCAAAGCACGGCTGATATTACAGCATTGCCATCGAGTCGCCTTCCGGATAGATTCGGCTCAAAATGTCGGAGGCTGTGTCGGGGACTCGATTACTCTACCGGCGGCTCAGGATGTGAGCCTCCGCTACACAAGCTGAAGGCTCGGCGCAATTTCTGTCTCTGTCGCTGCGCTTGAAGCTGTAGGGTTTTTGGTGCTGCTTCACCAATCCTAAACCCTCACTCTCTCTCTCTCTCTCTCTCTCTCTCTTCAAGGTAAATGAAGCTCTAGCTCGCTAGCGTTCTTGCGCTCTCTTGGTTCCGCGCTTCAATGCTTGTTCTCGCTCGCATTCTTGCTTGTGCTTTCATGATGTGAGTAGGTTCTGATTGCGTCCTTTTGCTTGTTTTTTGTTCTCTCTCTTTCTGGGTTTTTATAGTCTCATGCATTTCCAAGTCCAGCAGAGTCTCCCCCACTTTAGATGTTCTTGGCGTGCCATTCGTCGCCGTCGTTGATTTTGTTGTCCATTTACTTGGAGGCCCATTCGGTTGCCTGCGATTGCTTGGTGATTTACGCGGGTCGTTTGCTGCGGGAGGTGCTTCAGCTGCCCGTCTCTGGAAATTTTGAGGGACCCCTAATTGCGTGGTTGTGCTCATATTGGGGGCGGAGATGATGCGTTAATTGTTTTGATCTTCTTTGCGAATTTGTTCCCTCGTGACTCAGTTCCGAATCCGTGGTAAATGCACGTGCTACCGTCGCGCTAGTCAGTATCGTGGGAAAGTGTTCCATTATGAATTGAGAGGGAAAGCTAATGAACCATCAGTTTTCGAGATGAGCCAATGCAATGTGATGTTGTGCGGGCTAAATTGGAGGCAGCCATGACCACATTTCTTTTGTTTCTTGGGTTCTTTGGCTTAGACTAACAGATTTCCACTCAGAAACTTTGCTGACTTTGCTGTTGTTGTTACTTTGCATTCTCTTTGCGAGAGGTTTACGACTTTAATAGTCTATTGCACTTCCCTTCAACTCTCTCCCTCCCTCATTTTATTACTGTTTCAGTATAGCTCAGAAAATTAGTTGCTGTATCCTGGTTTTTGTTGAAATTGCACTACTCACTTTTTTTTATAGCGAATGCAAATGGGTGCCCCATGAGAAGTTGTTAAGCATACTCAGTAAAAACATGTTCACACTTTCAAAGTAGTGATCACGCATGTCATGGACAAAACAGCTCGTTGCCTTTAGATGCAATCATTTTCCTCTTTTTGCCGCTCTAACAAACGCTCTAAGGGCACTTATTGATCATTTTTTCTTTTGAGATCTTGTTGGTGTTTGGATGGTTGCACTTGCTGCTTCCATTACTTTTTCGAAGCCTCCCTCTCTGTATTTTGTCTGCCTGTCCTACTTTCTCTTCCATCTTGGTCCAATTCTCATAGTCTGATCTATGTTCTTTCTTTGCACGCTAAAGAAATCTTCATGGTTGCTTTATTTTGTCTTGTTTGTGGTATAACAGTACATTTTGGCATTTGGTATTAATTATCCAGGCTCTACTTCCGGCTTAACTCATCTAAGATAAATCCCTAAATTGAATGTGTCAGCTCTTTTTGCGGCGATCATTTCGTGATCGACTTACACATGCATTGCATCGTCTGTGAATTGTGGACTTGAGAAATGGGCTTGCACCGTCATGTCCTTGTTTAACAACATGGGCATTATTGTGTGCATTGGGCTTTTGATTGCCTTCTGCATCTGCCTCCCTAGTTTCATAGTGCAATTGTTTAATTTGGTGCTTGCGAGTCAATTTTGGTGTGCTTTACTTATGTGTCACTAATTAATTCTGCTCTTGATGTTCTTCTATGTAGTTTGAAGTCTACAAAGCCGGTGGGCTTACCAAAGTCATGCATACTATCAAAGGTGGTTGGGTCGGGAGGACATTTGCCTTGGCAAAGCATAATGAATCTGATAATAGTGGAAGAAAGTCTCGAATCCGTCGATCGAAAGAGGAGAGAAAATCAATGGTTGAAGCATTCATAAAAAAGTAAGTGCATCAGCTTCTCTTTAAAGCACTTCAACCAGCATGATGATAAGCCACATAAAAAGCAAGACGTGGCGCCCTTAGTTCCTTCATTATAGATGATAACTGTTAGTTGTAGCATATTGAGCCTCGGAAGTTTAACCATTTTCTTGATCTATCTTAATATTGAGAGGGAATAATTATGTCAGTCGAACTATTTAATGCTGGCTGGTAGATCTATGAGGTAATTGAAGGATACTCTCCAGTAAAATAGCATCAGCTCCGAGCAATGTTTCGTTCTCTGATAAGTTTGTTATGTAATTGTTGAGTCTTTGTTATTTTCCATTGCCAAATATCATGTTGGATTTATTACTTTAGAGTATTAGTAAGTTGGGGGTATATGTGTAATTATCTAGGCTTGACTCTAAGCCTATAAGTACTCTTTCTTACTTCAGAAATAAATAGATTGCTCTTTTATCAATAACATGGCATCAGAGCCAAAATTGAAACCTAAACCCTAAAATCAACGATTCCCATCAGCAAAACCTAGCGACCACCGCCGACCACCTACTGTAGGTCTCGCCGGCGACCTCCGTCCGGCATCGCCCAGGGCCGACGAACCCAGATCCGGCGTGACCCAGGCCCGTCGACCTCAACCCAGTGTCGCCTAGCTTCGGCGATCTCAACCCAGCGTCGCCGAGGCTCCGACGACTGCAAACCAAGGTCGCCTAGGCTTCGTGACCCCAGATCCGGCATGCCCCAAGCCCGGCGACCTCAGCCCAGCGTCTCCTAGGCTCCGACGACCTCAACCGAAGGTTGTCCAGGCTCCGACGACCTCCATCCAGCGTCGCCCATCTCTGGCGACCTCCATCCAGCGTCGCCCATCTCCAGCAACCTCCATCCAGCATCGCCCAGGCCTTGGTGACCTTCATCCAGGGTCGCCTACCCCCGGCGACCTCAATCTAGGGTCGCCCAGATCCGGCGAACCTGAGAATAAAGCTGCCTTAGATCTCTCGTGTGTTTTGCTGTGTTAAAATGAAGAAATCAGTGTCATTAGGGGAGTTTCTGAGGCTGAATGTGGTGCGAAAGTTATATTTGGCTACTGAGAAGTGATATTTGGATGTTTCGTGAGGTTGTGCAGCGATTTGTGGTATTAATTGTTGCTGCGAATAGGTGTGGTTGATTATGATTATTGGATTGTGGAGCTGAATAGTTGTTTTTTGTTCTGATTGGCCGTTAGTAGGTGGTGTATTACTGATTTGTTGTTGATGTGGGGCTAAATGGAGGTGGTGTTTCAAATTTGGAGCGATTGAATTAATGTCGCTGCTGATTTTGGGTGTGGATGAATAGTTTGGAGTGACGTGTGTGGTTATTGAAAGGTCAAAAGTGGTTTGTGAGTTGAATTTGCCTTCCTTTTTTCATTGTGGTTTGTGAAAATGTCCACTGATTCCTCAAGATCTCCGTCTATTAGTTCAGGGTTAGTTGCCCCTAGTGCTCCTGCTAGTTCAGGCTCTTTTAATACCTATAGCAGTATGACAGGTTTGCATAATACCTTAGTCAAGTTGGATGGTACGAATTTTCCTTCTTGGTCCATGGCTCTTTCGACCTTTATTTACGCTAATCGTCAGTCTAGATGGCTTGACGAAGAACCACCTGAAGATGCTTCTAGTCTAGAAGAATGGAAGTTTGTTGATGCGACTTTGCGTACATTGTTATGGGGAAGCATGGCTGAATCTGTTCATCATCTTTTCATGGATTGTGCAACAGCTCGTCAAGTGTGGACGAAGTGCGCTTTACTATATTCTGGACAGAATAATATGAGTAGAGTGTGTGATATGTGGGAGGCTTTGTTTGAAGCTAAAATTGGTGATGCCAGTTTGGCAGAACATTATACTTGTTTTGCATCTTTGTATCAACGCCTTAAGTCTTATTTTTCACCTGCTACCATAGCTACTCAGATGCAGCAACGAAAAGCAGACATGCTAACCGTGCTGTTTCTTCGTAGGCTTGGTCCAGATCATAGTGCTCTTCGTCAACAGATTACCTCTCAGAGCACCCTCCCTTTCATTGAAGAAGTGTATTCTCGAGTTGCTCGTTACACTTCCATTCCCAAAACTTCAACAATATCATACGGTAGTGCTATGGTGGCTCGTGTAGGTCAAGGAACTCGTGGTCGTATTAATGATCGTGGACAATGGAATTCCGACAATTCCTACCGTGGTCGTGGTTTTCAAAACCGAGGTAGCGCTCTTGGTGGTAGTAATAATGTTTCTAGAGGAGCTCGAGTTGGTGGTCGAGGTAGCCGCTTCTGTATGCATTGTCAACTTTCTGGGCATACTATTGATTATTGTTATACTTCAATCCTGAGCTGCGGGGTCTACATGCCTCCATTGATACTGAGCCTTGGACTCCTCCCGGATCCTCTTCTGAACAAGCTACAGTAAACTTGACTTGTGCAGAGTATGATGAGCTGGTCAAAGAACGACAGAATACGAGTGGTGTTGTCTTTGGTCCTACTGCCACTTTAGCACAGTATAATGATCTTACTTGTCTACTGTCCAGTACAGCTACTCCTCATTTTTGGATTATTGATTCAGGTGCCACTCATCATATGACTTATGACTCTCGTCTTCTCAGATCCACCTCATCTGTTCCTTCTACGTCAGTTATCTTAGCAGATGGTTCTCAGTCCAAAGTAGCTGGTACAGGTTGTGTATCTTTGAGTTCCTCTGTCTCCTTACCATTTGTTTATCATATTCCACACTTTCCTCACAGTCTATTATCGGTCAGTTCTATTACTCGTCATCTTGACCGCGATATTATCTTTTCTTCGTCTTCGTGTATTCTTCAGGATCGGAAGATTGGACGCCGAATAGGTGGTGGGCGTGAGGTTGGTGGATTTAATATCCTGGATCCTGAGGTTATTGCAGTTACTGCCACAGTTCAAAATAAAGCAGTGGATGATTCATATAGGTTACATTGTTGTCTTGGTCACCCATCAGCAGATGTACTCCGACGATTTTCTTTTATGCCTAGTTCGAGTCTTTAGTTTAATTGTGAAACCTGTTAGTTGGGTAAACACCATCGTGTGTCCTTTGGCCCTCGAGTTTCGAGTCGTGCTTGACAACCATTCGAGTTAGCTCACTGTGATGTGTGGGGTCCTAGTCGAGAGTATTCATTTGGTCTTCGTTATTTTGTCACTTTCATAGATGATTGTACTCATACAACTTGGTTATATTTAATAAAAGATCGTACTGAAGTTTTTCATTCTTTTCGCTAGTTCTATAATGAAGTTCGTACACAGTATAATTATTCTGTTAAGTGTTTGCGTACAGACAATGCTCGTGAGTATTTTCCTTCTTCTACCTTCATTTCATTTCTCGAGTCTCATGGTATTTTACATCAGAGCTCTTGTGCTCACACTCCGCAACAAAATGGAGTTGCTGAACGTAAAAACTGTCATTTGTTGGATGTTGCCCGTTGCCTACTTCATACTCACATGCCTAAGTCCTTCTGGAGCTATGCTCTTCTTACAGCATGCCATCTCATTAATCGTCTTCCCTCCTCTGTGCTAAACGGAGCTATTCCTTATACTCTTCTTCATCCTGATCGTCCATTATGGTCTATTCGTCCTCGTATCTTTGGATGTGTCTGCTTTGTTCATTCTTTGTCACCTGGGTTGAACAAGTTATCACCCCGTTCTGAAAAATGTATATTTGTGGGTTACTCCCGTACTCAAAAGAGGTATGTCTGTTATAATCTTAGTTGTTGTCGGGAGTCTATTTCTGCTGATGTGACTTTCTTTGAGGATCAAGCATTTGTTGGTGATGTTCGTTCTCAGGCAACATTTACCATGGATCTTCTGCCACCATCTGCACCTATGTCTCAGTCGGAGCCACTACCTGTTCCTTCTAATGATGCTTCGCCAGATCCAGGCTCTCCAGCACCGATTCCTCTTCAGGTTTACACACATGGTCCTCGACCTGTTTAGGGCCGTACCTCTCCACCCGTGAACATCCCACCATCACCACCTCCGGTCTAGGCTTTCGATCCTCTTCCACCGTCTCCTGTCAGTTCCCCTGTTGCTCACCGTACTCGATCTTGGTATCCCCTTTTTCATTTTGTTTCTTATCATAATTTAAGCCCACGCATGTCTCTCTTTGTGTCATCCCTTGCATCTGTGTCTGTGCCAAATAGCGTGCAGGAGGCTTTCTAGGTTGGGCTCGTGCTATGGAGGAGGAGATGGCTGCCTTACATTATAATCAAACTTGAGAGCTGGTTCCATTACCGGTTACTAAACAATTGGTTGGTTGTCGTTGGGTCTTTGTTGTCAAACACCATCCAGATGGTTTAGTTGAACGCTTAAAAGTGCGTCTTGTGGCAAAGGGCTATACACAAACCTACGATATTGACTATGATGACACTTTCTCTTCGGTGGCCCAAATTTCTTCTGTTCGCATCATTATTTCCTTGGCTGCTCGATCTCAGTGGACTACTCTTCAGCTTGATGTTAAGAATGCATTCCTCCACGGTGATCTTCATGAGGAAGTCTATATGGAGCAACCACCTGAGTTTGTTGCTCAGGGGGAGAAGGTATATCAATTGCGAAAAGCGCTTTATGGACTTAAGCAATCTCCCTGTGCTTGGTTTGGTCGTTTCAGTAATGCAGTTATTACTTTTGGTATGTATCGATGTAGTGTGGATCACTCAGTATTTAGTATGTCATCTTCAAAAGGGTGTGTTATTCTTGTCGTCTATGTTGATGATATTATTGTCACGGGAAGCGATGTTAAAGGTATACAACGACTCAAGCAGTTTCTACAGAAGGAGTTTAACACTAAAGACTTAGGCTACAGAAGGAGTTTAAAGGTATACAACGACTCAAGCAGTTTCTACAGAAGGAGTTTAACACTAAAGACTTAGGCTACAGAAGGAGTTTAAAGGTATACAACGACTCAAGCAGTTTCTACAGAAGGAGTTTAACACTAAAGACTTAGGCTACAGAAGGAGTTTAAAGGTATACAACGACTCAAGCAGTTTCTACAGAAGGAGTTTTAACACTAAAGACTTAGGCTACCTTCGATATTTTCTTGGCATTGAGGTTGCCTATGCCAATGGTAGTATTGCTCTCTCCCAGAGAAAGTATGCTCTTGACATTCTTAAGGAGGTTGGTTTGCATGATGCTAAGTCGGGTGACACACCTATGAATCCTGGAGTAAAACTTGATAATGAACATGGAGAACTTCTTCATGACCTAGAGAAATATCGTCGGTTAGTAGGCAAGATGAATTATCTTACCATTACTCGTCCGAATATTTCATTTGCTATCAGTGTGGTGAGTCAATTTATGAGCTCTCCTCGTACTACTCATTGGCAAGCCGTTCTACAAATTGTTCGGTATTTGAAGGGAGCTCCGGGTCAAGGGCTTGTGTTCCATAATCAGGGTCATCTTCATATAGCCGGTTATTCTACTCCTGAGTCTTTGGAGGTGATAAATATTCTGATGCAGATTGGGCTGGTTGTCCTATGGATCGTCGATCTACTACGGGATACCGTGTCTTCCTTGGTGGTAATATTGTGTCGTGGAAATGTAAGAAGCAGTCTGTGATTTCTCGATCTAGTGTAGAGGTCGAGTATCGTGCTATGGCAAATGTTATAGGTGAACTTCAATGGGTTCGTATGTTAGCTGAGATTGGACTACCTATGACTGGATCATCTACTATCTGTTGTGATAATCATTCTGCTATTCATATTGCTAACAATCCAGTGTTTCACGAGCGAACGAAGCATATAGAGGTGGATTGTCATTTTATTCTGGAAAAGGTGAATTGTGGCGACATACAATTAGTGCACACGCGTTCTGAAGAGCAACTAGCAGACATTTTCACAAAGCTTCTTCGACGTGGACGAGTTTCATATATTTGTAATAAGTTAGGACTTTTTGATATGTACGCGCTCCAACTTGAGGGGGAGTGTTGGATTTATTACTTTAGAGTATTAGCAAGTTGGGGTTATATGTGTAATTATCTAGGCTTGACTCCAAGCCTATAAGTACTTTTTCTTACTTCAGAAATAAATAGATTGCTCTTTTATCAATAACATATCAAATGGTCAAATGATGTAATAAATCTCAACCTCTTTTAGAGGTTTTCAAATTTATCCTTACCTTTTAATCCTATTGGAAATATATCTAACCTTTCGAATTTGTTTCAAATTCATCCCAGGTTCTTTAACTCCATTTTTGAGACAGAATATACGGTTGGATTCATTTTGAAATTCCGATTTCAGCCTTCACTCCCTCCCCCCTTTTCTTCTGTTTTATATGCGAGAAAACGATTGTTCCAAGAAAAATATTCTGTATTACGTTTTTCCTAATCATGCTCAAAGAAGGATATCAATTTAAGGTTCAAAGAAAGAAGATTCATCTGGTCTTACTATACTAGTGAGGATATTTAAGGGGACTCACTCGCAGATGTATAACTCAGAGAGGCTTTTCCTGGCTCCATATCAACCACTTTTGATTTATTAATAATGTTCATGAAACTTTTGGTTTGAAGAGAAAATGAGAGATTAGGTTATTTTCGAGAATAATATAGTTTTGATTGCAATAATTGTAATTACTTAAGGTTCAAAAGGCAAACAGGAAATTAAATTACAATTTTGGGGGTAGTCTATGATATCAGAATGTAAAAATTTAAGGTGCGATAAAATTTATAAGAAGAGAAAAGGTGGGGATTTTTAATTGCTATTCAGCCATTCGAAGTTGTCCTTTTTAATGACTCTAGCATATAATGAGTTTTACCGCACGAACCTTCTCTCTCTATGGTCTCAGTTCCTTTGAATTTCTTGCACCCAATCCATCTTACTGAACTTCAATTTACACAGACTTCACTCTGCCAGGTAGGTGACGACGCGGTTCATCGGAAAGATTTCTACCTTTCTAACTCTCAAACTCTGATAATGATTTAGAAAATATTCTGCTAAGAGCTGCTGCTGAAACTCGTTCATTAGCAATAGCAATGAGTATATTCCTATTTTATTTTCAAAAATTTCAAATGGAAAATAAGGCCAAAGGAGGACAAGGAATATGTAGATTGACTTTTTTTCTTCTACGCACAAGTCATCAGACCTCCTTATGGCTGTTCGTTTCTGTTGTGACTAATTTTGGGAAATCATGCTGGATGTTACAATTACACTGGGTACTTTTCTTTGCAGGTACCAGAAATCAAATGATGGGAATTTCCCCTCTCTGAATCTTACACACAAGGAAGTTGGTGGATCATTCTACACTGTAAGAGAGATTGTCCGCGAGATAATTCAAGAAAATAGAGCTCTCGGACCTGCTAAGTTTGTTCAGGATGGGCAGAGCATTGACCAGTTCTTGGAACAAAATCCACTTGGTACAATAGCCACTGAACCTCAAGTTGCTATTTCCCTACCTTCAAAACAATTGGATCAGCTGTCTAACAGCAAGGAGCTTGGAATTTTATCTGTTGGAAACTCTAATGGACATGAAGAACTTAAGGTTGAGGACAGGGAAATTGTCAATGGAAGTCAAGTAGATATCACTTTAAAAGAGTTTGATGGATTAGCATCAACAAAATTTCAAGAAAATAAAGTCATAGAAGCTGGGAAGAATCTTAATGCATTTGCTGAATCAGCATCTCAACCAATTAATTTGACAAGTGTAGAAGTAGAGACTTTTCCATTGAGATCTGTTAGTAAGCTAAATGATTGTGTAGATCGAAGTGTTGGTGAAGGTAAGAACGAAGCTTCACAGGAACAAAATCTCGAGGTGCATCTGGAATCAGGAAGTGACAGTGCTGTGTGGTATGAGATGGATCTGCGAGAAAAAACTTATTCAATGGAGGAGAACACAGTGGAAGCTTCATCTTCACCTTCACCTTCACCTAGTCCATCACTGGGACAAATACCTCATTCAGTTGTCGTGGAAATTGTGGAAGACTTTGCTGATCCTTTGTTAAAAAACTCTAACGGCTCATTTCCCAAGGAGAACATTTCTCATGATGCTGATGGCGGCATGGATGCCAATGATGCATTGGTTAGTGTTGAAGGACTGAGTTCAACAGCTGCAGAGTACAAACAAGACAGGAATGCTGCTCGAGTGGAGGTGAGCACTCGCTTTTCTTCTATGATTTGTTGAGTGTTCATCTGCGAAAGCTTTTGCATGAGAAGATAGTAAGACACTTATACAGTGTTGTAATAAAGTTGCAAAGGAACTTGGTGCAGATCATAGAGGGATGCGGTGGAAACATACGTGATACTTAAAATGAGGATGGCAAATAAGTAACCCATTATTTTGTAAAAAGTGCCTATCGGACACTGTGTAGTGGGTGGTCTCTTTCACGTGGCCTTATTCTAGAATGCTTGCGAAGCCGCCCTCGTTTTCTTGTAGGTGAACATCAATGATAAAATAATAGCCTTCTGAAGCATGTACTGGGGATCTCGTGAGAATTTGCCTTTTTATCTTGCAGAAATTTGATCTGTAGGTGTCCAGAAACAGATAGATGAAAGAGATATTCACAGAATATTGGTTCTGCTGAGTAAAAATGTCATTTTTTTTTTATGTAATATACAGATGTATTTGGAAATGTTAAATAAGCTTGAATAGTTGAGACAAAATGAGCCTGAGAAACTATCCTTTTGCAAGATGCCCAATTTGTAAGAATTAATTCATTTTCATGTCCTTACATTGAATTTACTATTAGGCAAACAAAGAAATAGTTAATGGTTATAAATGGAGATCTATTTTTAACTTTTCCTGTGCCCTTGGTTTTCTGATCTTTTTGGTAGTTTATGAATTTTGAGTTTGTATCAAGGAGTTCAGGTTGTGAAACAGATAAATGCCGATGTATGCGAGCCTATTAATCATGTCACCACTAAAGAAATTGGTATTTTTTCTGGTGGAAAATGTCATTTTTTTACTACTAGTTGATGCCTTATCAGTCAAGTTACTGGAATTTGTCTGATCCTTCTGCTGTATTCGCACTCATTTCCTTTTGACTTACTTTCTCGGTGGACAATGGAACAGCGAACGTGCAGTAGTAGGAGCCAGTTGTTAATCAATTATGTTGGTCTCTTGTTTGTTTGTAGATGTACCATTTGACTTCCTTTCTTGAATTGCCTTAATCTGCTGGTAATTTTCTGTTATAAAATACTTCTCTGGACATTGCTATGCATTATTTCATAAGTTTTAAACGAATTTGGCGTGTTCTCGGATATGTTGTGAAACTGGCTTTGAATCATTATCCAACAATGACTTTACTACATATTCTGGTCCTGAACTGAGGAGATGTCGTTACAGGCTAAAAATGCTCCCACTGGTGTTGATTCCGAAAGCATAAATAGCAGTTCCACTAGAACTGACCGTGAGGTGTCATCGCAAGAGCTGAAGGTAAAAGCTGAACCTAATGTTCAACCCAATGGCAGCATCCAGAAAGGAATCAATCCCCCTTTAGACAGGATTAATCTGTAAGTATAATATACTCATTCAGAAAAATATCATGTTCATCTGGATTGTCTTTGTTGGGCTGTGATGTTGAAATATGTCCTTCAAAAATCATGCTGAATCACTCACATTTCTATGGCATGCATGTATTAATTCCATATGCCAGCAGTTGTATTCTTATGTCCATAATTTGCAATATGCCCAAGTATGATGCCAAAGTCGATCTTTGTGATTATTGACTTGTTTTGTGGGTTTGATTTCTCTTGGGCAGTGAATCATGGGAAGTGGCGTCCAAGAATCCTTCGAAGCAGGCAATAAATCCTTTATTTGCTGTTATAAAAGCAATTATTGCCTCATTTTTTAAGTTTTGGACCGAGTGAGTTTGTGGTTTCACAGAGCCTAGTAAATTCTGTTCTAGATTCCTCACGGAAAATGTATGGTTTTTCTTGGCTATGTTAATCTCTCTTTGGGATGTCTCGCTTGTAAATTTTGACTGGCCGTATATTTATCTGGTAAGCTGGATAATGCACATGTAGTAGTTTTGATGTGCAGAATCAGAAATAGACGACTTTCTAGTTTCTACATTCCAGTACGGTGTGAGAGCTGTGTAGAAGAACCCAGAACTTGTAAGTCTTTGCTAACCAGGAAACCTGCAAGGTCCACATGTCGAGAAAAGTGACTCAAGATTTGCCCTGCATTGAGTGTGTTATATAGACTAAACTCAAATTGGCCATTAGATCTTATGGGTCTTGCACGAGTGTAGGGCACATGTGGAACCTATCGTTTATGATGGTCCAGATTCATCTTAGCACATGCAGTAGATTCACTTAACAATGTCATGCAACCCAGTCTGTGCCTAGATCTATAATGAGTTACTATAGCTAGGGCGTGTTTACTTTTTGTTTTTGTGATGGTATATTCGTGTAGTCGTTGCCTTGGATTCAGCCATTGCCTACCAATAGCTAAAACACCTTTTTAGGTGCTTGGAGGTGGGGTTAAATGGAGCAATGGACCTGCACCCGTGAGGATTCTCCATGAAATCCGAGTGAACTTAGTTGCTTTCTTTGCTGCATCAATCGTTTGCCCGGATTACATAAGTTTGCAAGTTTTGTTGTGTATCTGTTTTTCCTCTTGGTAACTCTTACACCCACAGGTTCAGGTGCTTTTTCCGATGAGTTGATGCATTCTTCTTAGTCGGCATGAAATTTAAGATTCATTTGGTCTTCCTGTCTTCAACTAGATTCAGTTTGGGTACTTAACGTACCTACATGCATGCATATATATTCTGCGGCTTAATTACCGCGATATGCCCATAAAGTTGTCAACCTCCTGCAATAAACTGGCCAAAGCAAGGAGGCTAGTCTACTGACCCAATTTAATGCCCAATAAAAAGGTCGAGTTAAATGTAAAATTTTGGTGGTTGTGTAGTTTAGAAGTAGTTGGAATTATTTAGATTTGGTCAATTGCAGCTATCTTAATTAACTCGTTTTTATTGAACTTTTGCTTTCCCTCTCAACTGCTTATTGGTTGGGTTAGGTACTCTCTTATGTCAGATAGCTACAAGGAAATTATATAGCTTTAACCACTACTGCTGTAGTCATGAATTTCACGGACAAGTATTCACCTTTTGTTGGTGATGTGTGTTAATCTTTCTGTATAACATTAAACTCAAAACTCATGAGATCCTTGCAAAGTCCAGATGAAACCCTAGAAGGCTGGCCGAGCAATCGAACACGTAGCCTAGCCTCGATACAATGGATTTCGTGTTCAGATAGCCATCTCCTGCGCTCGAAATGCCCTTGAGGGAGGACAATGTTTACCACGTTGTGGATGGATCCTCATCGATGTTGTCGTGTGTTTGCTAAAAGTAGTAAAATCGAAAGATTTTCGGATATCTTTATAAGGAAAAATGGTGTCGACCTGGAAGGGAATGTATCTCATCGGGGTGAAATTGTTGAAATTTAATTGTACATTGAATGACTTTTTTTTTTTTTTGGGGGGGGGGGGGGGGGGGGGGGGGGGGGGTGTGGGGTGGGGGACCAGTTTTGTGAGAGGGTGATATCCAATGGCAAGCATGTGCATGTTTGTCTGGGGGACGGACATCTCACGTGGCAAATACATTACAATAACCGGCAAAGCAATCAAAATCCATCCCCCTTTGTTGTGTGATTGTGATATGGGGGTAGACATTCGCTTTCAAGTCTCCACCATGGAATCCTAGGCATACACAACTTTGTCATAATACTAAGCCAGGTGTTATATTTGATTATATAACAAACACTACGATTAGTTTATACAAGACTTACCAATCTCACGTTTTTCCAAGCAATACATATGCCGAAACACCACGCCGTTCCTCTATTTCGGGATAACCAGATAGTCTTTTCATACCCACTCGATGGAAATAGTAATCATCTTTATAAGCTTTGCTGGATGGGCAATTTTTTTTTTAAACAAACATATTTCTAACATCTTCAAAATGTACGATACTTGTTGCCGACTTGATATCATCCGGAGAAAATAGCAATTTTCACCCATTGACGAGTGCATGATTTGGGTCAAGGAGGCAATAGAGAGCACCGGTGCACCTCCTGATTTCGCAATTGGAATTATTAGTGATAATAAAACTAATATCCCTTAAACTTTTGTCTAAATCTGCAATAAAATTCACAAATTTTACAATCGGTTCGGTCAAGTCCCATATTTTTTATTGGAAATTTTGTGTGATTCCGAGGACATCAACTAGAAGAATTGGAATTAAAGAAAGTAGCGAAAATACAAGGAAAAGGTATGATTTTTCGTTTCCAAGTTGACACACACACACACACACACAACGGTTTCCTCAAAGCTGTAATAATTATGCTCTTTAATGCAAATTGAATATTAGACCAACAGCAGCTTTTAGAAGTAGATCGACAAAAAACTAAGAAAGCTTTTACTATGTTGGTCAGGTTGGTCATATGTATTCATCTTTCTGGTCTGGCCATTGTAATTTTGCAACTGACAACCTTTACGCAACGAGCATCCTCCTTTACGTCTTACCTTTGCTTTTTTCTTTACTTAATCGAAAATTTTCTTCGCCGTAAACTTTCCTGCGACACAACACCAACAAGAGGAAATTATGAGAACCACGGAAACACGAGCTCGATTAACGGCGTCTCCGACGTCGGGGCGCTCTGCTCCTGGAGAAGGGGCGGGGTGATTTGCGTTGCATCCGCAAGGGGGAACGATTGGCGGGGTGGTCGAGAAGATTTCGAACGCCCGTGCCGCACAAAGAAATCGATAATCGCCCGGGCCACGAATATTACCGCGGTCACACGTACTTAAAATTCTAAAAGAACGGTTAATCCTGCATGCATCTGGTCTCATGAGGAGCAAGGCCGGACATCTCACGTGGGAAAGAATAACATAAATAACCGGCAAAACCAATCTCCATCTCCCCCCCTTTGTTTTGTGGTCGTGATGCGATGCATCTTTGTATCAAAAGCCTCCTCCATGGAATCCTATGCGACCAGCTTAACCAGGAACTTGTCATTATACTAACCCACGTGTGATTACACCCTAATTTGATGGTTAATTAAAAATAATTAACCGTAGTTCACCCCCTTTAACTTCTTCGAATGCGGTGTTCGAGGGTTGGTAGGGTATTAGATGTGTCTTGTAACCTACTCTATAGACGTCGATTTCGAACTTTTCGAAATATGTAACCTACTCTATAAGATCTTAGAACCATCGAAAACATCGAGAATCTATCAATTCTATGAAGCTTAATATACAATGTACACCATGAACTCGAAATATTAGTTATTTACACATTGGCAAAATAACACAAATAGTCTCTAAACTTCGGCAAAATGTGCAATCTGGTCCCTGAACTTTTAATTTGTTCAATTTAGTTCATGAACTTTGGCAAAATGTGAAATTTGATCCCTAAACTTTTGATTTGTTCAATTCAGTCCCTGAATTATATGAAAATGTTCAACATTATTCCTGATCTTAAATTAACAAAAGGGCCATACTGAATATTTTCCTATAATTTAGGGACTAGATTGAACATACATTATATGTTTAGGGGCTAAATTGAATAAGTCAAAAATTTAGGAATCAAATTGCACATTCCGTCAAAGTTCAGGGACTAAATTGAACAAATTAAAAGTTCAGGAGCCATTTATGTAATTATCCATTTGCACATCCAACGCTCAACATAAGAACATAGGCAGGTACATGTTCATATCTGCGGGTAGCATAATCACGTTGCATTATAACAACGCTAGTAAAACGTAAATAATAAACATGTTGCCGCACCCGCCCATCGTCCCGCACATTTGAATACGAAAAACTCATAACGAACAAGGAAAAATCGTGCACATATCGGTACATATCCACTCATTCGAACACTATACAAGGTTTCGGATAATTTTTCACAAGTGATGTCGTGCATATCATACAGGTTGTAGGATAGATATGACTTGAAAGCTACACCGTACTCACCGATTTGGAAGTTTTCCAAGCACGGAACGTCGGAACCTCTCTCGTGATTTCAGATTCTCAGCCCGGAACCGATCGGACCGGACCGGTCCTGCTTATTAGTCGTTGTTATTATTTTCGTCATGGCTTTTAGTGTTATAATTACATGGGCAATTTTCCAAAGAAGATGCGCAAGGAATAAAGCGACCAACCACCAAACCACCTGTCTCTCTCTCTCTCTCTCTCTCTCTCTATCTCAACCTTCGTTCGTACGGCTTCGAAATTCCTTTACTACATAAACAGGTGCAACCTCCACCCGGAACTCTCCTCCAATCCTGTGGCCCCGATCTCTCACTCTCTCGTCTTCGCTGGAATCGAACGCCAAAATGGCGACCAATCCAGATCCAGATTCGGGATTCGGCTCCCCTGCAACTTCGGTACTCCCTCGACTGCCCTCCGTCAAGGTCCATGTCAGAGCCGCCGAAGCCGGACCGACCGACGAGGCCGAAGAGTGCACGACCCCGTCATCCCAGGATCACAGGATCCCGCCGGTCCTGACCTGCCCGGCCGCGCCTCGCAAGCCGAGAACGAAGCCGGCCGCCTCCTGCAAGAGAGCCTTCCCGTCGGATCAGCTCGAGTTCTTCGAGGTCGCGAACCGCGGGGAGGTCGAGGACTTCTTCAGGAGCTGCTGCGGCGACGGCCCGGCCGTCGCCGACGTCGCCAAGCGGAGGCGTTTCTTCTGCTAATGAGGACAAGTGCTTGGATGACGAATCGCTTCGATAACGGTTCTCTCCCTTCTTCCCCATTTCTTTCCTACCTTTCGAATTTCTGACTTTTTTTTTTTGGTGAATATAGAAATATTCTTTGTGCGCAGATGACGCACGTGAAATGTTAAATTAAAATTACTGAGAGTGAATTTTACATATATGGAGAGAAATATTCTTTTGTTTTTTTTACTTTCTCCCTAGTAAAAAGCGAAACATATTTTACGAAATCCATAGACTTAATATGTATTTATTATTAAATTTAGTATCCGAGTGCAAAAAATCGAGTAAATGCTCACATCGACCATGTGCCCACGACGAGCCCGGCGAGTCGCAGCCATTGAAATCGGGTAAGATCTCACGTGAATTCCATACGAATCAGCGTCCGATATGTATTCGCAGCAGTTGAAATCGTGCGGATCTCACGTGAACCGACGGCCGAGATGTATTGGGCCCACAAGCGCGCACCGGGGACTATTCAAGAATTTCGTGGCTCGTTCCCCGCCAACATCACCTTTATTTCGCCATTTTTGTTCGATCACCCACCACCGTCCAAAAAACACCAGATGATGAAAGCCGACGTTTATAAAAAGGAAAAAAAAATTACACGCTCATTATAATTAATTATTGAATAATTTTTCCTAATTAATCTAACGTAGGGCATATGCCGGTGCCTCGTTACCGAAAGTTGCTAGAGCTGGGGCAAAAAGGAAAGAACCCGTTAAAAACTGCAGGGGCCGTCAGAGAAATTTTGCACCTCACATGTCACATCCATCAGAGTGGGACCATACTTTCTGGATGGCATGCATAGTTCGGACGTTCGATGGATTGGATCGGATCGGATTTGTGAGACTGATCATGCATACGATAGTACGATCAAACCTAAATGACGGGGTCAAAGAAGGTGCGTGGGCACCGGCGGACCTGGGCCGGGGGTGGGTGGCGGTGGACCAGCCCCCCACCCTGCCCCTCCTGCATTCAAAGCATTCTTTTACAAAATCCGTATATATGCATACGTTATCTTACTGCAAAATTTGTACTGCCTCCCAAGTTCTGATTCTCGGTCCGTCGTTCTTGAGTGGGCTCGAGTCATCTCGTGACAGCGAGGTCGCCTCATACGTATGGATATCTAATTCATTTTCGGCGATGATCATGTATCATGCTCTCGGGAGTCTAAATTGAGGTATGTACACATCTAGGGGTAAAAAAACAAAAAGGAAAAAAAGGAAGAACCGGTTCGACGTTGGACAGTTCGATGGACTGGTGCAGTATTTGGATTGTTTGAACCGCCCGGCGCAAGAGGGAAAAGCGTCGCTCGTATGCAAATGGATTGGGGACGAGCAGAAAGGGACGTGATCGTTCATCGTTGATCGGGCGACATCCCATGAGTTTGCAACACATAGTTAAGATGGGTCGGGCCGAACCTATCCGAAAATCCATGCCCATTCTTGCTTGATCGTCACAACATGAAATTGAAACTTAAATCCTGTAGAAGAAAAACTCGATCGGGGCCGCAAAGTATGAAGAATTTCTCGCTTAGACCCAGCCATTCTAAAGAGAAATTCATCAGGCCTAGATGCATCGTCCAAGCCCACCCGCATAGACGATGGGCGGGATGGTCGGAGCCGGACAACCATCGATTCTAATGTAAATTTCAGTTTGTTCCGCGATAAAAAAAAATGATTTGAAATTTATTCTTCGAGAAATGTTCGCTTGTATTGTTGAAATTTATTTGTAAAATAAACAAAAGCGCCCTTTTTTTGTCCAATCCCACGTAGGATGAAAGGAAGAGTGCAAATCACTTTATCATTTAGCACTAGAGCATTTCAAATAGAGAAATGGGTCGCGTGGGCAATAATCGGCACTAATCAACAAGCATACTATTATTTTTTTTTCAAAATTAAATTTAATAAAATTAACTATAATATCCTAGCGAAACATTGTGATTGTTCACTTAAGAGTTGCGATTTTTTTTATATATTAATTTCGACCTTTGAAAAGTTGGAAACTTTCTGGAAAAAATTATTTTTCAGATAATGAAAAGTGTGATCGAATAAACTATTTTCAAACACAAACAATTGTGTAAGAATTAACTACTTTTCGGACATGAGAATGTTTTTTCTTTTCTTATTATATATTCAACTATTATGTTCATTTTATAACTAACTTCTCCAATTTCAAATTTTCGTTTCTTTCCAAAAGAGATACAACATTCTTTTCTAATTATTTCCCTAGAGAGTTTTTGGAGGAATATTAGAATACTATCTAATATTCTCACGAAGATTTTTATCGGTAACTATTAGCAATATTGTGTGGCAAATAATTCTTTTTAAAAAAATGCTATCATGTCTGACAGTCTGATTCTGTTGTTTATTCCATTCACTAAGTTTCCCAGCATGTATCGTATAAAGTAATTAGTCAATGATAATTTTTTATAATAGGTAACAATTCATTTCTAAGCATTTTTATGGATGAAGAAAATATATATTTGTTCAATCATTTTCGTAAGCTATGCAAATGATCATTTTCTAGAAAATATTTTCCAAATCAATCATTTCTCGAGAAACAAACGGAGGTTAATGTCTTTTTGCATTTACCCAACAGTAGCCTCACTTAGAAACATGTGTAAGTATAGGCCAAAAGTAGTATAAGATGATCATTAAGGTGAATATTGGCCCCTTATTAAAAACAAGTGAGATTTGAGACTAGACTAGGGGCGATCGATTCCGATCCGATCTGGTCTCACCTAGAACAGGGAACCGACTGGAATGACTGGCTCCTAGTTTTTGAGACTGAAAACCGAACCGATCCGATTCTTGGGAAGGTTCGATAAAATCAGTCGATTATTATTTTATTGGTAGGGGCTAGCAATATGGACTTTAATTTTAAATATATGATTATAATTAAATTCATATTTTCAAAATAAAAAAAATAATCGATCATGTCCAGGCTATCCGGTTGCCCCCTAGATTCGGAAATCGGGCCGAACCGGCCAGTTTGGTCTGATTTTGAGCGGTTCTAGATTTGAATTGTCCGTCTTGCTCATCACTATATTGTACGTAATACGTGCCTTCGAGCTCGATCAGACCATTATCATAATTCGTGTGTCGCTGAACCCATTGGTCTTTGAATCAGGTGGTGAGAGAGGCGCTGCTGAGGACGATCGAGGAGGCGGTGGGAGAGAAGTGGAGCGGAGAGATGGAGGGTGCGTCGGGTGAAGGCTATGACCAGTTGGCTGCAGCCGTCCAAGCAGAAATGAACGTCGACGAAACAGCCCCGACCGTTAATTAACTGTTTGGATTTTTATTTTTTCGCCGTCGGTCGTCGTAGGTATACGATCTTTTTTCGCGTATGGAGTGGGCGTACTCATTTTTTTTTCCCAATTTAATTATTTAGCTCTTGCTCGGCAGTTGAAGTGCTGAGCACGGGGGGGGGCGGCCCCCCCCCCCCCCCCACACACACACACACACATATATATATATATAATTTTTAAGTTTGCTCGGCAGTTCTTAGTGCCGAGCAAACCCATTTTTATTAATTTTTTAGGCTTGCTCGGCACTTTAATTGCCGAGCAAAGACATTTTTTTTTAAAGAAAACAAGAAAAAAAATTATTTGGGCGGTTTTGACCTATTTTCGTAATAAAAAAATGAACCAAAATTAGGAAAAAAAAAAATCAGAGCTTTGCGGCCCTATCACCTCACTCGTTCGATTGATTTCCTCGGAGACGTGGTGCATCATTGTGGTGCATGACTTGAGGTTAAAAGAAATAGAAATGCATTGCTCAATCTACACAAAATTCAACAAGATCCGATTATTTTTTCCTATTTGGGTCGAATGTTTTTTTTACAAGAATAGGTCAAAACTCTCTCAAATCGTTTTTTTTTCTTGTTTTATAACAAAAAATAGAAATGGCTTTGCCCGGCACTTGCACCGCCAGCCGGCATTCGATGCTGGCTCGTCGCCTTACTTGTTCGCTTGCTTTCCTTAGAGATGAGGCACGTCATCGTGGTGCACGAACTTGCTCGACAGTTAAAAAAATAAAAATGGCTTTGCTCAGCAGATGAAGTGCCGAGCAAGCTTAAAAAATTAAAAGAAAAAGAGGCTTTACTCTGCAGTTAAAAAATGGCTTTGCTCTGTAGTTAAAAATAAAAATATAAAGGGGATTGCTCGACAGTTGAGGTGCCGAGCAAGAGCTAAATTTGCAAATATATTTTTCTTTATTTAACTCTGTAAATATATTTTTAAATTAAATTGTAAAAAAAAAAAAAAAAACCTTGCGTGCTGCGCCCTTGTGAAATATAAAATAATTGGGGTTAGCTGTCCGTGGATTGAGAATTATAGTGAGACCATCTCTTTATCTTCAATGTTGTGCTTGCTCAAGCGGACTACTTTTTTGGTTTTTGATATAAAGGAAATTATTTTCTTTGCTCAAAATGATACATGAGTACATAAACGCCGTAGTAAAGCAAATCGAAGCAAAGCAAAACCCAGAATACTGCAAAACAAAGCCACATCCAGGAAACAAGGAGAATTCGTAGAGTACCGATAGGGTTAAGCACACACTCGTTCCATGAGAACAGAATCTGTCAAGCAAAAACGATCGAACTACAAGGTTTCACTCTTCCAAATGCTAGATCTGTGTTTGTTCAATATGCTTTGCTCGTTTCTGTACGACAATGATGTAGAGAAAGCCGAACCCGCCGTGCCGCCGTTACTGGTGAAGGAATTCGGCGTGTGCTTGTTACTGATGATGATACGAGATCTATGAGGTACTAAAGTTACTTCAGGAATAGGCGAGGGCCTCTAGGGGGAAGCCTGTAGATGGTCATTACCAATTCGAATGAGTGGCAACTGGCAACTATCTTCTTCAAAATGTTCAGGCTCTATGTATGGGATTCCCGTCTCGTTGTAGATGAGATGGTCTTCTTCCTCACAGATGGTAACCAGCTTTTCCTTGACTACAAACTTTATTTTTTTGGTGTAGACTGGATGGCATTGCACCAACGTTGTGGATACATGGGCGCCCTAGCAAGTAGGTAAAAACTGAGGGGATATATATCACCCGAAACAGAATATCGAACATGAAAGGTCCGATTTGTATACCCATATATTGATCTGTCCCATGACACTTTTCTTCATCCTGTTCGGTTTAAAGCTCTCTCTTTTTTTTTTTTAGGGCAAAATCCACCAAAAATCTCAAATTAAGCCCACGAACCCCAAATTATGTGCAATGTGGCACATTTATCATAAACTTTTTTTGTGACACAAAAAATCTCAAACTTACACTTCTATGACACATTTACATGCTGTAAATAATCTGTCAATGACAATCGTTAAAAATATGGTTACATGGATCTCAGAAAGCAAATGGTGTTGACATGGTGCCCATATGGTTTAAGTGAATACAAAATGATGTTTTGGCTGAATAATCATTTGACAAAAACTTGACGGAAGGTAAGTGGGTCACATATATACAAGTTTAAGGTTTTTTATGCGACAAGAAAAATTTAAGGTATACGTGTCTCAGTGGACGTGGTTTGGAATTTATGAACACAAAGAAAAAGTTCAAAGTAAATGTGTCCCGGTGAGTATAATTTGATGTTCTTTTGGTTTTTTTTCCTCTTCTTTTAATAATCTCCCTAGATAAAGATGTCGGGTATTTGTTAGGCATCTCAATAGAGATAGTATATTTGTAACGATCAGGTCCGATGAGGTTCGAGAGTGATCGCCGAGACAATAAGAGTATGAAAAGGAGCGGCTCCTGAAAAGCTTCTAAGACGATGAAAAAGACACGAATGTACAAATTAAGAGTGCTCGGATGAGAGCACTTTCAAGATGGGTGACTTCTTGAGCAGGCGTCCACCTGTACGCCAATGGACAAAACCGCCTTTATATGCCCAACCTACAGGAATCAAAAGGATAAAGAAACTCTGAAGGTTTCGATGAGAACACAACTCAAATACATGGAGAGGCGAGTAATATTCAAAATGTATTTTGCATAGGCTTTACACGGGAAATAAAAAACACAAACTTAACTATACGGCCACACATATTTATAATAAGTCATGGACATAGTTCACCGTCTACAAGAAGTTGTCTCCAAAATGACTTATTATAAATGTGTGGACATGACATATTATAAATACGTACACATATATTTATAATAAGTCATGTCCTCTCGTGACTGACAGATGAGAGACAGATAGAAAGGGAAGAGAGAAGGGGTGAGAGGACATGTGCAATTGGCCGGGGGCGCATTGGGCACGGACCTCTCAATACTTTCTCCCAAAGTGTTGCTTTCTCTTTCTCTAAGCCAATGAATAATCAACTCCACACTTGTCTTTGTCGTTTGACCATGCTTGCCTGACTTGTAGAAAGAAACAAAAAAGAGTATGCCTTGACGATCCCATTTACTCTTCAATGGCGTCTTCGAAACGGCATGCAATGGAATTTGAATGCTACGTCGTCTTCAATTCTAGTCGGACCATTATCTTCGTAGCACCCTATTTGACCAATCTATCATCATATATGCCAAGTAGAAATCCAACTCCCAAGCGAAACTTTTCTTCATTAGTCAAAATTGGAAGCTCTCATAGCTGGGAACTCATCAAAAGAGATAATCCCACTATAATTCTCAATTCAGGAACAACTTAGGTGGTGCATGATAACACTTTTTTTTTTCCATGCGTTTCGTAAAACCCAATCTGAAGTAGAAAACCGTTTGGTAAAAAAATTAATTTATGGTAAGATTTTCTACTTACGGCAAGATTTTTAGCCGATTTTGAGAATTAAAATTTTTTTACTTCTCCATTCGAGAAGTCATTCTCGTGGGGACAGCCGCCGCCGATGGCTGGCCACAGCCGCTGGTCGCCACCATCGAACATTTCTTAATAATATTTCAAACATTTCCTTTTTTTATCCTTGTTAAGCGCATTTCTCTATCAAAAAATAAATTTTGAAGTAGAAACTGAAAATTCAATTTTTACTTCAAAGCAAAAGCTGAAAAATCTATTTTCCTGCTAGAAGCATTTCTCGCCCGAAAAGTGTTATCATGCACGCTCTCACCCAATTATTTAATATTTCATAATGGCGCCATACATAAAAATAATGATATAAAAATTTCTCTCTCTCACTCACTCGCGGTGCTCCATACATTAAAAAGATCATATAGGTTCGACGATATACAGACCGACCGACCGACGGCGAACGTGATAAAAATCCTCCAAAGAGTTAATTAACGGTCGGGGCTGTTTCGCCGGCCTTCATTTCTGTTTGGATGGCTGCAGCCAACTGATCATAGCCTTCACCCCACGCGCCCTCCATCTCTTTGCTCCACTTCTCTCCCACCGCCTCCTCGATCGTCCTCAGCAGCGCCTCTCTCACCACCTGATTCAAAGACCAATGAGTTCAGCAACACACGAACGATGATAATGGTCAAATCAAGCTCGAAGGCACGTGTTACGGACGGCAAAGTGGCTGTCGGTGACTCCTATCTTCAGATGAACGGAGCCCAGGCGCTTCATGGTTGAACCCGCGATGGCCACCGCGCCGCACTCGCGGAGTTGGACGACCGATTCGCACGTCTGTTCAAGCACGACCAATACGATGTGAGCGAACGGAGGCCGGGGAGAGATTTAACTAGCGAAAGGATGGTGCCCGGAAACACGAGGGTTATGAGGTCATTATTGTCATGCACGCCCATGTGTTTGAGAGAGACTCACCAGCGTGAAGACCTTCATGGCGTGAGCTTGGAGCTTGGGGTTGTTCTGGGGGATCTCGTCTGAATCCCTGAGGAAGGAGAACATGTTCTTGGCTTCCGGGGCAACCTCCATTATCCTTGGCACACATCAAACTCGTGCATGAGCAGACGAACCATTTGAACTGTAGAGAACGAACACATATACACACGCAATTCCAATCACACACAGCAAGAAAACCGATAGCAATCGCCATGTCTCCATCTCTGAAACTCACCGCAGGAACAAGCGGATGCTGTACTCAGGAACGTTTTGCTTCAGTATCTCCCACGACTCCTTCACCAACACCTCTTGCTTCCCTGTCAACGCCATCTCTCTCTCTCTCTCTCTCTCTCTGTAGGTCTAGGGCGAGTGCGAGTGGCTCGTATATAAAGGCCACCACGAGCTCAGACGTCACGACTGCATGAGCGATTTCTGTAGACTGTGATATGCCAAATGATACAAATAATTCCTTAACTTTAGTTCAACATATATCGTGAAATTTGTTTCAATATGCATTGTGATCTTTAAATTTTAATTTGTTAAGTATGGGACTTTAACTTATGTTGCACGGACACGAAACGCGACATGGCACGATATGCCGACACCTAAATTCTCAAAAAAATAACGAATTTCGACATGTTGGGGCACGTTATATATATTATATAATAAATTACTAATTTTATGATTTTCATAATAATATTTAGAGAATAGAAATAAAAATTCCGACCTCTCCATGTTCAAGTTTTTTCCGGGCCCAGGTGCCCTACCTTAATTTTTCTATATATTCAGGGTGGGGATATGCCCGCCATAGCTTTTCTAAGGTAGGTGATTCCCACACGTTTTTTCGAACCACTCAAAACTCTTTCTGTGGGCTCTTCTTATCTTGACTCAGACAACCCTTATCCCCCTTCAAATCTGCTCTCTCGTGCATGCACGTGCGTAGTTAGTGGCGTGTGCAGGCGGTAGGCGACGGGCATTTTTTCCAAATTAGGCGCCTTTTTTTTTATACCAAAATAGGTATAAAAAAATATTTATCAAAATGGGTGTCACTCGGTACTCAAACTGCCAAGCAAGAATTGCTGGGCACTTTGGGTGCATATTTATTTTTTAAATTTTTTTAAAAAGAAAAAAAATGAATTGGGGAGGCGGGGTTTTACCTATTTTCGTAAAAAAAAAAAGTAGACCCAAATAAAAAAAAAAAAATTCCCATCTCGTCGCTCCGCAACCCTATCGCCTCACTTGTTCGCTCGCTTTTATTGTAATCGAGGTGCGTCACCATGTTGCACGACTCAAGTTATTTATCAGTGCCGATGAAGGCTGTTTATGTAGACTTATTGTGCACTTTGGGTGCCGAGAAAAGGCATTTTTATTTTCATGAGAAAAAAAAAGGGTCCAAATCAAAAAAAAAAAAAAAGACCCCACCTCACTCGTTGGTTCGCTTTATTCAGAGTTGAGACGCATCATCGTGGTGCATGACTCGAGTTATTTGCCAGCGCATATGAAGCCCGTTATGTAGACTTATTGTGCACTTTGGGTGCCGAGACAAGGCATTTCTATTTTTTTAATTATTTTAAAAAGAAACAAAAAAAATGATTTGGGGTTGTTTTGATCTATTTTCGTAAAAACAAATTTGTACCCAAATCGAATAAAAAAACTCCCTCGTCACTTCGCAGCCTAGTCACTTCGCAGCCCCATCGTCTGTTATTCGCTCGCTTTTCTCAAAGATGAGGCATGTTATTGTGGTGCACGACTCGAGTTATTTACCAGTGCCAATGAATGTCGTTATGTAGACTTATTTGCTAACGCCAATGAACACCGTTATGTAGACTTATTTGCTAATGCACGATGACACGCCTCGACTATGAGGAAAGCGAGCGAGCGAGCGAGCCGATGGAGGCGGGGAGTTTTTTTTTTCTTCCAAATTTGGTTCCATTTTTTTTTTTTTACGAAAATAGGTCAAACCCCCTCCCCAAATCATTTTTTTTTCTTTTTTTTAAAAAAAAATTGAACCCAAAGTGCCGAGCGACACCCATTCTGGTAAATACTTTTTTTCGACCTATTTTGGTACCTTTTTTAAGCCTTAATTTGGAGAGGAAAAAAAACCCTGTGGGTGATAGGGGACAGTGAGTGGATGTGTATGGTGAATGAGTACATCCCCCAATTGATTTTTCTCTCCCAGCTGCATGCGATCTCCGCCTCTGTTGCACCACCATTCCCCTCCCAACGGCGATACCATGCCGTCGCACCACCACCACCACCACCACCGTCTGTACCATTCAACGATGTCCATTCAGAAGCTCCGCCGTTTCAACTGGCTGATCCTGGTGCTGCGGCTCGCCGCCTTATGCTTCATCCCATTAACACCATCTCCCACACTTCACCTTACCTCTCGTGTCTCTGTAAACTCTCTCTACTCACCTTACCCCCGAACACTCGAGTCCCTCCCGTGTCCGTTTTATTGATCGAGTGTTGAACCTCGGACATGCATTGTCTGAGCGTGCCCGACGCTTGTCGAATGCCAACATGTGTCCGACATCGAAATTTTCCTTATGAGGCGTGTCGCTATAACATAAATTTCAACACATGTTCAAGTTAGGCACTAAACTGTATGTAAATATTCAATTATATCATTACATTGACTCAAATTCAGAGACGGCAATAGACATTTTCATAGAGACCGGGAATTAAATTATACGTGCACCAAAAATTGAGGGATCACATTAAGTAAATTAAAATTTGGAGAACGACATTGCAAATTATGCTAAAAATCTACATTGAATAAATTTAAATTTTAAATATCACATTGTATTTTAAACCAAAATGTAAAAAGCATTTATGTCATTATCTGTTGTACCTGCTGCAATGAGCGATATACTTGCCCAACAAGAAGGGAGTTTTGACATGATAAAGACCGAAGTGGTTGGTCATTTATAAACTATTCTTTGACTAGTGGGCCAATGTGAATTTTGACCAACAAAATTTGGTTGTCTTACTTGTCAAACAAGCTCATCTTGATATATCTACACCGTCCAGGTGGCCTCTCCTGGTATCTAATCCCAACATCGTACGTTGCCCGAATCTAACTTTTCATAATTGTTAGGCTCGACATGGTAATTATTTTATTTCGAAAAATTAATTTTGATTAAAATAAATTTTTTTGATTTTATTACCAAAAATTGAGGAATCACATTAAGTAAATTAAAATTAGGAAAACGACGTTGCAAATTATGCTAAAAATCTACATTGAATAAATTTAAATTTTAAATATCACATTGTATTTTAAATCAAAATGTAAAAAGCATTTATGTCATTATCTGATGTACCTGCTGCAATGAGCTATATACTTGGCCAACAAGAAGGGAGTTTTGACATGATAAAGACCGAAGTGGTTGGTCATTTATAAACTATTCTTTGACTAGTGGGCCATTGTGAATTTTGACCAACAAAATTTGGTTGTCTTACTTGTCAAACAAGCTCATCTTGATACATCTACACCGTCCTGGTGGCCTCAACATCGTACATTGCCCGAATCGAACTTTTCATAATTGTTAGGCTCGCCATGGTAATTATTTTATTTCGAAAAATTGGTTTTGATTAAAATAGTTTTTTTGATTTTATTACTAGATGAATTTTAGAGAATCAAAACTTATTTAATAATTGATTAAGATTCATGCTCTTGAAACAGAAATGCGTTTGATAACTGCACAAATTTTCTGTTTCGAAAAAAATTGATTTTCTTACTATTTTTTTCAATTAATCAAATAACTATGTAGTTACTTTGTAAAATTTCATCATAAATTGAAGATCAATTTTCAATACACACTAAAATAATTTAAAATACATTATATTTTAGCATATCATAAATAAAACATAAATTTTAATACATGCCATTTGAAATTCAATTAAAGCATGGAACCGTTTTCATATTAAAAACTCATTTTTTTCTTTAAATGTTGCATTGTCCAAAATACATACTAACATAACAGCCAAATAACCAAATTATCCACTAACAAAAAAAAAATCAAATTATCCTCCTTGATATGAAGTACAAGTCCTTCACTATCATTTTGCAACTTCTATCCTAAATCCAAATGGGTGTTTGGCTCTAGCTCTACGTGTAGACGGTTGCATTTTGTGATACACGACTACAAGCGTATATGTTATTTCCGCATGTTGTATACCCTCATCTTCTGCAATATTCTTTCACAGAAAAGTAAAATTTAGGAAATTTAGGCCCAAATTTATGAAAATAAGGTCAAACTACCCTAATTTAAACTTCTTCTATTTTATGAAATTTCTATTTTTTGTATTTTTTAAAAATTTTCAAATTTTTTCAATTTATTTTATTTTATTTCTATTAGGTTGAGGGAAAAGTGACAAGATAATTGAAAAGAAAAATTTAGAGATGTCAGACTTTATCCTATTTTGTAATTCTCAAAAGTGATTCTTTTTTTAGAACCATTTTTTGTTTGAATTTTGTTCTAAAACTGATTCTGAAAACAGAATCAGAATAATTTATGTTACCAAATAAGCTTCTCATCTTATTTTATTTCAGAGATCAGAATCATAGAACCAGAATGATTTTCATGCAGGCTCAAATGGCCTGACAAGCCAATTAGCTAAACTTGATTATAGTGGGGCTTTTCTCGAAAATGGATAATTTTTTTACTTACTAAAATGGGCCCCGTTCGGCAATCCAAGTGCCACACGGGCCATGCGGCAATTGGCCCACTGGTCAGGTCGGATCAGGGTGGTCAGGTCGGAGGTTTTCGAGCAAGATGGCTTGAGGAAGGGACTCAGCTTGGGATGAGGAGGTGTGGTGGCATTTGACTGGACAACCGGCGGCTCGGGGTGCTTGGTTGGTCGGCTGGAAGTGGACAGGTGGAGGTGGTGGTGGCTAGCAACAGCCGGTGGGAGCCGAAGGCTGCTCAGCTCGCGAGTTCCTTGGCTGCGCAGCTTGGCTGAGCGGCAACGGGTCCAACTGGGGCATCACGTCATCGGGGCAGAGCACGGCGGCGCTAGACGCGTAGGCCCTCAACTCCATTGGGTACAAGAGGTGGATCTCAGGCGATTAGCCAGCGGCCGGTGATAAGCGACTGGCGGTCGATAGACGATGAGCCGGCGTGGTGGCTGGTGGTGGAGCGACGGCAAGGTGGTGAGGCTTCTTGCTATGTTTTCAACAGATTCTCTTTTTACAAATCTTTTTAGAAATCACGTTCTCTCTGTATGTAGCTTTGTAAGATTGTTGATGGGTACATTGTCGGTGGGTACAGGCACACTCAAGACATTGAACGAAGGGCAACCAACTGCTCTGGAAAATTGACAGATAAAATCTAAAGGCTTGCGTATGTGTTAAGTCGACATAAAATCTAAAGATAAAAATCAGATAGGGCTTTTTGCCAGGCTAAACTCTGCCTGTTTTTTTCCTTCTTGCAGTTGGTTTACGGTACCGTGTTGTGTTCGTCGCTGACGTGTTCATTAAACATGTGATATTCGGATTAGCAATCCTCGTGGTAAGGAAATACCATTGCTAGTTTCAGATGCTTTAAGATTCCCATGTAAATGGGAAGCCAGTTTGGATCACAGCCCCAAATTACCTGCTCCGGCTTCTGTCTGTGATTTCAATTTTCTTTTATCTTTTGAAATGACGATTATATCCCTCAAAAAGTAAATTATTTTCAAAATTTCAGAAAATTATAAAAATTGCCGAAAAATAAGAAATGGTTTGATTTGATGATCAATCATATTTCCAACTCCTTTTGACTCCAAATTTCTTCTGAAATGATAATTTTGCTCTTTTCGGGCGAATTGTCCCAAATTTCTTTAAAATTATGAGCAAGCAATTATCTTTTTTTAAAAAAAAAAATTAGTGGCTTGCTCGGCACACTAGCATTCAACCCTTTTTAAAGTTTTTTTTTATTGTTTTCTTTAAAAAAAATTTAATTTCTTGCTTGTTGTCTTTTTAGCGTGGTGAAAAGTACGAGATATTGGTGAATTGAGTTTGTTTCAATTGTTTATTCGGGTATTGTACATGTTACAGAGCCTTGGCCAGATTGAACGTGTGCATGGTGCATGAGATTGTAATCCTCTTCGATGCATAGACGTAGACGACAGATAAAGTAGTAAACTAGATATACAGTCGAACTTTTAGCCGGTTTCCAATTATTATTTCAAATTTCTACAAGTTGTAAGATAATTCTATGGAATGGGCAAAATATTAATGAAATTCTTATATAATACCATGTTTTGTATTAACGAGCAAGCGAGCAAACAAACGAACAATTGACGCTGTGAAGCAAACGAACAAGCGAGCGAGCGAACGAGCGAACGACCAAGTGAACGAGCAAACAAGCGAACGAACCAACGAGCGAGCGAGTGAACGAACGAACGAGCAGCAACGAATGAGTGAGCGAGTCTCGACCCCACGGAGCGAGCGAGCAAACGAATGAGAGCACAAACTAACGCGGCCTCGATCAATCATTCGCTTGCTTGCTAGCTTGCTTCCGCGGGATCGAGACTCGCTTACTCGTCTGTTTGCTGCTCTCTCGCTCCGCGGCCTCGATCATTCGCTTGTTTGGTTGCTCGCTCGCTCGGTCATTCACTGCAGCCTCGATGGTTCGTTCGCTCGTTTGTTCGTTCGCTCGCTCATTAATACTGAATATGGTATTATATAAGAATTTCATTAATATTTTGTCCATTTCATAAAATTGTCATACAACTTGTAGAAATTTGAGATAATAATTGGAAACCTGCTAAAAGTTCGACTGTATATCTATTTTATTATTTTATCTATTGTCTACGTCTATGCATGGAGGATGATTGCAAACTCATGCACCGGCCACACTTTCAATCTGCCCAAGTCTTTGTAACATGTACGACACTCGAATAAACAATTGAAACAAAGCCAATTCACCAATATCTTGTACTTTTCACCACGCCAACAAGACAAAAGGCAAGAAATTAAAAAATGATTTAAAAAAAAAGGGTTGAATTCTTGCTCGGCACTTCACCAATATCTTGTACTTTTCACCACGCTAACAAGACAAAAGGTAAGAAATTTAAAAATGATTAAAAAAAGAATAAAAAAAACCTTTTAAAAAAAAAGGGTTGAATGCTTGCTCGGCACATCAAGTGCCGAGCAAGCCACAAATTTTTTTTTAAAAAATGGATAATAAAGTGCCGAGAAAGCCTTAAAAAGTTTTTAAAAATATATATTTTTGGGCTAAATTGCCCGCTCGAGAGTCTAAGTGCCGAGTGGGCAATTGTTTTTGTTTTTTTTTCCCACTCGGTAGCGTGATTGCCAAGCGGCACCTGAAATGATAAATATTTTTTTTTTCGCCTGTTTTGGTAAATTTTTATTTTTTTATTCTGTTTCGAAAAAAATCCTTAAAGATGTTGTTGATGTTGAAGTCAAATAACTATGTAATTACTTCATAAAATTTCATCATAAACTGAAGATTAATTTTCAATGTACACTAAAATAATTTAAAATACATTATTTTTTTAACATATCATAAATGAAATATAAATTTTAATACATGACATTTGAAGTTCGATTGAAGTATGCGACCGTTTTCATATTAAAAACTCATTTTTTCCTTTAAATGTTGCATTGTCCAAAATACATACTAATGTAGCGGCTAAATAACCAAATTATCCACTAAAAAAATCAAATTATCGTCCTTGATACGAAGTACAAGTACTTCACTATCATTTTGCAACTTTTGTCTTGAATCCGAGTGGGTGTTTGGCTCCAGCTCCACGTGCAGATGGTCGCATTTTATGATACACGGCTACGAGCATATATGTTATCATCTGCATGTTGGATACTCTCATCTTCCGCAATATTGTTTTGCAGAATAGTGAAATTTAGGCCCAAATTTATGAAAATGAGGTCAAACTTGCCTAACTTAAACTTCTTCTATTTTTACGAAATTTCTAATTTTTTGTGATTTTTTTAAAAAATCAATTTTTTTTATTTTATTTATGTTAGGTTGAGAGAAAAGTGACAAAAGAATTGAAAAGAAAAGTGAGAGATGTCAGAATTTATTCTGTTTTGTGATTCTCAAAAGTGATTCTTTTTTTCTTGTTCTGAATTTTGCTCTAAAATTGATTATGGAAACATAATTAGAATCAGAATCATTTGCGTTACCAAACAAAGTTCTCATCTTATTTTATTTTAGAAAATCAGAATGGTTCTCATGCAAGCCAAAAATATTTGACGAGCCAATTAGCTAAACTTAATTATAGTTGGGCTTTTCTCGAAAATGGATTTTATTTTTACAAAATTAGAGATTTTTTTTGTCCCGGCCCCGTCCGGCAGTCCAAGGGCCACACGGGTCGTGCAGCAGTTGGCCCACTATTAGGGTCAAATCAGGGTGGCTCAGGTCAGGTTTTCGAGCAAGGGACTCGGCTCAGGATGAGGAGGCGTGGTTGCGATTGGCTAGACAATCGGCGGCTTGGGGTGCTTAGCTAGTCGGCTGGAAGTGGACAGGTGGAGGTGGTGGTAGCTAGCGACGACCAATGGGAGGTCGGAGGCTGCTCAGCTCGTGGATTCCTTGGCTGTGCAGCTTGGCCAAGCAGTGACGGGTCCAACTTGGGGGGCGGCTCAACTGCGAAGGGGAACTACGATGACAGAGGGGGATGGCTGGGGGCTTTTTTCCAATTTAAGATTTTTTAATTTTTTTACCAAAATAGAATTAAAAACATATTTGCCAAATTAGTATCCAATCGACAGCTGGGCCGTCGAATGGAACCCAATCAGCAACTAGGTCGCCAATTGGAGCCCAATTGGCATCCAAGCAGCCGATTGGGGTGCCAATCGGCAACCCAGCTGCCACTTGGTAATTTGACCCGACCTTAAAAAAAAAGTCATATTTTTCGCTTAAAAAACTATTAAGATAAATAAATAATTTTTAATTATTATATTTATGTAATTATTTAAATTCATAAAATGATTTAGATATACAAAAAATAGCATCTTCCGCATTGATGTTTCGCTTAAGATGATTAAGATATTTAAGATATTTTTATCTTAATCTTTTTCCAATTAGTACTCAATCGACAGCTCGGAAGTAATATCTTAAATATCTTAAAATAATTAAAATGATTAAGATATATGAAAAATAGCATCTTCCAATCGCCGATTGGGTTCCAATCGCTTAAGATGCTATTTTCCGCATTGATGCTATTTTTATGATTAAGATACTTACACTGCTTGGATTTCTCTATAGATTTAAGTAATATTAGCCCAAACCCATGATTCGTATGAACTACAAAAGGACCGATGGATGCAATTGTCAAAGCGTCGCATCTACACACATGCCCAAGCCATCCACGCTCTTATTGATTGAACAAATTGGGCTTCTTCCCTTCCCTATAATTTTTTAAGAGAAATATTTTTTTTTCTCTATATCTATAGATCATTTTTCATCTATCTTAATCATCTTAATCATTTTATGAATTTAAATAATTACATAAATACAATAATTAAGAAGTATTTATTTATCATAATAATTTTTTAAGCAAAAAATATGAAATTTTAAAAAAATAATAAAGATTGAGCCAAATTAGGGGCTGGACCATCGATTGGGGCCTAATCAGTAGCCCAACTGCCAATTAGCACCCCAATGGACAGTTGGGATCGGCGGACTAGCTGTCGATTGACACTCCAATCGGCTGCTGGGCTGCCGATTAGGCCCAGCAGCTGATTGGACGTCAATCGGTGGCTCAACTGGTGGGTACTAGTTTGATAAATATTTTTTTAATTTTATTTTGGTAAAAAAAAATTACAATCCTAAATTGGAAAAAAAGCCCGATGGCTGGGCACGTCGTCGGGACAGAGCACGGGAACGCTAGCCGCATTGGTCCTTAGCTCCGTCAGGTACAGGGGTTGGATCTCTGGCGGTTGGGCCGCGGCAGGTGACGGGCAACTGGCGGTCGATAGGCGACGGGCCGGCGTGGTGGCTGGTGGTGGAGCGACGGCAAGGTGGTGAGGGTGGTGGTGTCGGGGCTGAGGTGAGCGGGGGAGGGGGGCTGTCGAGCGTGAGGAACAGAGAAACAAGAAGAAGATGAAGATGAAGATGATGAAGAATGAAGAACGAAGAGGGAGCAGAGGAAGAGAGAAAAGGGGGCATCACCATCACATGGGTCCACGGATCAACAGAGAAGAGAGAGAGAGAACATAGGAGACGGAAACTTAGGGAGGGGGTTGGCATGGCTGTGGCCGTACTCCCGGACGGGGCCAGGCGGGCCGGGTTGGGCCCGTTTTCGTAAATAAATAAATAAATAATTAGCCTTAATTTTGTAAAAAAAAAATTACCCATTTTCGGGAAAAAAAAACCCCTATTATAGTTAGATATAATCATTGTAAATGAGAATTCCTTTTCGGCCTGGATTAACTTGATTAATCAATCGAAAATTAAGATATTGTTCTCCTTTTTTTTTGTACAGGGCATCATCTTCTGTAGCCAAGTCATTATCTTTCCCTTCATAATAAAAATAAAATAAAATAAACTTGGGCCTATCAATTTCCTCTGTGCGTTTTTGTTTCTCTCGCTTTGTGAATTCATATATTATTATGAGTTATGCAAGGGAGACATCTATCTAATATATGAGTGAGCAAGATGGATCAATCGAATCTAGAACCCCTCAAAATCAGACCAAACCGGAAGGTTCAGTTCGATTCCCAATTTCAGAGTGCAACTGGACCCGCTCGTACACGACCGCTTTGATGAGCCTATTTACTCTTCAATGGCCATTTCAAAAGGGCATTTGATGGAGTTAGTTTAGGAAGTAAATTCCAATTTGAACGCTACTTTATCTTCAATACTAGTTGGACTATTATCTTCATAGCCCCCTTTGTGACCAATCTATAACCATATGCCAAATAGAAATCCAAGTCCAAGAGAAATCCAATTATTTCATATGTCATAATTGCATCACACAAAAAAATCATACATAATTTCTCACTCTCACTCTCACTCACTCGCGCGTGCGCATTCCATACATTAAAAAGACCATATACCTGCGACGACTGTGAACTGTAATAAAAATCCCAACTGTAAATTAGCGATCGGGGCTGCGTCATCGTCGACTTTTTTTTCTGCTTGGATGGCTGCAGTCATTGGCCATAGCCTTCACCCCCAAGCAATCTCCATCTCTTCGCTCCACTTCTCTCCCTTCCCACCCTTCATCTTGTAACGTTTGATCGTTTCTTGATTAAAAATGGAAAGAGAAATAAAACCTGCTACTGTAATATGAACTATCCCATCTTCATTTTTTTTTTGTTTGACCTAACTGGGATCGGAATTTACTCATCTCTATTGGGATGCCCCGGCAAAAATCTAGTATGGTTAACTAGTGAGGTCATTAATAGAAGAGAAAAAATCACAAAATATTTCAAATTATGCTCATTGTGATTACCTTCAATACTTTTGTGATGTCAAAAACTCCAAACTATACCCGCTGAGTTTCTTGTGACATAAAAAACCTCAAATTTGTGTATGTCGGATTCCATCAAACGATCATTCAACCAAAACAACCTCGTTTTTATTGTGCTTAATTCGAGTAAACGCCATATCAACACCATTTTCTTTTAGATTATGTTCATTAGAAATCTTAAACTTATCATAAAAATGCAATTGAGTCTCAAAACTTGTCAAATGGTGCAACCAAGTCTTTCTATTAACTCTGTCTAATTTGGCTAACAGAAAATGCTGACGAAATTTTTTTTTAATAATGTATCTCTCTTACGTGACTAAAACGACGTCGTTTTGATCCAAATATGATATTTAATATAACTATTATTTAAATTAATTTAAAAAATGAGGTAAGTTAATTTTTTTAAAAAGAAAAAGCAAAACTAGCGACGAGGACGGCCTTGCTGCCATCGTCCCACCACTGTCGAGAAGGTTTGGCAAAGGTCATCGGTCTCTAATCGGGGCTCGGCAACCTGTCATCCCTACGTAGGAAGAAGAAAATATTTAAACAGCCTTGTCACCAAAATTCGCTAACCAAATTAGACGGAGTTAACGGAAGGATTAGATTGCACCAATTTGACAAGTTTTAGAAATGGGTTGCACTTTTTGCAAATTGTAAGACTCAAATGCATTTCGTGACAAGTTTTAGGATATTTAATGAACATATCCATTTTCTTTTTGGCATCCATGTGGATAGGTTTTTGACTATCCTTATTGATAGAGCATCAACGGAGGATAAATGTGTAACATAAGTACAAGTTTGGATTTTTTTTTTTATGCCGCATAAAAAGGTTTAGGGTAAATATGTTGCAGTGGGGAAATTTGAGGGTTTTTTTTTCTATCTTTTGCCCTTAAAAGAAAGCTTAATACCGAACATATCCAAGTAAACTCGTTATCATTTCAAAATTTAAGTTCATGAGTTGTGAGCGGACTAAGGTATATTAAAGGCTCCACGCCGCGCTAAGGGCGCAATCTCCTATGCTGGATGGAGGAAGACACGGCCCGTTTTTAACTTAAACATGTTAAAGCTCCGATAAGGAACAATGTGAAAATAGAAAATGGATCATAAAGTACCCGCGTGCAAGAGAAGAAATGTCCATGGCTTTTGTCCAGAGGATCAACATTCATTACATTCCAGAAGATGTCCATTTCCATTCTAAAGAGGGCATCAAATGCTGGAATCGGAATTGAGAAGTCGAAACGACTAATTACAAGTGTAAACACATTGTATTTGAATCTATTTCTTCTTTCCTTTTTTTTTTTAAATTTCGTCTTTTAGCCAAAAACTAAAAGGAGATAAGTACATTTGAAATCCTAAAATTTATCGCGAAAGTACAATTTAGTATTAAAACTTCCAAAATTGGTAATTAAATCCTAAAGTTCTCCAAATTGGTGAAATCAAGTCCCTCCATTGATTACACTTTTTTGAAGTTTTCGAATTCGACTGCACATTTGTGAAAATTTTTAGGATTTAATTGCACTTTTTAAAAGTTTTATTACTCGATTGCACTTTTGTGAAAGTTTGAGGACTATAAATGCACCTTTTGAAAATTTTAGAACTTAGTTATACTCTCTTGACTAGTTTTAAGACTTTCAATGCACTTATCCCTAACTAGAAGTGAATCCATGTGTACAAAATCTTTATGAATCCCCCCCCCCAAAAAAAAAAAAAAATAGAGACAAAACAATTGATTACGTTCGTCACAGCGCACACATGGTCTTCAGCCACGTTAGGTTCATCAATGCAATAGTGACATAGCGTCGACGCCTTGACTTTCATTTAATTGTCATATTCCCATTTGAAATTCAGTATTAATCCTTAATCACCCATAGCAATTGTTTTGTTTATTCTGACCAAAATAATTAAGGTTTAGCATGTTGTCGGTTATCAAATCTTTGCCGGTTTAAATGCACATGCCGCCACTTTCATCTGATAGGACAATTATGGTTAATCAGTGGGACGGATGAAGGTAATTAATTATCTTGTAACCACAAAAAGAAACGTCAACCTACCCGCGCTTTTCTCTATTTGAAAATTTCCTATACTCTTGCTCTAGAAAACCTTGTTACTATAGCCTTTCATATTCTTTGAATATCTCAATTTTTGAAGAGGTGATCAATATAAAAAGATATCATGGATGATGTAAATAATGTAAACTATTTTACGCAAATATTTTCACTTGAATGATCCCTTCTCCTCTTTGAGAGAGAGAAATTATCCAAAAAATTTCTAAACGTTTTTACACAGCATCCAACTTAACCCTAAACATTTTAATTCAACCAATTTGGTCATAAACCTTTTGATAATTTGTCATATTAGTCATTCCGTTGTCAATTTTGGTTGAATATCGATGACGTGAATGCCGACTGTCCTACGTGATTAAAAAAGTATGAATTTTTAAAACAAAAGTTATGATTATTTTATTTTATTTTATTTTATTACTATTTCTTCTTACTTGAAGTGCCGATGAGGGTCGTTGCAAACCTTCATCTTTGTGCAAAACAAGGGCATTTGCGGCCTTATCTTGTGTGCATGGGGAGGGTCGCAACCGTTGAATCTAGCAATATCTCGTAGAGAAGGGGTGAATAGGTGTTTCTGAACAAAGTGAAACTAAATGCTGAAATAAACAGTTTCAAATCACAATCAGAACGAGAACAACGAAATAACATGCTGATGATCTAAACATAACAGAAAGAGTTTAGAGATGAGAGAACTGCATGATAAGGTTATAGTGGTTCAGCTTGTTAGGTATACGTCTACTCTCCCACGATGACAGCCGATTGACTGAATTCCACTAAAATGAATCAATAGAGGTTACAAGAAATGATACTCTCAGTCGTTCTTACAACACCTCACAAAAAACGTAAGAATTCTTTGAAATAAGAATGTGAATCTGAACAACTTAGGTAATCTGGAATAATATGTTCTCAACACTCTTTGCTGGCATGGTTCTTCTTTTATACTACTTTGCTTCCAAACTAGCCCATTAAACAATCCTTCAAGGGAACATTTTGATTGGATGTCATCAATCGTATTGAACGAGCCTATATCTGAGAATATATAATAGCGTTTGAAGTAGAGTCTGAATCTTTTCAGAGTCAGTTGCTC
The DNA here is from genome assembly GCA_028455895.1 of Rhodomyrtus tomentosa. Lineage (NCBI taxonomy): Eukaryota > Viridiplantae > Streptophyta > Magnoliopsida > Myrtales > Myrtaceae > Rhodomyrtus > Rhodomyrtus tomentosa. The sequence continues at coordinate 5,466,823 of JAPCWY010000011.1, read as the reverse complement.
ATACAACTAAATCTTTTGTTTCTAAAAGTAGAGTCAATCCAAATAAACCACGTTTTTTATTCTTGGAAGGTCATATCCAATTGAAGATTTTCTCCAAATTTAAGAAATATCTTTGTCAATCAAATAAGACATACTTCCATAAAAGATATCGCCATTAGTGGAAACTTGCTAAATGTAGATCTTCAGAATCTATTAGTTATATATATTGCATAATTTGAACAAACTTCAAAAGCACTCTTCAGAAGTAGAGACCAAGTCTGAACATATCATCTGAACCGTGACATAGAGCCTTGATAAAGTCATTCTAACATGTCATATAAAGCTTCAGATGAACAGCTTTCAGGGGCAATATTATGCTCTATCTGACAACTTCATAAGCAAAAATATGGCTACTTCAACTTGAGTATGAATATCATAAATGGATCAATATAAACTTATGTTCACTTAGTTCACTATGCAATAACATAATAGAAATATTATATAGATTCTACATGAATAATGAGAGTTTTGTTAGAATCAAAATGTTCAGAGGGTAGGTTTTCTCAACAGCAACAACCTTGCCTCACAAAGATGTGAGTCGTGGCCCTGGCCCAATGGCCAGTGTGGGCTCGGTGACCCTCACTGCAGATAGCGAGGGCATCATGGCTCTCACTAACAGAAATTTCGGTGACCCTTCCTAGCCCACGGGAGAAGACGAACATTAAGAAGAAAGAGAAGGAAAATTTTTATAGAATAATAATTTTTTATTAAAAATTACAAAAAATTATCTATGTCAGCATCAATTATACTATGCAAGACGGTTAGTATCCAATCATCAATTTCTAATTAAAATTAACTGGAATGATTAAATTAATAAAATATTAAAAGATTTATAACTAAATTGATCAAATTAAAAAGTTTATTAATGCATTGGCTGTCGTACAACAAATTATAGGTTATTATCCCAAAAACTCACAATTGGTACACATGTGACAAAGTTACGTCAAACTAATTTTTTATTCACCAAAATTCCCAAAATAGTGCACTCATAACGTATTTACTCCCTTTTAACTTCTGTCAAATTTTACCATAAAATTGATGAATTGGATAACATATGTTAATAACTCAATTGACATGACAAGACCACGTGAAAATCAATATTAATTTGGGGTAAATTTATCAAAGGCATATTGATTTGAGGTTTTTGGTAATCTAAAAATTAATTTGGGTTAAATTCATCATAAATATACTAGTTTAGAGAATTAGTGGTGTTAACCCTTAATTTTATGAATTTCTAGATAATTTTCCCTCTTGGGAAACATTGGGATTTCATTTTTTTTTTTGGGATCCTATTCTATTTTACAAGACACCGCATGTGTTATATGTGTGCGCAAGTTATGAAATTATGCTTCCTCCTCACACGTCCCCACCCTAAGTCTCTCGAAGATGGGAATTCGAACACTCTACCTTTCCTTTCTCAAATGAAAAGAGTGGACATTGGGCAAACGTGATTGGCTGTGGCTTCATAAAAATACCAAACTTAGATTACGGAATTAATACGGCAAAAAGAAAATAATCACGAAATCTTTTGGACACTCGTGCCCCCAAGATTAAAGGCTAATTACCATTACGATTATTACTCCATCTTCTAACTTCAATAATCACAGTCGTTACCTGCAGAGACGCATGCCCACGTGGCCAGACTCATACACCTACGCTACCTCTTCTGATTCGCCAATGAGATCCCCCACGCAGAGGGCGTCCACCCAATCACAATCTGACACGCGTCGATTTGTCACAAAACTAAATTCAAACGCTTGGGAGTTCTCGCCTTATCCGACAAACGAAACGCCAAATGCCCAAATAAACCTCGAGGGGGGGGTTGGCGTGGGTTGTGGGGGGCGGTGTTTCGTTACGATGTTCCGTCCCCACTTGTCGATGTTTTCCATCAATTCCCTAATTCAAAGACCTTTTTTCGCCTTATGGTCTTTTACCAGCTACCCCCCACGAAATTGACGTTTTCCATTTTGGAGCCCCAAATTCAAAGACCCTTTTTTTTTTTCAGAATATCCGGGTACCAAAAAAGTAAATACCGCGAAGTAAAAGGGCTATCGTGGAAAATATTTTAGAGTAAGCCGATCCCCGTTAAGAAATTCTTTTGGCGACAGTAACAGCTAACGTGCGCTCTCTCCCTCCCGTCGCCTTCCCGTCATCTCTGCACCTGCAACTGCAAGCTCCGCCTCATTTTCCATTTCACTGGACTCTCTCTATCTCTCTCTCTCTCTCGCGCGCGCGCGCGCCTTGCTGCGAGGTTGAAGACGAGCGAGCTCTATGAAGTTGGCTGAAGATTGAGAGCAATGTTCAGGCTACACAAGCAGAAGTCCGACAAATTGGGAGAGAGATTCGATTTCCAGCTCTCTGATCTTCAGGCTCTTCAGGTCTCTCCTTGCTCTCTCTCTCTCTCTATCTCTCTCTCTCTCTAAATACGCTTGTTTACGTCTCTAAGTTTTCATCCTTGCATCTGCTGTTCCATTGATGAAACTGGCTTCCCTGCTTCCTGATTTTGACTCGTCGCTGTCTCTCGCGGGCGTTCTTCGCTCGGGAACGACGGACGCATGTGAATTCATTGTGCGTAAACGTGTGTAAGTGGTCGGGTTGCATTTGTCAAGTGGGAAACAGCATTTTCGTGCCGCATGTTTTCCTAAATGCTACGTTCCTCGTCTCTCTCCTCACAGCCTGATGGGACAATAGCCGCAAATGAGACGAGAATACTGGCTGATTCGATTCGTATTAACCGTTTTTTTTTTTTTTTAAGTTTTCATGGATTTCTCTGTGTTATCTCCTCGATACTTGTGTTTACTGTGCTTAGTTGGTTGATTAAGGCTCTCATTTTCACATTCGATTACAAAAGCAGGTCAGAGAGATAAGTTGGAACCATTAACAATTTAATCGCGGTGGATTAATGCTTGAGGAAAGTAATTTGACGTTATTGGCTTGCTTCACTGCTTGGCGGTTGTCATGTCATCGCTCAAGATGATGGACCCGTGCGTGTATTAGATCACTATGTTGCGCCAGATTCTTTGAACATATATTCATTGAAATCATCAGTCACACTTTGTAACTAGCATTGCGTGTGGGGCAATTTAATCGTATATTCTTTGTTCAAGGGAAGTATAATTTGAGACTTGAGTCACATAATGACTTTCTTATTTGAGTGAATTTATTCTGGGAGACAGTGACAGTTGAGAGGCTTGTTAAGATAATATTCTTAATTTGGGAACTTGAGGACACTTAATGAGTTCTACAGTGAACCTAAAGTTCTGCGCTCGAGTGCCTTTTGCAGTCTGAAATTGTTACTTGACACTGAGGAAAGTTCATAGTCGACTATTAGATTTCTCTCTCTTCTTTATTATTTTTTTGACATGGACATGGTGCCTAGGAAGCATTAGGTCATGATGCAACAATGTTCTCGTAAATGTGGACTCATGAGAACAGCTCTTTAACTCCAGCATTCCTAAAAGCCTCGGCCGAAGAATATAGTTTGTGCCTAATGCTGATTCTGCATGCCAAATCCTGAACTTACATGTCCTGCATTGGCACTGAAATGAACTTGGGAAAGCATGTGCAAAGTGTTTCAGCAATTCCTACTTGGTCTTGCTAACTGAATTATTTGAATAAATTTGTCCATTGAACCAACGTACTGGGGACTTCTTTTTACCTACCCTTTTTTTTTTCAGTCGGCGACTCTACAGAAAAAATCGAGTTTGTCTTTATGTTTCTTTCTTCTTTGTTTCACTCATCATCTAAATACATGCAGGTACCAAAAGGATGGGACAAACTTTTTTTGTCCATTATCTCATTGGGCACTGGAAAAACCATAAGAAGGTTGGAAAAAATGCCAGTTTGGAATGGAAATTGTCAATGGTCAGAGACCATATCAGAATCAATATGGATATCAAAGTATGATGGCCCAAAAGATGTTGAAGGATGCCTGTTTAAGTTTGTTGTCACAATGGTATGAGGTTTCTCTCAATTAAGAGAGTTTCATTGGACATAGACTTTCACTAGTCAAATTTAATGTAACCAACTTTTCATGACATTCTTGTTCTAGGGATCATCTAGATCTGGTATCCTCGGAGAGGCATCGGTCAATCTGGCAAACTATATTAGCTCAAAAGCTTCTGTTCCTGTTTCGTTACAGCTGAGGAAATGCAATCAAGGAACGATTTTACAAGTAAGTTTCACAACCAGATAACTTTTCCTACAAATGCTTAACTAATTCTGTCAGTGAACACAAACTTCTGCAGCATAGGCTTTTGCTTCATTCTCTAGGATTGAATCAATTTAGCACTAGCCCAGCTCAATCTCCTTCAGGTTTTCAAGTCACATTGTAGTCAAGAAAACATTCATGCTGGAGTTTTAAGACAAAAGTGTCGAGCTCTTGCTTTTATCAAAAGAGTCTTTTTACCCCTGTTCTTTATTCATGCTTGCTTTACACGGGATCCAGAATCACAATGTCTAGAATCTGACTTGTTCAAATATGTAATGTCAGGTCCTGTTCTATGCCATTCTAAAGCTCTATTATTAGGTCAGTATTAGTGTACTAAGCTAAGCCACGGAATGGAAGCATGATAATCTTGTGGGGACTTGACTTTCTGGATTATAATCTAGTTTTCTTGTAATCCAACTTTTATGTACTGGAGGACTTTCTGCTACTCCCCGCCATTGGATGTAGGCTGTCGCAGAACCATGTAAAAACATTATGTTGTATTTACTTCATTTGATTCTAGTCAAGCTTTCTTCAACCTCTGACCAAAAAAAAAAAGCTTTCTTCGACCTAATGGCTAAGGGCGTGTCTGGATTGACTTTTACTTTTTACTTTTTGCTTAATCTAAATTTGGTGATGCATGCACTTAGTATTTTTTTTTAGTCAGAAAACAATAAACCTTTCACATAATATAAATGGTGACACTTAGATCTGCACATAGTTTTTTTTCATAATTTTTGCGTTTTTGAGTAATGTTTTAAATTTTGGAGGGAAAGGAAAAAAGTTAAACAAACAGGGCCTGGTTTTATTCATTTGGAGTGGTTCAGTAGGCACTGATCAGCCTTATTTCCAACTGTAATGGGCATTCTGGAGTGTTCACTTTTCACATATATTATTTCAGAAAGGCAACCTTCTCCTCCTCGGTCGTTCTCTTAGTTTTCCAAAGACCTATGTGGAGAAGAACTTAAAACTCTAAGAAGGATAAAGTATTCTTCAAGGAACAAAATGCATGTTTTAAACTTTTCAGATCACTAAACTTACACATAAACCATCTTGAGATATATGGAAGTTCATCCATTTGGTGTTTATTCATAGATTCATAGTTACTCAGTCATCAAGTAGTCAACAAGAAATCAGACTTGGTGGTTAAGAGCTTATTGACGCAACTGCTCATCCGCCTTTATTTTCTTCCTTTTACAGATGAAAATACATTGCTTAACTCCAAAGACGAGGTTCAGCTTCCCTCTCTTTTTGGATGTTAGAATGTTCCAGCTCCACCTTCATTACTGAAATTGTAATAGTAACAACTCCTTCTACAGGGATGACTGGAAAGATTCAAATTCATTACTTGATGAGGCAAGCATTGACTATGACGACGTGGAAAACAATTCTGATGTATCTGACAGTATTTTTGTCCGCAGTGCTGGATCTTCATCTAGTAATTATATGGATAGTCCATCTCATCCAGAAAAAAATGGAAAAAAGGTATTTTTTTTCCTCACTTGGGATATGTGCTCTTCGAGTAGGTTTGTTTTTTCCTGAGTCTTATCAGCTATCTCATATCCACAGTCCCGCCTATCCTGTTCTCATATCTCACCTTGTTTTTCCTTTATTTGTCAACATGCATGTCCAGAACATAGTGTTTTGGCTTCTATTATCTTCTTTCCCGAAGAAGACTGAGTGCTCTCGGGATTATTTGTATTGTGAATCAAGCAATTTTGATAAGGGTATTTGCATGAGTTACATCTTGAGTGTTTGCCTGGGAAAGGTAATATTGCTTTTGCATGTTAGCTGATGAATATCACGCTGGGTAATAGGATACATCCCAGATGCAAGAGTTAAATATTTTTGTAGCATTTCCAAAAACCTTTGAGTTTGACTCACACCAGCTCGCCTCTCCTACATCGTCACAGGGAACAACGTTCTCACAATCAGGTTCGCGTCAAAGCTTCGACTCTTTGGAGGAATCCTTTGGCAGGAAAGATTTGTCCCCCAGCAACCATCTAATTGGGTATACTAACAGTTTTATTGGACGGCAGGATTCAACTGGATCTAATACTGGTACTGCTTATGGCTCCAACTCCTGTGATAGTCCTACTAAAGCAAACAACTCATTCAATTCAAATGTGCGGAGATCCGGACGTTCTTCGGAAAAGGAAAACGGAGAGTTCCGTCGATTTTCACAGCCCTCCATGTCACCTTTGCGGAGTGAGGGTTCATCCAAAGAGCTGCTAGAAGCTGTAGAAGTCACAGTAGAGGAACTTAGGGCAGAAGCTAGGATGTGGGAGAAAAATGCCCGAAAGCTGATGATTGACATTGAAAATTTGCAAAGGGAGTTATTGAACCGGTCTGAGCACCAAGAAACTCTTAAGTTGGAACTTTCTGCATCACATACAGAGTGCCACAACCTAAAGCAGGAAATAGAGCGGCAAAAAATTCTGCTAGAAGATTTGATGATGAAACAAACAGCAGTGGACAGTTTGCAGTTGCAAGAAAAAGGTGTGGACAATTTTCGGAAAGAGCTGGAAGAAGAAATGAAGTTCCAAAAGGAGACAAATGCCAATTTGGCTTTACAACTAAAGAAAACTCAAGAATCAAATATTGAGCTTGTCTCCATTCTTCAGGAAATGGAAGATACCATAGAGAAACAGAAAAAGGAAATTTCTGATCTTTTTTCTGCAAAATCAACTGCGCAACCTGTTAGTGATGTGTTTCCATGTTTTCATCCGGATGACAACAAAAGTTTGAACCTCTCGCAACCAAGATTTATGGAGAAAGAGAACTTGGAAAGTGCCATGAAATTTCTGCATCCGATGTTGAAGGAGAAAGGAGATAGCGAGATTGACCAAGATTGCAAGACCAAAACAATGGTTGAATGTGAGGCAAAATGGAGAGATAAACCGACTCTTAATGAGGTGGAGATCGTAAGCATTGAAGAAATGTCGCCTGAAGCATTTGATTCTCAAGTCTTTGAGGAAGTTAATTGTGAAGATGCAAGTGATACCAATCTGAGAAAGGAAATTCAATCTTTAAAGTTGAAGGTGAAGGAGCTTGAGACAGACTGCACTGAACTTACAGATGAAAACCTGCAGCTAATATTTAAGTTCAAAGATTTGCACCCTCAGAACATGGCTGCTGCTTCAAATATTGTCCCGAATGACAGTAAAGAAATTGAAAGTTGTCAATCAGAAATAACCAGACTGAATTCAAAAGTATCCGAGCTTCAGGAGGAACTAAAGGAGAAGGAAATTATCTTTGCAGAATTATCTTGTGAACATAGGGGGTGCATTTATTTCCAGGATATATGTGCTGACCTGGAGTTGCAGTTGCAGTCTCTCAAAGATAAAGGTTCTCTTTTTGATGTTGAACCGTGTAAAGGTTGCACACGAGCAGAAGACAAGGAAATTGAGATTGTCACATTGCATCAGCAGGTGGAGCATTATCAAGAACAGCTTCAGCTTTCAGCAATCACTGCAAAGCATCTGCAGGAACGATATGCTCTTTGTTTGCCTCAAAATGTTGTAGGTAATTATGCTGTAGGTTATCTAGACATGCTACAGAGTGCATGTAGTAGTGACCTAAAAAAACAAGATCACGATATGCTGAACAAGCTTGTACATTTAAAAAAATTAATCAAAGTAAGAATTGGAGTTTTCAAGGATGAAGAGTTGGAAAATGAAGACTCCAGGCCAAGAATCATGAGTGGAGATGAAGCCAGGGAAGACCTTCCTCTTTATGACTTGAAAGAAGAGTCTGTCTTGACTCTTGATGAGGAGCTCAGCGCTCTTCACATTGAACTGGAATCAAGACTTAGAGATTTGAGTGACGAGATGCTGAAAAACTTTTTTGAGATGGACAAGTTGAAGGCAGACAACATACTCAAGACGGAAGAGGTCAAGATTTTGCAGCATCTACAAAAGGAGTTGGAGACTCGGTTATGTAATTTTGAGCAGGGAATTTTGAAGGTGGATAATAACATGGAAGTTATTGAAAGAGGTAATGATAGCGACTGCAGCTTTTGTTCTTTGCATGAAGACAAGATAGTTCATGCTAGCAGCATGGGTCCACGGGTTTTAGCTGACAAAGTTACTGGGAAAATGTCAGAGTCAGAGAGTGAAAAATATGAATTTGAAATTCATTTATCAGAACTAGAAGAAGAAAACATAAGGCTATCTGAAAGGATATGTGGCCTGGAAGCTCAACTACAATATTTGACTGATGAAAGGGAGTCAAGCCGTCTGGCAATGCAGTTTTCTGAATCTCAATCATCAAATTTCCAGAGTGGCATAAAAAAATTGGAAATTGAGATGGAAGCACAGAAGGTTACAACGAAACAAAAGTTAGAAGAAATTCATAAGCAGTTACTAGAAGCTCAAGAAGAGTGTAGGTATCTAAAAGTTGCAAATACGAAAATGCAAGCTACTGCTGAAAATCTTATCGAGGAATGTAGTTCGCTTCAGAAATTAAACGGAGAATTGAGAAAGCAGAACATAAAGTTGCATGAGCACATTACTCTCTTGGAAGCTGAAATTAGCGAATCCAACGAGGCCTTTTCTCATCTTTCAGATGAAATGGAAGTCTTAGGAGAAAAGTTTGATTCCTTGCTAGAAGAAAATGCCTTGAAAGAGAAAGCTCTAAATTCAGAACTCAATGCACTTCTTCTTGAAAAAAGGAGACTGGGTAGCATTTATATTCAGGAAGCCAGAACTGATGCTGTTAAGGATTCTGAAGAGGAAACTGGACGTCCAGAAAGTGTGATTAATAACATCCAGTTGGACGACGAAGTAAAGGTGCTACAGCTTATTGAGGAGCTAGCATCTTCCAAGCAAAACCAGGAAGTTTTGATGGCTGACCATCTAAAGCTGATAACTTTGCTTGAAGATGTAAAATATAATGAAAGCAAACTGAGAATTGCTGCTAGAAGTCTTGCGATAAAACTAAAAGGTTCTGAGTATGAGAGAGTGCAGCTCGTGGAAGAGATCTCTTGCCTTAAGGTTCAGCTACAGAAGATAGAACTGCTTCAGAATGAAGTTTTGGCTCTTAAGAGAATAATCAGTGAGACCACATTCGAAAAGGAAAGGCTGGAAACCTCACACCATGTATTACTGGCAGATTTAGAAGAAATGAAAGCAGAGAGAGGGTCATTTGTCGAGAAGATCTCGACTATGCAGAAGGCTTTTTCCGAACTCGAAGAATGCAAACATGTCAAAGTTGCCCTTCAAGAAAGGATCTTACGCCTTGAGGGAGATTTAACTGCCAGAGAAGCTATATTTGCCCAGGAAGCTGAGCTGAAGAATGAGGTTGCTCGGATTAGGAGATCTTATAACCAGCTCCAAAGGAGAATGAAGTGCATGGAAGAAGAGAAAGAAGAATGCCAGAAGAGTGCTCGAGCAGAGCAGGAGCAGGTGAAACATCCTAAGGAAGCAGGACATGATAGATGCAAGCCTGGCAATACAAGTTTTCTTCCTGTTAGCCTTGACGTGAGGCCACTGCTTGTCCCTATAATGAATTCTCCTTTAAAATAGCATTTCTTTCAAATTGATACTGTATTTCATGTCTAATACAGCTACGGAATTACCAGATGAGTGAAGAGCGACAAAAGCAGTCACCTGCAGAAGCTATTCAAGTGCAATGCTGTCCAGATGATCAAGGGCATCTAGAGGTGGATCAACTCTGTGAAGAGGTATATTTCACTAGTTTTTCAGCCTAGCATTTTGTAATTAATGTTGAGGCCATCGGTAAAAGGCTGCCTATGATGACAAATCTGATTTCCCGCTAATTTTGTTTGCTCCATATTCATTTCATTTCAGAACAATAAATTCAGAAAGTACACGGATGACCCAGATCTATCATTGAAGATCTCATCTCTTCAGAATGAGCTGGCCGAGGTTGTAGAGGCCAACGATATGTATAAAATGCAGCTTAAGAGGTAGACAGTGGTGGTACTCCAGTTTACTCCCCTCAATTTGTCAAATTTAATCATGATTTTGGAAGTCTGTCTGCAAATTTCAACCATTAGAATCCTAGAGACTACAACAGCAACTGGTATGCACTGTTTGTCATAAGTATGATGCCGTTTTTTCTTCTGCAGATATTTAAAACAACCCGCCATAGCCTTTCATGCCTCGAGTTAATTCACAAGTTAGATCAGATAATTGGCCTTGCTTACAACTTTATGAGAAGTCATGCATTCATTTGCTAAAATAACGAGAGTAGATCAATAGATTCTGGGGATGTCTGGCATGCACCGACTTTTCTATCATATGTCCATCCCCTTATACTTTTAATATTGAATATTCATATTGAAATTCAAGTTAGTTAATTTGAAAAGCCTTATATGCTATATAGAACTTGCGAGCCTCCTTTGCCCATCCAGCTGTTTCTAACTAGAAGAATGCATTTCTTTTCAGTTTGTTGTCCACAAGAGCACATGATCGCTCACAAATGCCAAAAAGCATGACAGGAGATGCATTGCTGGAGATACAACAGGGGCAGGACAAATCATCACTTGAGGAAGAGTTAATACAGTTACGGGAGAGCTACCTAAACATAAGCCTCAGATATGCAGAGGCAGAGGCTCAGCGCGAGGAGCTCGTGATGAAACTCAAGGCAAGAAATGCCGAAACGAAGTAAACCAGGAACGTGTTTTTGGTGAGGTTTGTCCTCTCTGGACCCATTTACTGCTAATTCTGGATCAAGTATTGATCTTCACCGGGTTAACACAATATTTTCACACGCAAGGAAACAATTGATGTAGTGTTTGTTCAGGATAATAAATAGATACATGTATAGGAACACTGCATTAGTAAGTATAGAAGAGATTACAGGAGAGTTTAGGAAGAGTTCCTTTCTCTTGTGATTTGAGGTCCCATGATGGCCGCGACATAGGTAAGTTTGCAATTTGCAAATCGCAATTCAATTGTAGCATAGCGCAAACTCCATTCATTCTCAGAAGCCATGTGTTGGCATGATTGGAATCATATCATTGTCAATATTTCCAGTACATCAGAAAAGTTTCCCCCGCTTTCCTTCTATTATCCTTGCAAACCTTAGCCATACAATTCCATGCATAAGATGTCATTATCGTACTTCTCATTATTATGCTTTACAAAAAAATTTCTTTAAGTCGTAGTTTGGAAGATGCATATATGTTAAACAGTATCAGCTAATCATAGATTTGTTTCAATATGCAAATGGATTGCTGGTGTTCATTTGTACCAAAGAGGATGATTCACTTGCTTAGATATAGACTTTTCCCGGTGCTTGCCTTCCCTGGACCCACATGTGGAGCCCATGTGGACCTCACAAAATCAACGGTTGTGATTTCCTGATTCAAGCCCCAATCTAGTAGACTCGATTCGAGGGAAGAAATTACCCTTATTTTGGGGTTAGAAGTGGAATGCCTACAGGCCCTAGAAACTGAAATAGACCATAGATTGTTCGAATTTGGACAACTGTTCGCCCCCTTAATTAAACACTTTTAAGCTACAGCAGTACCAGAATATCTGCATTGTTCTCGTCTCTATTTGGGAAAGAAGCGGACAAGAAGGAAAAGATATGACATTTTATTTACACATGAATGATGAATTGGCAATGCCATTTCTCGTTTCCAATTATACACTGAGAAGCGTTCAACATATAATTAGGAGAATACCAATAAATAACTGAATATTCCAACATTCTCAGAGCACTGCTTCATCCGAAAGAAACTGGACATGGCTCTACTGATCTTAACCTGGATTCCAGGTTCTCTTATACACACTTTCTTTCCTGTCTGTCGGCTGCTTACAGTATGGAGTATGCTCGAACCACCTCAACGATTGGAGCTCTACAGAGAGGGCACTTCCCTCCACCACGAACCAATTCATTTGCGCATTTCAAACAAGTGCACATGTGCCCACATCTGCAAAAGTTATTGAAAGTCAGCAAGCAACAGATTTCATCTCTCCCCAAAGAGAGGTTGGGCATGCCAGTTAGCAAGTAAAAGCACAACCTTCGAAAAAGAAAGGACACAGCCAGCATACCTGTACAAGAGGGAATCAATGTGGCTGTCACAGCAAACACAACAAGTTCCTTTCGTCACGTGAGCCCATCTAGATCCGTCTTCTGATGTTTCAGGACACAAACCTGCAATATTCCATGTTTGTGTTGACTAGTAAGATGTAAGAACCAAACGACAGGCTTAAACCATCAGGACAGTAGATAACTCCATGACTATCAAATCAAAACCGATGTTCATAAGTTCAAGAAAAATCAGGCAACAGCTACTTCAAAAGAATTAAAGAATGGTGATTCCAATGCAAAAATCAGACCTTTATCACCAGCAAATCGATTTAAAGCTGCCGAGACTTCCTGTCTCACAGATCGCTGCAACTCAAGCTGCATATCCATGCAGGCTTCCAACATCCTTTGCATGTGGCTCATGCCTTGCTGCAGGCGAGCCATGTCTGTTCTAAGATCATTGATCATCTCCCATTCCTGGACCAGCCAACCATCCTATGTCAGTTGACATTTCAGTATCACGTGCCTAATGGAAACAATAGTGCTTACAACAAAGCACCCATACACCAGCAATTTTTCAATCAGCTAAAGATTTTATCCCCAGTTCCCACTTTTAAGCATTGCGTAATACCACCCCTCAAACAAGGAAGCTGACAAAGTTACAAGGTAAACTCATCCCTATTCATGAGACCCAAAAAAAAAAAATCATCAATTTTCCAACAAAGCATCACTACAATATGACACGACTGCCTTTGAAACAGAGTCTGGAGTTCTTAGAGCAACACCAGATGCTTTCGATGCATCTGTACCAAAAGAACAACTGATTATCCTAACCCCATGACAACTAACGAATTTCAAGGTTATAATTTCAGCCAGAAAGGTAAAAACATCAAGATCGAGTTTCTATCGACATCATACTCCAAAAATCCCATCGATTTGGATAAGCAACATAATGCCAGTGTGATTTGATAAGGTTAACACCATGCAATTATAGATATCAAAAGAACTCACAATTTCTGATCGATGCATGCTGTGGCGAGGCCATCCAGCATGGTGTAGATCCTGATGCCAAAGTGGCTGTTGTGTGGGTATTGATGGACCTGGAAGAACTCTTGAAGGTCTGTTAGTGACATCGACTTGATCTGTCTGTAACTCTTGATCTTGACTAGGTGAGGCAGGAGTTGGAGTCGGAGCAGGCAGATTTCTTTGTAAATCCCATTCAATGGGAGCTCGACCTTGCCTTTCCACATATGACTGAATCAGCTGATCCAAACTTTCACGGAAACCACTGCGCAGGAGATTGGAAACACTCCTCCTGCATTGTAAAAGATATTAGATTTGACCGAGCCCAAAAGGTCCTCAAGCCTAATGGATAAAATAGCCATTAAAATATTTGTACCTGCTCAAAAGTTCCCTGAGCTCCATGCTGTAAACGTTATCATCGTCAGGGGGATGGAATCTATTATACCTTCTGAGTGGAACAGCACGCCGTGCTCTAGAAGGACCAGCAGACCCTTCTGGCCACATTCCCACTGCTTCATGAGGGCCACCATCATCATGCCAAATGCCCTGAGTTTGCTGCACGTATTGTTCCCCCATATTTGTTGGAGCTCCACGAGCCCAGTCATTGGCTGAATTTGTGGGCCAATTGCCTTCCATATCAGCAATATTATCATCCCTAAACTCGATATCAGCAATGTTATCATCCCTAAACTCATTAAATTGTGCAGCAGTTTGTTGTTGCTCTCCCCTCTCACCAGCCAAATTCAGTTCCCAGTTGCCACTTTCATTAGATGTATCTTGCCAATTCACACTTTCAGTAACTGCATTGTTTTCGTTGTTTCTTACTCGATTCAATGAGCGGCTACCATCATTTGCCCTGCTAGTGGATTGTAACGGTTCGTGGTTTTCTTGTTGAACATCCAGTGAAGTTACAGAAGTCATCACATTTCTGGACTCATTGTCAACATCAACAGATGCAGAATCAGACTGCGTATTAGCCTGACTGCGAACAATAGTTTCTAGTCTGGAACGGAATCCTTCCCTAACAAGGAGAGGAACCGAGGATGAATTAAAATTCTTGATAAGCTCATCAAAAGACTAACAACAATATCGTTTTACCAAAAAGAAGAAAAATAATCCTAAATAGCAATCACTTAAAATTTCTTAAAGCTGACAAAATTCCTCTTTTTTTACCTCTAGGTCATCACAGGGGAGAAAATCAAAATAGAAAGCGCTCTTTGTTTTTTTTTTTTGGCAAAGAAAAAAGAAAGCACTATTTCATTGCATAAAGCCAATAAGGTAAAAACCCTGACAAAGTCGAGAAGATGCCACTAAATGTGCATTTTATCATGATACTACACTACTCTAACATTAAAAATTTTCATTAAATTTCAACATCAGCATTTCTCTATCAACGCATCACAGAAGGGGAAGGAGAATGAACCAAGAGGCAGCATAATCTAGACATTATACTCCTTTTCTGAGTTTCTGATCTCTAAAACTGTGTTAGAACTTAGAACGTTATTTTGACATTCAAACTTTCATGTTTTTCCAGTGTTTTACTTCTCATCTATGTTTCTTGTTTAGAGATCAGACTTCTCATAGAAGTTGAAAGAAAAGGGAATGGCTATTGGCTAGACTGTAAACTGAAAGTCTTTATATTCCACTTGGGGGAAAAAGAACTGCACTGTACAAACTTTTATATCTCTATAAGCAAGATATTTATATACGAATCTAAGAAGGAAACGCTGTCAACACAGAGGCACAAACAGCATTCTATCTTCAAGCTTCCTAAACATTTTCACAAAGATGTTCTACCTTAAACCAGAAACAGTATGTCGTAGTCGCAACTGAACCAATTCTCCCGCTGCCATTGAAGGAGGCCTTTCTTCTTCAACAGTTCTTTCATTTCGCAAAAATCGCCCTCGTAGTAGTGACTGAAAAAATTAGACTATAACAATTCAAAAGCAAAAAATGCCAGCGCAATTGCAATTAGTTATGCAAGAAGGAGCTAAAAGACAATATTACCAGCCCATTACAACTCTTCTGAAAGAAATTTTCTAGCCAACCACAATTCTCTGCATTGCAACACTTATAAGGACCTCGGAACTGGAAACACTCAGAGATAACCATCCAATTTAGATCGATCATCTCAATTTAATTTGACTTGCAATTTATGACTCTTGGCAAGGCATGTAAACAAGCTTAGGGTAAATCATGACAAGCTCGAAAAGGAAAACCAAACATGAAAATCCCCCATTCTATGGCCACACGGTTAATATGTTAGCAAGGAACCCCTATGAAATGAACTGGTCAGAAGAAATTAAGGTATACAGACTGGACTTCAAGTAGGAAAAGCTCATACACACCTATGAAAAAAAACCCAGAAATTCAATACCAAGCCACTGACCTGAATACGATTACGGTGAGCGAAATCAGAAACTGCCCGATGCTCCACCAAACTCTGAAGTTCTCTTTGCCGTTCCCTCTCAACTCTCATGAGCAAATCAATCAGGGCTTGTCTTCCACGCAAACGGAGCATGTCCCGCCGAATATGCTCTGGTTGACCATCCTCAGTGTCGGCAACAGAACCTTCACGAACTCCATCACCTTGAGTACCTTGTCTTGCTCCCTCTTCCTGCTCTTCCCTCCGGCTACCACGAGCATCCCTTCTTTGACTAGTCATTTGCACCCACTCTCTAACAATTCTCACCCTTTCGCGCTCTGTTTCACCAAGCCATTCTGCTCGCGATCTGTTGTCTCTGGGATTACCATTTGAAGAATGGTCACCAATCCCACTCTCCATCCATCCCCGAACAATCTGCCTCACTCTCTCCCTCTCAACCTCACCAAGATCGGGAGACTGCTCCCTACTTGATCCATTATCATCCCGACCTTCATTCTGAGTCTGGTCATGCGACCAAGTGCCATACTCATTCTCGCTCTCACTCACATCCCCAACACTTTCCTGAATCTCAGTGCCCCTACTCTCAGAAATAATGGTGCTTGGCATATTTGTGTTGGGCTCAACACTCCTCCGCTGCCTCAATCTCTCCCTCACCTCTCTGGCCCGACTCAACAACTGCTCATCCTCCAATTCCCTCCACATCTGCAGAATAGACGAAGCCCGAGTGTTCGGCTGCTCCACAGCACCTTCCCTCAGGGAAGTCGGTGACTGAGACTCCCTGAGGAACGACGAATCAAGCATCGATACAGTCTGCAAACCAGCCAATGCCATTAACTCGGACTCCCTATTTCTCCTCTCAATGGTCGTGATCATTTCCTGGGCTTGTCTAGCAGCCCACCTGCTCAAAATGCGTGAATGGCGCCTCCTTGCAGCAGAGGACTCAGCTAAGTCATCGCCCTCGAGCTCGGATCTCCTTCTCCGCCTCACCAACTGGTCGCTCTCGTCATCTTCCTCGTCGGGTGCGCGAGTCGAGCTGCATGAGGCAAATGACATACAATCGTCCAAATGACCTCGCATGAGCTCCTCCAAGCCGCGCTCAAATTCCGAACAAACATCCCCAGCGGATTCAGGCTTTTGCTGAAGCGGTTGAAAATCAGTCATCTTTCACCCTATCCTAGCCTGCACTACCGCCACACTCCAGCTACAACCTATAACATGTCCCTTTTGAAAAACATCTTTGCCCAAACCCCTAATTTCACAATTCAAAAAAGAAAAGAACGTTCTACAATTGATATAAGAAAATAGCGCTCATCTGTCCGTTCCGTAGAAAACAAAATGTTACAATCGCGTTCTACAGCAAACCGGAATACGAATGATCAGAAACAGTATGCCCTAATCTGAACAAGGAGCGTGACAATGAGTGTGGGCACCTCACCTGGCAAAAAAAAAACCACCGAGTCAAGAACAAAACGCATTCGAATCAGGAACCCAGAATCCGGAAATGCCACCGAATTCCGAATTACCGCATCGGTGATCGAGAAGATAAAGAACCGATCGACAGTGGAGTAATGACCCGGAGAAGATGGGGCGGGGGGGCACGGAATTGTGAAGCGTACCTGGGAAGCTCTCTATTCGCGTCGTCGTCACAGTGCAGAGAACAGACCGACACGCCATTGGAAGACGAAGAGGAGGAACGAGAAGAGGAAGGAAGAGGGGGAGGGGGAGGAGGGGGAGGAAAATGGAGATTGTAATTAAGTTAAAAAGGAGATCTTTTTTAGGTTTTGTAACATGAAAAACCGAGAGATCAAATCAATTGAATCGTGTCGCCATTATATAAAGCAAACCCATATTTTTTACCCGAGAAAGTGTTGGGGAAGAGAGAGAGAGAGATGAGGAGGGATTGCCACGTAGGCGCTGCTATCGTCTTGTAGCTTTGTCAAATTAGGTGTTGCCACGTCACCTGCTTTTATTAGTGAATGGACGTATTATTAGCCGTAATTCTGTACACGCTAATCAGTTTCTTCCCCTTTTCTAAATTTTCGATCGAATTATTTTGCCGTCCAAAATCACCTCCCAACAAGTCGGGAAAAAAAAAAGGGGCGAACGCTTGGCTCAAAAATTAACAAAAATAAAATGAGCATGAGTGTTGATTTATGAGAGGTGTAAAAATGGGTTGAAAACTCATATTTTAACATACATTCATTGAGGCGGGTCAAATACGATATGAATATGGTCGGGTATGGATCGCTAAACTCGTATTGCATGAAAACAAGTCAAAACAGCATACCATATTAGATCGGACACAAATTGAACCCGACTCACCCATTTGATAGGTCTATAATTTATCCTCTAGAGCATTATATTTTCAACGACGCCCAAGTATATTTGCAACTTTCACCAATTAGATTGAGTTTAAATCAGAAAAAATTCAACCGATGAATCCTCACGTGAATTGTCAATTGGCACATTTGTTAGCGATACTAAAATATTTCTTCGATTCTACAGATCTATCGAGATTATGCATGTATTTCATTTGATAGTGTACATTGTGATTGATATTATTTTATATTATATTCATCTTATCACCCTTAGATGGTTATGTAATAAAGCTTATAAAATAGGCTTCACGTACTATTTTCTATTCACTACAAAATTTATTGAAATCTAACTTTTCGCATTATTAAAATGAACAGTCGATACATTGTACGGCGTCTCTACGATCGTAGGGACACATATTTCGAAAACTGAACAAGTTAAAAAGTAAAAGCGAATGGAGGTTCGACCCTACGAACTAGGACAAAGACGGAAAAAAAAATACATCAAGCAGAAGAGAAAATGTCCGTTGACCCTTGTACACCATGATGACGCCTATGTAAAGATTGGACTAGCCACTCTATTTCCTTTTATTAATTTAACTAATCCCTAGAAGAAAAAAATTATTAAAATGATCCATCATTTCTTGCAATTTCCACGTGGAAACTAATCATGGGTCATGTGATCCCCCCAGTGCAAGTTCCAAGAGCCAAATCCAAAACTGCACCGCATGTGAACATTTTTTAATCAGTACAACCCCACTTTAGTAGCTTTGATAATTAAATTTTTATTTTATGCTCTTTCAATAGGGCATTAAAAAGGGAGAGCTTTAATCCGATATAAGATTTCCCCTTTTTTTTGCAAAAAATAAATAATTTAAAAATAATTTCCATGAAAAATTATTGCCGCAAAAAAAAAATGAACTAACCGAAAAAGAATTAATCGTCCGCGAAATATTAACAACGGAAGTATTTTTTATTCGCTAATTATCTTTGTTTATTTTTTTGTTCGTGGCTCTATAATACAAACAATAATCATATCTGTTTCGTGATTGGAGGGCACAGATTCTTGAACCCCCCTGCTTTTTGCCAAACCGTGGAGAAAGTCAAAAGAATATCATCATCAATACCATTATTTAATAGTTTAGTTACTTTTATTTTAATCCGGAAAATTCGACTGGCCACTGTCTAGATGAGGCGTTACAATTGGGATAGTGACACGTGGGACGAACGAGGCAAGGTGGAGGACATGAATTAATTTAAGTTATAATCTCAAAACAAGAACTACATATCTTTTTCTAATGAAATTAAAAAAAAAAGCGATAAAATTGCTGAGAGAATATGACTTCTCAACAGTTGAAAAGGGATTTTATTTTATTTTGTTAATTGGCCTTTTCTCTTTGTCCATGCTTGGCACACTAATGTCATGCACTTGTGTGTGTGTGTGCACGCATTATTAATGCACTTTTTCCTCGGCTTTGAAAATAGACCATCGCATAATTAACGGGAGTGTCGAAACCCAACAAAAAAAAATGAATCGCAAATCGAAACGAACAGAACCGAATTTTTTTTGTGAATTTTCATTTCGGATAATAGAAAAAATCGCTGTTATTAATTCCACTCTTTCCTTTTTCGTTACATTTTCTTTTCTTTTCTTTTTTTATAGTGGCGAGAAAGGAAGCGTGTGAAGGAAGCAACAATTGTTAATTGGATGTGTGGATAGATCTTATAACTTCTAAGGCGTGTGACGGCATCTTCTTGTTGAACCACTGGATATATATTGGCATTAAAAATCCTAAACCATGTCATTATATTTTAGCTAGAAAGAGAGGGAAAAAAATCCACAAGTTTGTATAAAGATTTAATACCACAAAAAACTCAAAATTGAAATACATGTAATAAATTTATCATAAATTATTTTTTTGACACACGAAAATACCCAAATTGATACACTTGTGATAAATTTACCCCGAATCAACTCTAAATCGATACATCTATACCCAAATTATTTTTTTTAACCACTAAAAACCCTAAATTGTGTTATATATTTATTCTAAACGGGTACACCTATGAAAAATTTACTCTCTATTAGTTTGTGTTAAATTGATTTAATACTCTCAAAAACTCTAAATTGCTATACACGTGACAAACAAAGGGTAAAAACCTCAAATGAATACACAAGTCAACTACCACGCGTCATCTAATTTAGCATTTGATGGTAAAATTTAACTGAAACTAACAGAGATTAAATTTATTGCGGGTGTACTAATTTGAGGTAAATTTATCACAAATATATCAGTTTATGATTTTTTGTGATAAAAGAAATAGTTTTGGATAAATTTGTCACAGATATTCCAGTTTAGAGTTTTTTGTAGTAAAAAAAAATTGGTTAAATTTTTCACAAGGGTATGAATTTAAGATTTTTTTTAAATTAACCCTTCTATAAATGCCAACAGGGAGCCATGATCGCATTGTAAACTATGCCATTATATTTTTAAGGGTTTTTGTGTCCCGGAAATTCCAACTTTCTTTAAACATATACAAGGGCAAAGCCTTAAAAAAAGAGTCCCCAAATTATGCCAATTGTAACACATTAACACCGAAAAAGCAAATGGTATTGACATGGTTCACGTGGCTAAGTGAAGTTCGAACGACATTATTTGGCAGAATAATCATCTGACGAAATCTTGACGGAGGGTAAATATGTCATATAGTACAAGTTTGAGATTTTTTGTGTCACAATTTTTTGGGGGGGTAAATATGCTATAGTGGATATAGTTTGGGATTTTTGATATCACAAAAAAAAAAGTTTAGGATAAATGTATTATAGTGATCACGAGATATCTTTTGTATAGTTTTCCCTTGAAAACGATTTTTTTTTGTCAAACCTTAAAAAAGACTAATCTTAGATCAAACACTTTTTTTCCTCTGTACTTGTCACCTCTCTCGCCGATGATATACTTGGTCACGCGGGTAATCATGAACTAAATAACCAACCAAATCTATAGTCAAGAAATGATATATGCGTAAATAAATTACACAACCGACGCATCGCATAAGAGGCGAATGAGGAAATAACTGCCAATTTCAATTATTAACCTGTAGTTGTATACATAAATCCAGGCCAATAGATCAAGAGAAATGACAAATTTGACTTGCTCATCAAGGCAATCTCATTAGTATTTGAGAAGATAATATTTCGTTTTTGTATGAATAACTTCACGTTGGGTGTTTCAGATGTACTTATTGAATATAAATGTGGGAGGAGTACTTGAAACAAAGTTGATGTTTATTTTTCAATGTGGGAAATTGTCCAAAAAGTCATAAACCTATTGAACTTTTGCCAATTCAATACTAAACCTTTTTAAGTTGGTAGAATGAGTTCTACATACTTTCATAAATTTTTTCAGTTGACTTCATATCGTCAATTTTGGTTAGAGATTGCTAAGATAGATACTGGTTGTTCTACATGGCACGACCGGCATTGATGTGGATAATTTTTAATAATTTTTAATTTATTTTGAATTTTTTAATAATATTTTTCGCTTATTTGTCATTTTTGTCCTTTGTTTTTTCTTTACTTGGTTTTTTTCTCTCAGCAGTGGACGAGGGTCGTCGAGCCCTTGTCGGTCACTAGGGGAGGGGTCGCCTCTTGTTCTCAACAACGTATGGATGTTTTCAGCGGGTCAACTATGGTTGATCACCGGCAACCAGCGAGGGTGTTGCGGCCTTTGCCCAAGGTCGACGAGGGATTGGCGACCTACGATGGTTTGGGCAAGGCTAGGTGAGGGCTGTGACCCTATCGTAGTCAGCGAGGTGCCGCGACCTCAGTAGTGGTCGGTGAGGGCCAAGCAAACCTCATCAGCCACTGAGGAAAAAAAAACCAATAAAATAAAAAACAAAGGAAAAAAGGAAACGCAAAAGAAATTTAAAAATATTCAATAAATTATTAAAAATCTTTCACTTTAACGCTGGTTATGTCACGCAGGACGTCGGCGTCTACATTAGCAATTTTCAATCAAAATTGATAAAAAATGATTCAATTGGCAAAAAATTAAAAAGTTTAGGACACAATTGACAAACTTAAAATGTTTAAAACTAAATTAACAAAAGTACAATAGATTTATGATTTTTGGACAAATTTGTATTTTTCAATGCATATTGCCTTATAGAGTCAATGAAAACGATAAAAAATGATATGTGATTCTGTGGTTTGATGGAACTTGCAACAAAGTGAAACACGGAATCACACTCAATAGCATAAACTTACGGAGAGAAATAATCAAGAGATCCTAAGAGTTAAGTGATTGATTTTCTTTTGGCGCGCATGACAACACAGCCAAAACTAGTTTTGCAATGAGAATCCTGGGGAAAGTACCAAAAAGGACTTAAACCTGTTCTGTTGGTATAAATTCAATTATAAACATTTCAATTGGACCATTTTGGTCTTAAAGTTTTTCACATTGATACCAATACTATTCATCCAGCCAATTTTGATAGAAAACCTCTAACATGGACACCGGTATCCTGTGTGGTATGGCCATTGCCAATGTGTATATTTTTCATAATTTTTTAAATTTTCTTTTCTTTATTTTATTTCCTTTTTCCCATCATTTTTGCTGGCAAGTGCCTTTAAGCGAGGCCCCGATGGCCTTACCCACTGCCATCACAGCCCCGTCAGTGGTTGACGAGACAACCCTTGTCTAGATCTGACAAAGGCCTAGGAGGCTGCAACCCTCGCCAATGCTAGCGAGGAAAGGGATCGCCTAATCTTTTCCGAGAAGGTTAGGTCCTAGCCTTGAAATTTAGGCCGCTCATGTTATGAATGGACGGCCCAAATTATTACTAACAAAAAAATACACATAATTTTTTTGAAAAAAATATTGCTCCCTAAAAACAAGAGATCTAGGTCGTCCGTCAAAATATCGACGGCTCGGATCCCAAAGGCAGGTGCCCATCCCAAGGGCAGGTGCCTAACCTTCTGAAGGAAGGTTAGGCGATCCCGATCCTGCTGGCGAGAACTTATTGTCCGTCGACCAGTGGCATGCGAGGGTCGTGGCAAAAAATGAAAAGAAAAAATAAAAATATTACAAATTCAAAAAATTATTGAAATATTATTAAAAAAATTCACGTCAGCACTAACCATGCTACTAAAATCGATGCCTAGTGTTCATGACATCAATTTTTGGCCAAAATTGACCAAATAGACATAATTGATACCAATTAAAAAAATTTAGGGCTAAATTGATCTAACTAAAAAAATTTAAGATTAAACACAAATGTTTATGACTTTTTTTGGTATTTTTCTGTTAGCATTCTAGGTGTTAAGTTTCCACAACCTTCGGAGAAGAGTTTGTAATAAAATACAGGAAATTTTCAAATATATCCCTGAAGTGAAGTCTATCTCAAATAAGGGCCTGAAATGTCATCATTATTTCAAAAAAGTTTCTTATCGAAAGACATTTTCTTCCTTTACTTTTTCAATTTTTTCTTTTTCTTTCTTCCTTTTTCTTTTCAACTTTTTTTCTTTTTTCTCTCTCCTCCCCTGGCTATCACCGACATCGGGTGAGGGTGAGGCCAAGCGAGGAAAGGCCTTGCTCGCGCTAGCCCAAGCGAGGTTGCCCTCGCTCGATCAAGTGAGGGCGCTCGCCACTCGCCTGAGCCCTGCGATGGCTGGGGGACGGGAGAGAAAAAAGAGAAAGAAAAAGAATAAATTTAAAAAGTGAATGACAAAAATATCCTTATTTTCAAAGATAACAAAAATATCCTTATTTTCAAAGATAACGAGGATATTTTGGGCTCTCATTTGAAATTTTTCTTAAAATACAATGGGTGTCACACGTAAACCTTCACAAAAAGAAACTTTTTAATATACCGTCGGTGGTTGAAATGCATGTATGTATGCATTTATGTGCAAATTATAGATGATTTTGTAGCGACCCACAGAAAAGGCCAACTGCATGGGGCACAAACCCGTACGAATCGAGGAGTGAAAGTCTGAAAGCCACCGGTGAAAGTCAACGACACCATCACAGCAAGCCATACTCATATGAACCAATGCACAGAAAAGAATATAAATGATAGAGGAGGAGGAGGAGATGAAACGAGTGGATCCGACGCACGAACCACCAAATTCCGAGGGCAATAATAATTCGCGTGTGTCCGCGGGAGTTGCGACAAAGAACGGATCGGGATGCGAGAAACGGTGCAGCGAGGTTAGGTTTCCCGTCACCTCCTCCCATGAATGATCATCATCATCATCATCATCTCCCCTTCCGTCCATCCCCATGCAGCCAAAAACAGAATAAAATGAAAAGTTGTGGGGGGAGTGAAGCTGTCTCCCAGCTCCTCTCCTTGAGCTGAACTCTAGGGTTTCCCCGAAGCAAGACTCCATCTCCAAGAAGCCAAGAGAGATGTTTTTCTACTCTTGGAGCTGCGTGCTCACAGGAATATTTGCTCGACGTGTCTCGCATCCTTGGTCGGTAATGGCGGCTTCTTTAGGGAGACAGCCCACGTCTCGCTTCGCTTGTCTCCTCCACGAGCTTTGCGCTTCCCGGGTGGGGATATATATGTGATGGATCAGAAAGAATCCTATGCTGCCCGCAAGAATACGATTGTTGGAATAAATAATTATTAAATCACGTATTATTTTAATAGATTAAGTTTTTAGAGCACTTAGTAAGTGGTCTTATCAATCTTACACGGTAGCTCCTATTTACCTCCCCAATAAATTTGTCCACGCTTAGTATTAAGCAAAAGACCAAACTAAGATTGAGCTTAAATTTTTAGAGTATTCGATAAATGGTCTCATCAATCTGACAACGGTTACATTTACTTCTTTTTCCTTTTCCCTAAGATTTTTATCATGATAAATATACACCATCATGAGTGACATAACTTTTGTACAACGCTCCATAACTTTGAAAAATTGATCATTTAAGTGATATTGTTGACGTGGACAACGGAAAAACTGACATGGCACTGACGAAATGATTCCATTGAATATTTTAATATACATATGGATTTTTTTCATAATTTTTTTTATTTTGCAATTTTTCTTTTTATTTTGGTTTTTCTCCCTCGGCCGACGATGGTTGAAAGCAAAAAAATAAAATAAAAAGGAAAATATCAAAATAAAAAAATTCAGAAATTATCTTGAAAAATTCACATGTCGATATCACTAATAAATAAAAAAATTAATAAAAAAACTTCACATGGGACGATTCGCCGAAAGTGACACTCAAGTGAACAATTTTCGCCGAAAGTGGCATTCAAATGATTGATTTTCCTCCGATAAGAGAGCAAAATAAAAAGTTACGGCATTCAAGTGATCGTCGTATAAAATTTATGGCACTCGTAATATAATTACCTCATTTTTAAAAAGCTTTCTCTTTGGTTTATTTGTCCGTGCGAATGTGCAAATAAAAAAAAAAAAAAGCTGGGTGGCTCTAGAGATCAAGCTTTGGTTTAGGAGCCAGATGATGCCGTCTTCCTTAGTCGACTCGAGGTTATACGGGCGATGCGGAGGATCAGAGAGCTATCGATTTTTAGTCGATGAACGCGATGCGAACGAAGTTCGAGTTGTGCGGAGCACGTATTTTTTTCTGGATGCATCGAGCGGTCGGAGGAAACATGCTCATCCTCGTCTAGATGAAGAACGCCATTGCCAAAGGTCGCATCATCTAGACACGTTCGTCTCCGTAGGATACGACTCCTCGAATGGAGATCCGAATGGGGTTTCGGGTACCGAGGGGCGTGACGGATCTGTTCTTGGCTTTTGAGCCCGTCTGCACTCGATCGCATCAACCGGTATATCGATCTTGTAAGCCGCTCATCGTAGTATGTCTACGCTATATGTGCGCCCTGGGTGGGTGCATTCATGATACTGGTGGGCTGCTTCTCAATCCGAGAGTTAAGTTTAAAGATCTCGCTGGAATAAGTAAACAACCAGAAAAATAAAGAAGTCATAAACCCATCGCAATTGTATCAATTCGGCCCATCCGGTCAATTTTAATTGAAAATCCGTGACGTGGCACAGCCGGCGTTGATTTGGATAGTTTTTTACAATATTTTAACATTTTTATTTTCTATTAGAAATAATTAAATGAATTCAAAAATTATCATTAAAAATTATACATGGCAATGCCGGCCGTGACACGTCAGCGATTTCCAGTCAAAATTGACCGAACAGACTGAATTGACACAATGCAAAAGGTTTAAGACTTTATTAACAAAAAAGAAGTTTATAGCTTAATTGGTACAATTGTAATATTTTTATTTTTATTTTTTTTGCAATTTTCCCTCTTTCCTAGCAACCTCTGTATCCTCTTCATGTGTGGTTTTGGACGTGGCTATCTGCTTATCTTCTTTCTTATTTCCTTAAATACGAGCGATTCAATGGAATGGACGGATGCTGAGGTGATGCCGCAACAAAAGGAATCGGACAACTCACCAGAAGGGCAATGCAGAAAGAGGAGAAAACCATTTGACAACTTAAAAGGGATCTAGGACGACCTCCTTGTTCACATGCCATCAACATCATCACCGATCTAATTTTGTTGCAATCCTAGTGTCGTCTTCAATGAATTCCCGCAGCCGTCACCTCACGGTTCTATCTTTGATTACACGTTCTAGTTGCCACAAAATCTTACTTCGGTAACCTTGGATGGATCTCGGCTCAACTACTTTGCATCTAAGAGGAGCCGAATTTCGAGGAGTTGATGGAATGAAAAACCAATTTTTCGACGCAATTATGGCACTGTACTCTGCCCCCCAAGAGATCAATTAATTAGTTGTGTGATTGCATGATTGACAGTCAAGCTCATTGAACAGCCACGGCATCATGCATTACTGTGCTATGCCTTTTGGGCAACATAGCATTAAGGTAAAAGAAATGGGTGATTAACCCGAGCTGCAACTCGGTCAACGTGAAAAGTCAAGTGGAATCAATAGAAGATAGAGCATCCACAGTCAATTCTTAGGAATCCTAATTTGTCTAACGACATTTCATGAAATCAAAAGCCTTCGCTTGGAGCATTTCCCTATTCGGAAGAGCAGTCATCAGACTCAACACACAGTCTACTGTTGTTCTAATCTCATCTCAGGACGTAATCAACAGCATCATATATTCATATAAACTTCTATTATATAGGGATCATGTAATTGTAGTCCATCACACATCGTTGGATTATGGCAGAAAAATGCTCACTTCTGCTAGAGAGGAGGAAGAAGAAAAAATGACTCTGCACTGTTTAAAATTTTTGGAACTTAGACATATCCTACAGCTGTTGAAACCAATGCGATCTGACTATGATCATAAGAGAACTCAGTTTTATGCCCACATATCATCAGAAATAAACTTTAGGAAGAAGAACTCAACTCATTTTCCTTCCACAGTTAAATGTAAAATACATGAAGTGATGTAGAATGCCATGTCTGCACAGACAAATAACATACAATATGCTTTGTCTCCATTGAGGCGGTTGCAGGGTAATAAATTACGTCCATGATGCCATATTTTAGTCCTTAGTCAGTCTAAGTGCAAGAAAACTCAAGTAACTTATCCAATTGGACAGCCAAATGCAGTAAAAGAAAGCGGAGATGAGATACAAGTGCAACTAGAGAGGGTCTAATTCAAACGGCTTTTACAACATACTGCAATTTCAATGGATGCCTTCTATGGAAAAAGTGAAGCATAATCCACATGAATGACCAAAGAAAAGCTAGATCAGCGCTATATACAAGAGTCGCTTGCACTTATTTCGATGGCTAGCCCACAAACTAACAAAAAAAATTGCAATGGTTAACCAGAGCAACTGTTGGGTCCTACAGGACTGGCATCGTGTTCTTGACTCACATAGTCAGCCAAGTTTATCCACAGAAACAGTAGCATGTGCAGCCTTCTACCATTCAGATTTTACCTGTTCCAAGAGGCTGCCTTGAGGTATCACCAGAAGCCCAGGCTTGATAATCTTTCACAAGCTACACAAGAAGCCGAGCACATGGGTATAGGCCAAAAAAAAAAAAAAAGACATTTGAATTAAGAGAAAAACAGAAAAGCAAGTGACCCAAAGTTTCATTAAATTATACTGTCCAACAGGCAGTGGTGAGCCAATATGAATGATTATCAATTCTCATGGAGATGTCTCATTAAAAAGCTTGTCTTGGCAACAAACTCACAGATAAATATTCCAGTGAGAGGAGTAGCAATCAGAAATTTCAATAGATCATAGTTTAGATGTGGTCACAATAAAAATTTGCCATCATCATACCTGGTGATATCTATGATTTTCCTGCCATTCTTGTTTAAGAGACTTCAACTGAACATCTCAGTATTTATAGGCAAGAAAGAAGGTAATTTCTATGGATTTAGAGACTTAAAAAAATAACCCAGTAGCGCTTACAATTTAACTTCTAGATCCTGGCAAACTTGGACTCTTCATACTGTAGCTTTTTTATACCAGTTCAGTCCAGGACTAGGGCTGAAGCGAATCTAAAAACTAATTTAAAAGCAAAGATTAGTTAAGAACATATAACTACTGCTCACTCTCTTGAGTAGAGTAACTGTAAGCTCCTCTTCTGATTCCATGGAAGAATAAAGAGTCCTTCATCTATTACAATCATACAAATAGGTGTAGGCACTTATCTCAGAAAGTTAATAAACAAGATGTTTGTCAACAAGCAACATAGTGCTACCATAACAAAAGCCTTAGTGATCACAAGCTAGTGTTTCTTTAGGCTTTAGCACCTCAGCTGGATGTTCAAGCAGTTTTAAAAGGGGTGATTTGGCATTCACCTCTTAGCCAGATTATCAAGGTGTTCGATTCTCATTTAATTTTCCCAGCAATGTTGCAAAAAACCAATCAATTCATTAGTGTCAGCAGGCAATGATTGATGAATCCATCAATCAGTTCACTTCAAAACAAGAATCTATTAAACTAGTGCTTTGTGCAAAAATCTTTTCACATCTTCCAAATTTTCATCTATCACCTGGAGCCCATCTCCAAATGGCAGTGGCTCCACCACAACGTTGCACTTTTCTGTAGCTCTGATGAAACATCTAATCCATATTCTAGGTGCTGCCTCAGTCAGTTACCACTTCATCCTTTCCCCAGATGGCATTTAGATGAACCATCATTTATTCAGCTTGAAACAATCCCTCATGATGCTTTGTTAATGGATCTGTTGCCATATTTGCAGCTGAAAGATTTTCCCTTCAAACATGTTCAAAGTGCGAATCTAAGTTTAAAGCAGTATTATTACGTGGAATACGCGGCCTCCTAGACCGATCACTCAACTGTTCATTGCTATGCCCTAAGCTATCCGTTCCAACTGTGCATAAGCCACGAACTTTGTTGAGTGAGCAGAAATCTCTCAATAAGCTGCATAGCATATGTCAAGAGAGTAATCAAAGGAAAGACCTGTGTCAGAGTACCTGCAGTTCCAAAACTTTAAACACAGAGTTAAGAGATTTCTCAGGGAATCACTGAACCACGGACCTCAATGGGGCACTTAATTCCTGATTAAACATCACTAACATGAGGGTAGTGCCTCCACAATCTCCATATCAAACTCCCTTGATATGTTTATTGGTGTTATTCTAGTATGAATGCCTCCAGGGAAATATGATTAATATACTGGTTCATTTTCATAAATATCTTGCTTCAGAAAACAACTACAGCAGAACCACAATGTTTCAAAGATATGCGGCCAGACACCTAAATGGGTAAACCAACCATGAAATAGTAGCCCATTAACAGTTGATAGTTGTAAACACAAATGCCACCTATACTGCCCCTTGTCATAGGCCATTGCTCTGACATTTCTCCACCTATATGGATATTGTCATCTTTTCAATCACCTCTAAGAGAGAATATGTACTAAGTTCGCATTAATTTTACAAAACTAGCATTCTTGGCGTACAAAATCCACATTAGCCAGACATCCGAACTCCTTGCACCATCCACGCTGCAATATCTTCAATTTATCTAGTGTGTGATATCACAACTTTCCGTACCAGATAATTACCTTTTTTCTTAAATTCATATTCCCTGAAGGAGATCCAATCCATGGAATATCGGATAGTTCCACAGGCACACACTTCAATTAGTTCACCAAGCGGATGATTTTCCATTACTCATAAAGGAGGCGGCAGTATCATGTACTCCTAGTTCCCAAGCATTTTTAATAATTTGAAACAAGCATCTCGATGCTTGGCATAATCAATAAGGCAAATGTGGTGCCATTTCACTCATCTTGAAGCATTTTGATGGAAGTTAAGAGAAAATTTTACACGCAGTAATGGGAATATCTAAATCAAAACCTGGGTCATAAAGCGTGGAAGCATGATCCTGAGTATTTGCTCGAGTATTTGAGTGCCACTTGATTCAATGGCTTGCACTGGAATAGCTCGAAATGCAAAAGGAATGTCAATGCTAACCTGTTTTTAGTAACAATTTGAAGTATTATTTTAAGAGTCTGTAAGTATTCTTTCAAGAGTCTGCAAGACAATAAAATGTTACTACTAGAAAGGAAATATGGCACAAGCACCTCAATAGTTGTGTCTGAAGTGAGTTGCTTCAGTGATGACGTCCTTTGATTGCCATCACATGATATTCGGTTCACCATAGAAGCTGCATGCCCATACGAAATCAGTGTCAAAGTTCTCCTGGGAAAAAAGCATGTACACCTAAATTTAGAGAGAACGTGCATCGCTTTTGCATTTGGATAAAGAAACCAAATGAAGCAGATTGCTAACAGTGAACAGCACAAGACATGCCAATTAAGCAAACAAAGTTTCTCATATAAATTGCAATATCCGATGGTAATTTTCAATAAAGTTCTCACAGTTTAAGCAAAACAAAGTTGCACGAAAAATCGGAACATGACAATCAAGTCGTGAACATGCTCCATAGTGGAAAGAATATGACGGACTGCCAATGATGGGTAACTTCTTCTTTCAAATGGTTAAAATCCATTTCTATAGTAAACATTAGAGATGCATGGAGGTGCAGATGAGAAACAACCAACAGGAAAATGTTAATTTATGCAGAATTGCACTCTTATCACGTTGATCGCATAACAAGTTGCAAATCAGGCAATCTTCTCTTGAGCTAACTTTGAACAAAGATTAACCAAAAGTAGTCGAGACTCGAGTGGTTTACAACCCAAAAGCACTTCAAATTTGTAGGAGAAGTTGAAACAGAAAACAGAGAAACATCTTACCATCGAATTTATCATTCTGAGCAGCAATAATCGGCGAGCCCTCAAGCTGCCAACAGAGAAAAAAGACCGCATTACAACCACACGCCATGATTATGAACCACGCCTTCAAACGAATACACAAGTCAATGCGGAACGTGCTCAGCCAACGTCAAATTTTCGTAGCTCAAAATTTGTATGTCCAAACAAATCTCTTCTCAATTGCGCACGCGGATCACACATTGTACAAACCAATCAAATCAGACACTAAGACACGACAGAGAGCACACACCTTGCACGACAATAGCTTAATGCAACAACCATTGGGCTGCTCTTCCACCCTAACCAGCAAAACAGGGCACACCTCAAACGCAAAGAACTTGAACCTATAGACATAACACCGGAAAGTGTTGTCATCCACTCTCTCGATCCTCTCCGCGTCCAACACCGAGTACTGACTCGCCGGCAAGCTCATGTACTCACCTACCAAAACCCCAAACACCAATCATGAACTACCACGCCGGCATCAAATCAGAAGCTAGCTGGAAAAAAAAAACTATTTTCACTATCATTACTCAGAGGCCGGTCCAGCTGCCTGACGGAGACGGACTCTTTCCTCCGGGCAACGAGCCGGGCCTTAGGGTTGGAGCTCGCCGAGACGCGAAGCGGAGGAGGTCGGGAGTCGGAGGCGGCGGCGGCGCCGTCTTCGGAGGAAGCGAGGCGGAGGAGGGCGTATCGGAAGGAGAGGAGGTTCCGGGAGCTCGGCCGTGGATAGGAAGCGGAAGAGAAGGCGAGGGAAGGAGGAGAAGCAGAGCCTGTCGCCGCCATCTTCGGTGGGAAGTCGGCTCTTATCGATCGAGCGATGGTGACGATTCAAGCTGGAAGCAGCATAGCGAGTGAGCGCATAGATGGAGACTTGAGGAGTGTACTGGTGTTTAGCTTGGGAAGCAGTGGCGGAGGATGAGCGAATGCGTGGCCTCTCCTTGCCTCTCGTTTGGCTATTTCTTAAACAGCAACAATACAGCAATTTCTTTCTCCCTTTTTGTTTTTGTTTTTTTTCCTTTTTCTTGTGTCTCTTTCTCGTGTTGTTATTCCAATTCGGAAAAATGACAAAAAATATCTTTAAAATTTAGTCCAATATATAATGTGAACCCAAAATTTTTAATTTAATCAATATCATTCCTGAATTTTAGCCCAATATGTAACATAATTAATAAACTTTCAATCTGTTTAATGCGATTTTCGAATTTTTGGAACATGTTCAACGTAATCCCCGAGCTGTAAAAAAAAGTTCAAAATCGTTCCTAAATTTAAATTAATGGAATGACTATATTGGACATCTTTTTATAATTCATGGACTAAATTGAATATACTCATTAACTTAAAAGTTCATAGACTAAAGGATGAAAAGAAAAGCATGCTTTATACTTTAAAGTAGATAAAGGGATGAAATTTATTTTCATCATTCGAGAGAAAAACCTTCCATCTCGAGGACTCAATAGGCGGAAGTCCTTTTAAATCACATGGGAAGGAGCGTGACTATAATCAAGAAGGACAAAAGGGCTTCTGTCCATTCCCTCACTAGCCAAATCTACACAACGGGCATTTGACAAATATATATATATATTATAATCATATTAATTCGGTCCTAATATTTTTTTTAAAAAAATTAATTCATAAATATTTTGTAATTACGTTTATTCAGTTTATTTTTTCGATTAGCACATGGTAAATTTTTCATACTATTTTAATATTATGAATTACATATTTATATATTTTTTTGTCTTTTTTATTTTTGCTTTAGGGTCGACAGGAGGTGGTTGGATGAAGGCTGATGAAGGTCATCGGTGGCCTCTTGCAAGAAAAGACAAAACAAGACAAAAATAAAATAAAATATTAAAAAAATTGCCACGTCAGTGCCGGTACGACTATCCCCCCAGCTGACTTCCAATTGTTATTATATATATATATATATATATATATATATTTGCCTCTTTTATTTTTCTTTTAACGCAAAAACATAATGGTAGGCAACCTAATTAAGAGTAGCTTCCAAATGTCGGAGAGCTCTATGTGGGCCGGCAGATCAAACAGTGGGGCGTGCGGCGTGTCCATATCATTTTCCTGACAAATAAAAGAATGAGCAAACAACCCAGTAAATGAAATTACCAGGCCTAAAAAAAGAAATGCCAGCCTCGTACTCAATGCAATGGTGCCAACGACATATCAAACAAAGATGTCCTGTGTCCATCACGTGACATGTTCATTCGTAGGGGCCGTGAGCTCATTCTCATGATCATTTCTCTAGAACGCTTTCTCGTAGGCCCAATGTCGCTTCATAAATCACTATTACTATCTGAACCACCCCGTGCTCCAGCGCCGAGCTATTCTGCTCCAGGGTCATCTGTAGAGAGGGGACAGCCATAGGATGAGCCAAAGCTCAACGAATAACATACTAAACCAAACGACTAAGTTATATCTACTTAGCCATAAAATCGGAGAGCCTTTCACAACCACAAGCACACCAGCACTCGAAGGCCCATAAGTAACACTATCTAATCATATGATCAAACATTCATGCATCCCAATGAGAATTAAGAAACCACGAATAGCCCCCAAATCTCTGTGGTCGAAGATCCTTTGGCTGGTTGCGTTTGGTTGCCTGAATTTGAATCGGGATAGGATAAGATAAGATGGGATTAAAAATCCTTCAAATATCCTTTAGATTGAAGAAAATTCAATAGTCGTGTTTGGTGCAATTCATAATAGAATTACTTTTTTAATAAACTCTCACTTGCTTAACGCAATTTCTTGTGATATCCAGATCTCACCATCCCTTTGATTCGTCTTCTTCACTATTTCGCCATTTCAATCTTCAGACAATAGTTCTCGCTCAACTTCACCGTATCAAACGCAAAATAAGACTCAAACAGAGATTTAGATTCTTCAAAAATTGGAAGAATTGACACCAGATGGAAATCCCGAACTCCAAAGTCTCCACAAACAATTGTTCAATGCTCGTCAAGCACAATAAATCAGCCAAAGTGGACCTCGTTCACAGTAGAAATCTTCATCCACGGACTCGGCGAGCATAACACAACGACACCGGGACCTTCTCGCTGAAGCCACTTGGTCCAATGGAAGAAGGCAAGGCGGTTACCGATAAGGCCACCAGTCGATGCAAGGGAAGCTGATCTCGCGGTCGTCGCCGAGGCTGAGGCCGAGGCTCAGCCCCAGACGACCTCACGTCCAGTGACGGTGGAACTCGTGCGTTGATCTTCTATGGTGGTGCTTCGATGGAAGTCAAGCAATCTCTCCTCCAAATGCGTTATCCTCCTTTTTTTTCACAGTTTTATTTTCTATTTTTTATGTACTTTCTGAAATTGTTATTTTATCCCCTAAGTGGGATTTTTGTTTTAATCCATGCTATATCCAGACAAATTTGAATTTTGTGTTCCGTCAAATACTAAATATGATATAAGTTATCTTATCTGAAGTTATATTCGGTCAACCAAATGCAGACTTGAAATCTAGTTTTATGAGGTGTCTTGACTTGAATCACTTTAGTACATATGGTAAGCGATATCTTGCTGGCACGCGTGTCATGGAAACTTCAATGTTAGTCAATCTAAATTTGTGATTAGATTACCTATTGTAGCGGAATTGAGTAGAATGGAATAGTTCTACTTAAATGGGAATCGAGTTAGGGACGTTTTTGCTAAGTGGACTGCCTTGCATGTACAATCGAGCCTAGGAACTAAGGTCTCGAGATGAGGGTAACTAAGTCATGTAAGCTAATTGTGTCACATGACTTTGAAATGAAGGGAATTGGACTTGGTATAGGAGGAGAGGGCATCCGGCTGAGAGGTTGAATAATTTGATTTGAAAGAAGGTTGAGATTCAAAAATTTTCAAATCCTAAAAAAATTCACGCCCAATTTTTTTTTCCTCCCTCTCAACACATGATGTAACTCAAATCAGACCGTCCATTTTTATTTGGATGGTTTGATTTGAATAATACCACGTATGTCACGAAAATTCCAATATTATGCGATCTGAATCCATCTAATTGTAAGATGCTACTTGCTTTGAGTTGATGTACGAGGAACACGAACGGATGTACCACAAAACAAGCTCAACTTGTCGTCCTAGAGCTTAATTAGTACAATAGCTGTAGTCTTTTAGGACTTTTTTTTTTGTGGTAATTTTCCGTTTTCTATCCTTGAGTCGAGTCCTGCGCATATGCCCGTTTTCTGCCAGTTCTTTTATGTAGAAAAAATTTATAATCAATGCATTTGTTTAGTGAAAAAATGACCGCTTATACAACTTATGAAAATAAACGGAGGAAGAATAACTTCAACATCCACCGGAATCTTCAGACTTAAATTATGATCCATGACGAAAGTATTTTTTATCAACTATCTATTTTCAAACGATTATTTTTTAAAAGATAATTTTCAAATTATTTATTTTTTCGCAAAATAAACCGAACGTAAATTTGATTATCTAGCTCCAAGAACACAGTTGTTTCAAATTACTCAATCAACGCGTCCCGTTTTCCCAAAACATAAAAAGTAGAGAGGACAAAGGAAACCAAGGATTCGACCCTATAACACCAATTCGCCGGACCGCGACGAGTAAGAACTTGCTTTGCTATAGCAAATCTTAGGCCCTTTTTCCTCGCCAAAGCTGCCGTCGAGGAGTTTGATGGACGAAGTCGACGACTCGACGATGGTTATGACACTCGGAAGATTCCCGTGGCTTGTCTAGTCAACAGACGAGCAGGGTTAGATGTAGAAATTTCACATGTTTGTGGTCCAATCAAAACTTAAATGACATCGAAGGCTTAAATTAAGGGGACGAATCCCAATTAAATGGGCGTGTTTATGTATCGCGCCATCCGGTATTGCGATAACTTCAAATTCCATCCTGTATTGAGGACGGAAAAAGTCCGATACGAGGCCGTTTTATATCGTTGGACCGGAACATGTTCCCCCCTCATAATGATTTTGAATTTGTCATGTTACATCGTAATCTCACTTGTCAATCTAGATAAAATAACTTAATACCGGACCATGTTCTCGCTTTTTATGTTGAGTTTCGGACGGGCTCGAAGACGTGCGACGGAGAAGGGACGTGCGAGAAAATGAGGAGAGAATTTTCGCGAGAAAATTAACGTTTCTTTTTTCTCGGGAAAAACGAAAAAGAAAAGCGAAAAAGAAAGGAACAAAAATTCCCGCAGAGGAGACGAGAGAGATTTTTAAGATAGGTTTTTCGACAAGATAGGGCGTGAAGCACTCACGGCTCAGCTCGGCTCTGAATATTTCCCCAAAAAATAATATATATATATATATAATTTTTCTTTTTGGATGTTTTGGAGGAGGGCAAAGAAAGAAGAGGCAGAAATTAGAAAACAGAAAAACCGCGACGACTCTTCGCTCAGAAAACCACCGATTCGCACCGACGCCATTGCCATCTCTCTCTCTCTCTCGCTCCCTACCTCCGTGAGTTCACACGTTTCAGCTTTGACCTTGTGCTCCTCCTCCTCCTCCTCCTCCTCCTCCTCCTCCTCCTCCTCCTTCTGCTTTCCGTAGCCATTTCCAGATGTTGCTTCTGGTTTAGCTCACATCCTCTCTGTCTCTCGGATAACGTAGATTAGGTCGGCAACTGAAACTGCGCCTCCGGAACGAGAGGGATGGAGTCGAACGAGTCCTCGTATGTGTCGTCGCCGGAGCTCGCGCCGAAGCGGCCCTCGCCGCCGCCGCCTAAATCCCCGACTTCAGGTGCTGTTTTCTTTCTCTGGCTGACCTGATCTGTTCTCTCCTTTCGCTGCTCTCGCGCATTCGATCTGCGTGGGGGGGTTGGGCTTAGTTAGGTTTAGCGATGCCCCGGTTGTCTGCGAATGTCGGGATTCCGGATGGCGATTAGCGACGGGAGGGGCTAAGGAGGCTGTTCTGTTTTCGTTGCGTTGATTGTGGAAAATGCGGATGCGCGTTTAAACCCTAGGCTGAGCTGTTTGTTTTGACGCCGAAGGTAATTGTAGCAGAGAGAAAGAAAACTCTTGCAGTTACGAGTCGTTCAACCTTTATCCGTTTCGGGTGTAGTGCTTGATGTGCACAAATTATTTATGCAGATGCACGCAAAAAAGGTTCAAATAGGGGGAAATGAAAGAGCGACTTATGTCCTTAACTATTTTATGTGTTTGATGCCTTGTTTTTGACTAATTTTTTCAATGCATTTGGCAATAGTCTAAGGAGATCTCACGTACCCATAGCAAATGTTCGTACCAGTTGGCCCTATCCTATCTTAATGTCATTGGGGGATGATTGGCAACTTGTGTTCGTGCATAAATTGTCGCCTCTATGTGATACTGAATAATCCTTGTAGCTGTTGGTTTGCCGAGCACTCACAAATTTTACTCTCTAACTCAACAATATTTTCTTAGTACCCTTGCTTCGGCTATAGATGATTTCCTCGAGGTAACTGGCTAAGCTTTATTTTTAGACCATGTAGAGAGGGGTTTGTGGCATGCCATTCTTTTGCATCAAGAGTTTTCGTTATTCATGGCTGAAGCCAACTTTGGGGGATTATGCTCATTTGGGAGATTATGCCCTTTATGTTAATGTTAGATCTTCCACTTATAGCAGATAGCTGTTTTAGGGCTTAAATTTGGCTGAAAACTTCATGGCGCGCTTTCATTTTAAGCATGTTGTGCCTCTGATTAGGCGGTAGGAAAAAGCTGCTGCTCTGTTGAATAGTAGAACTTCACTAGCACCATTCCTTTTTCCATGTCTTGTTTTTCGATTTCCATTTGGAGAACTGCTTGGCCATTGCATGTCAATTTTTATTCCCTGAATATGTGTTGGATGAATTTAGAATTAGACGAACTGTTGAAGTTGCTAAAAGACATGGTGGAGGATGACTTATAGTCACTTTCATGCCATCCCTTTCCTTATTTCTCAAGCCAAAAATCATATATTTTTTCTCCATTATCTAGCTAGCTTAGTTTGATTTTTTGGGGTTCATTGACCGCCAATCCTAACTAGTTTGGGATAAATGTGTTATTGATGTTGATGTTGATGTTGATGTTGATCTAGCTAGCCTAGCTGCTTGATTTGCCTAGCTGTTAAATTGCTAGCATGTTGATGAAGACCTTTTCGTCCTTACTGCTGGCAGATTCTTTGGAGAAGCCGACATATATTCGGTTTCTTGTGTCAAATGCTGCAGCGGGATCAGTTATTGGAAAGGGTGGTTCGACAATTACTGACTTTCAGACACAGTCCGGAGCACGTATTCAGTTGTCACGAAATCAAGAATTCTTTCCTGGGACGACTGACAGGATTATCATGATATCTGGTCCAATTGATGATGTGTTGAAAGCAGTGGAACTCATTCTCTCGAAATTGCTAAGCGAGGTAAATTAAGTTAAAAATGCTGCTGTGTTCTATTCCATGCATCCTGTAGATTAACGGCACATGTTTTATTGGTCAGATTCATCTTGAAGAGGGCAATGATGTTGATCCTAGAACAAAAGTGAGACTAGTTGTTCCAAATAGCTTCTGTGGTGGCATAATTGGCAAGGGAGGAGCCACGATAAAGTATGTATGCTCTTCCTCCTCTTTGGAGTTCATCTTCCTTTGAAGTGTTATAACGCCTTATTAGTATGCTTTTACGAGATCGTCCCGAGAGCCTTTCTCTTGCTGCTCTTTTTGCACTTGTGTGATGTCATTGTTTTTGTCTGGAGTACTCAATTTTGTTTTTACTGTCGAGAGATTTTGAAACTGTCTATCAACTTTGCAGGATTGACAAAGCATACAGTGATATCCCTTCCATTATTGAAATAACCCGAGAGACTAGGGGTTCTTGGCTTCTTGGATTTTATAGTTGGCCTTGATATTGTAAAAGAGGCATTTTCCCCTTGTATACTGCTTATAGGGAACTTGCTCTGCTGGTCAATCATTCTTCTATTCGTAAGCTAGTACTACAACAGGAAAAACATTTTGGATAAGAATGAAGCCTTTTCCCACCACCACATTGATCTTCTCATTGATTTTCGTTTTGTTTATGATTCTTGAAAGATCCAAACGCTTGGTGTCCTTCCTCAAGATTTCACGTCTCCTAGGCTTTCTCGTTCAGTTTTGGACAGTACCCTTTTCATAAGTCACGTCTTCTCACTGGAGCATTTGAAGGCCGTGGATTCATATGGCTAAACAACACTAAGTGATCTTCTCGGATTGTATATTCAATTGGGCACCGCAATTTAACTTTTCTGGATATTGTCTTGAAACCAATTGAAGAAGGGGGTTGGCCAGGTTCAATTTAGGAATTCTGTCTCTTTGCACTAGAGTTTCTTTTGAAAGATAGTGTGATCCTTTGTGTATGAGTTTACTTGGACCATGTTCCTGGAAGAAGATAGAATCCATCTAATTAACAGAATGAAACTTTGACATACTTAAGTGGTACTGATTCTGTGGAAGTGAAATATTTGGAAGTTAGTTGACCGTTCATATGTGAGTTGACGGTTCATATGCACACTCTGAACAGCTGAGGCCTAACTGGAAAATCCCTAATATGATATCTAATATTAACTTAGCCTTAGTTGGAAGTGCCAGATTTATAATAACTGGAGAAGTAAAGCTAAAGCTTGGACTTTTGTATTGGCAACTGGCTAGCAGCTATAGCATCATATTCAATCAAACCTCCAAAGCAGTTGAGCTTCCTTAGAATTCTTTAAATGTCTTCTCAAATTCTCTTGAAAGACCATTTGGGTTATTTCCAGGTAGACCAATCTGCTTGTGTAAATTTCTGTTTCTGAATTCCGATCAAGCTGAGGATATTTCTCTTTTGTTTTATTTTTCCGTAGTAGGACTCCTAAATTTGATGGGGATTGTCTTAGAATTGTCGCATATTGTTGAAACTCCTTGCTCTCAGCTTCTTCTTATGCTGAGAATGGTAGTTATTATTGTTTGTTGTTGTTGATTTTAGGTGAGATTGACATATAATATCTGTTACTCATGCATGTTATTGGTGCTTAAGTAGAAACTTCATGTTCGTCAAGGATGCCGTTGGCCATTGGTGGGTGGGGTCAACTTAATATGATAAACGATCTGAATAGTATCATGTCACAGTGGCTTACACTATTTTGAAATTGTGTCCCTTCACTTAAGTTATCGTGAATTAATTGGGTCATAAGATGCCTGTTGTTACTGTGATCTATCCAAGGACATGTGATGCTAATATCTTTTGCTTAAAATCAGGTCATTTATTGAAGAGTCCCAAGCCGGTATCAAGATATCTCCTCAGGATAATAATTATTATGGGTTGAACGATAGGCTAGTGACTGTGACAGGCACTTTAGATGAACAAATTCGAGCTGTTGATCTGATCCTTTCGAAGCTATCGGAAGATCTTCACTATCCACAGTCTGTTAATGTGCCATTTTCTTATGCAGGTTTGTTGAATTCGCTGTTCTATTTAGGATTTAATAGCTTCTTTTCCATTGTCACCAATTGAAAGTTGCATAACATCTTAATTAATTCTTAGGAATGTATGTTTATGATATGTCAAATCTCCTCTTTCACGATATTCGCTCTGCATCTCCCCTGGTATTCAACAAAAGCATGTCATATTGTCACGGAAATTAAGTGTACGATGGGCAGTAATGCTAACTGGGAAGTAATGAATGGGAAAGTTTTCGGTCTGATAGAGTCTAGTGAGACTGAGGATGTGATTCTTGTTTGTTATTTGGTATTTTAGTATTTTTTTTAGTACAGCCTTCTCTTCATGTGGTCTTCATTGATATGTGAGAACATTGTCGACAAACTAAAACATAGTAGAAAATCAGTATGTAGTTGTTATCTCAGGTGGTTTTGGTCTTGTCGGGGTTGTTGCATGGATATGATTGGGTGAATTCACTGTTTTGGTGGCTTTTCCCCAGCGTTCCTTTGAATGAAACAAATATTGGGCAGGACTTTATTCTTGTGTAGATAGACCTTCTCTAGAGCCATCTATCTGTATCTGGTCTTACCCTAAACGTACCATGGAGTTATTTTACTTGCATGTATTGGTTTCATGCTAACCTTCAAAGTGTTACAAGGAGAGTGCCAAGGGCTGAAGGGAACAAATTTTTGCCAGGGTCTCATCTCTGATATTGTTACGTCCATGGATATGGCTCACACTCTGGAGCTGGAGTGTTTTTCTACTCATGCCGTACTGCCTTGGCCTTATCAAATGGATATACTTATTGGTGGAATTTGGGACAAAAGCTCTACAATTAGCAATAATTTGAATTGTGAACCAGTCATAAAATTGGATAAGCGAAAAAAAAAATTAGAGTTAAATCTTTGATGGAGCAATCCTGACCTGCAAAATCAAAGATTTTAGCTATCAATTCAATTACTATGAAATCGAAAAAGAAGAGAGTATATGTGCAAGTCATCGGAACCCTAATATTTAAATGGATGAATTACCACAATGATCAATGCATAAAGCTATAGTATGCGGATTGACACTGGTTCTCCTAGCTTGGCTAGTGCCTAGGCAACCTAGTGGTGGTGTAATCAGGTGGAGGGCTTGATTCTTGTATCTCTTTAGTAATCAGTTCAGGTTGCTGTTGTGTTGATTTATCGGATGTCCTGCATGTTTGATGTTTCTGCAATTTTTAGCAAGTTCCTCTTAGAATGAATGGACTGTTATCATTGTAATAGCATAGCTGTGTCCCCTATTGATTTTGATGCCATTATGGTGATGAACAATGAATAGTGAGTTGTTTAACTTGATTGTTTAGGTGTTTACTTCTCCGGTTTTCATGGTACTCCCTATACACCTGTACTTCCTTCTGTTGCAACAGCAGCATATAATGGGGTGAACTATGGACCAGCTGGAGCTGGAGCTGGAGCTGGAGGGAAGTTTCAGAATAACAAGGTTCATCCGTTTTCTTAGTGCTGATGATCTTAATGACATAATTCATTTCCAAGTTACTATAGTGTCGTATTGAGCTGCTATGTGTTACCCCAAACTCAGCATCCACGTGGTATGGAGTTTCTTTTCTTTTTAGCTGTGATAACAAGTTCTTGGGTAGTTTTAAGGGAGCGCATGGGGCATGAATTGGCCGCAGTTGGATGGATATTTACGTAAAATTGAGCTTGGCAAAGTGCACCAAGGGCGTCCCAATGCCCAAGGGTGCCTGCACTGACGGGTCTGGAAGGGCTGATGTGTGCAGCCTTACCCATGTTTTTTTCTCAGAGGCTGTTTCCGTGACTCGAATTCTTAGACCACAAGGGCGCGACCTTTTACTGTTATGCCTAGGCTTACTCTCGGCATAATGCAACCGAGCCAAAAGAAAAATAATAATTAGTTTAGCATAGTGCTATAGACTTTCACGTCGTGCCTATTTCTCGAAACAGGAAGTGCATGCTCCATTCTGTCAACATTTGAATATCTGGCAAATCTTGGTTGTGTGACTCTAGTGTGTTACTGGTCACTGATGGAACCCAAGCAGTTCAGGGTTTTGAAGGGCTAAATGAGTGGGCTTGACTAAAAGCCTTGAAAAGTTGGTTAGGCCTTAGTTTGCCTGAATCCGACCGAGCCTGTTAATTATCTTGCAATTTTTATTGGTGAGCAAGCTTTGTTATTATAATTTGTCCTGACCACAGGTCCATTCCACCCATTTGAGCGGGTCTACTGAGCGTGGTTACAGTATGTCTTGTCTCCATGTTAAGCCATTATGCTGTTAACTCCATGGAAAATTTCTAGTAACCGGCTAATCTCTATCCATAATGATTGATGCCATTTGATGAGAAAGATCTCATGAGAATACCGACGAAGCTTTCTTCTTGTTCTGCAGGAAGAGCGAAGTAATTCGATGACTATTGGCATTGCAGATGAGCACATTGGATTGGTGGTTGGTCGAGGTGGACGGAATATCATGGACATCAGTCAGGTTTGCAACTCAAAGTTATAGTCACTCGACATTGTAAAATTAAGTCACTCGACGTGTAAAAATTAACTCGAGCACTAAATGATATGACAATGACCTTATAGGCTACTGGAGCCAGGATAAAGATATCAGATAGAGGTGACTTCATGTCTGGGACAACTGACAGGTACATAACTTTGATAAGAGTTTTGTTTGTCCTTTAATTTCTTTTCCTGATAAATCTCTTCACTATAGGATGTTTACATTCTTTTACTTTACTCGTCTGGAGCAGGAAAGTCACAATCACTGGATCGCAGAGAGCGATTCGTGCAGCCGAGGCCATGATAATGCAAAAGGTTGCATACGCCTCAGAGAAAGGCGTGAATTAGTTCTCAAGTTCCATCCATTGTTGTAGAAAAAAATTTGTGGACCCTCCTTCAGTCTGTCCACAAGTTCACTGATTTTTTTTTAAGTCCGTTGTGATCTAATTCGTTGGCAGGTGATGCCCGAGTTATCATTGGAAGAGTGAGATCGGGAAGTCCTTTTTGGAGAGTTCGTTTTTTTACGAAATAGTGTCTGCTTATTCAAGTCAAAAAGGAAATTGTTGTAGGAAAATTTGTGTCGTTTCTTGCCCTGAACAGAACAATTATCTCGGCTTTCGAGCAGGTGACTCTCTATCTAAGGTGATACATCCTAGATTTATTATTTTACGGAAAAACGATGGCGGAAGAAAAGGAGAATTCAAAAGTACAATTTCTTACATCTCAGGTTTGTTTCTGCTCGTAGGACTATTTGGCTGTTTGTTTATCAAATTGGTCAGTGTAGATGCTGGCCGAATGAAATGCTGAGGGTGTGGTGTAGAGCCACACGAGGCCTTTTGCTTCCGGCTGAAACCCCTGCAATCCCTCATTGATTCTCAAATGCTTGGGCCGTGTTCGAAAATATCAACGGTGGTAGATTCGGAGTCTTATTTTCGGCTCTTGAATCTTATTTCCTGTTTCAATATGATTAACTGGTACGAGGACTTTGTCGGTCCTATAATCTTTCTATCTGATCGGTTTAGCTCTTTGGAAGAGTGATGGCCAAAGAAAATCGCTCTTCAAAAATCTTACCTCTTTTTTGCCCTTTTTAGCTGAGAGAATTTAGCTTGTTTATACGGACTTTTTGGTGATCACTCCGACTGGTACTGCGCTTTTGATAGCCGAACATTTTAGTATTCCACACGAAATCTTTTAGTCGAGGCGATGCTGATCGTTCTACATGTGAGGCAATCGAATTTGATACCAAACTTACCCACGCGGTCAAATAATTTGACAATGATAATGCTCTCTTTATTATTAAGACGTAAGCCATCCAACGGTGATAACTTTTTTTAGCGTTGTACTATATAAGAAAGAAAAGAAAAAAAATTACAGGCATTGATTAAACCCAAGCAACGTAAGCCAACCCCAACAAGCGCATGCATGCAAAGTTGCAAACTGCGTCTCGATGAAGAAGCCTCCGCGCCTTTATTGTAGCCCAAACCAAAAGAAATGACGTAACTCACCCCGATTCACGGCGAATAATCGTATCCTCCACCGGGACCACCACCGTGCCCTGAGCCGTATCCTGACCCATATCCGGAGCCACTCCCATAGCCCGAGCCGCTCCCACTGCCGCCGCCTCCTCCCCCTCCACCACCCCCTCCTCCTCCTCCTCCTCCTCCTCTTCCGCCGCCGCTCCCATATCCACTGCCGCTTCCGTAGCCAGAGCCGCTTCCTGATCCCGAGCCTCCGCCTCCCCCACCGCCTCCTCCTCCTCCGCCTCCGCCTCCGCCTCCGCCTCCGCTCCCTATCACGTCCCCGGACCC
Source organism: Rhodomyrtus tomentosa (assembly GCA_028455895.1). Taxonomy (NCBI): domain Eukaryota; kingdom Viridiplantae; phylum Streptophyta; class Magnoliopsida; order Myrtales; family Myrtaceae; genus Rhodomyrtus; species Rhodomyrtus tomentosa. The sequence goes on along the minus strand of JAPCWY010000011.1, from coordinate 5,421,890 downwards.
ATATCCGGAGCCGCTCCCCGACCCATACCCAGAACCTGAGCCACCAATCCCTCCCCCTCCACCACCACCGCTGCCGCCTCCGCCTCCGCCTCCGCCTCCGCTCCCATAACCACCATAGCCAGAACCACTCCCCGAGCCATACCCGGACCCGTATCCCGAGCCGGAGCCACCCTTTCCTCCACCACTGCCGCCACCTCCTCCTCCTCCTCCTCCTCCTCCTCCGCTTTTCTTACTCACCACGCGGTTCGGTACCGACCTAGCAGCGAAGGCGATGTCCACGATCAGCAAAACCAAGAATGCAGTCGCTACCACCTTAGGACCGCCCATTATTTCCAATCCTGCAAGGGACTCAAAAGCTACGCCAGATTACAAGTTTGGACAGGAGATACGCTTTGTTCTTTTTTTTTTATACCGGAAGCCTGGGATGAATAATACTATATAAGCTGCTCACAAGTGCTCGTCACATGCCAAAGCTCAAGCGTAGGGTCCCAATTTTTAGTGCACACATAGGTGTAACCTTTCTTTCTTTCTAGTAACTTCGCTGACACGTGTATAAATAACATTTTATATGCATTTTTAGATGATGGCGATAATGCAAGAGGCACACCCCCTTACGTTTTCGTTAGTGGTGCTAGTGGTGGGTGGTCACATTGGGATATCATGGTGAACCGCCGTCTTTTCTTTCTGTTTTTTTTTTTTCATGCAATTTGAAGTATAATATGAGCTTTACTCCACTACTGACTTTGACGTGGTCTCTGCCTTAGCCAAATTTCTGGAAGGCACAATTAGGCCGGGGGACCAATTAAGATTTAAGAGGGTATGCCCTATTCGAGGTCAGCTTGTTCATACCGTCGGAGCAACGCACTTTAATTATATAAAAAAAAACATAAAAAGCGTTGCTTGATTTGCTGTGCACTGTGCTGATCGACCACTAATTAGTGATCACTTGTGGTGACTAGTTGCGTGCCGACATGCTTTCGATGCGCGATAGAAGGTTTTTGCGTCTCACAACATTGATGGTGGGTTTGCAATGATAATGGCTTGTCGACAGCACGAGCGTCTTGATCGTGTAGAAAACGAAGAGATGACCATACGCGCTCCAAGTTTATACATATTATCCCCCACCCCAAAAGAGAAAACGTACGGGAATTAAATATGAAGATTGATATCACGAAAAATCTCAACTGATACGCCTATGACAAATTTACTCCAAATTTTCCACACAAAAAATCCTAAACTGTTACTAATATGATAAACTTGCCACAAACTAAATTTTGGACTACTAAGTATCTCAAACTGGTACATTGTGATAAATTTTGCTCGCCTTTAGTTTCCGTTAAATTGGGTCGATATTGTGAAATACTTCAAACTGTTATATCTGTGACAAATAGGCTGTAAAAAAAAAATCCAAACCGGTATATCCATTAATTGTCACATATCGTTCAACTCAGCAATTTGATGGTAAAACTTAACGAAAATTAACGAAGGATAAATTTGTCACAGGTCTACCTGTTTTAGGTTTTTGGTGAGTAAAAAAATCAATTTTAGGTGAATTTGTCATAGATATACTATTTCGATTTTTTTTTTGGTCGACCCTCTGCTTATATTTCTCATATCTTTATTATCTACCTTGGCGAACTTGAAAACTCTAGAGAGATCCGTTTGCGAAATCACTCGGAAGCATAGGATGGGATCGAGATGTGCCCTTCAATTCCCGAATCGATTTCATCGTGGACATGAATTTTCGATTGGTCGCACAAAACGGGGAGTATAATTAGAGAGATTAGCCATGCATTTCGTTTTCAACAGCCCCTCCCCACGCCCAGATCGTAATCCATCCACCGTCATCTTCGCCAACCCAAAATTCCTTTGTCAGCATCTGCAACAATGGTGGTCTCTAGTGGGCAGCTCTTGTTGTTGTTGTTGATGATGATGATGGTGGTCTCCTCCGTCTCTTTCTCCCTTTGCTTCGCAAGTACGCTTGGCGCGTTACAGGTGGCGCCTCCAATTTCAATCCCCTCTCCTCCAACTTCTTCTCTCCGGTTGTGATTCGCCATGATAAATATGAATGCCTGCTTGCACGCACTCTTCTTCGGTCAACATCGTTATCTTTATCCCGATCTCCCGGTACGATTCGCATCCATTTGACCCTTCGGTCGCTTCTTGTCGACCTCTGTTCCGAACGAACAATGGTGGACTGACGTCCGTGGCCGGGTTCACCAGATCCGGGTATCGCGGTGCCGTCGGTGGTGGATGATCGCACTCCGAGCCTCTAATTTCAATAACACGTTGAACTCTACCCTGAAAGACGATAGAAGGTAATGAAAAATGGGTCTCGTATCTAGATCAGTCAAAATGGGTCCTAAGCACATTACTTAAATCATGGAGTTCTTATATGGGTTAGTTTTTTTGTTTTCAATAAATAGGTTTTCAACGGGTTTAAACATATATGAATATTAAATGAGTTGTAAATAATGTTTATCAAAAGGATCTTAAATGGGTCATAAATGGGTTCGTAACTTACTTAGAACTCCACTGGTACCCGTGACTTTGTGTTCATTCTTTCTCGCCCTCACTCGATCTCGCGCTTGCTCACTTCGTATTCTTACATCGATTTGAGTGCGAGTTTACTAAATTGGTTTAAATGAGTCAAGACGAATATATGTTACTAAATTTGACTCACGATAAACGGGTTTGATGTGTCTATCTGGATTGGATCATCTATGACCCGACCCACCCCCGTTTGTTGGATCTATTTGTAATCCAGTGTCTTTTGTAACAATAAGATTGCATTAAAGTACTGTCGGTTCTATAACTTGAGGGCCGAAAGCAGGACGATGTTTTTGGGACGACCGCCTCCGTCCCAAATTCGTTTCGATAATGTTTCGACCATCCTTCAAGTTCGTTCCGAACCCATGACGCGTTTTTCAGACGGGTGTACAATAGTTGGACAAGTTCCCTCCACTTTTAGTTCATCTCTCCCATGCGAGTGCATGAATTGGTTGATTTGAAAAAAAACATTTTATAAGAATTTTTCAACTAATATAGTTCACATGGTTTGAACGAGAAAAATAATGGTTTGAATGAACAATACATAGCTACTAAACGCCATGAGTGGAATCGAGTGAAAGTGAGAACAAGGCCACGTAGAGAAATGAGAGTGTTAACGCCGATCAATGATTCGAGATACCATGACCGGATCGATCGATTCACAAAATCAATTTGTGAAAAATGATGCGATGTACCACATGCGCGTTTGTATTCAAAGCTGTATTCAAAGTTTACATTAAAATGAATTGTTGCACCCCTCGACATACCAATATATAGAAATCAATGAACTTCTTAGGGTGTTTGAGACTCTTTTAGCACTCGCTTAATTCCGGTCGGCCGTGGCGGTTTCCCGTCCCGCACGCGCATGTGAACCCGAACTGAAGTGCCCCATCAGCCCATTGGACCTTGCCATTCGAGCCTCTCTAATCATTAGCCCAAACCGCAGATGGGCCCACTCTTTATTGGGCGGGCCTGGCTTGCCCCAACTTGGGTCCACATCTAGAGCCTAAATCTCTGCCACGTCAGCGCCGGCTCTGTTCCGGCCAGCGAGGCAACGCTTCGTCGGCATCCTCTACGGTTAGTTTGTCTGCACGACGCAACGCTCTCTCTTTTTTGACTTTTCTGCTGAGGTCTGAACGAGCGGAAACAGATCTAACGGTGGTCCTTCGAGCGGTCGCTTCTCCGGAGGCCCCCACCACCGTTCGATCTTCAGGCCGCCGCTATTACCGCTTGGATCCAGTTCTCTGCTTAAAGCTCGCCGTCCGTTTGGCTTCGGCGACTCGCGAACTCTCGGGCAGTTGCTTCGAGTCTCGGTGAGTCTCTTCTTCAAGTTTGAGCTGAACGTGCGCGCATCGTATGCGCAGTTTTTCTCCTGTTAAAGTTTGCGCGGTGATGCCAGGAATGCGTGATCTCGGTCAGTTGGTTTGACTGTGACTGTGACTGTGAACAGTGTGATGCAATTCAGCGACAGGTCGATTAGGCTAGCTTGCGAATTAATCTGTTTGCCGGAATTCGGAAATTGTTGGTTTCCTTGATTAATGTCTATGTTTATGTAGCCGGTGTTTGGATCGGTGATACTAATGTTATGCTTAGAGCGTTTATACTCAGTTGCTCACTCCGAGATAATGCGTCGACCTGTTTTGGACAACCTTGATTACATGATGAGAGTTCAATTCTGATTCCGCCTTGTGGTCGGGTTCTGCAAGAAGAGTCTTATATCTGACGGTTGAATTGCAATATACAATGTGCCCTGGACTCTGGATAAAGGTTGAAATCTTGTAAAAGATCCGTGTGAGAGTATATGTAGAAAATAATCATGGCATAGCATCAACTGATTGATAGGTACTACAAATAATGGCGTCGATAGTGGGATGTGGAACAGGAGCCCGGTAGCTTTATTCGGGGACATCACCAAGGGAGCCAAAATCCAAGCCCCTCAACAGATCTTGTTGTAACCACTTTTATTTAAAAAATTAAGCTAATGAGTCTGGGCCAATTAGGATATATTACTTACTCCATGTTAACCACATCCCTAATGTGTGATTTCTTTGCCTACCACCCTCACACATGCACCTTAATAAATCTCCCTCACCTGTGAGCCACTTGCGTCAGGTCCGCTCCCCTTTAATCTAGGTATCCTTCCACACTAACCTTATCTCGACTCGAGAATCTTCATTTTGGCTTGGCTAAGTTTGTCTAGATGTTGGTGAGGGAACCATCTATCCTATGGCCTCCACCTACCCAACGAACCTTGGCGAGAAACGAGAAGCCTAGGACACCATCCTCCACGTCGATTAGGAGTCACATAAGATATTTGCCTTCCTTGACATATTCATAAGACTGATACACATTGGGCGACTGATGTGCATTGTGAGTTGGCCACTAATCAATCATCCGTTCTGATACCATTTGTTGGGTTGATGCAATAGAAACCCAATACTTTTATCCGGAGAGATCACCAAGAGGGAGTTTCTCAGTTCCGTACCTCTTTTTTAATCAAACATACAATTAATAGGTAAACAGCTATCTTATGAAATTTGCAATCTTTGATTTCTTAGAAATTGTAAAAGGATCACGGTAATCTGACTACTGAGTTGTGCATGCAGTCTTTACATTTTATACAGAATAGTAAAATGTTCCGACATTTGATGTTTTTTCTGTGGATGCTGCGGATATTTGATGGGAACAGAAGAGACAAGAAAAGATATGGATATTGACAGTTGGTGCTCAGATTTGGCATATGACCAGTGGGTACCACTCCCGGTGTTGGGGCAACGTCCATCTGCTCGATACAAGGTAATGGCTAAACACTAGTCATTTTTTTTTTTTTGGGGTAAGGTACTAAACACTAGTCATTTGATCCTTTAGAAATGCAAAATATGTTTTTTTTTTAACCTAATTTCCTTTTAGTCATCTATTTTTATGATGTAGTGTTCTTCTTGTGATTTAGTGCCTCATCTTCATAGTTGTTGGTATCATTTGTAATATAGCATGCTGCAGCTGTTGTTGATGAGAAACTATACATCATTGGTGGGAGTCGAAATGGTCGATACTTGTCTGATGTTCAGGTACTCAAAATGCCATTCGATCCGTCCACATCTGATTGATTATCTATCATATGTCATGCATTTTGGTTACTTTCGCAGGCCTTTGATTTTAAAAGTTTGACATGGTCTAGTGTAACATTAAAGATGGAGCCACAAATTGGTAACTGGTCACCAGATAATCTGCTATCCACCTCAGGTCACACTATGGTAATGGATCTCTTCATGATATGTTTATAATCTGATTGTTCTTTGTATGGCTTATTGGAAGTCTGATGGCAAATTATGCTCATTAGATCACATGGGGAAATAAACTACTTCTAATTGGTGGACACTCGAAGCATGATTCTGATAGTATGCCAGGTATGGCACTTTGGTTTTAAGATTGTTCTAAAGTTGGAGTTTAGTTTTATACGTCTTAAATAGTGCACCATGTTCTTGTAGTGAGGTTCATTGATTTAGAATCGCTTCAATGTGGTTTTGTGGAGACCTCGGGAAAAGCTCCAGTAAGTTATCAACTGAAACTGCTGCAATGGTTTTTGAGTATTTTCCTAGTTTTTTCGGTTTTTTTTTTTTGAATATTAAATTGAGTAGCCACCTTTAAAGGATGATATTTTCCAGATCATCCAGATTAAGTTTCATCTGCCCTAAATTTGTAACTGAAGTTGGTTTCTGTACATCTTTGGTTTATATTGCAGGAAGCTCGAGGAGGGCACTCTGCATCAATTGTTGGATCTAACCTTATAGTTTTTGGTGGAGAAGACAGGAAAAGGCGATTACTAAATGATGTGCACATCCTTGATTTAGGGACAATGAGCTGGGAACTTCTTGAGGCAACGTAAATGTTTGCTCTTATTGTTGGCTTATACTGGAAACTGTTTCCAAAAAGGATTACATGGTATCTTTTCATGTTGATAGGCAGACACCTCCGACTCCCAGATTTGACCACATAGCTGCAGTGCATGGGGATCGCTATCTTATAGTTTTCGGTGGGTGCTCTCACTCGATCTTCTTCAGTGATCTGCATGTACTGGACTTGCAGATGGTAAGACTACAATTCAGAAATCAAAAGATATCAGAAATATTATTCCTGTTCGTCTTCATTCAAGTATTCTGTTGATTTGCTGACTACTATTCTGCAGAATAGGTGTACTTCATTGCTCAGATCTGTCGGAATTATTATGTGCTAATAATGCCAGTGATGCTCACACTAGACTAGTATGAAAATGATTTGACTTTATTGGGACATGGAGCTTACGTGGGCGAAGATGATGCATAGATATTCTTTGTGGGTTTTAGCTGCTCTGTTCTAGGAACAAAAATTTTAGGCAATTACCAAGCACGTTCTGATTCTCTAAAACTCATCCAGGGAACAGAATAAAAACAAATCATTTTAATCAGAATCACTTTTTCTGATCAGAATGATTATCATGCAGGTCCTAGTGTTTTATCATGTTACTCTCTCTTGGGGAATTTTTCTCCTTGCTCATTCCCCTCTAAAGCAATCTGGCTGCAACATTTACCTTATATAAATCTTTCTTCTATTGAACGTTGGCTTGGAATAAGATCCTTACTATTGAGAATCTCAGGGAATGGAATTTCATTCACACAGAATGGTGTTTGCATGTTTAAGCAATCTGGGGAACCTGTATTGTGACTTTGCTTTTAAGCTTTGGAATAATATTCTTGGCTTTTGTAAGGTGGCATGGTAATGCCTAGTCATGTCATCCAGCGCTTTAGCTGATCTAATGCTTTTGGAGGAAGCTCAAGTCTTAAGAAGTCTGGGAGTGCTGCACCACTTTGACTCATGCAGTGGAAGTAACACAACAAAAGATTGTTCGTTGCTTCTGTGTAGTACTCTTTTATTTGGCTTTGGACATCTCGCTCTGATTTCTCATTGTCTTGTGATGGTTTCTTTTGTTTATGGTCTTTCTTTCTTTCTTTCTTTTCTTTGTAGTTCTGATGTAATTGAATTTTTTTGATTTTGATAGAATCATTTGTTACATATCAAAAGAGTTCCTTAAGTTATGAGAGAAGTGATCTCTATGAACAGACAATACATGTTCACTGTACATGACATCTAAATGTTTGGTGTGATGGTGTATTGCAGAAGGAATGGTCCCAACCTGAAATTCGGGGTGATATGGTTACTCCTCGAGCAGGTCATGCTGGTGTTCCCGTTGGGGAGAGCTGGTATGTTGTTGGTGGTGGAGATAACAAGAGTGGTATGTAGGATATATTATGAACCGAGTTGTGGGTGTTCTTTTCTGATTTTCCCAAATCCATGATTAATCCCTCCAAGTTATCTTGTAATGTCTTACAGGTTGCGCAGAGACTTTGATGTTAAATATGCCTAAACTTGTCTGGTCAACATTGACAACTGTGAAGGAGAGGGATCCACTTGCTAGCGAGGTCAACATGGCATTCTTTCTATTTTCATCTTTGTGTTGCATCATTAAATTTGCATATGTTTCAAGGAAAAGGGGAAAATAATAACCCTGCATACATGGTTAATCTGTAGTGTGTATTTAACATAGCTATCTTCTTTTCCTCGTGCATTTAGTATCTTCTTTCTTGTTACTATCTGATGTACCTATCTTTTGTACACTTGGAAGCAGGGACTTAGTGTTTGCTCAGCACTTATTGCTAGTGAGATACATTTGGTTGCATTTGGTGGCTACAATGGCAAATATCAAAATGAGGTATTGGAGATTATGAACTCTATTGGTTTTAATTGAGTCATCTTACCTATCCTGATATGAATCATGATGCAGATTTTACCTCTCCTTCGATTGATTTACCTATGGCTAATTGTCCAATTGGGTGCTTCATATTTATGAGAATTCTGAGTATAAATGGGAACTTGAGCAGATCAGGGATGCTAATCTTATTGTTTTCGTAAGTCTCAGATGTTCTAAATGATCGAAACACAACGTATGTAGCATTCCTTTTTCCTTGAAGGCTTCAATAAGTTAGTCAACTTATTGCGCAAGTTGGCTGAATTTATGTCACTTATGGAAATGAATATAGACTGCTGCCTGATCATCTTCTTTTTCTTTTGCTTTTCTCGGTGGGGTTGAGATGTATGATCTTTGTCATGCATTTTTATTGGTTGTCTTCTTTTTCCCATGGCCACTTGTCTTGAGATTGATAATTTCAGGACTCTTAGAAGTTGATGCATTGCCAATGGAATGGGCATTTCCTGTACTTTTCACTTGAAAAGCGATGCATGTGGTAATCTTGATTATTTTGCTGTGACAATGGTAGGAATGGAAATGAAATATGAGGTGAAGGTAGGAGGGAAATAAAATATGATGTTACCAATATGCAGCTGTTTTTTTTTTTTTCTATATCATCTGTAAAAAGTGTTATAAGTTATTTTATTATTCATCATGTGTGGGAATACCCACCATATTACTATGTACACATCTTCATTATTATAAATATAAGAGTATGCTAACCTAGAGGGTTTGACAATTCATTTATATCATTCTCCTCTTTTCTTCTTCTTCGGACATGGTATCAGAGCTAACCCTAGTCGCCCCAACCTAAACGCTATCCAACACCCACTATCAGCGCAACCGCCATCTAGCATTTGCTTCTCTCTCTAATCTATTCTCTCAGCCAGCTTGTCGGCCACGTCCTAGGCTCTTGGCCAACTTGGCCGGCCACGTCCTTGGGATTTCGGCCAGATTGGCCGGCCACGACCCAGGGCTCTCGGCCAATTTGGCTGGACATGTCCCAGGCCGTTCGGATTTGATTTACATGTCGAGGTCTGATTATATCTAATCAGATCCATGAAACGGTAGAGCTTATGACTTTCTGATTAATCTAGTGTCTAGATTAAGTATTTGTCATAAGTAATACAGACAATCAAATAACTGCTGCTAAATCCGGTGAGACTAGATTAGTCATGAATAGATCTGGTGTGACTAAATCTGATATGATGCGATCACAAGCTCTGACCTTTATATTTACTTTATCTAAGCTCGTCGAATGTGTTTTGATGGGACAGTCTACGTACACACCTTGGAAGAAGAATGTCTTTAAGAATTTGCGCGGACAGTGGCTATTTCATCATCTTACCCAGCTTACTCCGAGCGAGGATGACCCAATTTATGATGAATGGTATACTATTGATTGTCGTATTTATAGTCAATCGTTGAATGCTATGGATATTTCTGTTCAAACTATTGTTAGTAATACTGATACTGTTAAGGAGCTATGGGATGCTTTGGTAGATTTATACTCCTCTCTGAATGATTTTTCGCGACTCTATGATATCGTTTGTGGGTTATTGAAGCCAGCTTCTGCTGGTCGGCCTCTAAATGGATATTATAAGGAATTTAAATTATTTGCTGATGAGTTTGATTGGTTAGTCTCGTTTACATCTAATCGGGCTACTTTTCAAGAACAAAGAAATCAATTTCTGGTCACCTGCTATCTTAATAGAGCGGGAGCTCAGTTTGATACTGCTCGATCACAAATTATTTTAGATGCTCGTGTACCTTCTCTTGGAGAAGTTCATTGCCGTGTTTTTCGTACCAAAAGTCGTAAGGAAGTTAGATCTGGCTCTTCAGAAGTTGGTGAACAGGCTGCTGCTCTATATATGAACAGAGGAGGTGGCCGTGGTAACGGAGGCCGTGACCGAATGGGAGGTCGTGGTAGCATTGTCGGTCGTGATCGGGAGACTCGTACTTGCAATTACTGTGGTATTGGTGGACATCTTCGCAGCTATTGCCGAAAGTTACAAGCTGTACAGGCAGCTTTTGGTTCACGGACCACACCTGCTCATGTTGCATATGAAATTGTGTCTATGGACAAAAAAGTTATCACAATGAGTCCAGAGAAGTATGCTTGATGCTTGGAGTTTCAGACCTCAGGGAGTGGAACTACATCTGCCTTTGTTGGGAAACTACAATAGCCATTTGATTATTCCTTTACCTTAGCATGTGCAACTCTTCCTTCCGCTGATTGGATTATTGATTCTGGTGCAAGTGCTCACATGACGGGTAATAGATGTATTCTTACTGCATATAAGTCCTCGTCTCCGTTGCACCATATTACTATTGCGAACGAGTCATCCGTGACAGCTCAGGGACACGGAGCTGCATCACCTTCCAACGAGATCTCCTTATCTTTTGTTTTATATACTCCTGGCATGCCATTTAATTTGTTATCTGTTGGTCGTATCACACGGGATTTGAATTGCTCTGTTACTTTCTATCCTGATTATTGTGTTTTGCAGGATCTCTTGACGCGGAAGACTATCAGTAAGGGAAGTGTCAATGGTGGGATCTATTAGCTGGATGGTACTTTCATTCCAGCTGCACTAGTGAAAGAGACTGATGTTTTAGACTTTCACTATCGTCTACGACATCCCTCTTTGTCTATGTTGCAGTTATTGTTTCCTCGTTTTCGTTCGGTGTCTACAATAAATTGTTAGTCATGTCGGCTTGCAAAGCATATTCGTGTTTTTTTACCACTAAGTGTATCTCAATGAGCAACTGCTTCATTTGCCTTGGTTCATTCTGATGTGTGGGGACCTAGTCCTATTGTTTTAGCCTTTGGTTGTCGTTGCTATGTTTTCTTTGTCGATGATTTCACAAGAATATTATTTGTTTACTTAATAAAAGAACGTTCTGAGTTATTTTCTGTATTTCGTGAGTTTTATTTTCTGTTTACACTCAATTCCATTATAATATCCAAGCCTTACAATCTGATCGTGGAGGGGAATATGTCGGATCATCTCCATCAATTTCTTCGTTCATTTGCTCGCACATCTCAATAGAATGGTGTTGCTAAGCGGAAGAATCGCTATATTATGGATACTGCTCATGCTCTTTTTATACATATGCATGTTCCACAGAATTTTTGGGAGATGATGTTCTTACAGCATGCTATCTCATTAATTGCATGCCTCTTTCTTTTCTTGGAGGCAATACGCCCCATGGGCTCCTCTTTCCTAAACGCAGTTCCTTTCCTCTTTTTCCTAAAGTGTTTGGGTGTACTTGTTTTGTCTATGATGATCGTCCAAGTGTATCAAAACTAGATCATCGTGCACTGAAATGTGTTTTTCTTAGTTATTCACGAGTGTCAAAGGGTTATCGTTGCTATTCTACTACCTTAGGAAGAATGCTCACCTCTTGTCATGTTACCTTTATAGAGTCTCAACTTTTATTTTCTGCATGTGGCTCTAGTTCATTTTATCCAATTCCGCAATTGTTCGAATCCACATCTTCTGACCCTGTCCTTGTTCATTTTCCACCAACGGTCTCTCATCCAGTTATCTCTCCAGCATCTTCACTAGACAATGCCCCCATTGACAATTCTCTTTCTGTGCCAGTCTCTCTCGTGGAGGATCTTCCTACTGAGATAGTCTCTCGTGTTGCTGACCCACTTGAGATTGATACTACCGAGCAATCTATTGCTCTTCGTAAGAACTACCGTGCCTACAGAGATCGCTCTCTTTATACACATTACTACAAAGGTTTATCAGTAAGTTTGTCGGCTTTTGTGGCCAATATCTATGCTGTTTCTCTACCTGCTTTGGTTTCGAGGCTCTTCAGCATGTCAGTTGACGTTTAGCTATGGAGGAGGAAATGAGCGCCTTCCAACGCAATCAGACTCGGTTCTTGGTTAATCTTCCTCCTGATGCTCAGGTTATTGGCTGTCGTTGGGTGTTTGCCGTGAAGGTCAATCCTGATGGAACTGTTGCTCGTCTGAAAGCTCGATTGGTTGCTAAGGGTTATGCTCAAACTCATGGTCTTGATTACTTTGAGACATTTTCTCCGGTTACAAAAATGACTTCTATTCGCCTCTTCTTATCCCTTGCAACTGTGCATTCTTGGTTTCTCCATCAGTTGGATATCAATAATGCTTTCCTTCTTGGTGATCTTGCCGAGGATGTTTACATGGAACAGTTCCCAGGGCTTGCTACTTAGGGAGGAAAAATCTGTAAGCTTCGTCGCTCTTTGTATGGTTTGAAGCAGTCTCCTCGAGCATGGTTTGATAAATTAAGTTCAGCTGTTCGGAGTTTTTGGTTTGCTTCAGTTTGAAAAGGATCATGCAGTATTCTATCAACGTGCTACTACTGGGTGTATCTTTCTAGTTTTATATATGGATGATATTGTCTTGATAGGGGATGACGAGCATGGTTGAACTGAAAAGATATTTGTATACTCACTTTGATACGAAGGACCTCGGTGATTTGAGATACTTTCTTGGGATCGAGGTGGCCTGGAAGAAAGGAAGTATTTCTTTGTCACAGCGTAAGTATGTTATGGATATCTTAACTGAATTTAACATGCAACAATCTCGTTTCGCAGAGTCCTCTATGGAACAAGGATTAAAGCTTCTTCCTGATCAGGGTAACTTGTTTGAACATCCTGAAAGATACCGGCGTGTCGTTGGTAAACTAAACTATCTCACTACGATGACTAGGCCTGATCTTGCATATTCGGTTAGGTGGTTAGTCAGTTTATGGCAGCACCTAGACAACCACATTGGGATGCTGTTTTGAGGATTTTAAGATATCTTCGAGGTAGGCCTGGCAAGAGAATTGTTTTTGCGGCTCATGGTCATGCTCGCATGGAGTGTTATATTGATGCGGATTGGGCTGGTTGCCCTATTGATAGGTGGTTTACCTCTGGATATGCTTTGTATGTTGGTGGTAATTTAGTTTCCTGGAAGAGTAAGAAACAAGATACTGTGGCGAGGAGTAGTGCTGAAGCAGAGTATCGAGCCATTGCTACAGCTACTGCAGAGATTATGTGGACTTGACATCTTCTGAATGAGATTGTATATGGATCGAGTGGTCCCACATCGTTATGGTGTGATAGTAGTTCAACAATTCACATTGCTTCAAATCCTGTCTTTCATGAGAGAACAAAGCATATCGAGATTGATTGTTATTTTGTTCGACAAGAGCTTACACGTAGTAGTCTCACTCTCTCACACATCTGCACTGGATATCAGCTAGCAGATGTGTTTACTAAACCTTTAGCTGGGCAACAGGTTCGCTTTATATGTAACAAGCTGGGCATGGTCGATATCTATGCCTCAGCTTGAGGGAGGGTGTTATAAATTATTTTATTATTCATCATCATGTGTGGGAATGCCTACCGTATTACTATGTACCATCTTCATTATTATAAATATGAGAGCATGCTAACCTAGAGGGTTAGACAATTCATTCATATCATTCTCCTCTTTTATTCTTCTTCAGACAAAAGAAATCGCCTGTTCATGTTTATTGCATTCCCATGAACAGTTTAATTCATGTTAAATCTTCAAGAAGTGAATCTCCTGCTGCTCATTTCCGTAATCCTTGTTGTATATCTTGATACAGATCGAATAATAACTTCATTTTTCTTCTTGTTTTTCATGTCATGCAAGATTTTTTTTATGAGACCCAAACCAAGAGATTCTTCACGTCCAAAGATATTTCAATCACCGGCTGCAGCTGCTGCTGCAGCTTCTGTAACCGCTGCATATGCCCTGGCAAAATCTGAAAAACTGGATTTCTCTGAAACAGAGGGACCAATGAAGTTAGTTGTGAATAAAAAAGATATAGCAGTTGAGCTTGATGCGGTTAGAGATGACAAGAAAGTGATGGAATCATCTCTTATTGAAGCCAGACAAGACAATTCTAGGCTCAGGGAAAAGATAGAAGAAGTCAACAATACCCATGCTGAGCTCACAAAGGTGGGTCTAGTTTTTTTTGTAAGATGATAATCTCCTCTGAAGTGATGATAGGGGTTTTTATTTTTGTCTCTGCGTTCTTTCAGGAACTTCTTTCTGTCCAGGGTCAATTGAATTCTGAGAGATCAAGATGCTTTAAACTGGAGGTTCTTCTTTAAACTTTGCTCTTATGATAAAACTAAGTTTGTTGTTCTTTGTGACTTTGTGGCTTATGGTTACCGATTATGACGATACTCAGGCACAAATAGCAGAATTGCAGAAGGTGTTGGAATCATTTCACTCGATTGAAAATGAGGTAGAAGTTCTTCGAAGGCAAAAGTCTGCACTAGAAGAGGATATGGAGCATGCTGCAGCTGCCACAAGACAAGGTTCTGGTGGCTTGTTGAGCTGGTTGTCCGGGGCTCCACGAAGTTCATAAAGTTTGAAGAGGCTTGTTCCCCAAAGTTTTGGAGCGTGTTATGAGTTGTTGTTTGTATAGTAGCAACCGCAGAAAAGCAATGCAGAGATTGGATCTTTGCTTGGTCAAGCTCGTAGATGTCCTGAAGATCTGAGGTTTTTACATCTACCGAGCAATTTAAATGGGCAAATCTCAAAGTGTTTGGCATTACTGATGGGAGAAATTTCTGAGGGGCTGAAGATGGGTGGCTACGGTTCTAGTTTTCTGCTATCAGATGATCCCTTTCTCATAAAAATTCATTTGGACGGCATATGAGGGAGCTTTTTCGAGCCATTTCGTTGTTCTCCGTTTCGATGCTCTCTCTCCCGTCTCTGCAATATGGAAGGATATGTATCTTCTCGTGACAATCAGATCCTGGTCATTCATTTGAATTCGGAGATTATCCTCTTTTGTCATGGATTACCTTTTTGTCCTGGGTCACGTTGTGTTTTATTTATTTTTTCCTTTTGAGAGATTTTACACATTCATCTATGGTCTACTTGGGATAAACTTGGCAATACTGCCAATACAGTGGCAGCATACACCGTCCTAAAACCGTGAGCTGAAATTGTTGTTACTTGCTGTTTGATCTGAATCTCGTTGTTATTGGTTCGCTAATTGCTCTCTCTCTCTCCTCCTCCTCTTCTTCTTCTTCGTTTTTATTTTTTTGGTATGGGAATTGCTGAACCGTACGGGAGGTACGTTAAGGTGAAATAGCGACCCTTTTCCCCAACTAATTTGTTCTGATACGGGTTTCTTTCTCAGTTCCATGTGGAGAGTTCATCTCCTACATCTACTGGCAAAAATTGAAACGTCAAATGCAATCCTTTCTTCTTAGTATTCAACAACGCGCGGTAAGGACGAAATGCTTATTGTGCCTCAGCCTTTGCATCTCTTATGTTTCAACGGTCCAACGGAAAGGGACATTATGCCATGTAACTCTCGAACACTGTTACCAAGATGCAAGGACCCTGCTTAGCAGAAACCCAAAGTGGAAACTCTCTCGGTGTTAGGAGAGATGCCAACGACGAGGCGTGCCTTCGGAAAAATCGGCTCTTAGAATTCCCCCCATGCAGTGTATTTGAGGAATCTTAGTAATACTCCATATGAAATAAAACCATGATACCTCATGAAGGAAATTATGTTTCGAGGACAACAGATGACTCAGACAACTGATATGTCCATTGCCATTACTTCAGAAGATCTTCAAAGTGGCATGAAAATCTGGATATTTCATACTGCGAACTCTCTTATTGGTATAACCTCAAGACCGTGCTAAGATCCTTTATAACTACTGGAGTTCTTTTTCTTAATTGGACCCACTGATCCCCATCATATACCTCCAGTACTTCACAATCTAGAGATGAGTTGCTGTTGGGTTTGTGAAATCAGCTGCTTCCTCAAGATTTTCCCAGCGGCTGATTTTGGAATGGTGCTGATAAACCCCACTCTTCTCACTTTCTTGTAGGGGGCAACCTGCAAATTCAATCAAACACAATCTCACAATAGGTTCTTTTCCTGTTCCTCATACTACTGGGGCAAGGAAGGAAGTAGTAGACGGTGACTGATAAGAAACCTGGTCAGCAATGAATCGAATGACTTGATTCTCGGTAAGTTCCGAACCAGATGCTCTGACTACATATGCCATCGGTACTTGTCCTGCTTCCTCATCCTCTAGCCTGCATATTATCAGTATTCTGCTTAATCCACATATGGTGTGTACATAAAGATTCATGTTCATGTGTAAACACGCACAGGCATATGCGAGAGGGAGAGAGAGAGAGAGAGAGAGAGAGAGAGAGAGAGAGGGAGATGACATACGGTATGACAGCTGCATCAACAATTTGAGGGTGGCTAAGTAGCAGAGCTTCCAGTTCTGCCGGAGCAACCTGTAATACCATATGTTTGATCCATGGGTCAGAATGGTTCCAGTACTAGATCGTTGTTAGAATACTTTCTCGATATTGAGTTCTAGTTAAACTAAATTCTGATCTTCCAGAGTTGCACTATGCCTCAGTTTACATGCTGGATTGAACTGAAATGATGAGCCTGATGAGGTCACTAACCTGATAACCATTATGCTTGATGAGCTCCTTTATCCTGTCAACAATGTAGAGATACCCATCTTCATCAAAATAACCGAGATCACCAGTCATTAACCACCCTTCGGGATCTAAAGTCACAGTCGTTGCTTCCTCGTTCCGCAGATATCCTTTCATAATTGTAGGCCCTCTCAGCCACACCTCTCCCTCCATGTTAGGTGGCAACGGTGATCCAGTTTCGATATCGACTATCTTGGCTGAGAAGTTCGGTATCAAACTCCCGCAGGATCCAGAATGGGCCTTTGCTTCCTCATCCGTTGCGAAAAAATTGGCTGCACCGCTACTTTCGGTTAGACCATACCCTTGCCTCAGCTCGACCCATGGGAACTTCTCTCGGAACCCATCAGTCACCTCTTTGCTCAGCGGTGCTGCCCCAGAACCCACTCTTCGAAGCGACGAGAGGTCGCATTTCATGTTACTGGCATGTTTCACTAGCGCGAGAATCACGGGGGGCACTGCAGGGATGTTATTGACTTGATGCACTTTAACGGCATCGAGCATGGCCTGGAAGTCGAATCTCTGCATCACCACTGTAGTGATTCCTGAGCAGAACAGTCCGAGCCCGAAGAAAGCAAGCCCGTAAATGTGGAACATGGGTATGAAGCATATGAACACGTCGTCTTGGGACGAGGATGCACGTACTGACCAGTTTAGTAGTGTGACGACGGATATGAAGTTCGCATGAGTCAATATGACTCCTTTGCTAGTGCCAGTGGTTCCTGAGGAGTAGAGAACAGCTGCAGTATCCGATTGAGTCGGCCTTTCTCGCGGAAAATCAATCGGGTCGCAGCATTCTATAAGTTCTTCCACAGAAAGCATACTGCCATCCGATACTTTGGTTGTTAGCATGGTAGGAATCTTGGTCGGTATCAACTTATGTAGCTCTTCTTGGGCGCATATTGCGAGCTTGGCTCCAGAATCAGCCACTTGCTTAGCTATTTCCAGAGTAGTATTCACCGGATTAGCTGGAGTCAGAATCGCACCGACCGATAGTATGGCAAGACACATGGTCGGGTACAGGAGCGAGTTCGGGGCCAACAGGAACACCACATCGCCTTTTCTGATCCCCAGCGCGTGATACAATCCATAGGCGAGCGATCTGATGGAGCGATGGAGCTGCGCATACGTGATCTGGCAGCTTGTGGCCGCATCGATCAGTGCGATGCGTGACTCAGCAAGAGCATGTGGGAATTGCGAGAGCACATACGAAGCAACGTCGAGGTCGGGATCGGTCGGGATCTTTTGTTGCTCATTAAGTTCGAAGAGAGAGTTGTAGATTCCGGTTCTCGGATTGAAACCGCCTGTTCTATGAACAGGCGGGCCGCGTTTTCTTGTTTCTTCATTGGGAATAGACCAACCATCGTCAACCGACATATTTCCACTCCTAACTTGAAGATGGCAAGAACTCTCGTAGGCTTAGAATTTTCTTTTGGAGGCTGTTCAAATGCAGAAGCAGCATATTTGAGCCATCTCCATTGTCTCTCATGTCCGACGGAATTAAGGTTTGTCATTGTAAAAATCGTTGTCCCGGTGACACGATTTAGAAAAGGACAACATATGTACGTTTGAGCGGCCGGCTTGAGTGTTAGGATCAAGTCATTGGAATCTTCCCAAACCTTGAGAAGATTCATGTCTGATGCTTCTTGTACTGTCCCCAGTGAGGCAAACAAGAAACCCTTTTTTATTATCCTGCTTCGCATTGCATTGATTCCATCACTGCTAATCTGTCTTCTGATGCCGCCCGGGGACACATATCCCCAGCCAGATCAAACCAATGTGGGAATATCGGCTCGGACCAGATCATAGCCAGAGAGGATTTGATTATGACCTGAAAGGACTAATGACAGTGCCCCGTGAATTAATGCCTAATCCTCGCGTAAAATATCAAACAAGCACCTGCTGCATATTCTTGAATGGGATATATGTCTATTAGTACGGATCAACTTGGTACCTGAAAACACAAGAAACAAGCAGATTGAAGAGCATTAACGAAATAAGGGAATACCTGTAGGAACGTACTTCCTCCAATTTGATATCCCCTAAAGGCGTGATTTTGTTGCTCTTGGACGAAGAACACCAGCTCAGATGGGATCTCATAAGATATACAAAAAGGACTCTCATAAGATATGCGAAAAGGACTCACTGTGGTAGGAGATGTCATAGCATGAGCATGAGATCCACTTCACACGAAGATCTCTGTGCCAATGACAAATAACATCGATTTTCTCCTTCAAATCACTCTTGGAGCTCGCAAGCAAGACGCAATGAACCGACTAACTCAATGCAACATCGTCAGTCAGCAATGCAAGATTCATAGCCTCCGTCGAAATCCCCGCAAGTAGCAACAAACTCCATCAAAATAAAACACGTGCAACCACCATAACAAAAGGATTGCTCAAGAGATCAATCAGATGCTTCTTCCCAAATTAACATAATAGAAGGGGGGAATAGGCCCAGATTATGGTCCATCTAGTTCTAAGTACTTCTAAGTTTTAGACAGACAAGAACCACAGATAAGCAGAAACACTACAACTACAATAACTAGTACATTGAACAACTTGACTTCTGACGCCACCGATACGCAACAGTACAACAATCAGGAAGAAGGAAAGGAAGGTGAAAAGGCAAAGCTACAACGGCATAGCCATCAGACAGCAACTAAGCATCTTGAACCTTGCGCTTCAGCTCCTCGTTCTCCTTTGTCAGATGATCGACTTTGGATTGAAGAACATTAGCCATTGAGCGGGTGCTCAACATTTCGAGCCTTAATGTTTCCCTCTCAATGGACACCTTATAAATCTCCTCTTGTAAACTGTGAATGAAGTCCAAGCATTCAGGAGGGACTGTCGCATTGAGATTGGCAGGGGCAAAAGTCGAGAGAGGAATACGAGGCCCTTCTTTTATATCAAGTGATTCCATCAAAGAATACTCCACCAATGTCGATAAACCACATGTCAAATTCATAGCTGACCTTGCTGTTGTGATGGTAGATGAAGAAGGACCTTCATTTTTCTTGGGCGAATTTTCCGAACCAGTTGAATCAATTGAGTTCAAATCAATATCTCTCCGTCGTTTGTAATGAAGAAGTGGTGCAGTTTCCCTGTTGGTTGGACTTATTGCAGAGGGATCATCTAAAGTCTCACCCATTGTTTCACTCTTGCAAACAGCCAGAAGGCACTGGGTCTTAGTTGGAAGTTCATTACGGCAAATAGGAGGCATGTGGGGTGGCATTTCCTGTAGTAATCAACCGCTCACATAAGAACTCCTCACATTGCTTATCGATTTAATTCCGGCTAAACAGTCTCGAAGTAAGCATTCAGGAATAACATTCACTCTGGCCAGCAGAAGATTTAATTGTATCACCCCCCACATGGTACACAAGGCTTATTAGGGCATTACAAGCAGGCCCAACCAACACGACAACAGGCTGAATGGACCTGGCGGTTCAATTCCAGCCCGTGATTATTGAATCTAGTTCCCACAGGGCCCTAGTACTGATAGGTTCCCCTTCTGACCTTCAGAGCCACCACTTCAAACCAGGAAGCAAACCACACATTGAAACAGCTTCCAAAAACTTGTATTCTCTCATCATCATATAATATTTGGACAAGAATTATGATGATGATAATAATGCTGATTAAATGCAGCTGTGGAAACTTGAACTCTGTGTTTGAGTACAAACAACCCTCATAAACTTACCACGAAACCAAGTGTTCAGACAAAAAAACAGCAGCTCAAGCAGTGATGTTAAAATCACATTTTAGCTCAAGAGATCACAGGATCTCACCAATCTAGTTTGCTTAACTGATGTGAATCATGTTCAGCATTGTTGCCAGATGAAATCGCCTTAAAATCGGATTTATTGTGGGTGCACTTGTTAACATCATGTTTCAGCCCTTCAAGTGAGAGTTTAGCGGAATACCGCAGCCAATGACAATAAGATTTTGTGAGACCGTTGCCAACTATTCTAAAAGCTTAAGCTGTTAGATGAAGGCATGGGTTGAATATTGAATTATTCTATCACTGTCCCTCACGCTTCGACTGGTTTTTTTACCTAGCATTAAGCGCGGACATATTTAATTGGAGAGGCAAATGGGGCCTGAAGCTCTGGTATCATATGAGATTTTGTGGGACCAAAAAGCCCAAGTTGTTAGATGAAAGCGTACTTTAATATTTAACGATTCTATCAATAATAAATAGGTAGATAAATGCATATACTACCTCATGACATTTTCCATACCATGCAAATATGATCTTAGAACTTGATTTTGCAAGCCCTAGGACGATTATAATGGTACAAGAGAAATTTAATAACCCCAGCGACTCAGCCACACCTCATCACACATATGAAACTCTCACTACCCTCAAAAGAGAAAACTAAGGTGTCCCCATGCACAAGGCTCTCCAGACAGACGGGTTCTGGCGAGGGATTGATGTTCGCATGTCGTTTCTGTGACTTGAACCCATGACCTCAGGCTACAATCCTTTCATGACCACACCAAGGCTTGCCCTCCTCTTTCTCTTAATCATAATTTTTTGTCAATTTTTTTCTCTGTTTATAGCTGACAGCCTATGCTGTTCTCCACTTCCCTCACACTTGGGACCTTGTTTCTTGCATTTTCTTCCCCTTTATTTCTTAAATTGGTTTTGGAGGTACTTTTTTGGTGATATTTTTTTTGTTGCATAAGATTCGGCCCTATTTTTACAACTTACGATTCTGCATTCATCCTTGTTTTGGAAATTATTTGCCTTGTCTCTGTTGCTTGTTTTCCTAAATTAGTTGAGTGCGGGTTAGTTTGTTTGATCATAAATTCTGATAGCTGGTTGTTATATAAACTTGGCTCAGCAAGAATGTTTCAGCTGTTGAATTTTTATTTTTTGTGTGAAATAAAAAAAAGCCAGTTCCTGGGAAGACTCAGGAGCCATTTTTTTGAGACCAATAAAAAAAGAAAAGAAAAAGAAATCATGTTGAGAGAACGATAATAGTTACACCGCAATAATGTAAGAATCAGATTTAGGCAAACGCAAACCTGAACCATGCCATTTCCATGAGGTACCCCTTCTTCTCTGGTGTCTACACTTGGAACCACATTTGCTTCACCATCCCACTCCTCCTCAACAAAAGGGGCATAGCGATGACCAGTTGGTGGCCCTAAATTAGCCTTATGAAATATTCTACAAAGCACGTATGCATCCTGCACACAAAACAATGATTAGCATGGTAAGAAAAAGTCGTATAAACACCCCCACCCCACAAAAGAAAAAAAGAAAATGTTAACAATCCCCACCATTTTGCGTCTTACATACACAAAACAATGATTAAAATGGAAAGAACGCTTCATACAACCGCAGCCTACAAAAAAAAAAAAAGAGAGAGAAAAAAAAAAGACATCCCATATTTTTCTTTCAGAGTCTAACTGGGTGAAACACACTACTGACTACATTCTGATGCTGATCCGATAATAGCAACACAAGACATCCCACCATTTTGCACCTGCATTCATTGGTGAACTGAACCGCTAAGCTGAACATTAAATGTCATAATGTAACTCCATCAAAATGTCATGCCCTTAAATTCCTTGCAATTCAATGGGCCAGGTCACGACTTCGAGATATATATAATAGTCAGCACAATGTCGAGGTTCCACAATATAAGAGGTTATAAGCTAGTATCCCCAGCAAATTCCTAATGGGTGGTGAAGGTCAGTTTCAGTCGACCCATATAAAAAAAAAGGTCAGTTTCAAAAGTCTAAGGAAGATAGAATTGATCTTTTCTTTTTCGTGACAATGCTCATTATCGTAAGACAGTTAATAACTTGAAGTTGCACAAAGGAAATTAATAAGATATTGATTGGACGCCATCTGCCAACATTTACCTTGAAATTACCACATTTTTCCAGCTCATCCTCCACTAGCCTGTACTCATGCATGACCCAATTTGTTCGCTTCCCTTCAGGAGCTCGCCCACTATGGAAAACAAGTGTCTTTTTGAGACCAACAACACGTGAATCATGTTGAACAGCGCGATCATTTCCAGTTGCCTTCCAATAACCAGAGCTGGTGGCTCGGTTCATTCTAGCCCCATTAGCATACTTCCTGTCCAGTGCACTAAAGAAGTACCATTCTTGGTCCCTAGTCTTCAACTTTGACTTGCCTAAAACCAAACGCAAAAAGAAGTAATTGAAACAAATGGCAGGATACGAAGTCATCATATAGTGCTCTAACAATAACACTGTACTACACTAAGGTGCAAATGAATTACTAGGTACATTTGCAGAAGAAAACTAATAACACATCTAACCATTAATGAGCAAAGAAAGAATGATGATTGCCAATTAAATTTGCATAATCTTAACTCCCCCAAGTCCATATAGTTCAACAGTTATACAACTGAACAGAGATGAAAGAAGTCAACGTATTTGTAATCTGCAAGGTGCCAAGGAGCTAAAGAATCTACATCTATCCAAGTCCATGTTACTCCACAAAACAACTAAAGAGAGAACAAAGGAACAACAGGATTATGACCTGCAAGGTCCCAAGGCTCCATTTTGTAGATATCCACATCAGCTATCACGTCAAAGCGGAATGATTTTCCGCACATTTTACGTTTGAGATAATATATAATCAACTCTTCGTCTGTTGGATGGAATCTGAACCCAGGGGCCAAAGCAGTGGTGCTAGTCTTTTGAGCAGATGGAGCTGCAGCTATTGCAGATGTTGAAGGTGTTGATGTTTCAGGACCCATATCTGTATATGCAAAAGAAAGGTACAGCTTTATGAGAGAAGGACAGATAGAGTTGCACAAACTACTAAAAAGATTCTTTAGTTGTGAGACATTCCCCTTGAAGTCAGTTCCCACTGTCTATAGTATAAGTTCACATCTCAACTATTAGTGCAAAAAGAAAAGAACCGGCATAGGCCCCATGGCATATAACAAGATTCAACAAACTTATGCGTGTACTGAACTTCGAACTTCGTCTAAATGCATAAGCATCCCCTCAATCTTAAGTAGGCTTCCTCCCAAAACACAGCCAGTGCATTTGTAAGACATTTACAAACATTTTCGATGGCAACACTAAGCAATAACGTTAGATGACTTAATCTTCGAAGCAGATTCTTTCGTTTCTTGTATATCAGAACCTAGCACTCAATAATGCAATTAGTTGCACCTGAATGATAAAAGAACCTTTGTAAATGGTAGAAGGACACGATATTACAGAACAAGAGAAAAAAAGTCTTACAATCCATAACCATAAGATCCACACAATTGTCTTAATGCATATTATCTTGTGTTCACGCAAAGTGTCTCTCAATGAAAGAGACTCTCGCACAGCAAATATAGATAGGGAGTTGCGCAAATTAATCAGCTTCATCCCACATTTCAGGGAATCTTTTATCGTAACACCTCAAAATGGAGAAACTGTTTTGTTACACTAAGGTTCACTCTTCCAACATATCTTGATACTCTAAATACAGTTTTCTGTTTATTTTTCAAAATCATCAAAGATGGGGCTACTCTTCGCTTTGTACTAGCAATAACAACTTCTCCTTGTTTTCTAAAGTTTTGCTGATGTTTTTTAGTGCCTGTACTCTGGATAGCCAAGAAGAATCTACCTTCAGTAAAATGGTAGCCACTCCACCTATCAATGTTTACAAAAGAGAATTAAAATGGTAGCCAAGAAGAACCTATCAATGTTCATAGGACAACTATGACCTTAACCCGTGCTAGCCATTGCAGTTTTGTTATAACCGAATATCCTCTAAGCTGCAGGGAAAATTAAACACACATTTCACCATTATGATTCTTAATAACCGCCATTTTATAATGTTCTCAGCACCATGATCAAAATTATCTTTTTGCCCCTTTGCCAAGAAAGATCGACGTTCCCCAAATAGGATAGCAAAATCACATTTCTTCGTTCTCCAGGTGATGACAATAATCAACTATGCTGAAAAAGTAAGGACACTTTTCTCAAAGTTTATACTTTTTCACTTTTCTAAGGATCACAGCCCAACATCTTCAGTGAAGTCTCACGCAGGGCAATCACAGTAGGGAGACAAGTCATCATCACAGGAAATGAAACCAACAAAGCGAGAACTTTTTCTTCACAAAGAATCATCTTATGCAAGTCCAATTCTTGAAACCACAACCACAAAATCCCAGTCCAACTGCAACAACAACGACAAAAGCAAAGAACCAGCAACCAATGACACGAAATACTCGCAGCCAAGCCAAACAAAACTGCCGATCCAGCGGTAAAACCCACATGCAGGTCGACATTTTCGACAAAACACTTGGTCCAAGCACAAAATCAAGAGGGCACAATCAGCAACACCAAAGGACCAAGCTCACAGATTCACCCAGAAGCAAGCAACTTCACTACAAAAAAGGGCGAAAAAAAAAACCCAAAAACCTAAGCGAGAGCATCTGCTCAAGAGGAACTCTCGTGTCAACAGGAACGAGGCTGAACTGCTTGAGAGATAGAGCGAACCTCGGAAGTTTCTGGTAGCGGAAGCTGACGAGAGCTTACAAATGAAGCGAAGTCGCTGAGAACCAAAAGGGTCGGGTCCAGTTCAGAGGGATAGAGAGAGAGAGAGAGACAGTTTGAGTTTACTTGGATGAGAAGAAAGAGAGAGGCATTGGAGATAGGGAGGGCTTTGAGGAAGACGAGGCTCGGCTCGGGATTATCATCTCGAGAGGTGGAACAGAAGAAGGAAGGGTTTTTGTCTTTCTGGGCATAAAAACGCTTCGTTTTGGGCTTCCAGATGGGCCTTTGTAGATAGGACCGGAAGGAGACATACTCGGCTAGCGAAACAACATCGTCTGATCAAAAAAAGAATGTTACGATTTTCCTTAAAATGTATGAATCTTGAAATGATGATGTGGATTCTATGCATTATCTAGCAATAGTTAGAATAATATGATTCACATAAGCGATTTTCGCAATCTATTTAGGTGATACCGATACTTTATTCGAATATTGCGATTTCGCTTGCAAAGTATTGATAACATAGACTCGGTGCGATATCGAGCAATATTTAGAATATTATGATTCAAATATGTGGTTCTCGTTGCCTATTTAAGTGATATCGATAATCAATTCGAAAGGTCACTTGAAAAGTGCGGATCTTGCAGTGATAAAACCGACTCCATGCCATATCTAGCAATTTTTCGGATAATATATGATTTACATAGGCAATTTTCGTTGTATATTTAGGTCATATAGATATTTAATTTGAATCTTATTATTTCACTTGAAAAATATGGACTTTGAAGTGAAAATATGGACTCCAGACAATATCGATCAATACTTATAGAATAATATGATTTGCAAAGGCGATTCTCATAGACTATTTAGGCTATATTCATATTCGATTCGAATATTACGATTTCACTTAAAAAGCACAGATCTTGAAGTGATAATTAGAACTCCCTCGAGCAATACTTTACAATAATATATTTCATATAGGCAATTCGCATGGTCAATTAAATAATACGCAATTTCTTAGATCAATGCAAGCAATTACCACCATTTCTACCGTTGAAAGCATACTTATCTTGTTGCAAAAACGACTAATTGATAGTCGAAAGTTACTTGTTTCCAACATGAACTCTACGGGCTATTGCTCTTATTGTCACATGGATCACCAACTTCTCACCCCGTAAAAAGAAAAATTACCTAATAGCAACTCCAGTGTTACTAATACATACTAGAATTTTACTAGTTATAAGGATAATTCTGTCCACAAGTGCTTTTGTGTATACATTGTAATAATTATACTTGTGCTGCATAAAATGAAAATGTACTATCTTGTTGCAAAAATTGCTAATCATGAGTTGAAAGATAGTTACATATGAATGTTGCTAAATACAATGTGAAACTTTTTCCAATAGTCTAATTACATAGGCTAATAGTCAAATTACTATCCGAAGATTTACCATATATGTACTAGTTAATGCTAATGCTTGGGGGGGTGAAACAATCAAGCCGTTCTAATCCGGACCGTTCGGTTCGATTCAACCAAGGCCGGTTCTCAAGTGGAACCAATTTCAAGGCCGATTCTAGGATAACTTATATTCCTGCTCAAGTTCTCACTCTCAGATTTGCCTCATCTCTCTCTCTCTCTCTCTCTGCCGATGATGTCCCGTCTCGTTCTTGGTCTCACCGGCGCCGCTCATCTCGTCTCTCTCTCTCGGTCTTGCGGGTTGGGGCATTGCCTTTGTCGGTCGGCCGTCAATCAGCCCACTCTTAGCCAGGTGCAATCTCTTTCTATGTCGTTTCGTTTTTTATTTGTTCGTCGAATGTTTCGATTGCGGTGTGCTGTGATTTATATTTCATTGTTCTCTTGGCCATCCGGTGCATCGAATTGGTACGTGTGTGCGCGAGGTTTTTTTTTTTTTTTTCGGTTTTGCCGCTCGACAAATTGAACTCCAGCAAGGTCGACTTCCGTAACTTTGTGGCACCCTCATGATGAGGTCGCAAGGCAAAAAAAAAAAAAATTGCTGATTAATTGACGAATAGATAATGATGGGATAATTATCCAAAGTAATAAACCTATTATTTGGATAATTGACTGAAAAGACTACACTGATAAATTGTCAAAATTATTTTAGGACTAAAATGACATAATGAAAAGGTTTAAAACTTAATTGGCAAATTGCCATTAGGACTCAATTGGGATGATTGATAGGTTTAGCACTAAATTAATCGTCGTCGTACCATAGGTTTAAGATTTTTCGGACAGTTTTTGAGTGAATGATGGTCCCAGAATGCCGGAATCATGCCGTCAATTTTCCGTATAGAGACATTCCCGGCGAAAGGTGATAGCAGAGATTCAAGAGTACGGTCTTTCACTGAAAATAAGATAGCGGAAAAGAAGAAGAACGAGATAAACATCGGCATTGTTTGGATTAGCAGTACTTCCATGAAATGTTAAGTTTCTACAAGGAAATTTTTAGGTTACAAAGTACCCAAAAAAAAAAAAAAATTGATGCTCGATTCACAAAACAAGGAGTGCAGCGAAAAAAGAAGCAAGCCGGTTTCGAACCGGTTCTATTTTCAGCTCCAAAAAATTGGAAAACCTACGTTGACAGGTTGGCTCCAGTTTCAGATGGAGACGCAGGATTAGAATTTGCCAGAAAATATGTCTAGTGCACACTTACCAAACTCGGGAATTTATAGAGGGTAACTTACACCAGCCAACAATGCAAAATGATAATTTCTGTTTTTGCTCCTTCCATTTCGGATGACTTACCAAATGCGACAGAAAGACACACTCTCTATCCACGTGGACTAAACTTTATCCCACCTCCTGCCCACAAATTTTCCTTTAGCTTTTTAATTTCCTCCCATGCATTGATTTTTTTTTTCTCTCTCTCTCTTTTTCCCCCAAGCTAAGCATGGGAGCTCCATATGGTATGATGACTAACTGAGGCTGGGCTTGCCTAAATTAGATCTCGAGGGCTTGTTTTAGGCTGATGGTTTTTGCCTGCTTCTATGCTGTTTAGCCTTTCGAGTTTTCCTCCAAATTTTGGAGATGAGAAGTACCATGAAATTGCAAAAGTGGTTAATACCCCAAACCGATGCACCTTTGACGAATTTAACCTAAATTAATTTTTTGACCCAAAAAAAAAAATCTCAATTGGTATATCTGTGGCAAATTTACTCTCCGTTGATTTATGTCAAATTTTACTATTAAACTAATTGGTTGGATGACACGTGACAACTGACGAGTCTACATATTTGGGGCTTTTACCCTCGGCACGTCACATGCGTACCAGTTTGGGGTCTTTCGTGGTGTTAACTCAATTTAACGAAAACTGAAGGAGTGTAAATTTGTCATTGATGTACCAATTTGGATTTTTATTTTTGGTATAAAAAAAAATTAGTTTGCGGTAAATGCATCACAAGTGTACCTTGAGGTTTTTTGTGGTATTAACCCATTACAAAAAGAATCGCAGGAGGATTATACGCTATTTTACATGTCGATTTCTTAACGTATGCTATAAAGTTTCAAGTGTTTTGAGTTGAATACAAATCGAAAGCGTGAGTTCTGCGAAATTTATAGTGAGTGAAAGGTTAAATTTTATAGATCGAGGCACTGGCAAAAGGGGAAAAATTAGGAAGAAAAGAAGTGACTGATGGAGGAATTGTTATTAGCGGCCATTTATTGGAAGGAAAAGAACTGGTGCTATTGCTTAGAAATATAAATGTGGTGGACAAGGCTCCACCACTAGCCAAGATTACGACAAACCCTAGGACAATCCCCAAAAAAAAAAACAAAAAAACAAAGGGCCCCATCATTGAATTCACTACATGATAAGGGAGACTGCTTATTGAACTTAAGAACATGATGCAACGATGGTTATACTCCAATGATTGAATTGATCTTCCTCCGAATGCCTCGTTTTCCTGCCGCAGATTGTCGGACTGCGACCGCTAAACATATTTGACACGTCGGTCTTCCCAAGTCTCGCGCTTGACATTTTCCCTCTTGATGGTTAAACGAATCTCTGGCGAGGTTTGAAAGGCTGTTGTTTGCGGTGGCTCCACGACTTGCTGGGGAACTGGTTGCCGTGTCGCTATTCGTCGCTGTTCTTGTTGCTCGGCTACTGCTGCTCGGGTGCTGTTTGGCAAGGCTCGAACAGCTGTTGCCCACGGTGGCTCACGGCTTGCTGGGGAACTGGTTCCGGCATTGCTATTTGTCGCTGTTCTCGTTGCTCGGGTGCCGTTTCCGACGCCGGGCATGCTAAGCTCAACATCAGTGATGGTACAGCTCCCGCCACAGAAATTGAGCTGTTCGGTTCTTGATCTGCCGGGAAGCCATTAGCTTCAGCATTTCTGGGTCTCTTGACCGAACGAGTTGCTGCATCTTCCCTCGCGGATGAAGTCTCCTCCAAGTTTTCATACCGTCCCTGGCCGTTGAAATTGGTCAAGAGATCAAGAGTTTTGCGTGGGGCTCGTTTGCGAATAATCCCGGTGTAAGCAGCCGGCGCTACTCCATCCGATCTAAGTTCCGCCAAAGGCTGCACAAGAAACATGGCTTCCACAGTAGGGTTAGGGTTTCGTGCATACACCAGAGGCAATGTTTAAGAACAAGACTGGAGTCTAAAAACTAAATGTCTGCACTTCAACAGTATCTAGCACTTCGAAATAAGATCTCATCAAACCTGAAGAACCGCATCGGCCGGAGCAACGGTGTCGTCATGAACTCGGCCTCCCTCCTCCTCGGAGTTGCCTTTCCAAAACAACCTGGAGATTACGTAGACGTCCCTGGCCTGTAAGACAACGAAAGAAACATTGTTTTTCAGCTTGGGGAATTGCTTTCATTCCTTTCACTTGACGAGGAACGAACAAGGGATACACATCCAAATCGGGAAAAGCCGTATACTTGGGGCACTTGGAGCGTTGCATCCGTCAGTCGATACTCATGCATCACCCAGTCGGTCCGCCTCACCATCCTCGAATGCCCGGCATAGTACACGAGAAACCTCTTCTGGCCGATCACTTGGCTGCCATACTTGATTTTGTGTTCGAGCCCGGTTACTTTCCAAAACCCCCCTTTGGTAGATCGATTCACTCTCACTCCTGTCTCGTATTTCTTGTCCAGCTTACTGAAGAAATACCATTCGAGGTCTCCTCCAACTTTTTCTGAGAGAGAAAATCACATAGATAACAATGGCTACTCGATCTTGACTTGATTAAGCTAAATGAGTGTCAAATCTCTCCATAAACAATAAAAATAGGAGATGAGATTCGAAAATCATACAACACAAAGAGTATATTCGCACAATCAAAGCATAGATGAGGGGGGGAAACGTGGTTCACCTGGTACTTCGTGGGGCTCAAATTTGTAGATGTCAATATCAGGAACAACATCGGTGTATAAGGGTAGTCCGATTACTTTTCGCCCTAAGTAATACAGGATCAATTCTTGTTCAGTTGGACGGAACCTGAACCCAGGAGCTACGACACTATGGCTATGTTGGGGTGGTACTGAAGATGAGGCGACATCCGGCACGAGCGTCGTAGCAGACGGTGCTTGAGAATTCATTTTGGAGATGCACTAAGGGGATATGATCTGTGGAGGGACGGGATGTTGGAGAATGAGGAGGAAGAAGAAGCTCGTGACTTCAAATGCAAGCTATAAGTTTTTTTGTGATGGCAATTGGTCATGCTTTGCCTTGGTTTAAATAGGCCAATTTGGCCCCAACATTAAGCACCAAACTAGTAAGTAAGTTGTGTCCTCATCATTACAACCGAGCGACATTTAAATGCAGCCTCCCAAACATGTCTCAAGGCAAAACCAGTCACACACTTCGTGCATTCTAAGACTAACATAATTTTTTTATTTTTCAGATTATTAACAATTTTCTTTTTGTCTTTTGAGACATTTTAAGAAAACATATTCGGTATGAAAACTCCGCCATTTCATATACGAAAAATTGGCCGTTTATCAGACATTGCATTTAAACAAGCGCAGCGACGAACTAGTTCTTGTCATGTGAAGTCTTCTAGTGTAATAACTGCGAATGCACAAACATTCTAAAACAATATCACAACATTTTAATGATTATTTAGGGAGACCAATTTCAGGTTTGATTGTTCTTATAGTCGAAATATGAAGATAAAACTCTTTTTTTTTTTTACCTTTCTTTGTTGTTGTTAAAATCATGTTTTGCATCTGATTAGCTACCTTACATGGCAATTGAAAGGCAGATAGACATGGGGTTTATTACCATGTATAAAGCCTTTCCTTTTCTGTACAATTCAAGACATTACTCGACACCTGAAATGGGAGGCTAGAAATATATTCCCAATGTGGAAAAAATTGACCACTCAGTTTTGTTCCCAAAAAGGCAGGACTCATTGATACTTTCTGACTTTTATAAGAAGGTTGTACTCCCTTTTCAAGGTTAAGCTCCGATCCTAAACTGGTAACTCGTAACATATTTATCCAAACTAATCTACGCATGATTCTAAATTAGTGCTCCATGACACATTTACTTCGAATTAATATTCAACTCATAAAAAAAAAATTAATCAGTATCTTGTGTTATGATGTACGTGTGAGTTGTGTTATGATGTACGTGTGAGTTGTGTTAGAAAAGTTTCACATCAAAGAGTTATAGTATTGAGCAATTAATATACACAAGTTGGCTCATAACTCATTGGCTTAAGTTTTTAAGTGAAGGTGAGTCTAGCTGGATAATTTGACAGGCTCAGACTTGGGCTCTCTATTGGCGATCTCCCCAGATAAAAAGTATCATACTTTCACTGTGTGCACCCAACAAATGGTATCGGAACCGATGTTTGATTGGTTAGCCTCCAATCTGTTATGGTGAATATCTCAAAAAAGAATATGGTGATTGCGCCTCAAGAAGGAATCTGGTGCCAACGCGATTTTCGAACCGGTGGATATTGTGGTGTAGCAACGCGGCCGGTGGGCGTTGTCGTGTAATAGCGCGGACCTGATGAGCGTTGATGGAAATTCACGTTGAGATGGAGCCAATGCGGTTTCTGGACCGGTGGATGTTATGGTGTAGCAACGGGCCCGATGGGCATCGATGGAGATTCAAGTTGAGATATGTTCGTGCGGAAGGATACTGGGATTAAGAGAGAGCAAACCTAACACTAGAGCTCACACGTGAAGAGTAGATTATTAAGATACACGTGTGAGTTGTGTTAGAGAAGTCTCACATTAAAGAATTGTGGTATTGAGCAATTAATATACCCAAGTTAACCCATAACTCATTGACCTAAACTTTTGAGTGAATATGAGTCCAATTGAATATGTTGACGGGCTCGGATTTGAGCTCCCTCTTGACATTTTTCCAAGTAAAAAGTATCAGAATTTCGCCGTGTGAACCCAACACTTTGAACCCAAATCTACCCTCCGATGACACATACATGTCAACGCAC
The DNA here is from genome assembly GCA_028455895.1 of Rhodomyrtus tomentosa. NCBI lineage: Eukaryota > Viridiplantae > Streptophyta > Magnoliopsida > Myrtales > Myrtaceae > Rhodomyrtus > Rhodomyrtus tomentosa. Next base: position 5,389,132 of record JAPCWY010000011.1, on the reverse strand, counting down.
TCAGATTTTTCACGTCTATATGTCATTCTCAAAGTCAAATTCGTCATTCACTGTCTGCCGCATTGGAGGACAATGATGTTTTTAATGAGATATCGTACGGTTTTGAAGGGAAGAATTTGGTCAAGGGTACCAACTTAGATTTTTTAGCGAGAAGAATTGAGATTCTTGTTAAAAGAATGTTTTGGGATAAATATGTTATGGGGGCCAATTGGAAGGTTTTTTTTTTAACGAAAATAAGTTTAGGATAATGTGTCATGAAAGTACGATTTAAAATTTATAATGGTAATAATCTTTTTTAAGTGATTTTGTCGGTGTGTAGTACAAAGGTAATTTCATAATTGCTCCAGCCAAAAAAATCCAATACTATAGAATCATTATTTCTGTTCTTACCAAATTAAGAATTACCAAATACGAGAAGGCAACTCGATCTCTACCGTCGATTAATTTCTCATCTCAAATGCTTGCATACAACTTTTCGTAATTCCATATTAGCTCATTAGTTTCCTTAATTTTACTTACCCTCCACTAATTAATTGCTTCCAAAACCAAGCATTGAGATCCCAAATGATTACATTGGGTGAAGATCTTCTACCCTGTACGATGTTCCCTCCATAACTCAATAAAACGATTCACATTTGTAAAAGGGCTAATACCGCGAAAACTCCAAATTGATGCATTTGTGATAAATTTTACAGTAAATTATTTTTTTGATCACCAAAAATTCTAAACCGGTACACTTATGATAAATTTATCCAAAATTAATTTTTTTGATTATAAAAAATACTAAATTGGTACAACTGTGATAAATTTATCTCAAACTAAATTTTTTTACCATAAAAAATCTCAAACTTGTACATATATGAAAAATTTATCCTCTGTTAATTTTCGTTAATTAAGTTTATACCACGAGAAATTCGAAATTGACGTACTAGTAGCTATAGGGTTAATACCGTCAAATACCAAAAACTGGTACATCCGTGATAAATTTACCTCAAATTATTTTTTTTACCATGAAAACCCTCAAACTGGTACACACGTGATAAATTTATCCCAAACGGTTACAACAGTGATAAATTTACCTTTAGTTAGTTTTCGCTAAATTTTACCATCAAATTACTAAATTGGATGACACATGACAACTGTCGGATATATATGATACCTTATGTTTGCTACAAATGCATCAATTTGAATTTTTTTTTCGTGATATTAACTTGGTTTAGTGAAAACTAATAGATGGTAAATTTGTTATATGTATACTAGTTTAGGATTTTTTTGTAAAAAAAATTAATTCGAGGTAAATTTGTCATAGTTATACCAGTTTAGAGATTTTGGTGGTCAAAAAAATAGTTTGGGGGTAAATTTATCACAAGTGTACTAATTTGGAGTTTTTGGTGGTCAAAAAAGTAATTTGGGGTAAATTTATCACATGTGTACTAGTTTGAGATTTTTCGTGGTATTAACCCTTGTAATTATAAGGTAATATGTACACCCGACAATTGTCAGTGTCATCTAATTCAACAATTCGATGGTAAAATTTAAGAAAAATTAACAAAGGGTAAATTTATTACAACTGTACCAATTTGAAGTAAATTTATTATAGGTATACTATACCAGTTTGGGATTTTTCATGGTAAAAAAAATAATTTATGATAAAATTGTTACAATTGTACAAGTTTGGAGTTTTTTGTGGTATTAAACCTTTATAAAAATCTAAATTTTCATAAATCAACGGTCCAAATTTATTCAGGCATCAAAAGAAGTGTTGTATCGGATAAAGAATCCACATCCAATAAGGTGAATGATGTAAAAGAAATTTGAAAAAATTACAAAAAAATCATAAGCATATTGCATTTGTATCAATTCAATTCTAACATTCTCTTTTTTTGTCAATTGAGTTTTAAAACTTTTGCATTAGTATTAATTCACTCTATTGACCAATCTTAACGTGCCGGTGCTGACGTGATAATTTTTAAATAATATTTAAATTTATTTATTTATTTATGTATTTTTTTTATTTTTTTTCCTTCTCCTTTTTCCTCTGGCCGATCCCCAAATTAGAGGAAGAAGGATAAGGAAAAATAAAAATAAAAATAAAAATAAAAATAAATAAATAAATTTAAAAATATTAAAATATCATTAAAATTCAAAGTTGTTCGAATGAATTGAATTGATATAAATTTAAAAGGTTTAGGACTCTATTGACAAAAAAAGGATTTAGGATTCAATTAGCAAAAAATAAAAAAAAAGAATTTAGAAACGATATTGATCAAACTAAAAGTACGATGACCATATTGATCAAGCCTAAAGTTCAGGGACTATACTGTATATTGAGTTAAAATTCGTGAATCATTTATGTCATTTTTTCTAAACAAGATATTGCAATATCATATGCATGGTCGATGACAATATAAGCATGATCACGAGAGATATGAACAATCGATGGAGACACGGATAATCTCGTAATTATCTCTGGCAGTAAAATAATTAGAAAAGTGGGAATTTCAGGTTTAGAAACAAACCCTTCTTTCATTGACTGGCGATTGGAGGTCAAACGAGGTGGGACTTGCGTATTCATTTGCATGTTCAACACCTGTTATCGGCTCCTGACGCCATATGTATCTGTTGTCGGATTTTCATTTTTACGGTTTTTCGTCGTCGTCGTACTCTGAAGCACGTACGACGACTCGCTTCTTTAAAACTATTTTTAATCGATAATCATTCAAATTCTTTGATGCCTCTCAATTCTTAAAATATAAAGCATGCTCCGTCAATTCGTACACCACTATTTTTCGAAAAACACAAAAGATGTTACTATACTATCATTATCTATAGATTATGTTTTCTCAAAATATCGAATCAATCTTCACCTCATGATTAGTGTTTTCGGATAGAGTTGCATTCTATGTAATAATACTCACAATAAAGTAACTTATACAAGATTTTTTTTTATTTACTTGGATTTTCTTTTCGTTTATCTCCCACTATGTTTTGGGAGTTTCCAAGTATGAACATTTTTTGTAACTTATCTTGGGTAAATGTGGAGATCAGTTAGGTCATTCGTCCCGTCGACAATCACTCTACTCTCCCAGATTATGTCATTTTGCCCTCCCGATATAGATTTAGGTTTATATTCATAAATTTTGTCCTCCCGAACTAGATCTAGATATAAATATAAGAGTTTCCTACAGATATTTGATATGTGTTCTTTCAATATATTACTGTTGATGTTATTGCTCAGCGATGGTAATGGAGACATAGAAACTAGACGTGTACCACAAGTCGTTGCAATTGTCATGGGAGTTTTTTATATGTGCTTAACACTGAATTTGGTGATCGATTGCCGAAATTTTATGATAGTAGATCTATTCTTAGAATATAAGAGTGTGCTTTTAGTTGCAGAATATATTTTGTTATTTGATGTATGTTATTTGCTTTGTTTTTTTTTTGGGAGCATGAAAGTATTTTATGTATTTATCAAATATTATCGTGACTACTAAATGATATCTTTCTTCCGACAAAAAGAAGAAGAAGAAGAGACTAACTTACAAGAAAAAAAAACATCCGCGAAGTTTAGAAATTGCAATAATATAAATTTCGCCAGGTTAATTTATTGGATCTCTCACCAAGCTATTATCAACCTTCTTCGAAAGATCGATGAAATAGGAAAAAAAAAGTATGCGTAATTTCCCTTTTGACTTTGTCGCCTCATAATCAATCTTGATTAACAAATGGACAAGCCATTAAATGCCAAACGACCGGCGAGTGAATGCGCGTCCGTGGTATGACCGCCAGGGGTGCGCCTGCAGAGGGGCGCGTGGACCCGCGGTCCCGAGCCAACAGAAAATCAAAAAACCGTTCAGACAATGAAACGGACATTTGTCCATTGCTCCGACCTCTGTGTCCCTGCGATTTTCCGGTCGAGGCTGTTCTTGTGCTCTGAGACCACTTGGAGGAATCGTCATCCGCAAAGCATTCGCTACGCTCCAACCTCTCTCACTGTCTCTTACCGCAGAGGAAGTTTCCGCTGATAACCGCACTGTGTGTGGATTATGCGGGGGTTTCTTCGTTTCTTGAGGTGGTGGTGATCAGCTGATGGAAACGGAGGACGGCGCGGAGAAAACACAGGAAAGGGCTGTTCTTTATCTTGTGTTTTCTTTGCGGTTTGAGGGTGGAAAAGAATGATGGGTTCTTCTGGGAAAGGTTGGAACAACAGCTTTGATTACTCGTTCAAGATATTGGTGATTGGGGATTCGGGTGTTGGCAAGAGCAGCCTCCTTCTCAGCTTCATCTCCAACTCTGTTCATGATCCTTCGCCTACCATCGGTACAGTACAGTACAGTACAGTCTCTTTCCGGCTATATTTTTCTTTTGGGCTGCTGAATCTTCTTATGTTATCATGGACGACCGTGTGAGGAATGATCCTTTTGCATGTGTAAAGGCCCTAATGAAGTAACTTATCTTCGCATGCTCTGAGGTTATTCTGTTGCTCTTCATGCTTTTGTTGCTTGAGACAGTCTTGTGTTAATCCTCAGGGATGTGGTAAACGGTAAGTAGAATCAATCTTCCTTCCTTTCTGTATGATTTTGTTCTCTATCCAATTGACTGTATGAGTAGTTAGGGCAGATTGAATTGGGATGGTCGGGGATTTTCTGTTAAAATTATGGTGAGGACTGGGACCTCTGTGAATTTACTTCTTAAGTCCAACATTGCAATCAAGTTTGTAGCTTTTGTAGCAAGCAACCACGTGGTCTGTCACGAGATTCTCTGCTTTCTAGATTCTCGCTCACTAGGATTATTCTGTTGGAGTAGAACTGAGAATATGTTAGCACCAACACTATGTGCAAGGCAAAAGAGGACTCGTCTTATATTGTACACTAGCCAGTTGGGAGTCTTATTCTTTTCGACTCGGATTTTTCTTGGTTGTATGTTGTTGAATGTGATTGAGCATATATACCAATTCTTGCATATCTAGCGTGATTGCATCTCCCTCTTCTTGTTAGCAATGGGAGTAGGGAACAAAATCTCTAAATTCTGGTTTTTTGGGGGAAAAAATCCAGGTGTGGACTTTAAGATCAAGCTTTTGACTGTTGAAGGCAAGATATTGAAGCTTACAATTTGGGATACTGGTACTGCCAACCTCTTCTCTCTTCTCTTACCAGTACTCTGTTGGTTACAGGTTGTAATCAATCTCGACTCTACTTTTAGCGTCAGTGTTTCTAGTGTGAACCTTTCAATATCCTTAGATACATGCGAGAATTGAGTTGCACCAGTCAAACTAGAAAGCAAAATTCAGTGTGCTTGTCGGAAAGTCGAGATATTCAAGTTGGATTCGTATTTTGGGAATACGCATTCATATTCAGGGTCAGTCACTCTGCCTACCGTTCATCGATGAATTCTCTAATGTTACAGAATATAGGTTTGGTTGGCTGATTGTGATCAATATTAATTCTTGACGGTTAGATTTGGAATTCAACATAAACTAACAAGCCTTTTCCGTTATTGTCATTATGCGATCTGATAGCAGTTTCAGTTACTAACAATAATTATCCGGTGCAGCTGGACAAGAGAGGTTTGGGACATTGACGAGCTCGTATTACAGAGGGGCGCACGGACTTATATTGGGTGAGCCACTGTGTCTTGAGGAGCCCTGTATCTCGTGGTGCCACTCTCTTTAATCTTAGTTCGAAATTTATGTCCTCCACTAGATAAATTCCTGAACTAAATGGGTATACTTGCTAAATGGAATGTGATGCGAGGCATAAAGATTGTAGGAGAACATTCAGACTAGAAGATCAGTTGTTAGCATGCTTTACCATGATTTCACACGCTTATGGCTGTATTTATTCTGCTGATTTCAAAACCTAACATATGCTTTCATGTAATCTGATCTAGTTTATGACGTGACGCGACGAGAGACTTTCACAAATTTGTCAGATATATGGGCAAAAGAAGTGGATCTTTACTCTACAAAGCAGGACTGTATCAGAATCTTAGTTGGGAACAAGGTTGATAAGGTAAGAAGATGCCCCGGATTACGATCTTCGGCTCTCATTGACCGTAATCTCTCTCTTGAGAGAAGAGAAGCCACTTTGCTTCTGATGATGTGATGATTCCAGGGGAGTGAAAGGGCTGTAACTAGGGAAGAAGGAACAGATCTAGCTCAAAGACATAGATGTTTGTTTCTTGAATGTAGCGCGAAAACTAGAGAGAATGTCAATCAATGCTTCAAGGAGCTTATACAGAAGGTAAGCCTCGCTGAAATTGCACTAGTGAATTTTAACACATTCGTGTTGTGATATCGGCACTTCTTCGAGTAAAAGAAAACGCTTTACTTGTGCCAAATATGAAAGAGTTCGAGTCGATTAACGTGTTCGACTGGCCCATGCATGCTGATGTTGCTAACATTAATCAACTCAGATGATGGAGGTGCCTAGTATACTAGAGAAGGGATCTGTGGCAGTGAAGAAGCAAATCCTGAAACAGAGAAAGCTGGATCAGCCGCCTCGCCAAAGCAGTTGCTGTTCGTAGATGGTAATTGTTCGACATACAAAAACAGATAGGCGATATAGACATACTGTTGAGAAATATACACAAGCTTGACAGAAGATTTACAGTTGAAAATTGACTAAAAGAGTGATTCTGGGTACATTGTAAATCTGGTGGTATAGGCATAGTTTTACTATTGTAAACGTTGGTTTGTGTTCTGTAAAAAGAGAAAGTTCTATTTTTCGTACTTTTAATTTGTCTAATCTAAAGTATCTCTAGTCTCACGAGCTCTTTAATTAATGGAATCAATTGCAGCTTTTTGTATAAAAAAAATGAGTTTGAAAGAACTCATATCTTATTATCTTGCCCGTATCTCAAGAACACCGGTTAAAAAAAAAAATGGAACGGTTCAAGAAATTTCTTGCCAATAACTCAAATGGAACCCATGATTTTCCTCATCTTGTGATATCGCTCAAATGCCATTTTAGCTCACCTAACAACTTAAGCTTTTAGAATAGTTGATAGTGATCCTACGAAATTTCACACGGTATCAGAGCAGTAGGTTCTGATCTCAAATCTTTTCAAGTCATATTTACCTCTCCAATTAATATGCCGATGCTCAGTACCTATTGCTACTTTTGTTGCAAGTTCAGGTTGCAAAATCCTCGTGAGGGACAAAAAATGACAATATCATTCTTATTGTGACTTCACAATGTGCATTGTGTTCATCGATGGCACGAAGAGATGAACTATATAACCCAATGAACGTTTCTAGATCCCAATATACCTAATGCCACATGGCTGTCGAGTAGCACAAGTCGAAAAACACAATATGTGCACCGCCTACGCCTTCATAACTCCAAATACCCATGTTCATTACAGTCCCTCCTGTAAAACTCCAGCCGCTTCATAAATTGGTTATTCCTAAACGAGTCATGAAGAGTATCAACGTAAGAGAGAGAACAGCTTTTCGTGCATCTAAACTATTTCTTGAAGGTTGTAGAAAACAAAGATTAGAAACAATGTTCCTTACCAAAAAAAAATAAAAAATAGAAACAATGCTCATGCCGGCTAGAAATCTATGAACCTTCGTGTCTTAACTTCAATTGTCAATATTAGCTCATTCACAACCCTCGCCTGTCTTTTATTCTTCTGTTTCTTTCCCTGATCTTAGTAAGCTCCACCACCTCTCGGTTTGACACTTCAAAAACGAGGGGAAAGAACATTCCCGCAGTGCATATATACCAGGGTGAGAGTCGTGTTCTGGAAACAAGCTATACCCTTTTGTCATCTTTGTATAAGTTGCGGTAAAAAAAAGCCCAGGTGGGAGTTGTGTTCCCATCGCTGCAATGGCCTTTTCGGGCCACCTTAGGTGGTGGATCCTGGGCGCAGCATTGGTGGCAATGCTGTGCACCGGAGCCGGCGCCGTCGACATCTTTCTAGAATGGCACGTGGCCTTCAACGTGACAGCCAAGCCGCTTACTCTTGATCAACCGGTATGAACACTGCTTTGCCTCTACTGTTTCATTGATCAAAACCTCTTATCCTCCGGTTAAATCACATCGAAGCATACATATCGACCCGTCAATACCAATTTCCGTGCTTTTTAGTGCATTTTAGCAGATGTTCATAGACATAACACCGGATTGAATCTGCATGAAAGTCCACAAAGATCAGAGTAGTAAGTTGATACTTCTGTATTGCCTTGGACATGGGCTACATTGCAATTTCCACGATTCATCTTTCATTGGTAAGCCTTTCAATTCGTGGTTCTAGACCGTAAAGATGAATGTTGCACTATATATATGGACAGGTTATTACCATCAACGGAATGTTCCCTGGCCCGTTGATCAATGCAACCACCAACGATTTCGTCCATGTCAACGTCTACAATGACTTGGATGAACCTCTGCTCTTCACATGGTACGAGCTCTGAGTTATACATGGAATACCCTGCTCGATCCTTTTCTACGGACATTAGCTGAATCAGTGAATCTCAACTGTATGTCCGGGACCCTTACCAAAAAAAACTGTATGTCCGGGACTAAAGATGACAAACCGGTAATGTCGGTGGCAGGAATGGCATACAACAGAGGCTCAACTCGTGGCAGGACGGGGTTTCGGGCACCAACTGCCCTATACTGCCTGGCACAAACTGGACTTATGTGTTCCAGACCAAGGATCAGATCGGCACTTTCTTCTATTTCCCCTCCATCAACTTCCAAAAAGCAGCAGGAGGTTACGGCGCGATCCGCGTCAACAACCGTGTAGTCATCAGTGTGCCCTTCCCCAAACCCGAGGCAGAGTACGACCTTCTCATTGGAGACTGGTATTTCGACAGCTACAAGGTAATGCCCTTTTTTTTTTTTTTTTGGTCAATCCAATTCTTCCTTCATTGAGCAGTTCTTAGACTTTTTCTGGCATCACCCTATGAATTCCATGTAATACATGAATGCGGCATCGAATTTATGGTTCTATTCATTCTGGCAGTTCATCCGAACGACGATGAGAAACCCCCAGGTGGCATACCAAGAAGTCCCCGGTACCATACTAATGAATGGGAAGGGACCTTACGGTCACCCCTTATCGATCTCACACGAGTCCTTTACTGTCACCAAAGGTATGACCCTGAAAGAGTACCAGTACCATATCTGCATGTTTTACGATGAAAAATCCGGTTACTGCTGTATGGTGTGAGTGCTGTATCTGAAGAAGTTCATTCTGTTCATCATGGCAACAGGGAAGACTTACAGGTTCCGAATATCGAATGCTGGCAATGCGTTTAGTTTGAACTTCAGAATCCAAAATCACTCCATGATGATAGTGGAGACGGAAGGTTCCTACACTAACCAAATCACGGTGGATTCCCTAGATGTGCATGTCGGACAGTCTTACTCAGTCCTTGTGACGGCCGATCAAGATGAAGCGGATTACTACATGGTGGCGACTCCTAAAATGTCCAGTGTCAATGATTCAGGCAGCCTTGTGGGCATCGGAGTGCTACGGTACTCCAATTCTCTCACCCAAGTCGGCGGGCATTTGCCAGTCGGACCCGATCCATTTGATCGGGATTTCTCTGTGAATCAGGCTAGATCTATAAGGTAAACTGATCCCACCAAGAGCTTTCATCAATTTGTTTGATGTTTCAGGTAGAACAACCTTAGTTTTGCATTGTTAGACAAGAAACGTTCATTTTCTCTCAGTATCTCACGAGTACAAACTACAAACTCCTTGATGAATGCGTATATAGGTGGAACCTGACTGCTGGTGCTGCCAGGCCGAACCCACAAGGGACTTTCAATGTGTCGAATGTGACCTTGGCACAGACCTTTGTTCTGCAGAACTCCATTGCAGAGATCGAAGGTTCAACTCGCTATGTCGTCAACAACGTATCATACTACACCCTCAATACCCCTCTGAAGCTCGCGGACTACTTCCGCAACGGGTCGGGGATTTATCAGCTAGATGCGTTCCCAATTAGATCGGTCAACAAGGACGCCGCATATGGAGTCTCGGTTGCGTCGGGGATCCACAAAGGGTGGTTGGAGATCGTGTTCCAGAATAATTTGCATGTCATGGATTCATGGCATCTTGACGGTTTCGGTTTCTATGTTGTTGGGTGAGTACTATAGTAGCATAAACAATCGAATCTGCATCATCAGAACATTCTAGCTAGGTAGGTAGGCTGAATCTTACGTGATCAAATTGATACTTATGGAAGAAAGCAAATGAAATGTTCCAGGTTTGGTCTCGGAAACTGGGATGAAGGCGCTCGTGCCGGCTACAACCTGCACAATCCGGTGGTCCGGTCCACCACGCAAGTGTACCCGGGAGGGTGGACTGCAGTGTACGTCTTCCTCGACAACCCCGGGATGTGGAATCTCCGATCGCAGCATCTCATGAACTGGTACTTGGGTGAAGAACTCCATATCAGGGTCCACGACCCCGACCCTAACCCTGCGAAGGAGCAGCCGCCACCGGATAACCTCCTCCTCTGCGGTTAGTACAAGACACTACTTAATTTTTTTCCTTTTTCCTTTTGATTTCAGCACAAGTTAGCTCTGGTTGTCTAATTTTAGTAGCTAAATAATCGGCTTCGAATGAGGTTTGTCAATCTTCCATTCCATTGCAGGAATATTTGGTGAATCTGGTGCTCCTACCGGTTCACCAGCACTTGCACCGGCACCATGGTCATGGTGGTGATAATCATCATCAAAGGATATTAGCAGAACAGACAACACAATAGATAATTGTTTTTCGTAGTTCGATGTTGCAGTGCATTTGGCTCCTGTATGATCTTGTAATAAGAGAAAGACAGACGACGGATTTGTTAAGGGGCTGGTTCTCCCACCATTGTTACGGCTTTCATGCTTAGTGATGGTCCATGTGACTATCCAGCAGACGAACTCATAGTTTATTATTATTATTTTGTTTTTTGGGCAAAGTAAGTAGAATATTGACTTTTCACAGCGCAGTTACAAAGAGGAATTAAAACACAGAAACCTCGTACTTATTGTGACACTTGCGTGTGTCAAAATGGGTGCAAAGGTGTTAGGCTAAGCAAGATACAACTAAGAACCAGTGCGCTATCCACAACCAAAGGGCCAAAACAGTGGCCAAAATGAACCTAATAGATACGAAGAGACTAGAAAGCAGCAGGAGAAACCTCAAAAAGAGAAGGTGAAATACCTCAATTAGCCTACACTCTCCTATTGCGGGCGTTACCTTTCATGCGATCAAAGGTAATGACTTCATCTCTCACTACCTTCACAAGATGCTTAAGAAGGGTCGGCACATAAAAGAATCATATTTCTGAATTGGATGTGATTCTGTTTTGTCCAAATGATATGACAAATCGCCCCAAAAGAAAAACCGAGCAATGCGTTGATGAAAATTCTGACCTCCAATATACCGTATGGCCCAACAGAGGTTGTCTTGCCACGAACTATTACACCATGCAAGGTTGTATTTGGAAGCCCAAAAGAGGGCTAGAGAGCCAGTAATATAGCATCCAAAAAACAAATGGTCTATGGGTTCGGTCTATAGTGACAAAAGGCACACACACCTTCCAAGATTCAGTGATAATTCAATAGAAAAACTTGAGTTGGGAGGCGGTTGAGAGTGGTAAACCATAATAGAAAACCATGCCTAGGGGCAATGGTCTGATCCCAGACGAAAGAGTTGCAGGAACAATCTGTCTCCTAAATCTGATGATGTCCCAAGTCGAAGACGTAGAGAAGTCATCTAAGGAGTGTCCTTGCCAAACCAACCGATCACACCTCTCATCGACAAAAGTAGAGGCAGCGTCCGACCAGGTTGTAATAGTGTCTAGTACACCTAACGGTTGCCAAACCAAGGAGAAAAAGTCCTAAACTAAGGCCTTCCTCGGGATGCCAGAACAATAAATGTCCCTATCCGTGAAGAGCTTGTATAGAGGCCCACGATCATGCCAAACATCAAACTAGGATGAGATTGAGTAGCCATTCTCAATCCACCATTTAAAGTGCAAGTAAAACTCCGATATGATATCAAGAATTTTCTTCCACGCCCAAGAGCGAAAAGTCAGCTTGGAAGCCACCCAGAAGTTCTTATTTTTCAAGAAGGTAAAGTGTATCCACTTACACCACAAAAACTCTTTGTCTGTGAAGAGAATCCAAATATGCTTGAGCATGGCCGTCTGATCGCAATCAATAAGTTTGCAAATTCCCAATCCACCCTCTTCTTTGGGAGGACAAACCTCAGTCCAGGGGACTCTGGCACCACCAACACCCAAGTCCAGTCTTTTCTAGAGAAACTGTTTGAGAATCAACTTAATCCGAGATAAAAACAGACATCAAAAGAATGAATACACAAGCCCAAAAGACATGTACGGCATGCAAGACAGACTTAATGAGTTGTAGACGACCAGCAAAAGATGGAAACCGCTGGGACCAAGAGCGAGTTGTAGCAGTTACGGATTTCACCAAAGAATTGCAATCGACTTTACTGAGTCTAGAGGCAATGATAGGTACCCCAAAATAGAGAGAAAGGAGCGTACCTTCCTGAAAACCAAAGAGAGCCGCATCTGATCATGTAATTCGGCCGACCCACCTGAGAAGAAAATCTCGCTTTTGTTCACATTTGGCTTCAAAGTGGACTATCCATAGAAAAGGTCAAGCCCCTCCTTCAGCAAGGTGGTGGAATCTACGTTTGCCTCGGTGAACAAGGGTACGTCATCGGCAAAGAAAAGGTGAGACAGACATGTAACCTCGCACCGCTAAAAGAACTTGAAATCCAGGAGTCTAGGTTTGGCAATGAGGATTCCGGAGAACACTTCCATAATAATAATGAAGAGGTAGGGAGACATAGGGTCCCCTTGGTGAATACTACACTACTAGCAAAGAATCTGTGGAGCTCGCCATTAACGGCAATTGAGAACTTTGGGGAAATGAGATAAGCCATGACTAGCTTGATGAACATAACAGGGAAACCAAAAGTTTGCAAAGCTAACTCAAGAAAACCCCAGTCGACGGTATCATAAGTCTTCTAGAAATCAACCTTTGTCGCACACTTCGGTAGGTAAGGCTCATGATAGAACCCTGCAAAAACTTCCCAAGGATATTATTGTTGATCCTCCGGTCCTTTACAAAGGCATTCTGAGGATAGCTAATGATAGAAGGCAGCACACATGCAATTCTATTAGCTAAACTCTTGATAATGCACTTATAAACCATATTGCAGTAGGCAATGAGCCGAAAATCATTCATGGCCAAGGCATTGAGGACCTTTGACACTAACATGAGAATGGTAGTGTTAGTCATTTATAGCTTATGTGACCGAGACTAACGATATCCCAAGAGGCTTTAATCCACATTAAAACCATCGGGGCTCGAAGCCTTACCTTTAGTAACGGAAAACATGGTATTGGAAAAGATAGCAAATCTGATCAGCATCAAGAACCCGATTGATAAAATCTTGATTTTCAAGAACACTTGGCCGGATGATTTGAAAGTTTACAGCAAACAAATTCTGAAAGTACACAACAACATGCTGCTGGATTAGGCTCGACTCAATAAGAACAGCACTGTGATTATTAGTAACCGATAACATACGATTGTGAATATGTCTTTTGTTGACATAACGGTGAAAGTACTTTGTATTAAGATCTCATTCCTATGACCATTTAATCTGGGATTTTTGTTTGAATAAGGATTCCTCTTGGAGTTGAATATTTGAGAACATCCGTAGCTGCTCCTTCTCAAGGTTCGCCAACATCTAATTCAGGGGGTTTTAGAGAAAGAGCATCCTGAGTAAGAGTAAGAGCTGACCTAGCCTGGACGATGCAGGAGGATATATGATAGAACGAATCACTGCTAAGTTGTTTGAGCCGCCCTTTAAGAAGCCTGAGCTTGCGGTAAACAACATATATCAGCGTACCAACAACCTGGATTTCCCAAACTTGAGAGACGATGACCGAGAAGGAAGGATGCGACATTTAGTAGTTGAAGAACTTGAAGGGATTCTTAGATAATGGGAGAGGCACAATTCTAATAATCATAGGAGTGTGATCAGACACCTCGGGAGCAAAAAATATGGCCTTAGAGAAGGAGAACACGCTACTCCACTGTTCATTAATAAGCACTCGATCGATCTTCCTCTGTTTACGATGCTCCATAGAGAAGGCTGATCAAGTAAACCTGTGGCCGACATATCTAAAACCATCCAGTCCAGCCTAGGCAAGACAATAACCAAATTAATCAAACGCAGGGATCCAAGCATTGGAGCTACCAACTCTATCAGAACGGTTGCGGATGATGTTGAAGTCCCCAGCAACCAACCATGGAACATCTCCAATCCAAGCACCTGATTGAATAAGATAGGACCAAAGTGTCTGCCAAGAGACAAAGGTGTGTACCCCATACACCACCGAAAAATGACAAGATTATTTATAGCCACCAGCCGCAAATGGCCGTGGATAATCTAAGCAGACAAAGAGAGAACTTATAGTTGATGATTAAAAATTAGAAAAAAATTTCTTTCCCAAAGAATGAATTCAGTTCAAAGTTTTTGCTATTCTTAGAAGTATTGCACGCATGACAACACTTTTGAAGGAGAATTTCTGCTCCAGAAATGTTTATGGAGTAGAAATCCGTTTAGTAACGTAATTTCCGAAGTAGAAATCCGTTTCGTTATGTAATTTCATTTTTTAGTTCTGAAGCTATTTTTGGAGCTACTTGAAAAAGTAAAAAAAAAATTACTTCTATCCAGAAGTAGAAAAATAAAATTCTTCTCGGAAGCATAAGTTGATTTCTAAAGCAAAAATATTGCCATGCGTGCCCATCGTTTCTTGTGTCAAAAAAAGAATCTTCATTTTATGTATTGGCACCTTTATATCTATGTTCTTAGGCAAAAGTACACTTTTAGTGTCAAAAGTTGTGTACATAGATTAATTTGATGGCAAAAGTTTCAATTGGATCGCTTTAACCCCAAGTCGGAGAAAAAAGGATCACTTTGATGTTTACGGCAAAAAATTTCGGCCAAAATTGGCATGTACCAAATTTTTTAATTATTTTTTAAATTTTAGTTGGCATTTAAAAAAATAAAAATAAAGTCCATATTGGTTCCACATGCACTTCAAAAATAAAAATAAAAATAGAAAATTAATATAAAATTTTTAAAATAAATTAAAATAAGCTGAAAAATAAAAAAAAAAACTAAAAAAAAAGACAGGTAGTGAGGGTTGCTGAAACCCTCGCTGCCGCCCCATCATCACAGTTCGGCGACCCCCGTCAGCCATGCCCCAACCTCGCCGGCTATCGGTAAGCAACCCTCGCCGCTGCAATTTTTTAAATTTTTTTAATTTCTATCCTTTTTTTGAATTTTTCAGCTCATTTCTCAAATTTTGTTAAATAAAAAAATTAAATTTTAAAAATAATGCCGTAGAGGACCATCAGCAAGCCACATCAGCCTAAAATATCAATAATAAAGTGCCATGTCAGATTTCCGGCGGAGCAAATCAGACTTAGCACCAAAGTGATCATTTTTCAAAAAATTTGGCATTAAAGTATTCCGATTGAAATTTTTGATACCAAAATGATCTCCGCATACAACTTTAGGCACTAAAGATGTACTTTTTCCTATGTTCTTGTGGTTTTTAGATATCGTAGTAGCAAAATTTGTGGTTGGTAAATTGTTTGTACGACAACAGTCAATTAATTCCTAACTCTGATAGTATTATATTACCAAAAAGTATCAACAATTTCAATAAACAATCACTATTTATTCGTAAAAACTTAAAATTACATGGGAATTACCAGCTTTTTTATAAATTGCAAACCTTAATTTGAGCAAATTACCATATTTTTTTCCGATGGAGCTACCAATTAGTTTGCTTCCTGCTCTTATTTGAATCACCTACCAATGTTTGTTTAATCTATTCTAGATTCCTAACTTTTTTGATAATTTATTAAGTTATATTGAAGTCGCCAACTCATATATCAAATCAAATAATCAAGATCATTTGAGTTATTTTTTTCTCGATGCAATTACTAGTTAGACTTAAATTAACAACTCTTACTCTCTCTTTGGTTTTTTTTTTGTCGAACAAAAACTCTTACTTAGAAATGCACCTTTATATTTCTTTCCAATTGATTTCTCGAAAAACTAACCATTTCCCCTGAAAAGTGATTCTCTAGAAAGTATTTTCCTTTATCATAGAATTTTCCCCCAAACAAAGGCTCTCTTATGTTGGTTCGCAATTGATTAGGTCATTTCTCAATCACCACCATTCTAGTAATTTATCAACTTTTATTAAAGTTACCTATGCTAATATAAATCACCGACTCTAGCTAATTACTAACTTTTCTATAATGAAGTTACCAACTAATTTTAACTTGTCAAAAAAAAATGTTAGTAGCTTGCCATGTCCAATCGATTAATTCCAAATTGCCGGCTTTTCTAAACCTCACAATGTGTTTGGGAAACTTACAAAAAAGTTCTGAACCTATTTTATACCAATTTAGTTTTAACCATTTTTTTTTTGCCAATTGAGTCATAAAATTTTTGTATTTGTGCCAGCTCATTCCATCCGATCAACTTTGACCAGCCGCCGCTGACGTTGATAATTTTTAATAATATTTTAACATTATTGAATTGTTCATTTGTTTATTTATTTTTCTTTTCTTTCTCCTCTTTCTTTTTCTTTTATTTCTTCTTCTTCTTCTTCATCTAGTCGGTCAGTGAATCGATGACCGACTAGAGGCAAGGCTGAGCATCGCCAGCCCTCCCCATCGATGATAGACTAGAGGAAGAAGGAGAAGGAAAAATAAAATAAAAAGAAAGAAAGGAAATAAATAAATAAACTGTAAATGAGCATTTTGAACAAATATTAAATACTATTAAAAATTAACACGTCAGCGTCGGTCGGCACCCACATTACCTCCGGTCAAAGTTAGCCAAATGGACTGAATTGACATGAATACAAAAAAAAGTTTAAGACTCTTGTAAGAAGGAAGTTCACTATGTTGGCGTTTTGCTTTACTTTCTTTTTTGTTTTTTATAGAAGATTTGATTTTTCTTCCATATTTGTAGAGGATTCTTTTTCCTATTTATAGAAATTTGACTTGCAGATTAAGTCTGTCTGATTGTATATTTATCATTTATGACTATGTACATATTTGATGGAATAACAAAGAAGAAAAAGAAAAAAGAGAGAGAGGACGAGGTGTTTGACTAAGGACGTAGGTAACTGAACGTCGTTAATTCAGTGTCTTCTTCTATGATTTTCTTAGCTTTTCAACACACTAATCTGATCGACTTGGCGAAACGAGAGCCGAACTCAACCGATGCTCCCAACACGAAACGGTCTCGATTCATCGGTACGTGGAATCAAATCCGTGCCGCACGCGCAAGTTTGTTCCTTAGTCCCCAAGCCGATCCCCGTTACCTGGGAACCTTTGCACATTCAGCGTGGCTAAATGAGAGGAGGACGTCCCCCTCGATTAGCATAACTGCTCAACTTAATCCGTACCAATTATTATTAACAAGCCCCACAAATCTCTCTCTCCCTCCCTCTAATCTTATGTAGTCGAGTGAGACGCACCCACCTCTTAATAACACAGCTCACGCCACTTAAACAACGCCCGGGAAAAGATTAGGTACCTTGTTTTTGTCCCCATTAATCGCTACTTGTCCCTAGTAGATATTCTCGCCTAACCACACAGCAAAGCTATCAGCAACCGATGTCTTTTAACTGCTTCAAGCACATAGCTTACAGCCAATGTGAGGTCAGCAGACTTAAAATCTGAACCAAGTAATTTCAGTTTCTAAGATAATATATACAGAGGAGATAAGATGGAACTTATGAGATTAGTGAGGTCGGATCATCCGCTTGGGCTCAGATTTTGGCTCCCTCTTTACCTGATCTCGTGAGGTTGGCACGTAGTTAACGGATCGAGGTTTGGTTTCTTGTTATGAGAATATATGGATGTTATGGTGCATTCCTTGCAGGCTAGGCTAGAAGAGGAAAACAAGTTGGGGCATCATGTCAAATTTAATCGCATGCGCTTGCTTGTTATAGGAGGAAAAGGACAAGAGGTGGATTCAGGGAAGTGCATTGTTCAGTGTCCTTCCTGTAAAAACACACACATATTCTATTCTTGGACAGAGAGAGAGAGAGAGAGAGAGAGAGAGAGAGGCTTTTCTTGCTTTCTAAACAATGAAACCTAAGCCACCACTTCTGGTTGGTGCTTGTGACAACCCCAAGCAAGCCTCTCTCTCTCTCTCTCTCTCTCTCTCTCTCTGATCTGGACATTCGCATTCTTGTTACCTACTGGAAAACAACAAAAGTTGATCACAAAGAAGTGTAAGAAGGGGGGAACAAAACAAAAGGAAGAAGATAAAAGCTGGTTCTGTGCCCATCATGCTCTTTCCATGAACGACCAGCAAATTTTGCTTTTCGGACAAAAGAACCTGACCTCCATGCAAAACAGACCAGATCAAGATACACATGTAACCAAAGAATCAACTGAATGTCCCTGTAATTTCTGAATATCTAACTTGTAACATCCCCACGATCGATGACAGGAAATCTGGGTAAAAATCAAACTTTAGATGGACTTAAAGCCCATAGAAAAATTAATACGGACCCGCGCGCATGGTTTCTGAATTCGTGAGCTTCGATTGACTCGACCCATCACCATGAATTGATTCTTGCTCAGTAATGGCAATCCACGATTGCTGGGGCAGCCGCAACAAGGATTGGAGGATGAGATTGCATCTGATGATGATGTTGTTGTTTGGAGCTCAAGAGAAACAAGTGATCGCGGTTCTCTTCTTCCGGGGCTGGAAGGTTGAGATCCAAATCGAGGGACAGGAGCCCATTGGCGCTCAGCCGCGTGGATTCGTCGTCGGATTCTGGCTTTGTGCCGAGAGCAACCGGCGGGCGGTGCCGCCTCATGTGGCCTCCCAAGGCCTGGCCCGAGGTGAACTCCGCACCGCAGATTGAGCACTCATGGATCTTGGCCTGCTTCTTGCAATTACCATTGCTCCCATAAATGTTGATGCTCCCAAGAGGGAAAGTCGAAACTTTCTTGAATTCTCCTCCTCTTTCATCATCCGGCGAGGACGGCATGAACACGAATTGCTTATACAGCGGCGGCTTCTCTTCGGCCGCGGCTGTTGCCAACTTCAGCTTCTTGTGGCTCGCCCGATGACCGCCTAGGGCTTGGAAGGAAGGGAAGGTCTTGTTGCAAGTCTTGCACTCATAGACACAATAGCCCTCCAAGTACCTCTTGCTGTTGAATTTATTGCTATGGTCGTGGTCTTCCTGAACAACAAACCTTCTAGGGGGCTCTTTGGATTGGCCTTGAGCTAGGAGGATCAGGCAATTGGCCATGTCCTCCTCTTCCTCGGTGCAGCCGCTGTGGAATTTGGCAGAAGTGGAGGGAGACAGGTCGGCGGCCTTGTCGCCCTCCCCGTCGTCCACGCAATCCCCATCCCCTCCTTCGGAACTGATTGGCGAGCCGGCGGCGTTCACGAAAAGGATCGGCGACTGCGGCCTCTGCCGCTTGGTGCGCTTGCCCTTGATGATGATCTGGGTGTGTTCTTTGGGACCTCCAAAGGCAAGGGCTGCTTCTTCTGAGGGTTCCATGGCATGCCTCCTCCACTAGAGAGAGAGAGAAAAAGAGAGAGAGGCTTTTAAGGAGAGGGAAGGGAAGTCTTAAGTTATATTTGGAGTCATGTTGGGATGTGATGACACCACCAATGGAACAGTAAACTGTGTGAATTAGTCCGCCCCAAATCTTTTCTTCAAGTTTCCAACACCCTTTCAAGTCCTATTTTATACACTTAGCAATTTCTATACTTGGACATGGACACTCCCCCCAACACCCCCACACCCCACAACATAAGCTAGAGAGAGAGAGAGACCCAATGAAAACCACCATCAATCTGAACAGAAAAGATGCAAAATTAGGAGATGGGTGGTCCGCTATCATTGAAATTACTGGTGGGATATGAATTTTTTGTGTGTGTGTATGTTGAGGGTCGGTTAATGCAGATTCATGTGTTGTCCCCGCTTGACACTCTCTCTCTCACACTTTGCCAACTCACTCCTTCACACAAGGGTTACAAAAACCAACCATCAATATGAGCTTGCAACTCCACCCACATCACCTAAAACTCAATTTTTAGCATGTTCAGATTACCTAATTCTCCTGTGGACTACGTGAACATAGGCTCTTTCAAGCCGGGTCGTGCTAAAGATATCGTCGGGTTGATAGCCCATCCCGGTGCCCGTCATGACCTGCCCCGTTCTGATGATGAAACGGCCAACACCAAAAGGAAAAAAAAAAGTATGACAAATCCAATTCGAGATATTCGACTCTAATGTCGGGTTGGAAAATGACCTGCATCTTAACATTCTTCACTGCCTTTTTTTTACTTCTCAACACCAACCACACTAAGAATTCCTTCTCATCTACCGCTCCCACATTACTAGATTCAGGCATATCATTGATGTTGACTTGATATGAAGCGGCTCTGTGGACATGTTCTTTTTTGATTGGAAACTATGCAAAGTGGATGGTTGGTGCCGTTCCAGCAAGGATGGCGACCATCTTGCACAAATTCGATGAATTTATTCTCACATCCTGGATTTACTCACTAATACATCGCAAGCTTTGTTTTGAAATTCCAAAATTAAGCGTGCTCAGATCAAAGCGCTATGAAGATGGATGAACTCTAGAGAAAGTGCTTACTTGTACGACGAAGGACGAAACCGTGAGGCTTGGTATGGGACGAGCTAAAGCGGACAATACCTTGGTTGAGTTAATCCTGAGATGTCACATTTATTATTCGCAAACAATTGTTTCCATTAATCCGACTACAAAAAATAAAAATAAAAAGCCAACCGCTCGATCTAACAATCGAACTGAGCAAGCACAATCGCCTGAACCTTTTTTTTTTTTCCCCTAATGACGGAAGGATGGTAATCGAATGTGTATATACAGAAATATCATGGCTAAATTTGAAGATTGATTATGTGATGGACATTGTAAGTTTCAGTTAGGGGTTTCAGTTAGGGGTTTGGCGTGATGAGTGCATGATGAGTTAAGGGAGGGGAACTTCCTTCCTTGGCGTGAACAATCTCTTCTTTTCGTTTAATTATTGATTGGGTCGTGTCGTGGGATGTGTGAAGCACGTAAGTGGCCAGAGCCACTCCAACAAGTGGACTCTCTGCTGAAGCAAAGAATGCCAATTCATCATGGAATTTTTCTATTATTCCCCCCACTAATATTTTTCCTGGGTTTTTCTTATTAACGTGGGGGCTATATAGCTACCTGCAAGTAAGCTTGTTGGGTAGTTTTCTACTTCCATATTATATGATATTGACGTTAAGAAAAAGTCTTACTGCGGTTTATTATTGTGCTAATAGGCAGTGGCCGGCGAGGTAGACCTCACAGTACCTCGCCTCGGGCCAGTCGCCGATCTGGAAACCGAAAGGAGGAGGAAGAAGAAGGGAAAAGAGGAATAAGAAAAACTGAAATGGAAAACATAAATAAATAATTTGGAAAAAAAAATAAAATGTTACAGAAAATTGTTCATGTCAGTGCCGGCTGGTTAAAGTTGGCCGGAATGAATTTGTACAAATGTAAATGGTTTAAGACTGAATTGACATAATTGCAATAGATTTAACAAATTTTTGGTGATTTTTTTTTCCGTTACTAAACATACACGAAATCGTAAGTGAGAACCCATATGTTTCCATCAGAACTTGAAGACCCTTGTGTGAAGAGATGTGAGAGTTTGATGGCAAGAAAAATGGGGAAGCTAAGGAGAGATCTAGGGTTTGGGAAGAAACCGTTGACATGAGTACCCAAGACAAATAAGCAACAACATATCCACCCAATACACATCAGAACCGACCTCTCCCATTATTTTATGTCTTTCTTATTCTGTTTTCTGCTTCACAAGTCATCCTTGTAGAGAGAATAAGTAGCTTCTGAGCCACTCAATACAGGCATGTTGGTTGCAACTAAGCAACCGAAAGGCCTCAAGTTTAACAAAACTCCCCCATATACGACAGGAATGTGGAAGAGAATGGATTAACAATGTATTCTATGACCTAATAATTCTTTGGTCAACTGCAACACCTCGCCTCAGTCCACAAGTACAACTGCACAGCAGCAGACATAAAGGAAAGTGAGCTAGAAATTACCATCACCCTTGATTCTTGCGGCCTAAGCCTGTTGAACCTGACTGATCAAGGTGCGTGAAGATCGTCGCCTGCTCTATCGCGGTTGGTCGATCTCATTAGATTCTTCTAAGTATGCGGAAATTGATCGAGGGGTCAGATGTTCAGCATGATCCGGCCGGGGATGTGTGGTTATGATCTCGGTGTGACGACCAAGCTTGATTAATCTTGATTATGGGGCTAGACAAATCGAGCATTTTAAGTTGAGGTGAACTCCATGGGTCAACAAGAAGGCGAGCTGCATATTGATGGCCCTAGAGATGAGATCCTGATGACGTCGTGACTAGCTTAAACGCATTTCAATTCAAAGGTCACAATCTTTCAAACCATCAGTTAGCTTGATCAAGCACCATCCTCCCCACATGATATTATGAAGGAAAAGGAAGGAAAAAAACTAAGGCAAGCTTCAATACGGATGCAGAACTTGCAACCACAACAAGCAAGGAAGGATCCAGATATAATCCAATCTCTTGTTACCGTATCATCTCCATTTTGAATATTATGATTAGCATGTGGATTAAACGCGTCAATAAGAGGAAAACTAAAACAGCAAACTGCCGGCCGCCGTGCCAAAATAGGGCGAAAGACCAATTACTTAAACTAACAAAAAAACATTTTTTTTTTGTTTTTTTAATCATGTTGGACATTCCCAAAGTAAGCAACATTAAGTAGGGAGGTGGCTGGGAAGACATCAATTAGATCCCTTGCAATCAAATTAGTTCACCAAATACCAAAAAAAAAAAAAAATTTGTAGAATGTGTAGAGAGTGAAGTGGGTGGGAGTGGCCACGGAGTGCTCTTAATCTCCTCCTTTAAAGAAATTTCCACCTTCATGAATATTAAAGTGCCAAGCAAAGCAACCTCATAATTCCTGTACAGAGTTGACTTGAACAACCTTGCAGTCACTAGCTTATAGCGACAGCTGATTATTAGCAAAAGCACCCCGTCGCCAGTGCATCGATATCTTTTTTTTTTTTTTTTTTCTGCAGATCTGCAGACGTGTGGATTCCTCCTGTAATACCAATGTCATTAGATGAGCGATGACATCGTACAACTTCTTGAATTTAGTTTTTCACACGAGGTTAGATCTATCTGGACCTAGAGGTTCACAAAGATCAGATTAATCGTCGTCCTTTATTATGCGGAGTTTGCACGAATCATGCAGGAATCGCTGGTTGTCACCGGCAATGATCCGTGAACCATGTCCGCCCGTCAGAAATTAAGGATTTCAGAAAATGTTTCCCTTCCACCACCCCGAAGGTTATACACCTGCCGATGTGCCTAACATCAGGTTCCCTATACCCATGAAGGTTTCTGTGAGGAGCTACCTCTGGAACCTCAATAGGGCATTCTCTTACCTGATGGTAGCGGCAAGGCATTTCGAATCTTTTATCGAAATGCCGTGGGAAATTTAAACTAATGTTTGAAAGCTTATCAAGCATGTCGGTCGATCCCGGCACGAATTCGGGGAAAATACCCTGAAAGAGACTGGTAAAATGTCGACCAATAACGACAGTTAGTCCTCGCTAGGTTGATTACTTCAATGCAAGTAGGTTTTATATTGAACTATGTAAATATAGACCTTGCTTTCAGGATAAGGACTTGATGCCAACCCCACCGATTTTAGCTTCAAACCACTCGTTTAATGAGGGAAAAGTCTCTTTCACTTGGCTTCCACGAGCAACTCGCGCAACATCATCAGCCACGCAACAGCTGAAGCAAAAGATCCTCAGAAAAATTGGGAGGACAGTGCAGGTAACATTTAAATTATTACAAAAGAAGGCTGTTATTAACGACGTAAATAGCATTGTAATAATTCTTTATTCGAGTTTACCCCCATCTAGACAGGAGGTTGTTAAGACTGACACAAGCCGCATACTACTCGGTATCTATTCAGTCACCGAGGACTACAAAAAGGAGTTCCCCGGACCACTTTTGTTGTCATCGTCGTTATGATAGCTTTTAAGGGTATAGTTCTTTCATCTCGCAAGCTCTGGCCTGTGAAACTTTTCACAAACCAACCAACTCATTGCGAAAACATCAGATGCCTCATCGACCGCACTTATATATCATATATTTCTTGGCTCAACGAACACAGATGTGGTCCTTGCGGGAATGGTTAAGCACCCCGAGGATGCCTCAAAGCTTGAGGTCTTCACTGCCTCATCAGTTGACATAACCTGCGTAGCACATATTGAAGCCATCAGTCTTAACAGAATTAGCTATTTCAACCAAGCATAATCAAAAGGGCACACTTATCAGATGTCAAAATCATTGCTTTCCAAATTCGAAAGGCCAAAAGATAAACTATAGAAACATTAAATATTCAAGGGGGCAACTCTATTGTGGAGATTCAAAGTAACTTGTCCAATGTTCTACCTGTACAGGATGCAGTTGAAGAGCTTTTGCTCGCAATGCTGGGCTAGCAAATGAAACCTCAGATGGGCGCGAATTGATAACAAGGGCAATGTATGAATAGCTGCCAAGAACAAATTCCTATGAGAGTGAGCAATTAATATACGGACAAGCGTATGGATATTTTACTTTCACTGACATGGGGTCTAGTTGAGTCAATCCTGGCACACCTTCATGGCCATCTTCAACGCTCATCACTATGACACCAGGGATTTGTGATGGACCAGTATTGAGAAAACGTACGCGTTCCTACAAAATTCGAAGCGCATAAGAATCCACGAGCCCTTTCTTTTGGTTTGCACACTTCAGGGCTCTTTACAATTACATTTTCATTTTGACTCCCCAACATCTCAATAGCACATTTGCCAGCCATGTGGCACTTACATGGAGAAGCTAATGAGAAAGAATTACTTCTTAGTGATTGAAATACAATGACTTTTATTTGAAGAAGTACCATACTTATTGCATCAATTTATAGTAGTAGCCAATTAAACAGTTGGCCAGAAAATCAGGATTTAAAGGAATTACAAATATACTGCATGTGAAAAAGTCTAAGGAAGCCATAAATTTTCCCTTTTATTTGAAGAAATACCATACTTGTTGCATCCATTCATAAGTAAAAAGTTTCATTCATACCGGCGCCATTAGGAGGGCAAACCCATGAAAAAGGAGCTCATCTACAAGAGAGAATCTACGCGTCTATCAAGGCCAAACAAGTAAAGGAAAACCAGATAATATAAACTAATATAGAGGACAACTGTTAACAGAGTTTATTCAGTAAAGTGTCATTTATAGTGGGAACTCAAGTCTACAAAATATTTCTGAAAAGCAAGTCATCCGCTATTCCTTTACTTTTATGAATTCGTAAGCGCAAGGGATCCAAATTCAGTACATTTACTGTCATAGTTTTCAGTTCTAGTTAAATTTCTTCATTAACAAGATAGTTCATATAAATGCACGAGTCACCTATTACCAACAGTATGGTACTTATTCTTGCCAGAAGTATATGATACTTTGCTTACATAAACATGCAGCCGCATATAAGTGCAACAGTCTGCAATGTTGTGAGAATTGATCTCACCTGGATAGCATTTGCAGTCTTCAAACGGAAAAGGGGTGAAGAGTATCTAATGCGTAATAAATTCAAGAAATTATCCACAGCAGCAAGGATATTACTCCTTTGAGGCTTGAAGGATGGATCTGCTAGTCTTGGTTTGATTCTGGGAAAGAAAAGCAGAAGGAAAACAATTATCTGAAATGGACATAACATTAGCAAATTCACGTTAGTATATGCAACAGCTTAAATGGGAGAATAAGAGGAGACATCAAGATGATTAAAACCAAGCAAAAATTTGGAACTTTCAATTAACTTACAGAGGCCAGTTTTTCTCATTCTTCTCTTTTGGGGGAAGACCGACACCCCAATTATTGTCATTGTAAGTGAAGTCCAGTCTAAAAACAATTGCAGCAGGAATTCACGTTAGATTAAGCAGAGAAATATAGCAATTGGCCTGAAAACAACTTCAGCAGATACTAATTTCTTCTCATCATAGTTCACATGACGGTTGAGAGTGGAACATTTATAAAGAAAGTGGAAAGATGAAGGTGAATATTCAAACTTCACCTGTTGAACCAGTCACCAGAGTTGTAAGAATCACGATCAAGTGATTTGGATCGTAGTAACTCATCACCACAATGGAAAAACGGGACACCCTAAGTGAATTACCATGAAAGTGGATACTTGAGAAAAGAATGTGACAAGCATACAAAAGCATTTCAAAGAGACATTAGTCTCCAGAATGTCGATTTCCTTCAAAATTGACATCATTAAGCTGTCTAACATCACAAAGAACAGGAACGTTCCACAAAAACCTGTGAAAGTGCGATAATACTAGTTGCTAGAAGATTCATCCTGCATCTCTCGTCCACAGAAAGTGACATAGGAGCCTGAAAGTAAGGGGAGAAGGTTAGATGGAAAAATCAAAGTTAATAAGTCAGGTATCAGTTTCCCCTGTTTCCTCTTTGGTGTACATATTGGGGAAATTCTAAGCTCCAAAAAGAACAGGAAAGTCAATATGATGTGCAAAAATGCGTGCTGCATACCTTCAAGCTCACAATGTCAAATAGGGTCTCATTGTCATGAGCAGAGACATAATTAACCTATTAGAGCAATAAATGGTGTCAATATATTGAGCTGCAAAATACTGGAAAGACTTGTCTGGCAAGAAACTTGAAATGTGATGGAAGTTCTTACAGATCATAAGAACATCAACAACACCTTTATCCCAAATTAGTTGGGGTCAGCGGTCGATGAACCCCAAAGATGCATAAAATAAAAGTAAGACCAATCGAGACAAAAGAAATAGATATATAAAGATAAATATATATATAGGGAAAGTACTAAAAATGACAGGAAGATGGGAATTTTGCCCCTCTACCATACTAATAGACTTTCTTCATTCCGTCCTAAGACAAACTATACGTTAATCTATTTCTCACTCCATTAAATCTTGTTTTACTACTTTTTCCAAGTAAGTTTCGGCCGACCTCTTCCTTTCTTCACGCTATGCTCTCAGTAGCAAACTTTTATTCTTACCGGAGCATCTAGGAATCTTCAAATAATATACCTAAACCATCTCAATCTATGTTCATTCATATTTTCTGCCATCGATTCTACTCCAACTTTTCGTCGAATACCTTCATTTCTTATCTTATCCATTCTTGTATGACCACACATCCACCTTAACATCCTCATTTTCGCTACTCCAATGTTATACTTATGTTGCCTCCGTGCTGGCCAACATTCAGCTCTATATAGCATGGCAGGTTTTACTGCTGTTCTATGAAATTTTCCTTTTAACCTAAAAGAATTTTGCAATCACACAAAAATCTTGATTCACTGCCCCATTTCATCCAACTTACTCTGATTTTATGGCTTACATTCTCATCAATCTTTTCCCCGTTTTGCAACATTAATCCCAAATATCTAAAAATATCTTTCTTGGATACCTCCTGTCCGAGTATATTGACAGCTTCTTGATCTCCTCTTCCTACCGTGTTGAACTCATCCTTCAAGTATTCGGTCTTACTACGACTTAACGCAAATCATTTAGACTCCAACGTGCTTCTCTATAATTCTAATTTAGCGCTAACCGCAGCCTTAGTCTCATCAATAAGTACAATATCGTCTGCAAACAGCATACACCGCGACACCTCATCTAGGATATCTTTTGTTAACTCATCCATAACCAGGGCAAAAAGATAAGGACTCAAAACAGAACCTTAATGTAAGCCTACTATGATTGGAAAATAACTTGATGTGGCATTATAAGCCTTCACACATGTAGAAACACCATCATACATATTCTTGATTGCCTCTACATACTTTAAGGGTACTTTTTTTTTTCTTAAGAACCCACCACAGAACCTTTCTTGGAATCCTATCAAATGCGTTCTGGAGATCAATAAACACCATAAAGAGGTTCTTCCTTTCTTCTTATCTCTCCATCAATTGTCGTATTAAGAACATAGTCTCCACGGTAGATCTTCTTAGCATAAATCCAAATTGATTGACAGAAACCTTAGTCCCTATTCTCAAACGCTACTCAATAACTCTCTTTCACAACTTCATTGTATGGCTCATAAGCTTAATGACTACAGGCATCTTATTAATTTGGAGGATCTTGTTAAAAAGATTAGTCAACCAACTTATCGCTACATTCTCTAAGCATCTCTACACTTCAATAGGGACACCATCGGATCCCAAGGCTTCATTAGTTTTCATCTTCTTTAATGCCTCCTAAACTTACCACGCTTTAACTCTACGCACAAACCTTATATTTAAATCATCAAAAGCATCTTCCAAATCCACCTCACTCCTATCGCTCTTTCCATTAAAATATTTGTTAAAATGGTTTGTTAAAATAGCTCATCCACCTTCAATTAAATTCTTCATTTCTTACCAAAAGTATTTGATTTTTATCTTTGATATATCTAACATGTGTCAAGTCTTTACTTTTCTTGTTCCTTGACTTTGCAAATTTATAGATATTTTTTTCTCCTTCTTTGCTCCCAAGTTTTTTTTTTACATATCGGTGAAAACCTTGCCTCTGGCCTTTCGCATAACTTTCTTGGCACTTTTTTTCGTCAATCTAAACTTTTGCAAATTCTCTTCATTAGTACATTTATGTAAACATTTGAAACACTCCTTCTGTTTAATTGCCGCCTGCACCTCTTCATTCCACCACCATGTTTCCTTTGTTTGATGTCCGTTCCCTCTACTTTTTCCTAATACCCCTCTTGTCACTCTCTGAATGCAGTTAAACATCTCTTTCCATATCATATTTACTTCGCCCTCCAATCGCCACGGCCCACGGCCCTTCCTGTAGCATTCTTTCTTTGAATTCTGTTTATTTCTCCTCATGTAACTTCCATCATGTAACTCTGGGGTGTTGAGCACTTCTCTACATTTTCTGTATTTTGTTAAATTGAACCTCTAAGACCACCAACTTATGTTGCGTTTCTATACATTCTCTAGGGTGTACTTTACAATTTACATACGAAGCTCTATCCTCTCTTCTAGCATGGAAGAAATTAATTTGGCTACAATTTTAACCACTACAAAAAGTGATTAGATGTCTCTTTTCCTAAAGAAGATATTTGCCAACATCAGATCATAAGCTAATGTCACATTCAAGATGTATTCACCAACCTCATTTCTAGTCCCATATCCAAAACCTCCATGAACTCTATCAAAACCTCAATTACTTTGACCAACACGTCCATTTAGACTTCCTCCTAATGAATACCTTCTTCTCGTGTGGTATCCCACTTAAAATCTCTTCCAAATCTCCCCAAAATTTGCTCTTCTCGGATGCTTGCAGTCCAACTTGGAGGGCATACACACTAAGGATATTCATAATCAAATCACTCACTACTAGCTTAACTAAAATAATCTTATATCTTGTTCTTTTAACATCAACTCTATCTTTGAAACTTTTATTAATCAGAATCCAAGCTCTATTTATACTTTTTTTCTGCCCGTGTGCCACAGCTTGAATCCGGTGTCTTCCACTTCCTTAGTCTTATCTCTTACCCATTCAGTCTCTTGCAAAGAAGCAATATTCGGGTAATTTTCCAAATTAGATTTTTTTTTTAAATTACCAAAATAGCATTAAAAAAATACTGAATTGGGTGTCGCTCGTCGGCCCATATGCTGAGCAGGGCGCCGCGCGGCCCCAGTCAGCATATAGGCCGCCGAACGAGGCCCAATCAGCCCATTTAATTTTATTTTTTTTAGATTTTGTATTTTTTTTGGTTTTTTAATTATTGATAGTTATTATAATTATTTATTTTTTGAAGCTTATTTTTTATAAGATAATCATCAATCATTAATTAAAAAATTATTAAGATAAATAATTAATATATCCGGAGTGCAGGCGATGCCATCACATTATATTCAAAACCTTGCTGGTGAAAAAGCTGAAGGATTATGATGCAGTGATCCGATGTTTAAAGAGATTCCAACGTATAATAATTAAGGAGATTCATTGGAGAACATTTAATGTCATTGAGAAACTTTCATATTCTTTCATCATGGGGCAATGGATGCCTTTTTAAAACAACTGGAGTATATTGAATTTTGAAAATAAATAAATAAATAAATAATTTAAAGTTGGAACACACTAAGAATGGAAGCTACAACCACCAAATCACTTCACCCGAATGGCAACCAACGGGGCAAAGAGCACAGTTGACAACATCATTTGCTGATTAATTAATCTATACATTCATTAAAAGACGTGATATTAATTTGAGCATGAAAACTGCCTAGATCCCTTTCCCAATGCAAAAGACATGATGTAATGAGTCTGACATGGAAAGAATGAAGGAGGAAAGAGGGAAAGGAGGGTTCATTTGAGATTGAGAAGTGGCATTGGAGGGAGAAAAGGCAAAATTGAGAAAACGGCATTTTTTTGGGGAAAAAGCTCGGCCAAACCGCCTACAACCATTTGCCAATGGATTCGTCTAGAAAAATTATGCAAAATCCACAAAAAAAAAAAAATTCGTCTCAAACGGACACTTGAGCAATGAGATATGCCCTTTCAAATTTTCCCTTCTTTAATCATTTCCACTCTTTTGCCGTGGTTTTAACTATTTTGCTGCGGTTTTTCATTTATCTATTACTGCGATTTCAATCTTTCGTTGCAATTTTAAATAATTACATAAATACAAATTATTTTTTAAATTAATGATTAACGATTATCTTATAAAAAAATAAGCTTCAAAAGATAAATAATTATAATAATTATCAATAATTAAAAAAGCGAAAAAAAATGCAAAATCTTTATAAAAAAAAATGGGCTCATGGGCCTCCCCGCTGGGCTATTAGGTCCCGCTCGGTGGCCCATATGCCGATTAGGGCCGCGCGGTGCCCTGCTCGGCATATAGGCCGCCAAGCGGGGCCCAATCGCACCGATTGGGTGCCACTCGGCAACCCGTATGCCAAGCGGCACCCAATTCGGTTTTTTTTTTTAATGCTATTTTGGTAAAAAAAAAATTTAAAATTCTAATTTGGAAAATTGCCCGCAATATTCACTCTACTTCTAGCAAAAATATCTGCCAACTCCCTCAACTTACCCGTTAAGGTTCCTACGTTCCAACTCCCCAATCGAATCCTTACCCCCCAGGCCTTTCTTACCCCCAACACTTGCCCACAAAAGTGTGAGGATCCTAACTCACTTTTCACCACATCCGGGCACCGATGTGGCACATCACTCTAAGAATGATGGCCCAAGGCTAACTTCCTTACCCCTCACACCCACCTATCTTGACTTACAGATCATAAGAACATCTAGAGTAAGAAATTCTTTTGATGTGTTTGCATTGGGAATCATATCAGATATGGAATTGATGAATACTGGGAAATAGCAATATACAGACAAAGTTTTCAACAGAATATATGGACTCGTGTTAGCTACCAACTGCATGTAGAACCATGAAAGTAATCGCTACTCTGTAGCATCATCCCAGGCAATGCATGGTTCAAATCAACAAACTGTATTAACACTACAATTCTGTTTAGACTGTAATTCCATACAGTATTGAGAAGATAACCCTCCATTCTAGTCATATATCATACAAAATCACAAGCAAAAATAGATCAGCATATTTTTCTCAACTCGTAGTGTCCAATATGAAGTATGCATTCAGTTCCAAAACGTCTTTGCTTCATGCAACAAGTACAATTCTCCCAGTCGATGAGATTATTTTCTTTTTATTTTGACAAAGGATCCACCCTACGAATTTATCTTAGTAATTCTTGCCACCTATATCTTGTATATCAGAATTAAGAAGAATCACTAATTTCACGTCGTTGTTAATGTCTACTATCTTGACAGGAGATTTTAAATGACTAACGCAGGTAAAAACGTTAGGCACAGGAGAGATGAGAAACCAGCATGAAGAAATAAACGGATATTCCTTACTGTTTCAGTGGGGCCCAAAGCATATCCTACGGGACTTCCATCATAAGTTAAAACTTCAGACCCTTTTACCTGAAATTCAATTAGCTTCGTGGCTATTAATAATCACAAAAGCAGTCAGATCCTAGTCATGGCATCTGTCTATACCATTTAACAACTTAGAGAAATAATAGGCAAGTTTGCTTATTCCCTTTCCCAATGCACATTTAGTTATATGAACAACAGCAATTAGCTCAAACGCAACAGAAATATAGAAATAAGCTAAACATGTGTCCTGGCACGAGTTTTTGAAGTACTGTAATTCATTTCCTACAAGCAGGCTTGAATGATGAATTATCACTCAAAGACAGATGCCTATTGTTAGAGATATAAAGAGGGTAGAATGGTCTTTTGGTATCTAGGGTTTATCTTGTATATATATATATATATATATATATGTGGACTTTTATCAATAAACGTCATGTCATTCTCTCTTCTTTCACATGGTATCAGAGCTAAAACCATCGTCTCCATCTTCGTCACCTACGACTCTCCACACATACTAGAACCGAACCTATCAGAGCCGGCGACCCTCTTCCCAGCGTCGCCCAGGGCCGGCAACCATTCCCGACGTCGTCCAGGCCGGGCATCTCTTCCTAACGTCGCCCAGTCCCGGCGACCCTCTTCCTGGCGTCGTCCAAGTCCGGCGTCTCCTTGTTTGTCGTCGCCTGAAGTCATTTAGGCCGGGCGACTCATCTCTGGTGTCTTGTGACTAGATTCTGATCTCCTGATCAAGGTGCGACCTCTTCGTGGTTGAGGCGCATTGCTGTTGAGGTGAGATCTTCTCGTGGGTTTGAATGGGTGGTAGCTAGATATGAGGTAGAATGTTCTGTGTGAATTGGTGGCTCTATGACGTTCGACCCCCTCTTTTTGGTTACTGAGTTGCTGTTAAGGATATTTGCTTGATGAGAACTCTTTGCTGTTGAGTTGTTTCAGTTTGATTGTGGTGAATTCTGGTGTTGGATGTGGTGTTAGAATGGGAACGAATTGATGGTATTGGCTTTTGCTGAATTTGATGGTCTGATTGTGATATTTTGGGGTATTTCGTGGCTGAGTAGGTGAAATTTGGTGGAGTTTTGCTTTTTTTGTGTTTGGGTTATTAAGTTGTTGAGTTGATTTAAAGTGGTCATCCATCATAATGGCTGATCCTCAGAAGAGTGGTACAATCACGACTGAGATTCTTTCCGCTTCATCTTCTCGCATTACTAATAAGAAACTTGAGGGTATTACCAATTTACAGCAATGGAAGCGGCTTTTTAAGTTCGTCTTGACCGGTAGAAATGAGCACATACTTGACTGGAACTAAGCCTGCTGGTGATACAACTTGGGATGTTATTGATTCACGTCTTATGGGTCAACTTTTGAATTTCATGGAGAGTAACATACAAGCTTTGGTAATACGCATTGATACAGTCAAGGAATTATGGGAGTATTTAGATGTATTATATTCTGGCCAGAATAATATCTCCAGGATATATGAACTTTCTCAGGAGTTTCATCGATGTGAGGTCAAGGTGCGTTCCATTGATCAATATTTTGCTGATTTTAATAAAATGTATGAAGAGTTGATTGCTCTTCTTCCTATTTCTTCTAATGCTGAACAAATGTGACTTCAAAGAGAGCAATTAGATGTAGTGAATTTTCTAGGCGGTCTTGGTCCGACATATGATTCTATTCGGTCTCAGATTCTTGGAGGAGAGACTATTGTATCACTTGGAGATACCTATGCTAGAGTTCTTCGGGTATCACGTGATTCTTCTCAGAGCACCACGGCCATGGTTGATAGTTCTGCTCTTGTCTCTCATCATCGAACTGCTGGAGGTAGGGGTGATGAAGGAAATCGTGGAGGATATAATGGTCGTGGTGGTCGAAGTATAGGAATAAGAATAGGTCCAGGACAAAGACCGCCTTATGGACAATCCCAAACTTCTACTGAGAGTTCAAGGATTATTCGAACTTGTCATTATTGTGGAAAACCTGGTCATATTCAGAAATTTTGCTATAAGTTACATGGTAGACCGGGACAACAACAGCAGTTTGCCAATGCTGCATCTGGCACCGACTCTTTCTCCTTACCACAGTCTTCTCAAGGCAATGTAGTGATTATGTCTGATGAGGAATATGCACGGTGCAACCAGTCTCAGATTTCATAGTCACAGGCTGCTTCTTCTTCTTCCATTGCTACTCTAGTCCAGACAGGTAATGCTACTACATGCATTTCAGCTAATTCTCGCCCTTGGGTCATTGATTCGGGGGCATCTGATCATATGTCAGGTATTTCAGGTATATTTTCCTCTCTTACTTCATCGTCATCCACTGTTACTTTAACTAATGATTCATCTTCTCAAGTTCAGGGAGTTGGTACAGTTCATCCGACCCCTTCTTTATCATTATCATCAGTACTTTATATTCCAAAATTCCCTTTCAATCTCATGTCTGTTAGTAAATTAACCAAACACTTTCAGTGTTCAGTGACCTTTTAACCAAACTCTTGTATTTTTCAGGATCTGACTACGAAGAAGACGATTGGTAGAGGACGAGAGACGAGGGGACTATATGTGCTTGAAGATGCTCCTTCCATTGCTTGCCCCAATATCACATCTCTACATCAGATTCACTGTCGTCTTGGACATCCTTCGCTACAGAGTCTTCAGAAATTGGATTCTAGTTTTCAGTCTCTTTCTAGTTTAGAGTGTGAATCATGCCAACTTGGCAAATTGCATCGTGTTTGTTATCCGCCTCGAGTCAATAAAAGAGCAGTGTATCCATTTTCATTAGTTCATTCAGATATCTGGGGTCGTTGTCATTTGGTTTCCAATTTGAGTTTTAGATACTTTGTTACTTTTGTTGATGATTATTCCAGAGTTACTTGGTTATATTTAATGAAAGGTTGTTCAGAATTGTTTTCTATATTTCAAGCCTTCATTTCTGAAATTTATACTCAGTTTGGTGTACGTGTCAAAATTTTGCGGTCGATAATGCTAAAGAATACTTTTCTGCACCCTTTTTTGATTTTATGACTCAACGTGGTATCATTCATGAATCTTCTTGTTTTTATACACCTCAACAAAATGGTGTAGCCGAAAGGAAAAATAGACATTTATTAGAAGTCACCAGGTTCATGTTATTTGAGATGAAGGCTCCTAAAACCTTTTGGTCTGATGCTGTTCTTACTGCATGTTATCTTATTAATCGTATGCCTTCTTCTGTTCTACAAGGAGGTATTCCTTTCTCCACCTCATTTCCAAATCAGCCTTTATTTGCCTTACCACCCCGTACTTTTGGTTGTGTCTGCTTTGTACATGATCATCGACCTAGCGTATCAAAACTTGATTCCAGAGCTATTAGATGTATGTTTTTGGGTTATTCTCGTACCCAAAAAGGCTATTGTTGCTATTCCCAAACCTTGCGGAGATACTTTATAACTGCTGATATTTCATTCTTCGAGTCCACTCCTTATCATGATGTTCCACTCACTGTTTTTGAAATGGATGAAGATTTCCATGTAACTATTATTCGGTCACCTGCTCCAACTGTTTCACTAGTGTCCGCCCAGGAATCTCCTCCTCTCCAGGTTTATACTCGACGCTCTCGAGCAGCCACTGATTCTCCCAATTCTCCTATCACTACCACGTCATCTTCAGCTCCAAATCTACCTTTAGCTGGTCCTCAGGTAATATCTGATCTTGATCTTCCTATTGCCCACTATAAAGGTATACGTGCCTGCAGTCAACACTCCATTGCAAATTTTGTCTCATACACTTTTGTATCTTCTTCTTTTCGGTCCTATTTATCTACTGTTGATCAATATCCTATCCCCAAGTCTGTTGCTGAGGCATTACAAAGTCCTAGCTGGAAGGCAGCTATGAAAGAAGAATTAGAGGCATTACAGGCTAATGAAACTTGGGACTTGGTGCCTCTTCCATCAGGCAAAATTGCCATTGGCTGTCGTTGGGTGTATGCTGTGAAGGTCAATCCCGATGGTTCTCTTGCTCGCCTGAAAGCAAGGCTTGTTGCGAAAGGGTATGCTCAGGTGTATGAGATTGACTGAATATTTTTTCTCCTGTTGCAAAACTTACGTATGTTCATATTTTGATCTCTCTTGCTGCTACATATAATTGGCCCTTGTTTCAGCTTGATGTAAAGAATGCTTTCCTGCATGGTACTCTTGATGAGGAGGTGTATATAGAGCAACCTCCCGAATTTGTCGCTCAGGGGGAGTCTGGTGGACTAGTTTGTAAGTTGAAGAAGTCATTGTATGGTTTGAAGCAGTCTCCACGAGCATGGTTTGGAAGATTCTCTGAAGTTTCACTCTTATTTGGATTGTCTAGATGCGAAAATGATCATTCTTACTTTTATAAACAGTCAGGGAGAGGCGGGATTTTCTTGATTGTATATGTTGATGACATTATCATTACAGGAGATGACTTGCCTGGTATAGCTGAACTAAAAATCTATCTCAAGCAACATTTTCAGACCAAGGACCTAGGAAAATTGAAGTATTTCCTAAGGATTGAGGTGGCACAATCAAAGAAAGGTATCGTCCTATTACAACGGAAGTATGTCTTAGATTTGCTCACTGAGACAGGTATGTTGGGTTCAAAGCCTCTTGATTCACCTATAGAACAGGGAGTTAAATTGGCAGCTAGTGCAGGAGAATTTCTTGATAATCCTAAGAGATATAGAAAACTGATAGGTAAGTTGAATTATCTTACAGTTACTGACCAGACATTGCATTTACAGTCAGTGTGGTAAGTCAATTTCTGTCTTCCCCTCGTACATCTCACTGAGATGCGGTTATTCGAATTTTGAGATACTTGAAGAAGGCTCCAGGGAAAGGATTTGTTTATCAAAGACGACAAAAGAGCAAATTTTATTATTTCAAGATAACAAAGAACACTTATAGGCTTAGGATTAAGCCTAATATATTTACACAAATACCCCCAACTTACTAATATTCTAAAGTAATAAATCTAACACTTCCCCTCAAGTTGGAGCGTACATATCAAAAAGTCCTAACTTATGACAAATATATGAAATTTGTCCACGTCGAAGAGACTTTGTCAAAATGTCTGCTAGTTGATCTTCAGAACGTGTATGCACCAATCGTATGTCTTCACAGTTCACCTTTTCTCGAACAAAATGACAATCCACCTCTATATGCTTCGTTCGCTCATGAAACACTGGATTGTTAGCAATATGAATAGCAGACTGATTATCACAGCACAAAATAGACGATCCGGTCATAGGTAGCCCAATCTCAGCTAACAACATACGAACCCATTGAAGTTCACCTGTAACATTAGCCATAGCACGATACTCGACCTCTGCACTAGATTGAGAAATAATAGACTGCTTCTTACTTTTCCACGATACAAGATTACCACCAAGAAATACACAATATCCCGAAGTAGATCAACGATCCATAGGGCAGCCAGCCCAATCTGCATCAGAATATCCTATCACCTCCAAAGATTCAGGGTTGGAATAACCAGCTATACGAAGATGACCCTAATTATGGAACACAAGTCCTTGACTTGGAGCTCCCTTCAAATATCGAACAATTTGTAGAGCACCTTGCCAATGAGTAATACGAGGAGAGCTCATAAATTGACTCACCACACTGACGGCAAATGAAATATCGGGACGGGTAATGGTCAGAAAATTTAATTTGCCTACTAACCGGCGATACTTCTCTGGATCATGAAGAAGTTCTCCCTGTTCATTGTCAAGCCTCACTCTAGGATCCATAGGAGTGTCACCAGGTTTAGAATCATCTAAGCCAACCTTCTTAAGAATGTCAAGAGTATACTTTCGCTGGGAGAGAGCAATGCTGCCATTAGTTTTATGCCAAGAAAATATCGAAGACGACCTAAGCCTTTAGTGTTAAACTACTTTTGAAGAAACTGCTTGAGTCTTTGTATGCCTTCAACATCGCTTCCTGTGACAATGATATCATCAACATAAATGACAAGAATAACACATCATTTGAAAGTTGACATACTAAATACTGAGTGATCCACACTGCACCGATGCATGCCAAAAGTGACAACCGCATCACTAAATCGGCCAAACTAAGCACGAGGAGATTGCTTAAGTCCATAAAGAGCTTTTCGCAATCGACACACCTTCTCCCCCTGAGCAACAAACCCAGGTGATTGCTCCATATATACTTCCTCATGAAGATCACCATGAAGGAAAGCATTTTTAACATCAAGCTGATGAAGAGTCCACTGAGACCGAACAGCCAAAGAAATAACAATACGAACAGAAGGAATTTTGGCTACTGGAGAAAAAGTTTCATCGTAGTCAACACCATAAGTTTGTGTATAGCCCTTCGCCACAAGACGCGCCTTTAAGCGCTCAACAGAACCATCTGGATGGTGTTTGACAACAAAGACCCAATAAAGATCACCATGAAGGAAAGCATTTTTAACATCAAGCTAATGAAGAGTCCACCGAGACCGAGCAGCCAAAGAAATAACAATACGAACAGAAGGAATTTTGGCTACTGGAGAAAAAGTTTCATCGTAGTCAACACCATAAGTATGTGTATAGCCCTTCGCCACAAGACGCGCCTTTAAGCACTCAACAGAACCATCTGGATGGTGTTTGACAACAAAGACCCAGCGACAACCTACCAATTGTTTATTCGCCGATAATGAAATGAGCTCACCTTGTTATGATGTAGTGCAGCCATCTCCTCCTCCTCCATAGCACGAGCTCAACCTGGATGGGCCAATGCCTCCTAGACACTACTAGGCACAGACACAAAAGCAAGAGATGACACAAAAACAGACATCTAAGGGCTTAAGCTATGATAAGACACAACATTCGAAAGTGGATATCGAGATCGAGTACGGTGGGCAATAGTAAAACTGTCAGAAGACGGTGGAAGAGGATCGGAAGCCTGGACCAGAGATGGTGGTGGAACGTTCGCTGGTGAAGATGTATGACGCCAAATAGAACGAGGGCCACATGTATAAACCTGAAGAGGAGTTGATACTGGTGAGCCTGTATTCGGTGGAGCTGTATCAAAAGTAACAGATGGTGGCTCCGGCTGAGATGTAGGTGCAGAGGGTGGGAAAAGATCCATGGTTAATGGTGTCTCAGGATAAGCATCGCCAAAGAATGCTTGATCCTCAAAGAAAGTCACATCAGAAGAAACATACTCCCGACGACAAGTAGGATTATAACAAACATATTCCTTTTGAGTGCGGGAGTAACTCACAAATATACATTTTTCGGCACGAGGTGATAACTTGTTTA
Source organism: Rhodomyrtus tomentosa (assembly GCA_028455895.1). Lineage (NCBI taxonomy): Eukaryota > Viridiplantae > Streptophyta > Magnoliopsida > Myrtales > Myrtaceae > Rhodomyrtus > Rhodomyrtus tomentosa. The sequence continues at coordinate 5,349,707 of JAPCWY010000011.1, read as the reverse complement.
ATTCAGGAGACAAAGAATGAACAAAACAGACACATCCAAAAATACGAGGGCGAGACCATAAGGGACGATCAGGATGAAGAAGAGCGTAAGGAATAGCTCCTTGCAACACGGAGTACGGAAAACGATTAATAAGATGACATGCTATAAGTAGAGCATACCTCCAGAAGGATTTAGGCATATGATTATGAAGAAGTAGGCAATGAGCAACATCCAACAAATGACGGTTCTTACGTTCAGCAACTCCATTTTGTTGCGAAGTGTGAGCGCAAGAACTCTGATGTAAAATACCATGAGATTTGAGAAGTGGAATAAAAGTAGATGAAGAAAAGTATTCACGAGCATTGTCACTACGCAAACACTTAATAGAACAATCATATTGAGTACGAACTTCATGATAAAACTGGCAAAAAGAATGAAAAACTTCAGTACGATCTTTTATTAAATATAACCAAGTTGTACGAGTACAATCATCAATAAAAGTGACAAAATGGCGAAAACCAAGAGAAGACTCTCGACTAGGGCCCCACACATTGGAGTGAATTAACTCGAATGGATGTAACGCACAACTCGAAACACGAGAGAAAGACTCCCAATGGTGTTTACCTAACTGACACGTTTCACAATTAAACTGAAGACCTGAACTAGACACAAAAGGAAACTGTCAGAGTACATCAGCTGATGGATGACCAAGACGGCAATGTAATCGACAAGGATCATCCACAGCTTTATTATGAACTGTTGTAGCAGTAGCAATAATCTCAGGGTCTAGAATGTACAATCCACAAGTTTCACGTCCACCACCTATTTGACGTCCAGTCTTCCGATCCTGAAGAATACATGAAGACGAAGAAAAGATAATATCGCAATCAAGATCACGAGTAATAGAGCTGACTGATAATAAATTGTAAGGAAAGTGTGGGATATGATAAACAAAAGGTAAAGAGACAGAGGAAATCAATGATACACAACCTATGCCAGTTACTTTGGACTAAGAATCATCTGCTAAGGTGACCGACATAGAGGGAACAGACGAGGTGGACGTGAGAAGACGAGAATCACCAGTCATGTGATGAGTGGCACCCGAATCAATAACCCAAAAACAAGGACCTGTAGTGGACAATAGACATATAGGGTCATCACGCTGTGCTAAAGTAGCGATAGGAGCAGAGACACCACCACTCACTCTGTTGTGCTCTGACTAGCTCATCATATTCTGCACGAGACAACTGTACTGTACCCTGTCCAGAAAAGGATCCAGTAGGAGGAGCCCACGGCTCAGTATCAATAGAAGCATGTAGACCTCGCAGCTCGGGATGGAGGTCATAACAATAATCAACAGTATGCCAAGAAAGCTGGCAATGAGTACAAAAACGGTTCGCTCGACCACCACCACGTCCTCCTCTAGAAGTATCTCTACCACCACCACGTACAACACCTCGGCCTTGAAAACCACGACCACAACCACGGTAAGAACCTTCAGAATTCCATTGTCCACGACCGCTAATACGACCACGAGTCTCTTGACCTCCATGAACCACCGTAGCACTATTATCTAAAATGACTGAAGTCTTGGAACTAGAAGTGTAACGAGCAGCTCGAGAATACACTTCTTCAATAGAAGGAAGAGCGCTCTGAGAGGTAATCTGTTGATGAAGAACACTATGATCTGGACCAAGGCTACGGAGAAAAAGCACGATTACCATATCCGTTTCTCGTTGTTGCATTTGAGTGACTGTGGTAGCAGGTGAAAAGTAAGACCTGAGGCGCTGATACAAAGATACAAAGCAAGCATAATGTTCTGCCAAACTAGCATCACCAATTTTGGCTTCAAATAAAGCCTCCCACATATCACAAACTCGACTCATGTTATTCTGTCCAGAATACAATAAAGCACATTTTGTTCATTCCGCACGGGCTGTAGTACAATCCATGAAAAGATGACGAACAGATTCAGCCATACTTCCCCATAAAAGTGTACGTAAAGTTGCATCTACATACCTCCATTCTTCTAGACTAGCTGAATCTGCAGGTGGTTCGTCTTCAAGCCATCTAGATTGACGATTAGAATAAATAAAAGTTGAAATGGCCATCGACCAAGAAGGGTAATTGGTACCGTCCAACTTGACCAAGGTATTGTGTAAATTTGTCATACTATAATATAGACCAAAAGATCCAGAGCTCGAAGAAATTCTAGCAGGAACTAATCCCGGAACAATAGATGGAGAATTTGATGAATCAGTAGACATCTACACAGACCTTTAATCACTAATCACTAGGAACTTGACTTGTATGCAATCAAGTAAAACACACCACTTATATATCAGTTCTTCGAGTATCCACAAATATCACTTCAAATGCAGACACAACATTCACACTTCTGACACCACATAACTCCAAATGCAGTCAAGTCCAGTACCATATTCAACAATCCCAGCGGCCACACCAACTTCAACCAACTTCAACTCACTGCCCACTAAAAAATTCACTTCCAAATATCACTAAATTCAACCAATTCAGCAAATTCATTCAATCTACGTAACAATAGGCCTCAAAAACTCTCCTGGGTGATGCTGGGAAGAGTCGCTGGGACATCAACGGGAGCTGGCTGGCACTAGGAGAGGTCGCCGAGACTTGAGGACCTCACGATGAGGTTGCCGAAGGGTCGCCGAGGGCTAATCGGCGCTGGGCGAGGTCGCCGAGACCTGGGCGACTCTGGACGAGGTCGCCTGGAGGTCGCCAGGACCTGGTCGACGTCGGATCTGGTCGTCGGAAGGTAGGCAAGGACTAATCGGTGGTGGGCGAGGTCGCCGAGACCTAAGGACCTCACCACGAGGTCGTCGGAAGGTCGCCGAGGGCTAATCGGCACTGGACGAGGTCGCCGAGACCTCGGCGACTCTAGACGAGGTCGTCTGGAGGTCGCTGGGACCTGGTCGACGTCGGATTTGGAGTTCTCAGCCCTCAGCGATGCTGGGTTGAGGTCGTCAGCCCTGGGTCGACGCCGGAATGAGGTTGCCTGGCCTTGCCGGTGAGATCTACGGTGGCTGGCGACTTGGGTTTGTTGAAGGATAGTTGATTTTAGGGTTTAGGTATTAATTGTGGCTCTGATACCATGTTGACGATAAAAGAGCAAATTGTATTACTTCAAAATAACAAAGAACACTTATAGGCTTAGGATTAAGCCTAATACATTTACACAAATACCCCCAACTTGCTAATATTCTAAAGTAATAAATCTAACAATGGTCATAGTAGAGTTGAAGGATTCTCTAATGCTGATTGGGCAGGATCTCCAGATGATAGAAGATCGACTACTGGCTACTGTACCTTGGTTGGAGAAAATCTAGTGTCGTGGAAGAGTAAGAAACAAAGTGTTGTTGCTCGTTCCAGTGCTGAATCAGAATACAGAGCCATGGCACAAGTGACATGTGAATTAATGTGGATTCAGCAGCTTCTGAGTGAATTAAGCTTTAAAGCTTCAGCTCCTATGGTTTTATGGTGTGATAATAAAGCAGCAATACATATAACCTCTAATCCTGTGTTTCATGAGAGAACAAAACACATCGAGGTCGACTGTCACTTTATTCGAGAGAAACTCCAGAGTGGAATGATTCGTCCTACTTATATTGGGACTGGTGAACAACTTGCTGATATTTTTACCAAGCCTTTGGGTAATGGGAGGATAGGATATATTTGTACCAAGTTGGATATGATTGATATTTATGCTCCAACTTGAGGGGGAGTGTTAGAGATATAAAGAGGGTAGAATGGTCTTTTGGTATCTAAGGTTTATCTTGTATATATATATATGAGGACTTTTATCAATAAACGTCATGTCATTCTCTCTCTTCTTTCACACTTATCAAAGATAGTTGCAAGACACCAGAAGAAAAGAGAGATCCTACAGCCAAACACATACCTCATTGCCTTCATGATTAGTGAAGACATAGTCTCTCAAGTTTGCTGCCATCCCAACCTGAGAAATGCAAAGTTTCTTATGTAAACATTACATCAGAATCAGATAAAAGAGGACTTAGATATTAGGGGTCATGTGGGTTAGCTATTGAAGTAATCCCTCCAATGTTTCATCTGGCTATTTTTACTATTTTTTCAACTTTGGCACAGAAGTACTATCACACCTTTTGATATCAAAAGTATTTGCATCCTAGTCCTTTATGCTCATTTTCTGGCCATTGTGCGTTACAATATATCCTCCATTTTAAGGTGGATGCCTTTCCTTACCCAAATTGATGCAACTAAGCAATTTTCCAATACTTTTTTTCAGTTTGTGATATATTAACTCAATCAATAGCAACAACTTGAAAGCGCAATAACCTGGATGTGATCCTTTGACAAAGCAAGCATGAGCTTTTCTTCATCTTGTGTACCGTGGTCATGACCATTACCCTATAGAAAGGAACTAATCAATTGCAATAAACCAGATAATCTGATTAATGCATACAGTACAAGCCGCATCTTTCCCCTAAGAATCAGCTTATGACAGAGGAAGCAATTACGATTCCAATTCAATATCACTCATCCAAAATAGTATGTCAGACCTTAACCAAGATACAGCAGCTTTCTGTCTATGAGGTTATCAACACTGTAAAATACAAGTACAAATTAAAAGTGAAATACGGGGGCACCACATTTCAGCAGTGGAAGAGTCACAAAGAATTAAATCAGACAAATTGACAACATGGCATCAGCCAGTTTGGTTCAGGAAACTGAAGATAACAAGTCATTAACAGAAAGCTCGTAGAGTAAGAATATATTCCATAATTACTTCAGAACCAAAGAAGAGTTCAAGCATTTTTCAGAGAAAGTAGTTCTCCACATCATATCTGTTGGGTTTATTACTTTAGAGTATTAGCAAGTTGAGGGTATATGTGTAATTATCTATGCTTAACCCTAAACCTATAAGTACTCTTTCTTACCTCAGAAATAAGATTGATTGCTTTTTTATCAATAACATGGCCCAGTCCAGCCTTTCGATCCTCTTCCACCGTCTCCTGTCAGTTCCCCCATTGCTTACCGTACTCAGTCTCAGTATCATCTTTCTCATTTTGTTTTTTTGTCATAAATTAAGCCCTCAAATGTCTCTCTTCGTTGTCAAACATCATCCAGATGGTTCAGTTGAGCACTTAAAAGGCGTCTTGTGGCAAAGGGCGATACACAAGCCTATGGTATTGACTATGACAAGACTTTCTCTCTGGTGGCCAAAATTCCTTCCGTCCGCATCATTATTTCCTTGGTTGCTCGTCTCAGTAGACTCTTCATCAGCTTGATGTTAAGAATGCATTCCTTCATGGTGATCTTCATGAAGAAGCCTTTATGGAGCAACCACCTAGGTTTGTTCTCAGGGGTATGTCGATTGCGAAAAGTTCTTTATGGGCTTGAGCAATCTCCTCGTGCTAGGTTTGGCTGCTTCATTAATGCAGTTATTATTTTTGGGATGCATCGATGCAGTGTGGAACACTTAGTATTTAGTATGTCATCTTCAAAAGGGTGTGTTATTCTTGTACAACAACTCAAGCAGTTTCTACAAAAGGAGTTTAAGACTTAGGCCGCTTTGATATTTTCTTGGGATCGAAGTTGCCAATGCTAATGCAGTATTGCTTTCTTCCAGCGGCAGTATACTCTTGACATTCTTAAGGAGATTGGCTTGCATGATGCTAAGCCTAGCGACACACCTATGGACCCTAGAGTGAAACTTGAAAATGAACACGAAGAACTTCTTCATGACCCAGAGAAATATCGTTGGTTAATACATCATCAACAACAACACCTTTATCCCAAACTAGTTGAGGTCGACATGGTTAATAGGCAGGTTGAATTATCTTACCATTACTCGCCTGAATATTTCATTTACTATTAGTGTGGCAAGTCAAGTTATGAGCTCTCCTCATACTACTCATTGGCAAGCCGCTCTACAAATTGTTCGGTATTTGAAGGGAGCTCTGGGTCAAGGACTTGCATTCCATAATCAGGGTCATCTTCGATTAGCCGGTTATTCTACTCCTGAATCTTTGGAGGTGACAGGATATTCTGATGCAGATTGAGCTGATTGCCCTATTGATCGTTGATATACTTCGTGATACCGTGTCTTCCTTGGTGTTATAAAGGTTAAAATAGTATTTGTGGGTTTGTGGGTTTATTATATATGTAGTTCTCTCTGTTGAAGTAATTAATGTTTTTAATAAAATACCTTTTACATGGTATCGAGCATCAAACCTAAATACCCAACGCCGTTCTCCACCACCATCGCCGACCACTATCGTCGTCTACCGTCGAGGTCGCCCAAGTCAGTCGAAGCACACCATCAACCGTCGAAGTTGCCCAAACCAGGCGAAGCCACATCTGGCGTCGTCTGGCATCAGGTAGGCCGATGAGTCCCCGATCCGACGTCTCCCAACGTCGGCTAGGCTGGGGATGCCCAGATTCATCGTCGCCTAGCCTGGCGAGTTTGGTATCTGGGCTCATCACCATCGCCATCCTCGTCGTCGTCCTCCTCGTCACCGTCGTCGTCGTCTTCTCCGCCATCCTCTTCCTCATCTCCACTGGAAACCACAACTTCCTCCTCCTCATCCTTCTCAACGTACTGTATCTCTTCCTCCACGAGCTTCATCTTTCTCCGAAAAAAAAAAAAAAAAAAAAAAGCTCGCTGGAAACTTTCTCGGGAAAATGTTCGTCGTCGTCCTCTTCGAATGTTCTTTTTTGCCTTGCTTGCATTCAATCTTCGCATCTTTCCCTAGCAATTGAAGATCAAGGAAGCAGTTAGTGTACTGCGACCTCACTTGCTTACTTCGATTAGCGTCGTCGATGCAGTTCATGGGTTGGAAGACATGAGAAAATCGGTGTCTGGTCCAAGTGTCTTCTTTTTGTGTGGATCTCTCTCGTGAATTGTCCCTGTGAGCTCTCTGTGGCCTTTGGTTTTCCTTCCTTTTTCTTCAATTTGTTCTCTAGGGCCGTGAAGTCAGTAGAGTGGCATTATTGGAGAATTTTGTGTGAGAGGTTGAAAGGGAAGTATTGAGTTGGTGATCAGTAGTGTAGTGGAAGTCTAGTAGAAGTGTCTGATTATAGTAGATAAGAACAAAGGAGTTGTTGCTGAGGTCTTAACAGCACCTTCTAGTCGTTTGACAGAGGACAAATTAGCTGGGGTCACCAACTTTCAGCATTGGAAGAGGATTGTAACGGTAGCATTAACGAGGAGAGAACAACACCATTTGACGGGTGAACGAACCGATAATGATACTAAATGGGATACTATGGATGCTAGAATACTTGGACAGATGTGGAATAGTATGAAATCTTATGTGGTTGCGGTGGTTACACATGTCATTACGGTTAAAGAGTTGTGGGATTATTTGAATGTTCTCTATTCTGGAGAAAACAATCTATCAAGGATTTATGAAGTTTCCCAGGAGTTCTTTAGAGCTGACAGAAAAGGTCGGCCCCTTAATCAGTTTTTTGCTGATTTTAAACAAATGTACAAGGAACTTATTCTTTTGCCAATTACTGCTGATGTTAAGAAGATGCGACCAGCTCCAGACTCGTCAGCATGTGGAACCCCTTGCAAACGTATCCCAACCTATCTCGTCTTCTTCGTCTTCGGAACCTGAGGTACGTCACTCTCATACTGACCTTGATATTCCTATTGCCCATCGCAAAGGAATTAGTAATTGTACGAAATACCCTATTACCCAGTTTGTCTCCTATTCTGGTCTATCTACCTCTTGTCAAGCTCATCTAATGACCATTGATACACATCCTATTCCTACCACTGTTGCTGAAGCATTATCTAGTCTAGGCTGGAAGAAAGCTATGGAAGAGGAATTACTGGCACTGGACCAAAACCAAACTTGGGATATGGTTCCTTTACCTGTAGGGAAGACGGCCATTGGATGTAAGTGGGTGTTTACCGTTAAGGTTAATCCTGACGGCTCCCTAGCTCGTCTCAAAGCTAGATTGGTTGTTAAAGGTTATGCACAGGCATATGGAGTTGATTATGGTGATACAGTTTCTCCTGTGGCTAAGGCTAAGATGACTTCTATTCGTCTTTTACTTTCTTTGGCTGCTTCTGCTAGTTGGCCTATGTTTCAGCTCGATGTTAAAAATGCCTTTCTTCATGGAGAGTTACAGGAAGAGGTCTACGTAGAGCAACCACCTGGTTTTGTTGCTCAGGGGGAGTCTAGTAATGTTGTGTGTCGCTTAAAAAAATCTTTGTATGGTTTGAAACAGTCTCCCAAGGCGTGGTTTGGGAAGTTTTCTGAGGCAGTACTCCAGTTTGGACTCTATCAATGCATTGGAGATCATTCGATGTTTTACCGGGTTTCTGGAGCTGGTCGGATATTTCTCATAGTATATATGGATGATAATGTCATAACTGGAGATGATTCTGCAGGTATCAAGGAGCTGAAACTGTATCTGCAACAACAGTTTCATACAAAAGATTTGGGATATCTTAGATATTTCTTGGGTATTGAAGTGGCACGAGCAAAGAAAGGTATTCATATCTCTCAACAGAAGAATATTCTGAATTTAATTACTGAGACAGGTATGCTAGGAGCTAAACCATTGGATGCACCAATCGAAGGTGGCTTGAAATTGATGGCAAATGATGATGAACTGTTAGATGATCCAGAAAGATATCGAAGACTTGTTGTAAAGCTAAATTATTTAACTATCACTTGGCCTGATATTTCCTTTTCAGTGAGTGTTGTGAGTCAGTTTATGTCTTCTCCTCATACCTCACATTGGGATGCTGTAATCAGAATTCTGAGATACTTGAAGAAAGCCCCAGGTCGTGGTCTTGTTTATAGGGATCACGGTCATGGAAGAGTGGAAGCCTTCTCAGATGCCGATTGGGCAGGATCTCCTATGGATAGAAGATCTACATCAGGTTATTGCACATTTGCGCGAGGAAACCTAGTATCTTGGAGAAGAAACAAAGCGTTGTGGCTAGATCAAGTGCAGAATCAGATTACAGGGCTATGGCTCAAGCTACTTGTGAGTTAATTTGGATGCGCCAGTTATTAGTTGAACTCAGATTCAAAGATCCTGCACCAATGGAGTTGTGGTGCGATAATCAAGCGGCTATCCATATTGCTTCTAATCCAGTATTCCATGAGCGTACCAAGCATATTAAAGTTGATTGTCATCTTGTCCATGAGAAGCTTCAAGCTAAGATTATCTCTATTAGTTACATTAGGACTGGTGAACAACTTGCTGATATTTTCACCAAATCTTTAGGGAGTAGTAGGGTTGAGTATATTTGTAACAAGCTAGGCATGCTTAATATCCATGCTCCAACTTGAGGGGGAGTGTTATAAAGGGTAAAATAGTATTTGTGGGTTTGTGGGTTTATTATATATGTAGTTCTCTCTGTTGAAGTAATTAATGTTTTTAATAAAATACCTTTTACACTTGGTAATCTTGTGTCGTGGAAAAGTAAGAAGCAGTCTGTGATTTCTCAATCTAGTGGCAGAGGCTTGAGTATCGCGCTATGGCTAACGTTACATGTGAACTTCAATGAGTTCGTATGTTGTTAGCTGAGATTAGACTGCCTATGACTGGACCATCTAATTTCTGTTGTGATAATCAGTCTACTATTCATATTGCTAGCAATCCAGTGTTTCACGAGCAAATGAAACATATAGAGGTGGATTGTCATTTTGTTCGGGAAAAGGTGAATTGTGGAGACATACAGTTAGTGCACACGCGTTCTAAAGAGCAACTAGCAGACATTTTCACAACATCTCTTTGACGTGGACAATTTTCATATATTTATAATAAATTAGGACTTTTTGATATGTACACTTCAACTTGAGAGGGAGTGTTGGGTTTATTGCTTTAGAGTATTAGCAAGTTGGGGGGATGAGTGTAATTATCTAGGCTTAACCCTAAGCTTATAAGTACTCTTTCTTATTTCAGAAATAAGACTGATTGCTCTTTTATCAATAACAATATCATTATCCCTTATTTGTGTCATTTAGATGAGTTCTATAAACATATAGTCTCCCTCCACATAATAACTTAAACTTTTGGAATAAACATTCTAACATGGTAACAGAGTTAGGTTTTACCCTAGATTTATTTCGCGCATGTGGCTCTCTATTTGTCAATTCCACATCCCATTTTCATTGCAAGTAATCCCACATTGCTTATGTAACGAGGTTTAAATAGGCCATACATATAGTTTCCCTCTATAGAATAGCATACAAGCTTAACAAGATAGAATTAACATCAAGAAGAACTCATGTCCAAATTGAGAACACTGCTCAATATCTACCTGCAGGTATAGACCAGTTGCAAATCCTTGCTGAAGAGGATGACCAAATGGAGATCCTCCAAGAATTGCATCTCGAACTCGATCATTAAAGCTGAATCACATTGCCAGATGATTAGTAATTGATACTAGATGTCTGCATCTAGTCACAGATGCTTCTGCCTCCCTTATGTAGTTTGTGCACGTATACATCAATGGCTACACGTACATCAACATATTTATAGACAATGTAAAGTATTACTACCTCCCAATTCCAGTTCCACAAAGATTGAATTGACAAGCATTAATGCCCCTTCCATTTTTGGAAACTTCACCAAAGTCCCATCCTTCACCGTATCTAGTTGATGAAAGCATGTAATGTTGTTAAATAACACAGTCGAAACCACTAGCAGAGAGGAAACAAGTTTGTAACGTGAAATAATACCAATTCACAGTTTAATGAAACTCCAAACTTACATATATATACAAGAACCGTCAACTCCATCCCTTTCTTTTGATAGTCCGTGGAGTGCAGCTTTGACCTTGAGCTGAAAAGAAGCAGATTGGTCGTCGGTTTAAATCTTGTACAATAACATACATACTGCTGGAAAAATGTGCAAAATTAGTTCATATCTAGTAGTTGCAGTCAGTCTTAGGACGGAGTGGAGGAAATCTATTAGTATTGTAGAGGGGCAGAATTCCCATATTCATGACTGTCCTTTTTAGTCATTTCCCTATATATATATATATTTATTTATTTATTTATTTATTTATTTATTTATTTTATCTCTCTTCCCTCGATCGGTCCTACTTTTAGTTTATTTTTTTTTATTTTATGAATCTTTAGGGTTCATCGACCGCTGACCCCAATTAGTTTGGGATAAAGATGTTGTTGGTGTTGATGTCGATCTAGTAGTTGCAGCCAGCACATGAGATGAGTACTGAACAAGCAATGTGTTATATGATTGATAATAATACTTATGGCACCTTTTTTTGGTGATTCTAAATGAAAAATTACAAGAAGGATGTATCAGATTCACATCTTACACAGTGAATGCCTCCTGATGAATGCTCCAAAGCTACCACAACCTTATTTAGTGAACTCACTAAGCCTGCCACTTTCCTTGCGAGTGGCATATCCCATATCCATTCTCGCTCTATACCATGACCCATTGAACTACACATTCTAGGCAACTATGGGCATCTCTTAGCATGGTTACTCATTACTCTCGCTTATAATGTGGTCTCTCTTGACACACATCCGGCTCAGCAGTACGCAGGTAACACCTGATAGCTGCATGTTCGAAGCAATGTGAAATTATAGTTCATTTGAAACACATACCCAACTGAGCTAAGCCAGAGAGGTCCTTAAGTAATTCATCAAATAAGAAAAAGGACAGAACCAGTGCAGTTGGCATATATTCTCAAAAAAATCCTTTATACACTTTATAAACGGGGACCAGAAAGTATGTGAAGAGGAATGGAGATGCAAAGTGGCATACCATTGTCCGTTTCATAATGTGACCCATGAGGTCAAAGCGGAACCCATCAACCTAATAAAAGAGGAATAATATCAAATGTCTGCAACAAGCTGGAGAGGACGTGATGTAAGAAATTCTAACCTAGGCTTACAAGACCACTAAATGCGATTGTAGGAAAAAATGATTCATTGCAACCAAAAGTTGCAACTGAGAAACTGTCACCAGAGTTCTACATGATAGTCAGTCACAACTTGTCACCTTATAATCAACTGCCCAGCATAGAAGATCATCAACAATCAACCTCTCCATCATGAAATGCTCGCTGGCCGTGTTGTTGATGCATGTACTATGCTCAATAAAACCATCAGCATTCCTCCTCAGGTAGTAACCAGGAACAATCTGAAAAAAAAAATCAGCATGGCAAAGAGTTCACCCAGAAATATAAGAGACTTCTTTGTAATCTGAAGTTTAATGCTCATAACAGACCATTTAAGGCTTGAGACACTGTTCAAGAGGTGTGAATATGACAAAACTACCTTATCGAGAACAGAATTCTCATCAAATGGTCCACTTGCATGCAAATGATTGTAGACAACATCCATTACAACTCGAAGGCTTATATTGTTGAGTGCCTGCAATTAGCAACTAATCATATGCAGAAGAAAACCATCAAAGTGAGTCTTTTACTATTCACATTATCATCTCCATCATATAAATGATCTACTTATGACACTGAAGCATGGACTTTATATCAGTATACAAAGAAGATCCAATTTTCAGACCTGAACCATCCTTCTGAACTGCACCGTACGGGAGGTACCATTGGGGTTACTGGCATAGCTTCCTTTTGGAACACCCCATAGAACAGGATTGTACCTGCACATTATTCATACAAGTAAAACAATGTTTATCACTTGGTAGTAAGATTTAAAGGAGAATCCAGTAGTTGGAAACTTAAGTTGCAACCAGAAGGAGTATAAGTTATTCTTGGAGATGAGAAGAATGGAAGGAACTGGGAAAAGAATATCCTATTTTTCTTATTCGGTCGCTCAAAAGAAGCTTAAGGAAAGGATGACGAATTAGGGGGCGTCACCAGCAATCCTGTTTTATTCTACCACGGGAAGAGCTGCTCTGTTCTTGCCTACACATGTTGTGGGATAAAAACTCCTTGCGGGGGTAAAGCAGCACCCCCACAACCGTACCTGGGTAAGGCTGTGGTAATTACATGAAAATGGATTTGAACTCGGCACCCAAAGGTGGGATTTAAGTAGCACCATCACTGAAAGCATCACCCCATGGAGCAATTGCGAGAGGTGAGGATTGACACCCTCCTCAGGCAGTTCCCGGGGGGGGGGGGAGCTTGACAACTTAGGGCCTGCATGATAACACTTCCAGAAGTCAATTTCTCTGCTAGAAAATTCGTTTGGTAAAAAAACTTCCGAAGTAGAAATCCGTTTGATAAAAAAAATTGACTTCTGATAGGATTTTTCACTTGTGATAGGATTTTTTGCCAATTTTGAGAAGTAAAAAATTTTAACTTCTCACCTCCAGAATCACTTCACTTCTTGGACCGCACCCGCCTCCGCTGACCACCGCCGCTGCGACCACTGACCTCCGCCGCTGCGACCGCTGACCTCCGCCGCCAACTACGTTGACCGCCGCCGCCGCCGAAGATTTAGTTAATATGTTTCAAAAATAGAAATTTTCAACAGCTACCAAATGAAATTCTCTGATGAGAAGTCCATATGAAGCAAAAGTAGAAAAATCAACTTCTGCTTTTAAGGAAAAATAGAGAAATCAACTTCTAACCAGAAGTTAATTTCTGGTAGGGAAGTGTTACCATGCGCGCCCTTAACTACCAATGATTTATTTTGAAAGTACACAATTTGATCCTTGTTATTGGTATTTCACAAAACGTATATTTCTTCAATATGGAGAACAACATATATAATAAACCCACAAAGACTATTTTACTCTTTATAACACTCCCCCTAAAGCTGGAGCAAGGATATTAAGCATGCCCAACTTGTTACAAATATACTCAACCCTACTACTCCCTAGAGATTTGGTGAAAATATCAACAAGTTGTTTACCAGTCCTAATGTAACTAGTAGAGATAATCCTACCTTGAAGCTTCTCACAGACAAGATGACAATCAACTTCAATATGCTTGGTACGCTCATGGAATATTGGATTAGAAGCAATATGGATAACCGCTTGATTATCGCACCACAACTCCATTGGTGCAGGATCTCTGAATCTGAGTTCAACTAATAACTAGCGCATCCAAATTAACTCACAAGTAGCTTGAGCCATAGCTCTGTATTATGATTCTGCCCTTGATCTAACCACAACACTTTGCTTCTTACTTCTCCAAGATACTAGGTTTCCTCCCACAAATGTGCAATAACCTGATGTAGATCTTCTATCCATAGGACATCCTGCCCAATCGACATCTGAGAAGGCTTCCACTCTTCTATCACCGTGATCCCTATAAACATGACCACGACCTAGGGCTTTCTTCAAGTATCTCAGAATTTTGATTACAGCATCTCAATGTGAGGTACAAGGAGAAGACATAAACTAACTCACAACACTCACTGAAAAGGAAATATTAAGCCGAATGACAGTTAAATAATTTAGCTTTCCAACAAGTCTTCGATATCTTTCTGGATCATCTAACAGTTCGCCATCATCTGCCATCAATTTCAAGCCACCTTCCATTGGTGCATCTAATGGTTTAGCTCCAGCATACCTGTCTCAGTAAGTAAATCCAAAACATAATTCCGTTGAGAGATATGGATACCTTTCATTGCTCGTGCCACTTCAATACCCAAGAAATATCAAAGATATCCCAAATCTTTTGTATGAAACTGTTGTTGCAGATACAGTTTTAGCTCCTTGATACCCGCAGAATCATCTCCAGTTATGGCAATATCATCCACATATGCTATGAGAAATATCCGACCAGCTCCAAAAACCCGGTAAAACATCGAATGATCCCCAGTGCATCGATAAAGTCCAAACTGGAGTACCACCTCAGAAAACTTCCCAAACCATGCCCTGGGAGACTGTTTCAAACAATACAAAGATTTTTTTAAGCGACACATAACATTACTAGACTCCCCCTAAGCAACAAAACTAGGTGGTTGCTCTACGTAGACCTCTTCCTATAACTCTTCATGAAGAAAGGCATTTTTAACATCAAGCTGAAACGTAGGCCAACCAGCAGAAGCAGCCAAAGAAAGTAAAAGACGAATAGAAGTCATCTTAGCCACAGGAGAAAATGTATCACCATAATCAACTGCATATACCTGTGCATACCCTTTAGCAACCAATCTGGCTTTGAGACGAGCTAGGGAACCGTCAGGATTAACCTTAACGGTAAACACCCACTTACATCCAATGGCGGTCTTCCCTGCAAGTAAAGGAACCATATCCCAAGTTTGGTTTTGGTCAAGTGCCAGCAATTCCTCTTCCATAGCTTTCTTCCAGCCTGGACTAGATAATGCTTCGGCAACAGTGGCAAGAATAGGATGTGAATCAATGATCATTAGACGAGCCTGACAAGAGGTAGATAGACCAGAATAGGAGACAAACTAGGCAATAGGGTATTTCATACAACTACTAATTCCTTTGGGATGGTAATAGGAATATCAAGATCAGTATGAGAATGACGTACCTCAAGTTCCGAAGATGAAGAAGACGAGATAGGTTGGGATACGTCTGCAAGGGGCTCCACATGCTGACGAGGCCGTCTACTGTAAGCATGCTGAAGAGGTGGATGAGGAGGCGGAGATTCCGAAGTGGATGAAGATTCCATAATAACATATGTCAAAGAATCATCATCCACTATAGGAGGCACCATTGGAATATCAGAATGAATAGTAGACTCAAAGAAAGAGACATCTGTAGTAGTGAAGTACTTCTGTAGAGAGGGACAATAGCATCGATAACCCTTTTGGGTGCGAGAATACCCCACAAAAATGCATTTAAGAGATCGAGGATCAAGTTTAGAAAGTCCTGGACGATGATCTCAAATATAACAAACATAACCGAATATGCGAGGTGGCAAATGAAACAAGGGATCAGAAGGAAAAAAAAGAGAGTGAGGAATCAAATCCTTAAGAACAGAGGATGGCATGCGATTGATAAGATAACACGCAGTCAAAACTGCGTCAGCCCAAAGGGATTTATCTGTCTTCATTTCAAACATCAAAAATCGAGTCACTTCTACAAATGACGATTCTTTCTTTCAGCGACACCATTTTGTTGTGGTGTATCCGAACAAGAGGATTGATGAAGAATGCCCCGTTGAATCATAAAATCAGAGAATGCCTTAGAAAAATACTCTTTTGCATTATCACTTCGAAGAATACGAACGGTAGTAGAAAACTGAGTCTGTACTTCGTTAACAAATGAACAAAAAATAGAAAATAACTCGGAACGACTTTTCATTAGATATAACCAAGTGGCTCTTGAATAGTCATCTACAAAAGTAACAAAGTACTTAAACCCAACTTAGAAGTGACAAGACATGGACCCCAAACATCAGAATGAACTAGAGCAACAGGCTGAGAAGCCTGTTTATTGACTCGTTGACTATAACTAACACGGTGCAATTTTCCAAACTGACACGACTCACACTCAATACGAGATAAAGAATGAAAACGTGAATCTAACTTCTTCAAATTTCCTAAGGAGGGATGTCCCAAGCGACAATGAACTTGATGTGGAGAGATTGCTGAACAAGCGGCACTAGTAATATTTTCAAACACATAGAGCCTCCTTAACAAACGTCCTCTACCAATCGTCTTCGTCGTCTTCAAATCCTGAAAAACACAGGAATCATGATGAAAGGTTATAGAACAATTATATTCTTTGGTAAGGCGACCGACAGACAAAAGATTAAACGGAAAATTTGGAAGGTACATAACAGAAGATAAAGACAAGGAGGACGTCAAAGGGATTGAGCCTATGCCTTTTACTGTGGATATGGAGCCGTCAGCTAATGTGACATTAGACACAGACTCATGAAAGGTGGAAAATATACCTGAAGATCCAGTCATGTGATCAGTCGCTCTTAAATCAATGATCCAAGAGCGAGAGGTGGATGAGAGACACGCTGTTGCATTACCTGTCTGAGCGAAGGTAGCTGTCAAGGAGGAAACTGGTTGAGATATCTGGAACTGATTATACCTAGCAAGTTCTTCTTCGGACATTTTGATCAATGTTCCTCCTTCAGAGGAATTAGTAAAGACAACAGACTCCGTTGCATTAGCCACATTCGCAGCAGCAGATTGGGAGGGCCATCCATGAAGTTTATAACAAAAACGCTCGATATGTCCAGGCATCCCACAATAGTGGTAGGTTCGTGCAGGTGATGTATTATTACCTATATCACCAGAGGTACTACTGTATGACTGCGATTGGCCTCTTATAAATCCACGACCACTACTACTACTACTAAAGCCACAACCACTACGACCAACACCACGACCTCGACCACCATCGCAGTTCCCGTGCACAGCTAATGCAGAGCTATCACCTGTGGAGGATGTATCTCTAGATGATTCACGTGAAACTCTTGAGACCCGAGAAAATGTCTCAGTCAATGAGGCCACAATGTCTCCTCCAAGAACTTGTGATCGAACTGCTTCAAACTCTGGTCCTAGTGCTCCCAAAAAACCCATAACGGCTAACTGTTCTCGCTGCTCCCGCATCTTCTTAACATCAGTAGTAATTGGCAAAAGAAGATTAAGTTCCTCGTACATTTGTTTAAAATCAGCAAAAAACTGATTAAGAGGCCAACATTTTCTGTCAGCTCTAAAGAACTCCTAGGAAACCTCATAGATCCTTAATAGATTGTTTTTGCCAGAATAGAGAACATTCAAATAATCCCACAACTCTTTAACCGGAGTGACATGTGTAACCACTGCAACCACATGAGATTCCATACAATTCCACATCTGTCCAAGTATTCTAGCATCCATAGTATTCCATTTAGTATCATTATCGGTTCGTTTACCTGTCAAATGGTGTTGTTGTTCTCTCCCCGTTAATGCTACGGTTACAATCCTCTTCCAATGCTGAAAGTTGGTGACCCCAGCTAATTTGTCCTCTGTCAAACGACTAGAAGGTGCAGTTACGACCTCAGCAACAACTCCTTTGTTCTTATCTGCCATAATAAGACACTTCTACTAGATTTCCACCACACTACTGATCACCAACTCAATACTTCCCTTTCAACCTCTCACAAAAAAGACAGTTCTGCAATCAAACCATCCACCAACAACATTCAACACAATCAACCAGATTCAACCCAATCAACCAGACAACATTCAACCCACAATACTCTGCAATCACGATCAGTCTCCAAACTACATAAACTTAAAGAAAATTTCTCAATTCTCGGTACATCAGATTCACAGAGACATTACTCTTGGTAAAGGACACTTCAAACAGCAACGTCGGGCTTGGATGTCGCCTTTCAGGGATTTGTCAGGCCTGCAACAGGGTCACCGGAGCTGGGTCATGTCAGGCGACGCCTGGCAGGGGATCGTCGGGCCTCGGCGAAGTCAGGCAAAGGATCGCTAGGCCTCGACGACGTCGGGCAACACCTAGAAGGGGGTCGCCTAGCCTCAGCGACGTCGGGCGACGCCTAGCAAGGGTCGTCGGGCGTCCACGACGTCAGGTGACTTCTGATAGAGGGTCGCCGGGTCTGGATCTGAGGTTCGACGCTTAATAGGGGGTCACCGGACCTGGATCTAGGTTCACCGAGTCTCCGATGAGTTGACGGCGGTCGAGGATGGATGGTCGACGGAGGTTAGCTATTTAGGTTTAGGATTAGGAAGCTCTAATACCATGTTATTGGTATTTCACAAAACGTATATTTCTTCAATATGGAGAACAACATATATAATAAACCCACAAAGGCTATTTTACCCTTTATAACAATCTTCATGGTACTTCTCATTTCGCTACATTTTTGCCCACTTCTCGAAGGACCTCTAAAGGCACGCGTGGTAACACTTCTCTACCATAAATCAACTTATGGAAAAGTTGATTTCTCTACTTCTCCTCAAAAGTAGAAGTTGATTTTTCTACTTCTGCTCCAGATTGACTTCTGATCAAAGAAATTCGTTTGGTAACGGTTGAAAATTTCTACTTTTGAAACATTATTAACAAAATCTTCGGCAGTGGTGATAGTTGGCGCTCGGCAGGCGGGCAAGCGGCGGCGATCGATGGGCGGAGGCGGGTGTGGTCCAAAAAGTGATTTCGGAGCCGAGGAGTGAATTTTTTGTTTCTCAAAATTGGGAAAAAATCCTATCAGAAGTAAAAAATCCTACCATAAGTCAATTTTTTTACCAAATGATTTCTACTTCGAAAGTATTTTTACCAAACAGATTTCACTGCCAGATTGGCTTCTAGTAGAGAAATTGAGAAGTAGAAGTATTATCATGCAAGCTCTAAACCTACTATGAGGGTTCCCTTCCCTCCTATTTCCTTTCTCTATCGAAATTGCCACACAACAAACTGTTTCCTCTGCTCTTTATCATTTCACTCTCCAAAGAAATATGGCTAAATCCGATAGAATTGCAAAAGAAAAACGGAAAGTATGTTGCCCACCAAGCCAAGGACACAACATTCCGGTGCCTATCAGTTTAATCACAAGCAGCATTCAATGCAAACCCTCTCTCACAATCATCCTACCACAAGCAAGCACGCCCCCCCCCCCCCCCCTCCCCCCCAAAAAAAAAATTAATAATAATAATAATAAAACAACAACAACAACCCATCCCAACTTACCAAAAAAAAAAAAAAACAACAAAAAACCCATCCCAAAAACCCCCTCTTCCTCTTCCTGGAGCGAGGCTGATCCACCTAATATTGATATCAGCTCTTTTCTAGGAGATCATCAACCCCAACATTATTAGCATGGGAGCCCTTTAGGATCTACTCCGGCATTTAGATGTACCAATATTGGTAAAGATACATGTGCTTGATGCCCCGCCCAAGAAAGAGACTCAAGTCCTAGTAGCCCTGTTAAATGGTGATTCAACATAGCTTACCCCCAATTATAGCCATCTTCATTTTGGATTGCTGTGATCTGAAATTGCTGCTCATCTGAGTCAGGGGGTAATATTTCCAGCTTCTTGACATCTGCAAAACCCTTTTATGTCAAGAAAAGGATGATGCGACATAAGAAAAATTAAGGTTATTCAAGTGCAAGAGCAGATATGCTCAATTTGTTCGTCTTAGAATTGAACTGTCTCACAAATTTCAAAGAGCAAAATATGGTGGTGACAAAGATAGTAATTCGACCTACACTGACATGGTAGATTAAGCTGCTTGAAAGATCAAGTATGAGAAGGGAAGAGAACATTATACAATATGGTCGGATTCCCACCGAGAAACCCTTTTACTTGATATGCTTTCACACTTTACTACACTCAAATCTATTTTTCTGAGTAGGTACAGGTGGGGCATGATTTGGGATGAGAAATTACTACGAGTAAAAATAAGATCTTACCAGCAAACTTCCATTTCTCTTTCTCATCATCCACACCAGCAAACTGGTAAGTCGGCAGGAGATGGACATGTGTGATGCCAGCATCTGATAACTTCTTTAAGTGCTGCACACCAGCTGACTCCTTTCATAGCCAAAAGCAATGAGCACTAGCGAAATCAGTTAATCCATTTCACTTTGACTCGGTAATGACACAGAGTCTCATTCACAATCAACTATTAGGAAAAATACAACGGAGATGTTCGTTCTACCAATTCTTGGCTTAAACCCACTGGAAGAACATTAGCACCAGCATTCAAATCAAAATATACTAATTAGGCTCCTTATCTCTCTTTAAAGAATATAGATGACTGCCCCAAAATAGATTATAAACAGTGACTGCATCAGTTTCTTCACAAGAGTCAAGGCTCTCCAGATGGGCTAGGCGAGAAGTTCGTGGCAAAGAAAATGATTGCTATAAGGGCTAGCAGCAATAAAGAACCAGCGGTTTAAGGAACCAGAGCATGGTTGAGATTCAAGGACCCCGTAGATTCTAGAGAAAGAATGCAGTCAGAGGCACAGGGACCCCAAAACCTCCTCAAATGCAGTCAGGGGCACGGGGACCCCAAAACCTCCTCAACTTGATTGTCGGCCAAACAGAGAAGTCTGGGACAAAATACTTGCATAAAACAGTGAAAAGGTTTCTGGGCTTTGGACTATGTGAAGCAACAATCTAATTAAACAAAGTAAAACATATCATCTAGGGTGCAAATGCATTTTAATTGCCAATGTTCCTTCCATTCAGTGCCCATCAATCCTAGTTAATTTTGAACTGCACAAAGAACCTCCGTGGATGCAATCCAAGTAGTCTATAAAAAATTATGCCCTACTGTATTAGCTGTAACAAAGTAAAAAGCATTGAAAGAAGAAAGGACAAATTATATTACAAGAAGTCACCTGCAAAGTGAACGCCTCATAACCACCACGAACGTCAGGGGGAACTGTACCATCATTGGCACTGCAATGGCAATAGACCAAACCGAGATGAGCAGAAGCACTGGCAAAAACTGCAGTAAAGTATATGAGGAAGACAGCAGACAAAATAGATAACACAGGTAAAAACAGCCATATTACAATACAAAATACCAACTATTGTCTTACCCCCAAAAAAAAAAAAAATTAACCAACTATCAGAATTTCCAACATATCTGGATGAGGTTGTCATGAACCATATACAATGAATGCACCACTTGGACATGTCATCAGGAATGTCATCAAGCACAAAATTGACAATTATTAAGCTTGAAAGAAGATGAAGCAGTCTCACGGCGCAAGTAAGGTAGAGCACAGAACAGCACGTTCAAGCAATAGTTCAAGCAATAATTCTCTCACACGCAAGATTTTACAAGTGATACTTAATACTTTAAAAAGCCAAAGTATAATGAAACAACTTAAGGCAATATGATGAGCCTTACTGAGAGGAGAAAACAGTGGAAAGTTTTGAACCAACCTGAAATCCCTTATGTGCAACTCATAAATACTGATGTCAGCAAAGGATTTAATGCGGGGCTTCTCGTCTGCCAATTTATCCCATTCTTCAGGTTTTAGAGCTTCAGAATTGAGATTCACCAGTAATGTCCGCCGACCATCTGATGATAGACTGTATTAACAGCCAAAGATTGTTATTGTCACATTCCAAAACATGAACATCAACAACACCTTTATCCCAAACTAGTTGGGATCGGCAATTGTCACATTCCAAAGAAGAATTTAAAATTTATAATGCTATCTTCAGACTGAAACTACATGTTGATGGAATCTACGCAGGCCCAACAAAAGGAAACAGCCAGCATACCCTCTGGAATAAGGATCATTTGCAGAGCATTTTTCAACTTGCAAGGTGGTCCAGTGGTAAACGCAGACTTCATACACATAGTAGCATCCTTCCCAATCTTTGGGCCCTTTAGCAGTCCAGACACCTTCAACCTCCTCTAGGGGCACAATTTCAAATGGATCCCCACCCAATGGTTCCCTATAAAGAAAAGCTCGTACTATCTACTCTAGAAAGCAAACAGGAGGAAATAAGAAAACACCTTAGCACCAAATCAAACTTCAATTACACATCAAACATGACAAATACTTCAAGATGGACATACCTGAGCTGTCGGAGCCCAAAGGTAAAGAGAGATAGCTTCTTCTGAGAAAACTGCTCCTAGAGGACCGGTGTAAGCAAATAACTCATCAAGGACACCAGGTAACTGCAAACCAGTGGCATCGCAGCATCTTCCATCGGCTGTTTCATGAAAAGAGAAATAATACAGGCCAAGTACTTCTGACACCACCAGTTCATAACAGGCAATAGTTTTGATGTATTTATCTTAGTTAAGCATAGAGTTACAAGTCAAAGGTTCTTGCACAAGCTAATGCAATATCAAAGCATCAAGTAACCTGCCTGCGGAAATGGGAAGAGTATCATCCAGTAGACTTTTCGTACTTAATGAGAAAGCAAGAATAATAAACTACATTTAGGCAAGAAGCCATCATCTATGAAGCATCACTGACTGCCACAAAATTGTATAGTACGAAGCTATGCCAAAATTACAACCTCAGACACAACAATGACAGGCAGAGACAATTTTGGCAATGGTAAACAAACAGTTTTGCCTAACAATAAATATACTTATTTGTTTGCCTTACATCTAAATATGGCAATAGCTAATTGGCATTTGAGGAGAGTTTTAGCATCCGTAGCAGGAGGGAGTTCGAAAGCTCCATAATCTTGAATATGTGGAAATTTTTCAAGCACCTAATATCAAGAGTCCAAGCAATCGTTAATGCTCATAAGAAAGAGCTAAAGCCAGGATAATCATTGGTGAATCAAAAAAAAAAAAAAAAGAGCTCACATTTGCAGGAAGAGGACCGCCAACTCTTTTGAGTTTTATCTTCACATCGTAACCTGCTATTATGCAAAAAGAATCAGCTTCTAGAAGACAATTTTTAGTAGGCTATAAATAAGGATTTTCCCAAACAAGATTAAGATGGTTGAATAAAATATTCAGTAGGATGTGGACCTTGAATGCCATCAATTGTAACAGCTAATGAAGCGCATTTACTGGCATACAAGAAGTAAGAACCATCTTCAATGTCCACATTCCAAACAACCAAAGATTTATTAACCCAGTAAGCCCTAGACTGGAGTAGGCTATCCTGCAACTGACCATCACCCCAGGACATATCAGAAGTATAAATTAGGATGATATGTTCAATATGAAAAATAATGTATCAAGAGACATACAGGATTATATCAAAGAAAGGAAAGATAGCAAATAGCATAGAACACACTTCACGGTACTGTATTCCTTAACTATATCCATGCCTAGGAGGCCAAATGCAAAAAAGCTACTTCATCAGCAAGTAAAACCCTTCAGAGAGGTTCCACATTTATTACAAAACTATCATCTTCTGCGGATATCTTTCAGCTACAACTTATTCCTGATATCAAAAGTCAAATGCAAACTTATAATCCCCATCTGCCCACCCAGATCTATATGCAGAATAGCCTGAACAGCCATTCTTTTCGCATCCTTCTCTCAAGGAAGGAATGAATTACCAGGCCATTGCAAATTCCCAAATGCACATAGCGCGTCAGATTTGGGACAATGCTTGGATAAGTTCCCAGACATTAACAACAACAAAAAAATTGTCCCATTAGCTTGACTAATTAGCATTTGCAAGAGAAACATAATTGGTGCTACATTCAACACTTCTTTTTGCGTTTTCCAATGCCAAGGTTGAGGATCTGAGGGGAAAGAAACTAGTTTGCTTGAATTTCATTCATTTGATTGTTTCATACTAAAATCAATTTCATCATTCAAGGGTATTACCTGGACTCCTTTCTCAATGTTTGTAACATCTACCAAGGAGTCCAGGTGGTTCCACTCGTATATCACCTTTTCGACGCACTGGTCCGCCCTCAGAAAATAACAGCTCCCACGTTATTAATAGCATGTAAAGTGATAAGGCTGTGTCCTCGTTTTGAAAGTACCAAAATCTACTCTTTTTTCCTCTTCCAAAAGCTACCACCATATGCAAGGGATAACTAAAACTGCAAAGGCATCAACACTCTCTTTTCCATTCCTTCAGAACTAAAGGAAATTCAATTCTCAGCTTTCCTTTTAGTTATTAACATCTTTACGCCTTTGTGGGGCACTCAGTTTAAGCCATCGTGTGCTTACGGTTCCATGAAGAACGGAAATTACAAGACGAGAGTGGCTGTGAGCTAAATCTTGAAATGCAGTGAAAGCGATAACGAGGGTTATGGTCTCAGAGAGGACAGAAGGCTGAACCTGAGACGAGGGAGTGTCTTCTTGAACGGACACGGAGGAGCAGCGAAAGAGGTGTCTGAAGGGGGTTGTGGAAAGCGATGGGAGAGCGAAAGAGGGTCTGCTCATGGTGGTAAAAAGATGGAGTCTTGGGCATGGAAGACGCTTGTGATGGCGAGTTGGTGACAACGGAATTGGAACTGGATGGCACTGAAGCAAGGACATCTGGGTTCTTCCTGCAGAGATTCCGGTTGGGGAGATGGAGAAGCTGGCACCGTCGGACTGTCACTCTTTTATCCTTTATTTTTATTTTTTTCAGTTGTTTTATTTTTTTTTCATCTTTTTCTTTTTTCTTTCTTGCTTCCCTAATCCTCTGTTCTTCTGGGCATCAGATCGGAGATGACATGGATTTTGGGATAGAAGGTCGACTATCATAACTCGTAGGGCGCATGTTAACACTCCTCAATAAAATCAACTTCTAATCAGCTGATTTCTCTATTTTTTCTCAAAATCAAAAATTAATTTTTCTACTTCTGCTCCAGATTGACTTCTGATCAGAAAAATTCGTTTGGTAATAGTTAAAAATTTCTATTTTTAAATTATTATTAATAAAATTTTCGACGGTGGCTGTCATCAACGATTGACAGTTGGCGATTGGCAAGTGACTGTGGTCATCGGTCGAGCAACGATAGCGACGAGCGGGCAAGAGGCGACGACGCCCGAGGGTAAGGGGTGGGGGTGTGGGAGTGGGAATGGAGACGTCCGGTGGCGATCGATCGGTGAGCGGCGAGAGGCGGCAGCGGCAATGGGCGAACGGTGGTTGGCAGAGACGGGTGTGGTCCAAGAAGTGACTCTAGAGCTGAGAAGTTAAAATTTTTTACTTCTCAAAATTGAAAAAAAAAATCCTATCAGAATTGAAAAATTCTACCATAAGTCAATTTTTTACCAAACGTACTTCTACTTCAAAAGTATCTTTACGAATCGAATTTTTCTGCCAAATTAACTTTTGGCAGAGAAATTGAAAAGCATAAGTGTTATTATGTGGGCCCATAGATTTATTTAGCTGATTTTTGAATATATAATTTATATTTGATGTGATTAAGTTGTAGTTGGAACCTAAATTCTATGATCATAACGACTTCATCTTTTCAAGTTTGAAATTATGGCTGCTATACTATTTTATAATGCAATTCGATGGATTTCATTAGCTTCCCAAGATAACTTATGATAAAGGGCCCAAACAATCGATCTTCATAGACCTAATTTAGAGAAGTTTATATTGGACATTTCATGGATATTCATGATATTAAGAATTTCAAAAGACGAGTTTAGAAATTAGTCGATTCTTCATCTTGTACCAACAAATGCATATAATGGGCTTTTCAAGAAAAATAATCTATAAAGTATTACAGTGAACCAATCTCCACGAATACCATAGTCACGTTGCAAAAGTATACATACTTCATAGGTTTGCCATTAAATCTGGATTGTCCAGTTCAAAATGAACGAACCAGATTAGTATATAATTTTTTAGTGAAAAATGATGTTGATCGATCTAAACTGTCCATTTTGAATTGAACGGCCCAGATCAATCATGACACACCTAACTTCATGATAGGAAATCCGGATCCCCATACCATGACCTCAAAATTCAAAGAGAAGAACTTGAGATAGGATATTAGTGACAAATTCCCTTCTTGTTTTTTTATCATCACAAAAGAGTATAATTATCTTCTGTCTAAAATCCGTCGAATTGAACATCAACCACAAGTCGTGTTTAGTCAATTTCCATCGTGTCATCTTGAATTCATAACGAAACGAGACTAACTGAGGCACATAATTTTTTATTCGCGACAAGTGCTGTCAAAATAGCGCGAAAGTAAATGAAAAACAAGTGACGTTAAGACAAGACATGAATTTGTGTGAAGTGACTAAAAAAGCTTCACAAGCCAATTTCCATCTAATCCGATTCAGAATGTTGGAAGCAGAAGCCCCCACACAAGAATGGGTGCACAAGGAGGGTGGGTCCTCAATTGAAAGCGTGTGGGACCCTCCACTCTAATCAAATGTACAATCCTGTAGCTCTGCAGCATGTGCATCCCCATGATAATGCTCATAAGCCGTTCAAAGAAAGCAACCCTCTCTCCTTTTAGCGCCCTCCTCAGCTCCTATGAAAATCCACCCCCACACCCTTTTGACTTCTTGCATTGGGTGATGATTTTCCTCCTCTTCATGTGACCATTTGAGAAACTCTCTCCTATTCTTGAAAAAAAAAAATTTAGCATTCAAAATCTCCGGCCCCTTTTGATTAATTTATGGAGATGAGAGAACTTTTTTTTTTTTCTGCGGATCGATACCGCTATTACGAAAATGCACTGAAAAAAAAAATCATTGGAATGCGATATATCATCTCCGCTGTGCAATATCAATTAGATCTTCGGAAGAGTGCTGTTCCTAATCGAGTAAGGATCCATAGAGTTGGTTGTTTCTGGTACTGACAATTATGTTGACTTTTTGTTGTAGTGGATTTATATATTAAAAAAAAGAATTGAAGAGATTCTAAGATAGTAACACCACAGAATCACCTCTCATTTCTTAGTGTGATCATGCTTTTTCCTCTAAGATAATATTAAATTAGTGAAGTCATGATGGTTTTGACGTCCAATTAGATGCCCTTTTAATGGCAGACACCAAACATGGAAGGAAAATCCCCGGGAAGATTTTATGATTGCATGTCATGGCCACGCACACTCATCATCACCATCATATGCTTTAACACATAGAAAAGAAAAGCAAAAAATCACGTAAGAGAAAATCATAGCATTCTTCTTCTTTTTTTCCCAACAAATACCCAAAGATTGTCTCAGAGTCCCAAAAGTTATATTCAGAAGTTAGCAGACCACCAACTAATCTGAACGAGTTACATCAGAACTCTATACACACATCTATCCACAATTAGTACACTTGATACTGAACAAGGTTGTCTATTTCCAACTTGAAATGTAAGTTAAAGATCCCTCTTTTGTAATTCTAGGAGAGACTTAGTCTACTTCTAAAGTGAAGCAAAAGAGCCACTAACTTCATCGGTCTAGGAGAAAAAAAAGTAAAAGGGCACACTAAAGTTCTAATTTTTAGTAATCACTTGCTCTTTTTATCGGTGTAAAATGAGCTTCTGATGCTTGTTCTCGGGGGATTCAGAGGTTTCACTGCATTCCGAACTCCTCTTGTTACCGAAACCGCCATTGAACTTTGCGCTGGAGCTTGGAGAAGGAATGGCCACGGGAGGAATTTCAGTAGAGTCAAGCGGTGGTGGTGGGTGCTCCCACTGAGGCAGGGGACCCGCCAGGAGAAGCGTCTGGAGGAGCGGCCCTGCCTCCATCACCGCCTGCAATAGCTTCCCTCTGGGCGGCAATGGCCTCTGGACCGCCAATTCCAAGGCCACTTTTGGCACTGGTGGAGCTGGCGGGGGCGGCAACGGAGACACCGGAGAATTACCTACTCTGGAGGAAACCAACATTGCCTCATCGTCTCCACTAGAAGTTTTGCACGGCAATGGAGCTGCGGCTAATTTTGGTTGCTCTTTACCGCTTAACTGTTGTTGGAGGATGAGTTTCTCCAATTGTAGCTCCTCGCATCTGGATTGAGCCTCGTCTCTCTCTTTCATGGTCCTGGTCAGCAAGTCCTTGATCTGAATCATCTCTAGCTCTCTCCCTGCGATCTCCTCCTTGGCTGAGGCAATTGTGGTCTGCAGCTCCAAAGTAGTGTACAAGAGAGCTTGCCTCAGCTCCTCCATGCCCTGCAAAAGATTGAATTGCGAAAGCTAACACCCTTTAGCACAAACCCGTGGAAAAGCAAAACAGAATCTTTGTGACCAGAGTGAGAGCACCAGGCAATGTGAATCACATGACCAGGACATAAAGAAGAAAGATGCAATTACCATGGCTCTTTCATGCAATTCCTCTTACCTCTTCCTGGAAGCAGAATTCCCAGCTAAATGGGCTGCATTGGTCTTCCATGGATGATGAAGGAAGTTCGGTGTGAGAAAGAGCTGAGTGAGAGAATGTCTTGTGTGGCTTTTTTGGAGGGATGCTCAAAACGAGGGTGTGCTCTTCGCTACTTATCAGAAATGTGATCCCTTTCTTTTTTCCTCCTACTGTTGTCACTTTCCTCTCATTCCCTCTTTTCGCTCTTTTCTTTTCATACCTAAGCGAGGGACACGCCGAACAACAAGAACGCGATAAGGGACAAAAGGACAGGCGATACGGGGAAAAGGAAAATTCCTAGTACATACTCCACACCTTTGGAAGTCTATCGGTAGATTCTGCTCTGTGTACACAATTGTAAGAATGTTGGCAACTTGAGCATCGACTGTTCTTGATCTGATTGTAGCATCTTGGCACGTGCGCCTCCAAAAGAAGTTTTTTCATCATGTTATTGATGCCACGGCGCACATGCTCCTCAATTGATCCAAAGGAACATCAGACAGGTGAGTTTCATTCTGCTTTAACCAAACACTTTTGCACAGCACCGGTCCATCGACAGAGGCAAGATGGGGGAAATAAGTGAACCCTGATAGCTTTCCGTTCTGCATTTTTCTATGCACAAATACAGATTATTTAGATATTAAATCACGCTTTCATTTAATAGCACGAACTTATAGAATAGCTAATAGTTACCCCACGAATCTCACATGGCATCCAATCATGAGATCCTGAGTTTAAATCTTTCCAGACTCCTTTAGAACAGTTATATTTTACAAAATCTCGCATAGAAAATGGAAGAAACCACAAAGATATAGATAAAGTGCATCTTAGTTAAGTACAATCAACTGATTTCGACAAATAATACCTAAAATTGGCCTTGTGTTACTCAAAGTACCTATGTCGAATCCTTCAATTGCACTTTTTAACTTAATCTTAGGTTGTGCTTGAACATCTAGACTTCTGGTCAGCATGGTATTGCATACGATAGGATAAAAAATTCACGGATATCATCATATCATATTTACTATTTGATGAATTGCGGATATAAATGCTTTAGAAATTATTCAATAATAAGTTCTTATAAGTGAGTTATTGTTGAGCAGAAGTTTTTTGTGCAATCTAAATTCAAGTCCAACATCGATCAAGCAGACCTAGCAAAATCATGGATCTTGATTTGGAGTCTAATCCTTTGAAAATTGTATGAGTAAATAAGTATTAAACAATGAAATTATTCAGCCTCATTTCACGAGTTGAAGATCCACTCATGCATGTCATCTAATAGAGCTATCTTTAAAATAAATTATCCTTTTCTAATGTTGAAACAAATTCAAGTGATTAAAGAACAAGGGACATGATCTCATATTACGCCATTCTATCTATTAAAGAACGAGATCATGGAGATATCTGACTTTACTTCCCGAAGACCTCAGCCTGGTGCTGCTAGAGAGGCGACCACACTTGACAGCAACTGTTGCCAGAGAGGCGGCGCCACAATGGAGAGACGGTCCGACACATCGAGGAGAGGCGATGGCTGTGGAAAAAAAAAATTGGCTATCCTTATGTCTGCTCTCTTAAGAAATAATATTCAAGTCTATCACATCCCCGCTCCCCTAGGATATTATATTTGGGCTATATTCTCCTTTATCCTATATTGGACATCTACTGCAAACATGGGATATGATAAAAATATATCATATCCTGATTTTTGTTATGACGACCAAACACAACCTTAGGAGTTAATGGCATTTTTGGATCACAGTTTATGACATATGGCCTTGTTTGGTTCAGTATTTGAAATAAGTATTGAGACTCTAAAGTAGCAAATGATGTTTGGCTACTTTTTTTTACGCACTTTAGAGAGATGCAATTGCATTTCAAAAACTCTCTAAAGGCATTTAGTACCTCTAGAGATACTGTGGTAAGTTGCATTTAAGGAATATAACTATTTTTTTTTAACTTTGTACCATCGCCATCGACCTCCGCCTCGTGCCACCCGCTATCGAGATCAATCGCCGCCGCCAACCACCATTGCCAACCACTGCCGACCATCGCCAACCACCACCGATCACCGCCAACCACCACCGACCGCCGCTGCCGCCACCATCAACCACCGTCCCCCGCTGTAGCCACCGTCGATGATCGCCATTGATTGCCACCACCAATTGCCGCCACCGACCACCTCCACCGAGTGCCCACTGATCATTGCCCACTGCCGTCCCAACCATCGCCGGTGTAGTCGACCGCCGTCGTCCACCGCCACTTTTTTTTCAAAAAGTGAAAATTCTTTACAAATTATATTTTTCACCAAATAGTATTTAGTCAAAATTACTTTCAAAGTGTTTTTAAATTTCACTTGACAAAAAGCCTTTAGCTCAAAGATATTTCCATTTTCTCAAAGTTCATTGAGCAAACGATGAACCAAACATGCCCATAATTAAACCAGCCGAAAGGTTTAAGTCTCGATTGCATTTTTCCGTACGGACTTGGGACTTGCTTGAACCGTTCGAAAAGTATTTAGTACGCATAGATAATTGAGGATTATGCGGTGCATTTTTTCCTAATCGAAGAGCGAACGTAGCCGTCATAGCGCGTCTTTTTTAGGGGGGGAAATATATGTGGTTTTTTTTTTATTATTATTCCCAACAAGGGTGGTGAACTTGATTGGTCAAGGTCCAGCAATTTGGTGAGCAATGAAAGCCATTGGCTTCTTCCTTAAAGAGATCGGTGCCAAGAATTTTCCTTTTTTGACTCTCACGCAGGAAAAGTTTTTTTTTTTTTTTTTGGTCGGAGCACGCAGGAAAAGGATGATTACAATTTGGAAAATCTCACATCAATTCTTCTTCTTCTTCTTCTTTTTTATAAATACAAACTTAATTTTTTTACCCTTTCATAGTAGGTTATCTTTTGTTATAAAAATGGATACTTGATAAACTCCAAAGTCACTTCCATTTCCCGCTAACTATCGACGGTCCTCGAGCCTTATTTTCCCTAAAATATATATATATATATATAATTTCGCTAAAAAATGCATTTTTCCCCCTCCTTTCTTTTTCCGGCAATTTATGAGGACAGATGACCTTATCACCACCCGGATCCTCTCGTTGGAGCAAAAATAAGCAAAGTCCTTTTCTTTCTTTTTTTCCACAAATGCAATCGAGTGTGTATTTTGATGCATACATGCATTGCATGATGCAGCTACCTCTCAATCCTCGGTCAGAGAAGTGAGGCAACCGAAAAAATTTCCCACCAAACCCTTTTTTATATCAAAGTGATCATGGTAGGGTCCTTAGGGACCCCCTTTTTTAGGACAAAGTAATCTTTATATGGAAAAAAAAAAGGATAACGGATTGTATTTCGACCAATTCAACATCAAAAGTTGCAAATAAAATAAATAGATAGATAAGAGATTGTTGCGATTTTTTTCTTAACATAAATTTGACACATAATTTATTTCACCTTTGTCGTTCTAGCCCCTTTCGAGTAGTTCATTTCGAAATAGCTCGTGATCGCGCGCCGCTGGTCCGTTGCGACCATGAGACCAAAAAGAGCATATAACATTAACGGAGACCCAATATCTCATGCCCTCTTTTTTCTCCAATTAAATAAATTATCAACGTCTTAGGGTTATTTTCAACTTTAGATATCGTGTCAAAGGCCCTAGCATATTGGATGCATTATTATCACAGAATCTAGGAAACCTCTATTTAAGATTTGTTTGGGAGGGGGGGAGTGGATTAAAAAATTCGTCGTGGAATCGAAGCTTTTTTCAGCAAATAATTTTCGTGGATCGTTTTTTTTCGTGGGTGCTCTAGACGCGGCATTGGAGGTGCAAAAAAGAAAAAGGGTTGATGATCGCGTAAAGATCAAACCTTTTTTTCTTTTTCTTTTTCTTTTGTTTCTTCTTCTTGCATGTGAGATCGTAATGTCTGCCGGGGCCCACATGTCACTTCGGCAACGGCAACAACAACTGCTGTGGGGGAGGATTGAGCGTTGACTCTTTGGATGTCCGAAAACTTAAAATCTTGGGATTAAGCTTCGAGATCAAACTGTGAAAGTAGCTTGGGCCTTTTCGAAAAATCTTAATTACCATTGAGCCCAATTCAAGTTCCAACCTAACCCAACTCTCATTCACTCGTGCTCATATTTAAGGGAGATAGACTAGATGATGTAGACGCGATCGGAGGAATCGGGCGCGATCGGCGGAATCAGGCAATTGGGATATTTTACCGAATTCGAAAGTTACCGAATAGTGCTTTATCTTGCCGAATCTCTCATTTACCGATTGCGATTTTTGGCATATTGCAAACGACTTACCGAGCTTCAAATTTACCGAATTTCGATTAGATTTGATGTTAATATTCGTTTTGGGATATCTTTAGATTTGATTTGTCATATTTCAAAATTTATTTTAGTATATTTACAATTTAGATAATTTATAATATTTGATATGTATTCCGTTTAATTTGATTAGATTTGATTCGTTTAATGTTATATTTATGAAATTCTAATTCCTTGAGAAGTCTTATCTATATAAATGACGTCGCCTTGTAATCATAACAATATCATTTATCAAATTTAGCTATCCTTTTGAATTGTTTTTCAAGTTATCGCTTCTTTACATCATTTGGTATCAGAACAGGTTTCAATAACGAAATGTCAATCTCCTCGTAGCTGAGGACCGTGAAAACGAGCATGTTACAAGCTAAGTTCAACCAATTCGTGGGTCAAACCAATCGGAGGTTTCAAGAAGTACTTGACGCCATTCGGCATTTGTCCACAAACCTCACACCTGACGTTATTCCAGCCAAGCGAATTCTTGTTGCTCGTGATCCCAAAGTAGCTATGGAGCGTAGAGTAAATCCCTGACAAAGACGACAAGACTATGTCGAGTATTCTGAAGAAGAAGACGAAGGTTTTCAGAACAACCATGAATTTATTCGTAGAGGCCGCCAACATGGAGAATTCCAGGGCGGACATGTTAACTGTGTCGTCCGACACATATTACTTTACTTGCTTCGCGGATAGAGGACACTCCATGAAATCAGCTTTACAATGTACAGTAAATGGCAAAGTATGCAATGTTATTATTGATAGCGGCAGTTACGAGAATATTGTATGAAAGGGACTTGTTGATCATCTTTAATTGAAGACAGAAGCTCATCCCTCACATTTTACTATTGGTTGGATTCGTAAGAGGCCAGAACTTAAGGTAACACAGATTTTCCGTTTGCCTATCTTTATGGGAAAGTCTTATAAAGATACAATAACTTGTGATGTTGTTGAAATGAATGCATGTCACACCTTGCTTGGACAACCTTGGCAATATGATGTTAATATTACTCACTGAGCGCGTGAAAATATTTATTCCTTTGTATGGGAGAAGACAAAAATCACTTTTCGTCCCTTAGATGAAGCTACTTACGTTCAACCATCTACTCAAAAACCTAACTTGTGATGTTGTTGAGATGAATGCATGTCACGCCTTGCTTGGACAACCTTGGCACTATGATGTTAATATTATTCACCGAGCGTGTGAAAATATTTATTCCTTTGTGTGGGAGAAGACAAAAATCACTTTTCGTACCTTAGATGAAGCTACTTGCGTTCGACCATCTACTCAAAAACCCGAAGGGACGACTCCTGTCGATGGCAAGAACCGGCTTTCCGAGAAATTAGAGGAGGAATCAAGGGTGGAAGAAGAGACGAAGCAGAAAAATCAGGAGATCGTTCTTGAAGCTGAGGCTTCCATCGAGTAGGCAAACAAGAGAGGGATGATGTCCAAGAGTCGAAAAAATCGAAGAAAGATTTGGTGGCACTCGATTGAGCAGTCCGCCTGAGAAGGAGATTAGTGGAGCGATGTTCCGCTCCTGTCCTCATCAAGACGTCTTCCGGGGTTCTTCCTACATGCAAATTGCATACAACTGATTCTGTTCATTTAGATTATCCTATTAAAGGCAAGGACGGGAGTTCAATATATTACTCCAGCAGGCTAAGCATACATCCTCCATCCGCGTTTGGATCATCATCCGATCTCGAATCGCTTGTTTTAGAAGGTAGTGAATCTCTTCGAACAAATGGAAACGCTCCATCCATGCCAATGGACAATTTTCTCGACCCATGCACGAAATAACTTTTTCAACTGAAGATAAACCGAAGCTTGTCAATCGGCTATCTTCGTTACTTGCTCGACCTGAACATCCAAGAAGCACACATGTTTTCTACAATATACGGTTACTCTTTAGATGTCTTTGCGGTTGATGGCTGGCCTTATGAGGAAACAAGGCAGCTCAGAAGGAAGGTGTGAAGTGTGAGGAAAGGATAAAAAATCCATTGGATTTTGTGAAGCTCAAAAAAAGAGGCCAAAAGTGGAAGAAAAAGAGGAAGAGGTGTTGGTAGTACGAACACGACGAACTCGAGGACGATTTCTTCTAATGAGGAGGAGAATGATGTGGGACAATTGGCGCATAATTATCTTGAGAAACGTAATCGCCGGAATCACGATCGGCATAATCAGGCGATCGTGATATATTACCGAATTCAGAAGTTATCGAATAATACTTTATCTTGTTGAATCTCTCATTTACATATTGCAATTTTCAGCTTATTGTAGACGGTTTACCGAACTTCAGATTTATCGAATTTCGATTAGATTTGATTTCCATATTCATTTTAGAATATTTTTAGATTTGATTTGTCATATTTCAATATTTGTTTTAGGATATTTACAATTTAGGTAATTTACAATATTTGATATGCATTCCATTTGATTAGATTAGATTTAATTTTTTTGTCTTTATGAAAAGTTCTATCTATATAAAGAACTTCCGTACTTATAATAATAATAATAATATCATCTATCAAATTCAGTTATCTTTTGAAATTATTTTTTTTAAGTTATCGCTTCTCTGCATCACTTGAACATAACAAATTGACCACATTCCCTAAAAATATCTCAAACTTAATTCTATCTCGCAGCGCATTTCTTTTTTTGTCCGAAAAAAAATCGCAAATTTCAATTTAGTTCTAAATCTGACCGTGTCCAAAACCCACCATTCATTCCTCGAAAAAATCATCAACATCGGGAACCTGCTATTATTCCAAAGGAAAGTGAGAATGTCAGCGCAAATGCGGATTCTAGTAATGAACCTCTGACCAGACCTATTGTTGACAATTTTAAAGAAACGAGTGGTGATATTTCAACGCGGGGAACAGATTTGGGAGTATAGCAAAAGTTTATGAATTCTTTTTTCACATTTAAAAAAAAAGGTCAGGAAAATTTGAATTGGACCTAAAGTTAGAGATATTTTAGAAAATTAAGGTGAAAAAGAGTATGCTATCGTTTGGAAGTTCAAAATGACACATTATTATATAGAGTTTCTTACCATCCACTGACGCAGAGAAGTAGTATATGGAAAGTTTCTTTCAAAAGGACTGACTGAAATTTGATAAAACGAATTGTGAATATGACATAGGGTGGACGTCCTATAGAGAGGACTCATTTAGGGAATTAAACATATCGTAAAACGCCATAATGAGAATCAAATCAAAACGAAAAGTGAATAAATAAAAATACGAACGATATCTCGCAAAGTTGCCCAAAATAAAAAAATGTCTAAAAGCCCATCTAAACGAAATCAAAACGCGAAAACACGATGCTGGTCACAGCATAGCAGCTAGTATTGATTAGCATCTATTTCCATGTAGTCGACCGAATTTGAACCTATTCCAAGATTCTAATTATGGCGGCAGGATCATCCTGATTTCTGGTGATTGCATTTTTTCAATAAATTATATGCCAGCCGTTCTACATCATCCGCTTAGATCCTTCCACGAGAAATGTCAATTTAGTTACTTTGATTAATCTATAAGAATAATTTTTGTAAAGAACGTGTCTACACAAAAATATCACGAGGCTCGTTTTATCGAGCCTTGACTCATACGAATGTGACGGCCCATCTGGCAATCATCAAGGCCCATGTCTGCAATTAACAGCCCAAACCACTAACTACATAATTGATGAAATTTTTTTAAAACCATTTTAACATTATAATGTGAAAATTTTTAAGTGAACTTAATCTCAGTTTTGTCATGTAAACATTTTCTTGCAATGAAATAAAAAATTACTTCAAGCGTAAAAAATGTTAAAGAGAACGGCTAAGAACTATAATCACCTTGTAAAGCAGTCTGTCAGAGTTACTATGATTGCGCTTAGTTCAACATTTGAGGAGATGCAAAGGCATTACGTTAAAAGTTTTTTTTTTTAAATACAACTAGTTTTAGTAAAGTGTAATTGAAAAGTGTCTTACAAAATGATTTTTGATTTTAAATGTTATTCAGAAAGACCTAGACTTGTAAAGGACATTGAGCAAATAATAAGTAAGCAAAAGAAAATCTACTTTTGACCGCAGGACGCCGATGCGCCAAATCAACGACTGTCTTACGACATCAAATGACCCCCGGCAAGCGCCGCCGGTGCTAGATCTAGCTTGTTGGTGGTCGCATATGCGATGCGTTGGTGAGGGTAGAAATGAAGTTTCGAAAGTTTAGAGAGGGTAAGGTTGAAAAAGAAAAATACATTAGTATTCCAGAAATGACTCCTAGCCCAAAGGCGAGATCGGTCTCCTTTCAAAAAAAGGCCTTTGGAAATGCAACTTTATCTCCCCAAAGCTCTCTAAAGGAGGGGGGGGGGGGGGGGGGGGTGTTGTTTAAAGTCTCAAAACCCATAACCAAACGCCCGGGCGACATTGTGGAATGAATTTTGAAGTGCAGTTTTCACTTGAAAATCAAATAAAAACATCTCTTTTCAACAACATTTTTTTATTTTTTTATTTGTTTTTGGTCAAGAGACCTTGGAGAACAGCTGCTCGGCATGAAAAAAATAATGCGGTCGCGTGAGGACAAACATTGGGGAGCCCACAGCTCGTGAAGGAAAAACGAATCTGAGACGTCAATTTCACACGATTACTCGATCACCATGTTCTTTTTTCCCCCCCGAAATGTCATTGAGCATTTCTCCGGATTGAAGCAAAAGATTATATGCTTTTGGCACATAAAGTTTGGATTTTGCGCGTAATCCACGACATTAACCCATCTTCTCTAACAATAATCATCATCATTAAGACAACTCGTTATGATTGCCTGAAGCATATCCGTTCCTAACAGTTAACTAAGAATGCCCATCCATCCCGTAGTTATTGTTCAATTTTATAGCCGGCGGTGAGATTTTCTGTGCACGAGAAAACGGAAAACATAGAATGAAAATCAACACTCATAATGAATTGACCCTTCAAGACTGCATTACATGTACACTCCGCATCTATAGCCTCTTTCGAAGCCGATTTTGTTGAAAGAAAGCTATAATAATGAGAAAAGGGTCTTCGGACTTCGGTCGTCATTTTGCTTCCTTAATAAGTCCAAATTCAAAGTGCTTATCAAGATTTTATTTTCCGATCGAAAAGGTTGAAAGTGTTGGTTAAGAGATAAATTATTCTTTATTAGGTTCTTGATTCAAATCTCCCGACTCCCATTTCGTGACTTAAGTGGAGGTCCCAGTTGGTGGTTGTCGTGCTAGTCCCCCCAAAAAATAGTCGAGGTGACGCAAGCTGGCTCGGACACCTCGGTCATAAAAAAAACTTCAAATGAGAATCGCAGATTGCATTTATGCATGGCTTCTCACGATCGCGACGGTGGACCAGCGTATTTGAAGAAAAAAGTCGTGAATTTCGTTTGTACATATTAATGTTTAAGATTGATTTGGTCGTGTCGGACGTGGACATAACATATAATCGAGAGCAGCGGGCCAAATGGAGAAGGTAATTGGTTGAAGGAGACATAACATGCTGTTCCTTTAATCTTAATTCAAGTCACATGAAACATTGTTATGGTGAAAATGAGTGGCGGAATTAAAGGAGCGCATGCCTGCCTAGCAAAGACAAACAAATTTGAAAATTTAAAAAGTTAGGTCCCGGAAATTACAAAACGATTGGTCGTGTGACACTATAATTCTTTTGACTTCCTATGTAATGAAGATTGCATCTCTTTACTATGGAGTGGTTGATGATTATTTCGGATATAAAGTTGCTTTTACTTTTTGTTACTTTCACGAAAAATAAATGATTTAAAAAAATATTTTAAAAAATAATCGTTTGTATCATTTGAAATAATTAATAAATAATTTGTGTTTAAATACTTTCATGGGCGGTGAGCTCACCTAGCGACGATGGCAAGGCTTGGCCTGGGCGAGGCCCAACCCGCCCTTGTTGGCTCTGGCCTCTGATAACTGGTCGAAGGAAGGAAGAGAAGAGAAGAAAAGAAATATTAAGAAAAATTTAAAAAGTATTAGAATATTGATGATGTTCATATCAACGCTAACCGGCTAAAATTGATCGAAATGACTGAGTTGACATAAATATAAAATATTTAGGACTTAATTGATAAAAAAAAATTCATGACTAAACTGACACAATTATAATAAGTTTAGGACTTTTTATAATTTTTTCGATTGCTGACCGATAGCTAGGGCTTGTTCTTGGCGATGGCATCCCCAACTTCGGCTTTGACGGTTTTACAGAGTTAATGTTGTTTTGGAGACAAGCCCCATGTTAGAACTCACCACTCAGGACTGCTTTATTGCTGTTGAGAAAAGAATTAAAGGACGAAAGCGAAATATTTTGTTAACAAGTGTTCTAAATATACTCGTCAACTAATTAATTAAGAAAATTTAGAGATTTTCAATGAATAGTTTTCTTTCCCATCGGGAGGAATCAATTTTTCGAAAATCGAATTATTTTCTATGTGGAGACGCTCGTTAACGCGATAAAAAAAAATTAACGAAGATGATGTGGGGGTATAAAAAGTAGAAACGAGGACCAAAGGCTCTGAAATTAATGCAGCAATATGGCCCTCATGGTCACACGTAGGCGTAGCCGTTCGGAACCGTGAAACCGAAACCGGCCCGTTGACCGGATTCACGATTACGAACCGGAACCAGCCTTCAAAAATCGGTTCCCGTTCCATATTTCTCATAATCGTGTCTAATAAAAAAAAATTATTGCCTGGCCAGGGAGGCCCTACTACCATTGCAACAGTTACTTACAATTTTTTTTTGTTAATTAAAAACTGTATAAATATCTCTTCCGCTTCTTCATTTTTCTCACAATTTCTCACAATTATCTCCAATACTCTCAACCTTAATTTCTCAAATTCGCTCAAATTATCTCAATCCGCTATTCTCTCAATTCCGTTGTAATGCTTTGAATCAACTTTCCGATCAATTCTCTAAAAAAAAAGGCAAGTGGAAGCGAAAATGCTAGAAAGGAAAAGAGCCAGATAGGAGCATCCGATTATCCTGTTCTTGCATATGATCCTCGTGAATATGCATGTTGGGAAGACGACGATGTTAATATCAACTATGTTTCAAATCTCAACGTCGAATACGTCCCAACACAATAAAGTCTTCATCCTCCTACTGGTATTGAAGAAACATCGATAACAAAGGAGCTGGGCCCGGGACGGGAGAGCCGAGAGAGTACATCCGACTTATGGCTACACTTTAACAAGATATGAAATGAAAACGAAGTCAAGTTTGATATAAGGTGTAAATATTGTCCGCAAACATACGACGTGGTAAAGGAGATAGCTATGGAACATTTCGTCGGCATCTGATGAAAAAACATCATACACAAGCAGAGATCGACACTAACCAACAATAAAATTCCGGGTATGCCAATCCTAACCCTCATCTTTTATTCCTCACACTCATGAACTTTATAAACAAATATTAGTTGAATATGTTGACCTTGATCATGCTCCGTTTAATACTGGTGAAAGTTTTAATTTTAGATATCTGGTAAACACTGCGTTGACTCCACAAGTACTATCTGTTCTGAAAACTACTCTTAGACGCGAACTTGACCATGTTTATAAAAAACAAAAAAAAAGATATTGACAAAATTTTTGGAGAATTCAATGGACGTGTACATATAGATAGTGATATTTGAAGTGATTCTTGAAACATTAATTATTATATGGGTGTCACAAGCCATTGGATAGGTAATGATTGGTTTATTCAAAAAAGACTCTTGCATTTCCATTTTTCTCGAAAGGCATACGACCCATAATATTTATAGATTAATTAGTCAAATTTTAGAAGAATATGATTTGATTAATAATTTTTTTTCAATTGATTTTGATAATGTCGCTGCAAATACTAAATTCATTTCCAAGTTAGAAAAAAAATTGTAAGCCCTCTTTTGACGAACAATTTTTCATATTAGGTGTGTTTATCATGTTTTGAATATATGTGTACAAGATGTTTTACGAGTTCTTGTGACTTTTCTCGACCCAATAAAGAGTGCAATTAGGTTTTTATAGAGCCGTCCTCATCTTATGAAAGCATTGGGCAAATTTTATAAACATGGGAGAAAGTCAAAAAGTT
Organism: Rhodomyrtus tomentosa; assembly: GCA_028455895.1. Taxonomy (NCBI): domain Eukaryota; kingdom Viridiplantae; phylum Streptophyta; class Magnoliopsida; order Myrtales; family Myrtaceae; genus Rhodomyrtus; species Rhodomyrtus tomentosa. Next base: position 5,308,712 of record JAPCWY010000011.1, on the reverse strand, counting down.
TTTCAAAATATATTCCGATTCGTTGAAATTCTACCTATGAGATGCTTCTACAAATTTTTTATTACAAAGATTTATTATGTTCTTTTTTTTTTTAATATTGTTCTCGATATTGCTTTACTCCCGCAACATGGAGGCATTTGCAAAATTTTTTTAGACTTTTTTAAAAGTTTTTAATGATGCTACTAATATTTTATCTGGTATTTATTGTCCTACTACACATTTATTTTTAATAGAGTGTGTTAATATTACTGGTATTTTTAATGAAAATGAAAAAGATACTAAATTAGTTATGAGTATTTTAGTAATACAAGAAAAACGGTTGCATTATTGTTTTAACATTCTTTTTGTCTATTTAGTTGGTATTATTTTCGATCCATGTACTAAATTAGATGGTTTATTATATTATTTTAGGGATTATTATTATGATTGTTTACATTTGGATGAAACATTAAATATTTTAATTATACAAGTAAAGGTTAAACAAGTTTTAGTAGCATTATATAATGAATTTTGTAGTGGATATGATTTGAGTGAATGGATCTGTTCAACATAGTGTCTCACAAAATGATGCGGGTGTTTCACTTAGTAGAGGGTATAAAATGCTTATGAGTAGGCAAAAAAAAAAAAAATAGAAGGGGGCAACATGAATTAGAAAACTATTTAACAATTGCTTTTGAATTTAGTGAATCTGAATACAACGCAGATTTGAAGATTCTTGAGTGGTGAGAGCACCATTCAACTCAATTTCCAGTTCTCTCCATTATTGCAAAACAGATATTAACGACATCTTCTTCAACAGTGGCGGTTGAACAGGCATTTAACGCTGGATGATTAATTTTGGACTTTCACCATCCAAGATTAAGTTCGTAAAGTGTGGAGATTTAAGCTTGTGTCAATGATTGGACAAAGTCTAAATTTCGACAATAAGAGCTGAATCAATAAAATGAATTCTTCAATGAATAATATGGAGATAGTACCACCATAACAACAACGGGTAGTGACGATTGATGATGAGGTAAGTTGGGATTATCAAAGGTAAGAGAATTACATGGGTTTTGATTCTTCTATCCCTAAGAAGATATATAGGCGCTTAATGATAATTCATTAAGTTCAAGCCTAATCCTTCTCCTTTTTTTTTCCCCAAAATTTATTACAATATACATTTAATTATAATTCATAATTTATTAATTTTGTTTCATTATTTAATATTTTTTTAAAAAATAAAAGTTCGAAACTGGGAACCGGCTCGGAACCTCCGATTCCGCTTTTTTGTGGAACCGGAACCGCCCACGACTAGTCACATGGGCCATCCGAACCCCATGTATTCACTTTGCACTTTTTCTTGAAAAAAATTGTCAAAAAAGTCTTAAACATATGGCACTTTTGTCAATTCAGCCTTAAACATTTTAATTTTGCTTATTTAATATTAAATCTTTTGCATTTAAGTCAATCCGGTCCTAAATTTTTTGTGTCAATTCAGTTCTAAACTTTTTGCATTTGTGCCAATTCAATTCATTCGATCAATTTTGACTGGTCGGCGGTGACGTGGATATCTACCGGTGTTGATGTGAATTTTTTTAATTAATATATTAAAAATTGTTTTTATTTCCCCTTTTTTCTTTTCTCATAGATATATATTTATATTTGCAATCTTCATCCTCCTTTCTTCTTTGCCTGGGAAGAAAACCCTCATTGGCAAAAAGCCAAAGGTTACCAGTGGCCTCATCAGCGCTGGGCAAGGTCGACCTCGCCGATGCCAAGTGAGGTGTAGGCTCGCCCGGACCTGGAATGGGCGAGATTGGTCATTCATGACAGCCTCACCATCGACCATGGCGGCTTTAGCAAGGCGATGAGCAAATATTAGGTCATCATGGCTTCATCCTCGAGCTTGGACGAGGCTCGTCCACAAGTGAACTCCCCATATTTTCTCCTCGATTTTTGCAATTTTCTTATTCTGTTGCGCTCGTCAATTTGTTGTCGCCCAAATTTGGCTCGCCGTCAATGGCGAGGCCGCCATGCTCGACCTTGCCCAGCTCAAATCTAGACGAGGTCGTGACTCGCTATACGAGGATGGTATATGGCCAATCACCTAGTCCAGATTTAGGCGACAGGCGAGGTTGCGACTCCCATCCATGACGACGTACGTTGCCATTGCTGGCTGACCTTGCCTAAACCTGGGCGAGGTCGTGACTCACTGTAGACGGCCTTGCCCGATGCCAACGAGGCCACTGGTGGCCTAGCATTTGGCTAGTCTCACTAGCAACCTGCTTGTTAGAGGAAGAAGAAAGGAGGAAGAAGAGAAAAAAAAAAGATAGAAGAAAAGAAAAAATAGTTTAAAATATTAAAATATCAATAAATACTATCCACGTCAGCGTCGATGTCCACATCAACGTCGATCGATGTCCACGTCACTGTTGATCGCCAAAATTGGCCGAATATACTGAATTGGCACAAACGCAAAAGATATAGGACTGAATTGGCGGGAAAAATGTCGAAAAAGTCCTAAACATATTGCATTAGTGCCAATTCAGCCATAAATCTTTTTTTTGTGTCAATTCAGTCCTAAACCTTTTACATTGATGCCAATTTAGTCCTAAATCTTTTATTGGTGCCAATTCAATCATAAACCTTTTACATTAGTGCCAATTTAGTCCTAAATATTGTGCATTTATGCCAATTGAGTAAATTCGATCAATTTTGATCGAAAATTATTAGCGTGAACATCATTGTCCTATGTGACATGGTTTGAGCTAACGTGGATATTTTTCAAATATTTTTTTATATTTTAACTAATTTTTAATAATATTTTTTGAAAAAAACCAAAAAATGCATACAAATTATTTAAAATTATAGAATAATATTTAAAAATATCCAAGTCAGCGTTTGTCATGCCACATAGGACAACCGATGTCCAAGTTAGTCATTTTCGATCAAAATTAGTCAGATTAACTCAATTAGCATAAATACAAAAGATTTAGGATTGAATTGGTATCAATGAAAAAAGTTTAGGACTGAATTAGCACCAATAAAAAGTTTAAGATTAAATTTACACAAAAAAAGGTTTAGAACTAAATTGACACACTTATTGAAAAATGGACTGAATTGACATAAATGCAAAATGTTTAGGATTGAATTAGTAAAATTAAAAGGTTTATGACTGAATTGGCAAAAGTGTGACAAGTTTAACACTTTTTTTTTGACAATTTTTCCCTTTTTCTTGTTCATTAAGCCTTTTTATGAACTTTTAAAAGATCAAAACAATCAACTAATACCCACTCATGGGTAGCTCAGTTGGTTATGGTGTACTTGGGATTATATGGTTAGGCGCACTGGTCCTAGGTTCGATTCCCCAAATGTCTCTCCCGAGAAGTATAGTCTCTCCCGAGAAGCAGTCGAGGTGCGAGCAAGCTGACCCGGATATTTTCATTATATAAAAAAAAAACAATCAACCAATCAAAATTCCGATGGCATCGCATTGTAGCAAGCATGGTGCGAAATCATTAAAGAATTAAAACTATACACAATAAAGGGTAGAAAAGATTTACATGGTTCAGTATAATTTAGATGCCTACATCCACCGGGTGAATAAATCGGAATAATTCACTATAATCGAAAATCGTGTTTGCAATCGCTCACGCGCTTGAGTGTTTTTTTCATTTAAATTAATCTCAAAGCAAACGCATAAGTAATTACATAATAATCTATCGTGGGAAATCTCACTTAGGAAAAAGAGGGGGGTAAAAAAAGTCACGGAGAGAATCTGCTTTTGCGTCTCCGTGCGGCGGCTTCTATTTTCTCTTGCCACATCGTTTAGCTTCTTCTTGCGCGGCTAATTCAGATTAAGGACTAGGACCCACAAAAAGTTGCCTCTTTTTCTTCACTGATGCGGCTCGTGCTGGGAAAGGAAACCAACAAAACCGTTTCTCCTTGTTTCTCCCACAATGACCTTTTTGCCCTCATTAGGAAACAGTTATTACAAAAGTAAGTATGACCCCTTATTTTTTGTCCTTTAGTGCCATGGAGTTCCTTTTCTTTTCCTTCTTCAACAGCAGCTTCCTTTTCGACCCAAAAAAAAAAAAAACACAGTAGCCTCCTCTCTTGAACTTTTTTGCGATATAAAATCAGTATATTTATCCAATCGTCTCGTAAACGGTTCAAACTTGAAATGTTAATTTAACAAATGCGACTCGAAGAAAATTAGAAGTAAAATTAAACGGGATAATAGTTAAGAATCAAATCGAATCAATTTTTCCTTCTCTCAAATTTTTCTAATTTCGCGAGATTAAACTCGCTAAACTAAGATTAGGAGGAGCATTTAGACGCTCCCCCTCTTGCCACAACGTTTGACCCTTGAACCACTTTTAATTATGCAACCACACTAATCATGGAATTCCCTTCTTCTTCTTTTTTTTGGGTTGTTTTCCCTCAATTTCCTTTCTTTTCCAATGCTGCTACATTGTCAATAATTGCAATGATAATAGAGCACCACGGTTGGTAATAGTGTACAAAACCAAAATGATTAGTAAAGACAAAAGGATGGAGGTAGCTGATGAATGTGCCGGTGGCGCGTCGCTCCCGAATATCATTCCAAAGTAGTCGCCATCCCCTCCATCGGACCCACCTCCTCCACCGCCGTTGGTGGATGTGGCCGTGCTGGTCCCACCCCCAGCAAACCCCGGATAAGATATGCCGGCGCTGTTGTCCCTGGGAAGGAAAGGAGGGAAAAACAAAAGGAAAAATCAGAGACCCTTTCTGAATGAATCGCAATCCAAGGACGAAGTCATGACAACATCAGGTTGAGGAATTAAACATAGGGTGGTGCTGGACATGATGGAGAAAAGGAACAAGAACAAACGACCCCCCCCCCCCCCCCCTTTTTTTTTTTTATTGCGGAGTCCAAGATCCTAGTGGTAGGAATAAGGTTCAATCTAAGCTGAACTGGAAAATTTGGCTGCATTGTCTTTCCTGAAAAATGCTCTGACGCGGAGAGGGAACCTTCCCTCTGCTATGCTCCATCTCAAACTCAAATGCAGTCAAGTTGATGCTACACAATGATGCAGAAACTGCAGAAAGAGAAGTGCTTGCTTTCAAACGAGAAGACTCGCATACACTAGATTAAGGCCATTCGCAGTAAAGCAGAGTTCCATTATACCAAGGGACCATCCTAGGCTCTATCCAGTCCGTGTCAGCACAGCTTTCCTCTCTCTGCCTAATCAAGCAGGTTATTGACTTTTCTCCCATCATTCGACCCCGAAAAAAAGACAGCCGTCTATAAGTCTCCTCTGTCTAATGTCATTCATCTGCAACCTAAATAAGATGACTCCCACCACTTATTCCAAGTTCTAGGAGCAGAGAAACTGGTAAAAATCATAGATACTGCTTCTCGGTTATATAGGAACCCATGACGGGGTTTCTTGGTTCCGAAAGCATTACCCTGGAGAATTCGGTCAAGCATCACTCTGAACTAGACTTTGGGAAAAATTAAGACTTCATTCAGAGAAGCCGCTGATCTTCGCATAGATCTCGAGCTGGCATTGACATGGTCGAAAGGAAATCTAGCAGTGTTCATTTGGGAGATTTAGATCTAAGGTTCTCAACCTCCAGCAAATTCTTACCCCGACCATGGTTCACCAGGTACCATCATAGCCATGAAATCTGGCTAGCCCAGCACATGCTGAACTGGGTCCAGGCAAAGCATTCGCCCGAACATCCCATGGTTTCAAAACAAGATGGGCTGATGGGATTAGGGAAGAGGGACCATCTCTCTCCCTTCCTCCCATGTTCAGGATTGTGCAGACACAGATCCTGAGAGCACGGTTGGGGGAACATAACGGTAATAACATTAAACATGCAAACGTGAAAGGTAGTTGACAGTAGAATAGGACAGGGAACAAGGTCACCCAGTGGAAATCTGAAATCTCTGTTCTTCTTCTTCTTTTTTCAATTTTATTGTATCTAGATGCTAAATACTAGCGCAGCTAGTTGTCTCTGTCTAGTTCATATTATCACCATCCCCATCCCCCCCCGCAAAACCCAAGAAGGGCAGGTGGGTGGGGCCCACAACGCCTCCTTAGTCCAACCTAATAAAATTGCAATTGTCATAAGCAGGTCCCACAAGTATTGGCTGGACAGCAGATGCAGGGAGTCTGAACTGAGTACACTGTCACTCACTTTCTAACCCCAATACGCACCCAATACCGTATGACCTTCTGGACTAGGACTTTCCTGGGTGGGCATGTGACATTTTCTTTGACTATAATGCAGCAGCCTCTAATTAGACCAGACAAAGAATCCAAAAAGGAAGAAAAAAAAATCGCCTCCTTTATCAAGCCGTCTTGCACTTGGAAAGTCCTTATCATGCTCCATGCCTTCAAAGTCACAAGCTTTTGACATGGAGACGCTGGTTTTCCAGCTCAAACCTTGTGTCAGAAAAGCAAACAACCAATCTCTGTTTATATACTATTCCTGGGCAGAATGGCCAGATGGGTCGGGTTCACTTTGCAATTACGAGCCTGGATGCCCATTTCGCAAAAGCTATTCATCAGCTTGAGTGAGCCTTCTCATTAGACGGAGGAGTCTACTCCAGAAGGTCAAGCCATAGAAATTTGACTCCCGGCTTGCAGTTTACCCTGTCTAAACAACTCCGGGAAAAAGATTGTGCATTTTTACGCCCTTTCAACTATTTTTTTTTCCTCAAAGCGACGGTCGTTCAAACCAGAGATTTGAATTGGTAGAACAAAGTCTACGACTTTCAATCGCAAAAGAATGCGATGAGGGAAGCATGCATCATGTCGACTCCGATACAGGCGACTAGAATGTATAGGGGTTGGTCAAGAATTGCTAAATGGCCTAAAGAGATAAAAGGGTAAAAAGCCGCGGGCAAAAAGAGGATTTACTTCTCCATTTCAGGAGACACAGAAGAAATCACACTGCAAAGGACTGCAGATTATTGGAGAGCTGGAAAAAGCACACAAGGAAAGGGACAATTGAATTGCAAGGCTGTTCTGTTGGCCCTCTTTGAAAGATTCTCTAAGCCCCGCATGATCACGTGCAGAGACTCTGACAAAAAGATGAAACAAAGCTCACCATAATATCTGTAATAACACCATATGCAGCTGAGGTTTTTTTTTTTTTAATCTGTAACTTCCATGATGATCTGGTGATTAGCTCCAAATGATATTCCAGGGGAAACAACATGCTTCTTCTTGTTGGTTGAAGGTCATGGATCAACAACAGCAACTGGGAAAGAGAAAAGCAGACAAACAATGCCGAATAATACCCCCTTCGTAGCGACAGCTAAAGTGACAGGTTCTGTGGTTGCCAATGTCTTATTTGGAACAGTTGCAAGGCGTTCAATCCGGATTCACATTCGATCCGTTGTAGTTTCAAAAAATAGAAATAAATAGACTATCTTTCCCCTGAGAATTATGGATCCAATGAATTCAGAAACCGTTCCAATTTGTTAGATGCAGCGCACAAATCAGTCATTCAAAGTGAAGGGTGCCTAAGCAAAAGCTTATCTTCAAGATCTAACAACAGACCAATCGGATTAAGAACGCACAATTCGTTCACTACTCCAAGAAAATATTCCCTGAAGAAAGCGTTTTATATCCGAATTTCTTGGATGAAAATCGCATTTGTGAAGAGCTGTATTCAAGTATAAATGGGCAGGCCAAATCTAATTGACAGATGCGTTTTATCTTCCTACCAACTAACCATGAACTCCACAATAATCCGAATCCTGTCATGTACCAAGAAAGTATGATACTATCAAAAGGGTGCCATAATCTATAGCTTAGCCATTACAAACCAATGGAGAGCTAAGTAACTCGGCGCGACTTTGTACAGATGTGTAATATAAACTCGATCCCCCTGAACTAGTGTAATCCTCAAGTTTAAATCTCGGCGTCTAACACTGAGCTTAGCAGGGTAAATGAGTCCACTATTGAAGCAAATAATAACTGACGACAATGCCCGGAAATGCGAGGAAGAGATAGAGAGAGTACCTAGGATCGCCGAAGACGCCGGCGTTGATGGTCAACTGGTTGATGAGGCCAGCGGACTTGGGCTCAATGCTGGAGGCCTTGGAGTACTGAGCGCTGAGGCCGACCCCGGACGGGACAAAGAAGGCGCCGTTCACCATGATGTCCCCCTCCGTTCGCCAATTCCAGTCCGCCCAGTCGTTCTCCTCCGTGTCCACGCGCTTTGTCACCTGCGATGGGATATAGCGACATGGGGGCCCAATCATATCGCATCTCTCATCTCATAACCAATGCATAAACGGAAGATCCAACGTCCTCAAGATCCGAAAAAAGGGCATCCATAATGCGTACGGGTCGAAAATAATTGGCTCGCGTTTAGTACCGAAAGAAGCTCTGTGTGGCTGTCAAGCACTGATAAGACCAGAGTCAATCTGTCAAACGAGGCGGACCAACTAGGCTTCTGCGTCGAACACCAGGCTGGACTAGCCCAAAAGCAGCGGCGTCTGCTCCCCACTCGCCGTCGCAGCAAGTGGGGGAACACCCCACGTTGCACGCAGACAACGACATCCGTCCGCCTCAAGCGCAGAAGACAGAAAGTCAAGAGAGCTCGATGACCCAGATCCTCCTCCCTCGTAAAAATCATATTTTTCTTTTTCAATGAATCCAAGAGGTCCTTAAAAAACACTGAGCAACTTTTGGACATTTTCCTACCCAAAAAAAAAAGTTTACCATGTTTTTTCGGACCTTACCATGGTTTTGTGTGATGCAAAGATTCTAAAAATTGATTTTTTTTAATAGTACTTAATAAATGCTTAAACTGCTGCTGACGAGACGCTTGAAAATAACTTTAGCCCGAAAAAGTAATCATTTTTATCCCGAAACCGTCCCTTCCTACCCACGCTCGCTTACCTCCTTGGCGTTGGAGTCGACGGGCGCCGTGTAGCGGTTGCCCTGGCTGTTGATAGTGGGGTTGGCGCTGCCGCCGATGGCGTACATCTCCCACGCCGTGAAGTCGTTGTTGACTACGTGGATATAGCCCCGCCGGCACCGCGGCATCCGCTGCACCAGCGCCTCCCCGAAGTGGTTGAACGCGATTGTTACCTGCATCCCCGAGTCCGGGGCGTACTTGTCGTCGTGCCCCAGCAGCATCACCTCGTCGTGGTGCGAGAAATAGCTGTTCGATATCGTGATTGCCGTGGAGCCCATGATTGCGTCAATCAGCCCGTCCGCGCAGTACGACAGCGAGCAGTGGTCCACCCATATGTGCGACGCCCCGAATATCGATATCCCGTCCCCGTCGGATCGCCCGCGCCAGCCGACGTGGGTCGGCGACGATCGGATGTTGGTGTTGCCGGAGGGCTTGCAGTGGTGGACGTGGACGTTGTGGATGATAATGTTGGAGATGTATTGGATGGTGAGGCAGCCGTTGCCGGTGATTTGGATGTTGTGCCCCCGGCCGTCGATGGTCTTGAAGCTGGTAAGGATGAGCTCGTGCTTGAGCCGGATCAACATGTCGGCGGAGAAGATGATCCACAGGGGCTCGTCCTGGATGGCTCCATAACGGAGCGTCCCCGGTGTCGGGTTCACCACGTCTAAGTCCGAGGAGTCGGTCACCACGTAGATACGCCCGTCACGACCCCCCAGCGCCGACTGCCCAAACCCAATGCCACAGTCCGCCAGGCGCTGCCGGTTGGAGGCCCAGTTCGGGTCACACCGCCAGCAGTCGTCGATGGGGTTGCCGGTGCCACACGAGGAGGAGGAGGACAGGAGTCTTCTTGAGAGGGAGGCATTCAGTCTCCTGTAAAGATTAAATTGCAACGAAGGGCTTTTCTTTGTTAGCAAAACCCGGAAGAAATAACTAAAGAAAAAGCAGGTGGAATTTTTTTATTTTTATTTTTATTTTTATTTTTATTTTGTGTAAGAAGAAGAGCGGAAAAGGGCGCTGCGAGGCAAGAATGGGGACAGTTTCCCACTGTTTCCTATCAAATGTGGGAAAATGGAGAAGGGTTGGATGGGTTCTTTGCCCCCATTTTTATTTTGCCTTCAGCAAATGGCTGGGACAGTGGGACTTGAGAGGGTTTTGTGTAAATCAAAAAGGAAGATCTAAGGCGAGCAGATGGATGATTTGCTTGTCACGGGAAAAGAAGGAAGAAATCTCTCTAGGAGGAAAAACCTGGGGAGGAATCTCTGTGACCAACGGAAAGGGGAAAACCTGTCAGATTTGAGATTTGGGGGAGAAAACAGAGCAATGTAGGTAAAAAAACAGAGTGGGTCTCTCGTCTTGTCCTTGGCCAGAAGGTTTCGAGGCCTTAGAAAACATTGCATGATGCGGGATGAATGCAGGTGAGGATTAGAGACTAGACATACCTGTGCACATCTTGGACAACAACTTCAGGGTCCGGGTGTTGGTGAGGGAGGGTGAGGTTCAGAGCAGCCGAGAGCGTGAGAGAGACCAAGAAGACGCACGCAGAGAGAATGCAGGTGGTCGGGAACAACATCCGTATCCTCCTCTCCAAGGGACAGCAAGCCATAACGAGGCAAATGGGGGAGCTGCTATTTCTGCTGGAGCTGGTTGTTTGCTTCTCCCAAAACTAAAATCGCCCCAAGAAAAAAATTAGAAAGAAAAAAGAAAGAGCCTTTGCTTATGATGCTTGATGAGCATGAGATATCTTCCTCTTCAAAACTTGGGAATCGGAAGATACAAACTTTCGGGAAATTGTGCAGGGGAGGTGGGTTTTATAAGGCTTAAACGGTGAATATAAAATAAGTACGCGCTGGAAAACTGTATTTTAAACTTTCTTGAGAGTGGGGGTTTTGGTTTTCCATTTTTGGAGGTTTTGTGTACTTCATTTTCAACAAGAAGAAAGGGAGGAAGGAAGACAGAGGATGGGGAAGGGAGGCGGTGATGGGGACGCCATGGGAGCAGGAATGAGGTGGAGAGAGAAACATCACCCCATCCTCTGCCCCTCTTTCTCTCCCGACCTTAATCCTCTGTTTCTTGCGAGACCCCCTCTCAGTCGCTCACATTCCTATCTTGCTTGCTAATCATTCTGCAAATAGTTAGAGAAAACTTAAACGCTAGAGAGAGAAAGAGGAGAGAGAGAGAGAGGACAGAGCATATCCTTATATCTGCATGAGGGATTGAGATGCCTTGCTGGGGCTGGTGGCAAAAGATGTTGCTGCCAATGGTTCTTGCTCAGCAAGTGCGGACCAAAACCCTTTTTCACTTTTGTTGCTGGGAGCATAATTTAAGGGTGATCTATAAGAAGAAGGAGATCAAGTATAATTCCGTTAATATATTTAGTTATATCCATATTCACTTAAAACTTTAAGTCAATGAGTTATGGATTAAATTATTTATTAATTACTCTACACCACATTAATTTTTCAATAAGATACTATTCTAGCACAACTCATATGTACATTCATACCACATTACTCTACACTACATTAATTCTTCAATATGAGACTCTTCTAATGTGACTCACATGTACATTCATACCACATTAATTCTTCAACGTGAGACTCTTCTAACACAACTCATATATGCATTCTCTCATGTGTGAATTCCAGTGTTAGGTTTACTCCTCCTTAATCCAAGTATCATTTCCTGCCAACTTATTTCAATTTGAATTCTTATCAATGCTCATCGGACCCGCGTTGCTACACTACAATGCCTACTGGCCCGAAAATCACGTTGGCCACCAAATTCCTTCTTTAAGATTCATCTCAATCTTGAATCTTCATCAGCACTCATCGAGCCCGCTTTGCTACACCATAACGCCTACCAGCCCGAAAATCACATTGACTACCAGATTTATCCCTTGAGATGTTCATCAAACACTGATACATATTAGAAGTGGGCCAATAACCAACTAAGACAAAGGGTCGAGAAACTCAACGCCAGTATTCCACTATTTTTGAATAACTTGGAGCCCGGCCTTCGTTTCGCACTATTACGGATACAAAAATAATGAAAAAAAATTAAATTCCATTCTCAACTGCTCCTATCGGAAATAGGATTGAGTACGGATTCGAGCTATAGCACACGGTTTCATAAAATCGTACGATTTTCCCGATCTAAATCAATCAAGTTTTACATGAAGATGATTTGGCTCGGCATGTTCTATTCGACACGGATAGGAAAAACGGTATTCTTAAAAAAAATGGAGAAATCTGAATCAAGTCACGATGATACGGGTCAATCCCTTCTTCTTGCGCCAAAGATCTTACCATTTCCAATCAACACCCATCAGGCTGCACTGCTACACCACAATGCTCACAAGCTTGGAAACCGTATTGACCACTAAATTCATCTCTTGAGATGTTCACCGAAATGGTGTAACAACACTCACCACCAAATACCGATACATATTAGGAGTCGGCCGCTAATTAACTATCGGCTCTGATCCCGTTTATTGAGAGCATGCGGCAGAAATCCGATACTTTCACCTAAGAAGATTATCAAGAGCGAACCCAAATCCGAACCTGTCAATATATCCAATTGGATCCACTTTGCTCAAAAACTTAACTCAATAAGTTATGGGCAAACTTGAATATATTAACCACTATACACCACATTAATTCTCCAATGTTGAATCCTTCTAACACAACTCATATGTGTATCATAATATTTGTGAATTGGGTTCTCTCTGTTTTGTGTTGTGTCTGAGTGAAGGTTTTGATGATGATTTCTGGGTTTACATTCTTCGCAGTTTTCAATTGATTCAGCTAAAAATGGTTTGCCGGGGGTTGAAGATGAGGCTCCATCACAATGGCTTCTGTTCTGTGGAACCTGTAAAGAGAGGTCCCTTTTGTTTTCTCCCTTTTCCGGTTTTCCCCCCTTCTTTTTCCAGCACGACAGAACAGAGAAAATAGCAAAGGCACGGCGTAAATGCATGTGGTCATCGGACAGAGCGACCTGCCGATTGCCTTCTGCAAAAGCTTCACAGCGGCATAAATGAGCTGAATCTATTCGTTTTTCTTCTTTTGATAATCCAAAACGCGGACGAAGGGATCCAACAAATCTCGAAGGCGCTTTGAACATCTTTACAAGTTTAATGAACTTGAGTTTAAGTCCAGATTCTTGACCTGTACAGGTGATACTGGTCCAGAATCGAGCAGTTCACGCGCAGTTCGTGGAATTCGGGCGGATGATCCCGAGCTGAAAATCCTCCATCATCCCATTCCGGTGCACCAATTCATTACGAACCGCATTTCCCTTTTGAATTTACAACGGAGAAAACCCGAGCAAGACATGTCCGAAGTTAGTTCTTACATTGTCCATGATTTTTTCCTTTCCCATTTGCATTTGTGCATGCAGTGCAGTCGTTTAATCATCGAACGATCTAGCACCGCCAGTGACCATTCATTCAAGAAAAGCCCTAGTGCTACTGCTAGTGTTATCAAAATGTCTCTCCTTGAAAAGAGGACAAAAAAAACTATAAATTTCACGACACGATTCGGTGATTTTAATTCGGGTGGACAGCTGCGTGGTGCTCTAGGAGCATCACGAGGTGTAACGGATGGTGTTGGATGGGGGGCAATTCGGGTCCTCGGGTCAATCAGATGGGCCTTACATCCATTTGGATCAGCCCAATGAGCCACTCTTCATGAGATTTTGACTTCACCTGCTTGACAAATGACAAGAAAAAAATAACTAAAAAAATCCTTCCTGCTGATCAGATTGGGGCTTCATCACCGTCACTTGTTCCTTCTCACTTTCTATCTTTTACTCCTGCGAGGATCATCAATGTTGGCATTGCTGAATGCAATTTTCCCTTCTCATTCTCGGCCATTTGATCTCTACACCTCTTGTAGATATTCCCTTGGTAGTACTTCCTGGTCCTCAAGACCAGAACCAGCAAGACGAGCGCGCCCACCGAGGTTCACGCCCCGCCAGCCGCCTCGCGGCCTCCTGGTCGTACAGCCTCCCCACGACCAGCACTTTGAGGATGTAAGATCCGAGGGGCCTCGCCAGCTGCCCGCAGTTGAACAGCGTCGAGTAGTGCTTGAGCCCGGAGAGCTCCGAGATGATGATAAAGAGGAGCGTGAGCTTCGCGCCGTTGGAGAACCCGACCCGAGGGGGAGGAAAGTCAAGACACAGACGGCGACCGTGCCCGCGACGTAGGCACAATGGGAGAAGCTGATCTGCTTCTGGGCGATGGTCAGGGCCATGATCACCAGCGCGAGCAGCACCGTGATGGCCAAGTACTCGTAGAACACCTCGAGCTCGTTAGGGTGCGTGGGGAGCTTGATTGTCCGGATGGTGTACACGAAGATGATCGAGATCACGGCCGGCAACCACCCGATCAGGAGGATGAGGAACTTGGAGTCGTCCCCATAGATGGCGAAGTGGAGCTGCGTCATCATGGCGCCGCTCAGCCCCACGAAGCCCTTCGCGAGACGAGAAAGCATTTCTTGCATATGTTAAGGTTGCTGATGTGAATATTGACCAGAAACTATCGATACACTGAAAAACCTTCCCCGGTTCTCGGGGAAGTTCTTGTCGCAGGTGACGAGGGAGCCCGTGCTGGCAAAGTTCTAGGAGTTTGGGCCGACGCGAATGTAGTGGCACATCTGCCAGACTGCCGGCTGTGGGATGCGACGGGTGACGGCGAGCCAGATGAGGAATTAGCCAGCAAGGTTCATGGCGAAGCCGAAGAGGAGGACGAGCCACATGGGGGCAACCTCAGCGATGAGGCCGGCGAGCACGTGGACAACCACCACCACCAGAAGACCTGGAGGATGAAACCGAAGCAGCCTTCGCCACCAGTGGTGGTCGCCATGGGAAGATTGCGGTCTCTGGTCTGGGAAGTTGAAGCTTCTGTCTTCTTTCAAAGAATATGCCTAGAGCTCTTAAAGGGGCGACCCGGATCCCTTAAAGGGAGGATTTCAACGTGGACACGGGTGGATTTTTATGGTGGAAATCATGATGAGAAGATTGAAACAGAGGATGTTTAGTTAAGCGGATAAGGTCAAAATAAATTTGATCGTGGTAAAACTTGCGGACATGGTTCATTTTATCGAATCCAAAAAAAATAGAACCCGCACAATATCCGTTTGGATTGAAGCGTATAAAGCCCGCAATTCACGAGTTCTTTTAGATGGGTGTCGCGACCCTCAAAATTGAGAGAGTAGGGTTAATGAGCCGTACCGTCTGATCAAACGCGGGACTTTTTCAAGTCTCATTACTCAAGTAGCAACGGAGGTATAAGTGATCGACTTTCAGTGTGGTCTAGTCACATGTGATACGTGTATATGCCAATGAGTCGCCACCAATCGTTTCGTAGAGAGTACGATCGGAAATCCTATCGAATAATTGAGAGATTATATTCGATTTTGCGAGAACCAAAGAAATGGGATCGGGAACTTAGTTACGTCAACTGCCAAAGTTGACGCTCTTTCGGTACCTAGGTTGAATGAATTATATAACCCTAAGATTTCATGCAGATGAGTGGGTTACGAACCCTAAATTTAGGAATTCATGCAGATGAAGTGGCTACCCTAGTACTTATAATCAATAAAGAAGGTGCGCAAATCAAGAATCCAATACATGCGAATAAATCACATGAATACAGCATGACATCCCTAGTAAGATCTATTGACCTAGAGAAGTGTCAATCAAGACTCGAAAATGATTTAGACATGATTTTCCTATGTGGGATAAAATCGTAATTTTGAAGAAGTTTGAGACAATTTGCCATAAAAGGGAAAAATTGTCATTTCAGAAGAAATCTGAAGCCAAAAGGGATTGAAAATAGGATTGATCATCAAATCAATCCATTTCCTATTTTTTTTTTGACAATTTTCATAATTTTCTGAAAATTTAGAAGGTGATTTACTCTTGAGGGGTAAAATCGTCATTTTTCTAAAAGGAACAAGACATGAAAATTTTAGAGAGAAGGATTAGCCACCCACCTGATCCATCACCTAATTCTGGTAATTTTCACGACTCAATTGGAATAGGAAAGAAGATGTACCCTTTGAGGGGTAAAATCGTCATTTTAAGAGAAAGTATGAGATTCAAAAATCTAAGCATAAGAATTGACCACCTAACTGATCCTAATTTTTATCTTAGCATTTTCGACCTATCTCATATATGATGCAAGATCGAACTTCCCCTAAAGGGTAGAATTGTCATTTTTAAAAAAAATGGATAAGAAATTCTAAAAATGGGATTAACCAGTTGTCTGTGATTAATCCTCAATTTTTAGGAATTTCTAAAGCGACTGGAAGTGTCTATGATTTTTCCTATTTTTTTTGGGATTCTCCACGATTTTTCTAATATTTTTTTAGAATTTTCTAGGATTTTTTTTGATTTTTTTGATTTTTTAAAATCATTTTTGGATTTTTCATTAAAAAAATATTCTTCGGACCGGGTCGACCTGATCCACTCGAATCGGATAACCTAGCACAGACCCGGACCCGCGCGGAGACTCACTCCCAAAAAGACGTCGTTTGCCTTTTTTTATTTTTCAAACTTAATCTGACGGTTCCTATTGAACCACGTGGCTATTCCACGACGACCGGATCGGTTGATTGAAACTTACGGCTCAGATCAAAAGCCGACTATCCCTCAGCCGTCAAATCTGATTACCTGAACCTACGACCACGATTAAAAGACTATACTCGATTTGACCGTTCATCTTCACTAATCTAAACGACACCGTTCGACTATTAACATAAATGGCACCGTTTTGATTTTCCGATTAAAAATTAATTTCTTAATGTTTCTAATTGCTAATCAGACGGCCATTAAAAAAGGGACGTGATTAACCCCAGCCGTTGGATCAAATCTGACTCGGCCTGACAGATTAACGGTCGAGTCGACTCGACATCCACGCAGACCAATCACACGCTGCCACCTAAGATGCTGACTCGTTGACTCGCCACATAATCTTCTTCAACCTCCTGACACGTACCACAAAAACGGACGGCCGAGGTTTTTTCGCCGTTGATCGGCGATCAAACCTTGACTAATCGACTTGAATCTAATGACAATCGACTCGTCTATATCTTGCTTACAACATATTGTAGAATCATACAATTTCGCAGACAGAATCAAGAACAATGAAGCTTACACAATACATGAGCATGGAAGTTCAATCACACGATTCAGAGCACGTCAGGCTAATTGCTTCACAGAGCACCTTCAATTGAAGTTCAAAAGACTTACTACAGGTCCGATTGACCTGATTTAGGCTAGCTTGAGTTAGGGAAGTTTTGACAGAGTCAATAATGGCGAGAAGAGTTTCAAGGTTCAGACGCGGGGTGTTATGCAAAATTGACACAAAAACAAGGTACGATCGAGCTCAGCAATGCTCAGGAAGTAAAATGCACACAAGAAATGCAAGAAGGATCGAGTGTAAGGCAAGTTACCATTGATGTATAGTGAGAAGCTCAAAATTGTGACTCACCTTTTTTCGAGGTTTCAGAGGGTGCGGCCGGTGGCGATCGACTCCTGTTGCCTCAAGTGAGTTTCTGGTGGCTTTCGTTGACTTCAGTTTGGCCGTAAACAGCCTAACTAGTGCCGTGGGATTTTGAGCTCTAGCTTTCAACTATGGAGGTTGGAGAGCTCTCTCTCTCTCTCTCTCTCTCTCTCTCTCTCTCTCTATCTCATTCTCTCTCTCTTCTATTACTTTTTTGAAACCGAATGAACCAAGCTCCTCTTCAGAATGCCGTTCAAGACCGTATATCCCATTTTTTAGTTATCCCGCTCAATCGAGGGGAGCTTTGCCGACTTGAATTGCACGTGAGATCACGTACTTTTAAGTCTAAATGGCGTCAGGGATGTTGGGTATTCCATCCAGCTCCGTTTGGTTCTCCGGCAACTCCCATTTCGCAGGAATTTGGCATGGATTTGAGATGAGTTTGGTTTCGTTGCTTTTTGCAGGTCCCATGAGGTTGATCGACCGATTACTCATTCCTCCGGCGACGTCAAACGGTGCCGCCGGTGTCGATCTACAGGGAAGGGTGAGGGCAACGGTACGCCCACCATTGCTTGTCCAATTACTTGCGAATTGGCCTTCAATTTGATGATCAAAATCAGCCAGGGGAATGTTCACTCGTGTGGGACTCCTATGGTTGAAGAAGACACTGTTCTCGATCGGTTCGACCGGCCTGACCGGGCGATCTGACCGGTACGAATCGGTTCCGACTTGCAATTTCCAAAATTAATCAAAATCGGTGGGGAATTTTTGCAATTAATCTCAGAATCAATCTTAGGACATGAATATTATCTAAAAATATGGTTTTGTCCAAAAATTCACGTCAATCTCTATGAAAGCCCCAAATTTGTTCTTGATTGCAATTCGAGAAATTGTGAAATTGAAGTCTCAAACGGTCACATTGGACCAAACCACATATGCCAATCAATTCAGAAAGGTGAAAAATATAGGGCAGTGGTTTCAATTTGCGAAGGAGGTCCTTGAATTGAAACTAATTTCGATTATGCCCAAATTCAAGAACTAAATTACAATTAAAAATGTATTTTTATCCAATTCGTGCAATTAAGATACTTGTGCAAACAATTGGACTAAATTGCAATGAAGTACAATCAGATTGAACGTCAAAACCCTCAAAATGCCAAAATTACAAATTAAAAGACTCATTTGATATTTTTTTTGTCAAATTCAATCATACGTGTAACAAGGGAACACATAAAATTGAACTTGAATTTGGAATTTTTATGAGGTCAATAAGACGAGGAAATTAAAATAAAAACATTGACTCTTTTTCATATTTTTGTGACCTCAAATGCTATTTTTCTTGATTTTTTCATGTATTTTTTATTTTTTAAAAATACCAAAAATATAAAATTTATTTATTTTTTTGCCAAAAATGGTTCATTGGGCTTGCCCAAGGCCACCAAAATTGATTTCATAAAATTTCAACTTTTTATAAATTTTTATGAATTTTTCAAAAATGAACTGAAAAAGATTGATAAAAAATCAGGAGTCAACAATGGGGTGATGAATCCAAGATTGGTCAAAGTTCCATTTGAAACAGGAGCCCACATGTCGAAATCAATTCTTCAACTTTTAGAACCTATAAACTACCCTTTCACAGATTCCAAGGTCATGTGGATCCAGCCGCCGGTCATATAGAGTGCTCCGCCCGCCACCGCATATGTTGCGGAGCTTTCGAACGAGAGACGAGAGGGTCTTTTGGCTTCCTCAGGGCCGTATGAAGCTTAGCTTGCTTTAACAGCCAATTCCACCCGAATTTTTTAATAGAACGATTGTAGTGAATCATCACATTTAGAGCATGTAGAACAACCATTCTGATCTGAAAAACGTGATTCTCATTAAAATGACTTTTTTTAAATCTGTTTCCTAGATGAGTTTTAGAGAATCAGAACACGTTTGGTGAATGCATAAAATTTATGTTTCTGATACATAAATGCGTTTGGTAACCGTACATAATTTCTGTTCTCGAGAACAATTATTTCTCCCAATTTTTGTCATTTAAGCTAAATAATTACGTAGTTACTTTGTGAAATTTCATCATACATTTCAAATTTTTCAGAGATTAATTCATATTGATTCTCTTATATGACATATTGCACGTTAAAATGTAAAAATAAATATGAAGAATCATCAAGAGTCATTTTTACCATTTATTGTGGGGTTTCATCCAACTCTTTTGAACGACAAGACAATCGACAGAGTGACACCATTGTTTTTACAAGGAAAATGCACTATACCGCCCTGCATTGGTATGGATTTTTGGTTCTAGAAAATCAAATCTCACTCTTAATTAATCCAAAACTTAAGAACGAAAGATTGCTAAGTGTCCATGCCGGATAATTTTATCGTTTTTTCAAAAATTTTTAAAACTAGACTATGTATAAAGTACATAATTCTAGGCAAATCACAATTAATAAAATCAAGCGCACAATCAGAGAATCATGGCATTGATAAATCAAATTATAAAACCCTAACGAAGCCTTAAGAGTTAAGAGGGATGTGGTTCGGATTAAATTTTAAAAGTGTTTATGATTTTCCTAAAAAATAACAAAATCTATAAATGTAGGTTCAAGTTAATGAAAATGAGGTCAATATAACCTGATCGAAGTTTCTTATATTTTTAGGGATTTTCTAAAAAAAATTGATTTCTAAAAATTTTTCCAATTTTTTTGATTTTTTGTAGTTTATATTTTCCATTCTATTTTTATTATCTTATATATTTTTCCTTTGAAAATGAAACCTCATTCTGTTTTAGGTTGAACGAAAAGTGACGAGAGAACTGAAAGGGAAAATTAAGATATGTTGGGCTTCATTCCATTTGTGATTCTCAAAAGTGGTTCTTTTTTCCAGAATTGTTGCGACCTAAAACTCAAAAATTCCAAGCTAATGGATTATCATATTAACTAAATTAACTCACCTAATTCGAACTCTCCCAACTTGATACCAAATATCAACTTAAGGTTTAATTGATTAACATGAGTCATCACTAATCATTTTTGGTAGGTCGATTAGAAACCTAAATACAATAGCGAGAGGATTATTTTATTTCTACAAACAAGAGATTTTAGGCACGAGGACTTGATTATACTAGATTACTCTAATACCCTTTCGATATTATTTTTTATTTCATGAAAAATCATTTTTGAGAAGGTGACATTAATTAATTTTAACCTAAGTCATTAACAAAGGTTATCATGCGAATGCACAATTAATTAATTGAACATCCATAAATCAAATAATCACAGGGAATATGCGCGCCACAATATTATCGTTCTCAATTTTGGATATTTGCTTTTTAAAGGATGAAGACTAACCAATATGTAACCTATATGTTATGTACAAGTTTAGTCTAAGATGCAGATGAATTGAATGCAAGATTATCCTAAACTTGCATAAGAAATTGATTTAGTTAACTACATGACTAATCGAGACGTGTAATTAGATTAAACTAGGCAAAATGACACAAATAGTCCCTAAACTTTGGCGGAACATACAATTTGATCCTTGAATTTTTAATTTGTTCAATTTAGTTCCCGAACTTTGACAGAATGTGCAATTTAATTCCTAAACTTTTGACTTGTCCAATTCAGTCCCTGAACTTTTAGTAAATGTTCAATTTAGTCCATGGACTATATGAAAATGTTCAACGTTATCCCTAATCTTAAATTAACAAAAGGACTATATTGAACATTTTTCCATAATTCAGGGACTAGATTAAACATGCACAAAAAGTTTAGGGACTAAATTGAGTAAGTCAAAAGTTTAGGGACCAAATTGCACATCCTGCTTAAGTTCAGGGACTAAATTGAACAAATTAAAAGTTCAGAGACCAGATTGCACAGTCTGCCAAAGTTTAAGAACCATTTATGTAAATATCCCATTAAACTAATGTACAAATGATATTACGGTCTAATTAAATCGGCTACATGACGGACGATTAATTAAAGACCTAAACATGCAAATTCCATATAATCTAAACCTAGCATGCAAATGACATGGCAAGCGTGCTTTAATTTTGTATTTTCAGATCAATGAATGACCCTAAACAAGGATATGCCTAAAGATAATTATCTTGCATATTTTAGGGTTTTAATTTGACTAAACCCTAAACTATTAAATGTAGATTATTTTAGACATGAAAATGTACGTAAATATACCCACTCATGGGTAGCTCAGCTAGTTAGGATGCACTAGGATTGTGTATTTAGGCGCATTAGTTCAATGTTCGATTTTTCAGCTGAGCACGTGTGATATAAGTGGAAAAAAAATCTATTTAGATATCCGAATTCTATCCTAGAATGCGAATCTAAATTAAACGTGCAAATATCTAGATGTTTTAAAAATGTTATTTTATCTAAAATGCAACACCGTCTTTTAGAATTTTAAATATCGTGCAACAAAATATTCATTCTAAAGATATTAAGCCAATTAAATCAATATTTTGTGAATATTTAAATACAACCGATTTTTTAAAAATATTTTGTGAATATTTGAATCAATCTTTAATTCGCAATCCTACGATTAACGATTAAACCCAAATTCTTGACTAATCGAATCGAGTATTCCGATGGACTTTCTTGATCGTGTGGCAAGTTGCGGATCAGAAAATAAAATTTTCCTAATCAAAGATATGAACAAATGAAATCAATGAACATTCTAAATATTTATAACCAGAAATTTTACTTGACTAAAGATAACCTGAGTACAGTTGAATCAATCAAGGATTTTGTGGACCACAGTTCGGGGAACAGGAGGAATTCTTGACCGGAGAGCCACGCACGAAGACCAACAATTTCGTCCGTACTTGGCTGGATAGAAACTGCTGGATCTGGACCTGTTTTGTCGAATAAACAAGCAAGAATCAGGCTGTTAAAAAAAAAGGGGACCGAACAGCAAAGAGTTTGTCCTTGATCGGTGGCGAAATTTTGACTTAACTGATTAGTGAACAAACTGGTGCCAACTTCAAGCCAAAACAAAGCTGAATCAGCCCTGATCTTCAACTGGGACAGCAGGAGGGCTTTGCAAAACCGAGAGGCGACGGGTTTGGGCAAAAACGCTCACCAACGTCTGGCGAGTCGCAAACAGTCAATGATCTCACTGGACGAAAAGCAATCACTCTCTTGCTCAAACCTTTTCTTTTGACGAAGCCGCCCATCGTACTATTTCAAGCTCTCCCGCCTCTTACATAGGCTTGAGCTGATCTGTTGAACTGCAGAATACCTCGCCTAATAATCCTGAATCCCCATGATTCGGCCAGATTGATATTTGAACGTGTGAAAACCATTCCTCCACATTCCTCGTGGTCATGCAAATTGCTTCTCATTATCTGTCCAAGTTCGGTTCCCCCATGTGTAAAAGTTTCGACCATGTTGAATGATTAAACAACCTCGCCCTATTTTCCAACTTGTTAGGTCGAGAATGATGGGTTATATCCTAAATCGAATCAGAATAATCACACACATATATTTTTTTTAAAGATGACACATGAATTTACCCAGATTCACCCTAGAGTAGGGCTACGTTCTGCAAAGGAATTTCACCATAATATTTAGGCTTACACCACAGCTACTTGTTACAATAATTTTTCATACGTGCACAATATATTTACTAATTAAAATGGACCCAAAACCTAAATCTATATGAATCTCTTTAATCACACACTAAGCGGGCCAACTTAAAACACAAGCTTAAACCCGATATTGTTTCGGGGCGTTGCCCCTGCTTGCTCACCGGTGAGCGGGTCAGCCGTTCGCACACCAAGGAGCGGAACCCCCACCCGCTGACCGAGCAGCGGAACACCCATCATTCCACGCGCAAGGGTCACGTATTGTTGATTCATACTTTAGTTTTCCTAAGCTAACGTGAACGTTCTCAATATGAGAAACAAGGATCTTCAAAGTATTCGCCAACTCCAATAGAGAAACCACGTTGCCTCAATTCATCCATTGTTAGTTCAATTTAAATGCAAGTGCAATGCAAATATTTTATACGAAACTAAAAATTATTTAATTGTTTTTTTATAGGGACTAAAGTTAGTCCCGAATTTTTTATGCAAAATAAGAAAAAAAAATCAAAATTTAGGTGTCAACATGAACCAACTTTTTTTTTGTTTTGTTTTTGCTCCAAAACTATTTTCAGGAACATAATCAAAATCGGAATTATTTAGTTAGCAAACAAGCTCATTTTTTTTGTTCTGGAGAACAGAATCAGAAAATCAGAATAGTTACCATACAAGCTCTTAATGACCACCAATTGCTACTACAACCCCATACCACAAATCATACTTAGACTCACAAAATATGAAACATTAAGAAAGTAAAAATTCTCAGTCATGGATATTGCCGAAAATGGAATCTCATGGACTCAGACTAACAGTTCCAAATTACACGCTCACATCGGATACCATGAAATATTGTAGGATCGAGCGAAAACATATGACAAGAAAATCACATAAACATATTTCAGGTTCTAACATGAAAATTACAATCGAAATTGGTTCCCCAATTTTTAATACCTTAAACTTGACCAATGGGTTGAGCCGGATTTGCCCTAAAACTATGCTTACCCCTGCATTTGCGTACGACGGTTTTGCGAATTTCTTGACCCATTATGGATCAGGTGGATCCATTGGGGTCGGCCCATAAATGGTTAAAAGCTGCGGGTTGTGGAGGATTGCGTGTGCAGAGTCCCATGATGGAGTCGCTTTTGTTCGGGCATGATGCCTTCTTGGGGCTCGCAGAACGGGAAAGGATTTAGTGATATAAATTTAGAGGTGCCATTAAATCTGGGCCATCCAATTAAAAATGGTCGGCCCAGATCAATCAATTTTTTTAGCGAGAAATGATGTCGACTGATATGAACTGTTCATTTTGAATTGGATGGCCCAAATCGATCATGATAGGAAATGGTAAAAAAATTTTAATTATAGGAAATTCAGTTACTCGCAGAACTCCTTAAGTAAACATGCGACCATGCCCACAAGTTTTTTAAATATGCTAATTGTGATTGGGAAATTAATTATTGATTAGCACGAAAAAATCAACATTTTTTTTCGTGAATGGGATTTTTGTCTTTGGGTTTAATTCAGCTCGACACGCCAAACGCAAAATGTTAAAGTTTGGCACTTCACATGGAATTCAAACAAGCCCAAAAAAAAAAGGACTTTAAACGAACAAATAGGTGCATTTTTTATAATTATGTCAATTCAGTCTTAAACTTCTTCTTTTTTGATTCAGTCTTAAATTTTTTACAATTGTGTTAGTTTAATTCATCTGACCAATTTTGGTTGACCAACGCTTACGAGGATGCCGGCCGGCGACACAATATTTTTTTAAGCTAGCTGATGTAGAACAACTGGCATGTGATTATCTCATCAAATTGGATCGCCAAAAGCCGACGCGACTTCGTCGGTAATTTCAGATTTTGGGTCAAACGATCTTGGATAGCACTCAAAACTGGTCGGTTGAAACGAAACGACCGTCTGATTCAAAATCACATCTTTGCTGTGAGATACAATGAATTTTGGCATTTCGGAGTCGTTTAGATAATTTTTCAGGCTGTTTTCTCATTTAGAAAATTTTAAATATTCTACTTATCTGTAATATTTTATTCGAATTTCATTAGGATAAGTTAGATATGATTTAGATTATGTTATCTTTAGTTATTCTGATGTCTAAAGCAGTAATATCTCTATATATAAGACGTTCACCTTTGTAATCGGCATTATTATTCAACCAAATTCGAGTATTCTTTGGAATTATTTTTCAAGTTATTGCTTCTCTGCGTCATTTGATATTAGAGCAGGATTTTCCTGTGATGATGGTGAATAACGTGAATATCAATCTCCTCGTAACTGAGGGCCATGAAAACGAGCCTATTACACGAACGAAGTTCAACCAATTCATGGATCAAACCGATCGGAGGTTTCAAGAGATCCTTGAGGCCATCCAGCATTTGTCTACAAACCAAGCCCCTGGCGTTCTTCTAGCAAAGCGAATTCATGTCGCTCGTGATCCCGAAGTTGCCATGGAGCGTGAAGAAAATTCTCGACATAGACGTCAAAACTATGTCGAGGATACTGAAGACGAAGACGGAGAGGATTTCCAGGACATGCCCATTCGTGGAGGTCGTCAATATAGAGGATTCCAGGATGAGAACGTTCGTGGAGGTCGCCGACAAGGAGGTTATCGCCGAGATCCTGAGCAGTATCAATTGAAGGTAGATCTCCTTACTTTCAATGGTGACCTAGACATTGAAGATTTTATGGACTGACTTTGGGAGGTCGAAAAAACTTTCGATGCCATGGAGATCGAAGAGGATCGCCAAGTGAAGCTTGTCGCGTATAAACTAAAGGGTGGCACTTCGGCTTGGTGGGAGCATATTCAATTAACCCGACGTCGACAAGGACAGGCACCAATCCGGACATGGAATCGGATGAAATAAAAGTTGAAGAAGCGGTTCTTTCCATCGAATTATGAGCAGTTGCTATTTTAGCAATTCCAGAATTGCAGGCAATAGAATCGATCCATCCAAGCTTATACAGGAGAGTTTCTTCGACTCTTTGTCCACAATAACCTTAAAGAATCAGATGCCTAACAAACTGCTTGGTACATCAACGGGTTGCAACTCAATATTCAAGATCAAGTGTCCCTGTATCAATTGTTTACTGTTGATGATGCCCAGGAGATGGCGAGAAAGGTTGAGATGCAGCTGGAAAGAGCTAGCCCTAATACTCGGGGTAACAACTACTCGAGTCATGGAATGTTCGGAAAAGGAAAGCAAACTGAAATTTCGGGTTCTTTGACACAGCAACACAATGATACGAATCGAAATTCGGAGAGTACCACAGGAGTGTCCAAAGAACCAATGGCATCAAACACTCATACGCCTAATCCGAGTGTATAGAATTCATATGCCAAACTTCAATCGATTAAATGTTATAAGTGCAATGAACTGGGCCATCATTCCAGCGATTGTCTACGGTGGAGGATGGCCAATATTGTTGAGCATGATGATGAAGCCTATGAAGAAGAGTGGGTGGATGAGGAAGAAGTAGATGATGAAGTGGGTGAGCAAGTTAACTGTGTTGTCCGACGTCTATTACTTGCCCCGCGGATAGAAGACACCCAGCAAAATCAACTCTTTTGGGCTCGTTGTATTGTCAACGGCAAGGTATGCGATGTCATCATTGATAGCGAAAGGTGAGAAAATATGGTATCAAAGGCCTTGGTGGATCACTTGCAGTTGAAGACAGAGCCGCATCTTGCACCTTATACGATCGGGTGGATTCGTAAAGGAGCAGAATTTAAGGTAACTCAGTTATGTTGCCTACCTATTTCGATTGGGAAATCATATTAGGATATTATCGTCTGTGATGTCGTGGAGATGGATGCGTGCCATGTGTTATTAGGGTGACCTTGGTAGTATAATGTAGATATCACTCATCGAGCTTGTTACGCCCCGCGTCCTCAAGCGCGAACACGCAACTCCCTTCACTGTACTCTCGAGGCCTAAGAATTACTAGTCGAGAGATGCATAATGTAAATAAGCATGCGGAAGCAAAATGAACAACTCCCACGTACATAAATCGATGGGAACCAGGATAACGAGAACATAATACACACACACACACACACTCACACACAACATGAGTTCATACAAAAATGCAGGTAAGCTAATCTTGCAGACGGGTTGGGGCGATCGAGACTCAACCAAAAGACATCAAAAGTTCTAAGTCCCCAAAAGATTACCGACCAACGAGGGTCATCATCAAAATACTACTAAGTAAAGTCAGTAAACTCCTAAGTTGAACCGCTAGATCCGTCATTCTCGTTCGCATCCTCGTCTAGCTCATAGTCCAAGAAGGTCTCGGAGCACACATCCACTGAGTCATCCATCGTGGCATCCTCCAGCTCATCCTCAGAGGCGTCGATCTCTATCACCTCATCATTTTCCTCCAAGGTAGGGGTCGTCTCAGGTACATTTCTCGAATCAGTTACGGACACCTCTACCTCTACAGAATCCCAAGTGGGATGACACCGGCTAGGTATGACTCCTCGAGGCACCTCCGCGGACTTCAACGGACCGGTGGTGACCTCCTCTATTATACGGAATCAGGCTTCGAACCTATGTGATTTCCAGTCCTTACCTCCCTCATCAACCCATACAACTGTACACTTCCTAACAAAAACGGTACCCCGACAGTCAGGAAACTCATCAAAATAAGCGGTCATTTCTTTCGGATTGTCTAAACGTGTCGGTAGCATCTTCAGGATTTGGGGTCTGAAAAAGATAAGGTCACACGACGGGGTGAGATTTACATCTCAGTAAGATAAGTCCTAACTCTAGGTCAGGCTGACAGTACACCTAGATGATTGCAAACAATGAACATGGACACCCTCATCAATATAAGGCAACATCAGACATAATATGCCAGAAGAAAAGAAATGAGTGATGATCATGCAAACATATCAGCATAACTTATAACTCAAGTCAGGCATGAAAACACAAGGTTAAGTCGTACATTCCATCCTCCAGAATTGTCTCACAAATCACGCCCGCATCAAAACGACTCAAGCTCGGTCCGCGTCATTACGCCTCAGACCATCATAAATATAAACCCGTGTTAAACGCATCAGATTTTCGATGACATTCAAGGCTTGTGTCGACACATAGAAAAATCTCGTATCGCGTCTCAACGCATCATGACCTTAGTTATCACAACCTCGCGTCTTGATGCATCAGGGTGTCAAGAGTTTCCAAGCATGCCAAATCCCCACCATTTCAATACTTCATGATCGAGTACAAGCCCATGCATTGAGCTAAGAATCTATGGTATGCGAGGCAACCAAATTCATCACTCACAAAATGGCATTCAATACAAGGCATATGCATTAAACAAGCATACTCGCATTCACCAAACCACGATGATAGGCATCAAACAATTACAAGGAAATCTCACAAGAAATCACCCAATTCATCCAGTAGAGTCTTATCCTCCTAGCTAAGATTTAGGCGCTCATTACCTTAGGCTGAATTCAGCAAGAACTTCCTCCCAAGCACACCAAAAATTTGATTCTATTAGCCCAAGAACAAGTCAGTCGTACAACCTAAGGAATTCCATTCAATTCATCAATTTTCTCGTTTAAATCATCAAACCACGGAGCATATACTTCAATAAAATCCTAATTAACATCCTAAGATATCACAACGAAAATTTTAAGCCACAATCACAATCCCAACAGCCCCTAAGAATCCGATTGGCGCAAACAGAAACATGGCAATTTCGATTTTGCCCTCATGCCCTCAAAACAGCCCACAATTCCACCTTAAACCTTAATTCCTCATATAACTCACTTGCTAACATATTTTCCTATGTGTAATAGAGCCTCACCGAAAATTTGAGGGCGAGTTGACGGTCGAAAAGTCCAAGAACAACCCCAGTTCTCACATGCCTATCGCTGGTCAGATTCTGTCCTTCATAAACAACACCATTTCATCATCAAATCTCCATCAAATTTAGCTAAACTTATTATCTCAGCTCAGTATACAAGTATACAATATGTCTACAAAATTTTGCCTAAAGTTTGAAGCAAAACGAGGTCCTACGGAGTCTGAACGAAGACTTACTCTCTGTTGTGTCGAAATATGTCCGCTTTCGGGAAAACGGTTGGCCGGAGCTCCACCGGCGCCCAATGGCCGAGCTTCCACTTGGAGGTTGTTGGCAAGAGGCTAAGGGTCAGGTGGGTGGTCGGCGCGAGGTTGGAGAGTTGCCGGAGATGGCGGTCGAGCGGCGCGAAGGAGGCGGTGGCGGTTTGATCGGCAGAGCTGGTTTGGCTGAGGGGGAAGTGATGAAGAGGAGCAAGAAAAATTGAAGAGAGGGAGACCAGATGGTACTCGGCAATGGCAAGGTAAGAAGAAGCTATACACCAATTTTGATGGTCAAACCCCCAAGAATGGTTGATTAAAAGGCTTGCATTAATGGCTAATCAATTCACACCATGCCACTTGTCTTCATGTCCATGAATCTTGTAATCCAATGACCATTATACACTCCTATTTTCGGCAGCTATGAGGGATGGTCAGTAACCAAAATGCCCTCCTTCATTTATTAAGACAAAGCCAATCCTTGAGGGGCAAAATGTTAATTTTGCTCTCGTTGTCTGGAAAGTTGTTTTTTCAATTCAAATTTCTTTCAATGAGGCAACGTCCAATCCAATTATAATGTTGGAATTCCTTATTTTCCATTTTCAAATTTCGAGACTCATCTCTGGGTCTTTTTTCTATCAAATGTAATTTCAGACTATCCCGAACTAACGGACGGTTTTTGCAGACGTTACGCGTATCAACTCTGTGATTCTCATCACACTTAGGGCTCGTCAGTTCATGGCGACTTTGGTTGTCATGTAATTGTGAGGGTCTATTACTAGCTCCTACGGTCTCGATCATCATCTTTCGATTTAGAAAAATTTTACAAATTATACGTTGGTTAAGCGGTATCACCCGCGCTCCAATCGTATAACGGTAACAATGCATTCATTAATCATTCTTAGATCGGCATTTAATGGTTCTAAATACTCTATCGACAATCCTTATGGTTAAAGTGTCATTTCTTGTTTGAGTGCTCTAGGTTCACGTACCTTGTCTTACGTTAGCCTTTCTCATTTGGTCAGTTAACTCGAGATTGATTAGATCTGAGCAAGATACGACTGAAACACATCGTTAGATACATTTTCATTGATAAGTCTCGAAATGACAGGAAAAAATCAGAATGTCACAACTCTTCCCCCTTACAAAATTTTCATCCTCGAAATTTACAATAAACCCAGCTATCCAAACAATGAGGGTGTTGACGCCTCATCATTTCTTCGTTTTTCCACGTAGCGCCTTCGGTTCCATGGTGCTCTCAAATTACCTTGACCAGTGGAATCGTCTTGTTTATCAGAACTTGCTTTTTTCGATCTTTGATCCTGATTGGCTTTTCCACGTAGGACACTCTGTCGTCAACTTTAATAGTTTCATAATCCAGCACGTGCGTCGTGTCCGGCTCGTACTTCCTCAGTATTGATACATGGAAGACGTTGTGTACTTGAGATAAATTAGGCGGTAAGGCAAGTCTGTATGCCAAAGTTCCAATCCGTTCCAAAATCTCAAAAGGATCTACGTACCTGGGACTCAGTTTTCCTTTCTTCCCAAATCGGGATAATCCTCTCATCGGCGATACTTTAAGGAAAATGTGATCACCAACCTGAAACTCCAGGGGTTTGCGTCGTTTATCCGCATAACTTTTCTGACGACGCTATGCCGTCTTCAATCTATCCCGTATTATCTTCACGGTTTCCACCGATTGTTCTACTAACTCCGGACCTGTAATACTTCTCTCCCCAACTTCTTCCCAGCAAATTGGAGTCCTGCAGGCTCTTCCATAGAGTGCTTCAAAAGGTGCCGTTTGAATTCTCTGCTGATAACTGTTGTTGTACACAAACTCTACTAAATGTAACTGATCCTTCCATCCCCCTTTAAAGTCTATAACACACACTCGTAACATATCCTCGAGCGTCTGAATCGTTCTTTCTGATTGTCCGTCTGTTTGTGGATGATACTCCGTACTGAACTGTAGTTGGGTTCCCATGGCATCTTGAAGGCTCTTTCAGAAGTTTGACGCGAACTTAGGATTTCGGTCTAACGTAATCGTTACGGGTACCCCATGCAGTCTCACTATCTGACGCATACACAGTTCGACATATTTGTCCATCGCGAAGTTCTTTCGTACCGGAATGAAATGTGCAGACTTAGTCAATCTGTCCACGACTACCCAAATCGAATTGTGACCGCCTTGGCTCCTTGGCAATCCCATTACAAAATCCATAGTCACGTGCTCCCACTTCCATTCGGGAATCTCCAATGGCTGTAACAATCCATCAGGCTTACAGTGTTGTGCCGTTACTTGCTGACACGTCAAGCATTTTGCCACATATTTAGTCACATCTACCTTCATTCCGTTCCACTAGTAATGTTGACGCAGGTTCTGGTACATTTTCGTACTACCTGGATGAATATTGTAATTGCTTTGGTGAGCTTCTAATAAGATCTTTTCCCTAAGCTCTTCGTCCTTGGGCACACATAGACGCTCTCGAAATTTCAAAACTCCGTCCTCTAACACTTGGAATTTTGGTTTGCTTTTTGTTGCATCCATTTCGAGGATCTTTTGAATTTCTAGATCTGTAGGCTACAAGGCTTTTATCCTTTCTTGGATCTCAGGTTCTATTCTCAACGTCGCTACCAAACTGGATAGTTGGCAAACTTCCAACATGGAATTCAGAATCCCTTAATTCTTCGAGTAATGACCATCCTTTAACCAACAGGCAAGCAATGCTTGATTTCTGACTGAGTGCATCCACAACTCTATTCGCTTTTCCAGAATGGTACAAAATGTCACAATCATAATCCTTAAACAGCTCCATCTATCGGCGTTGCCTCATATTTAATTCCTTATGGGAAAAGAGATACTTCAGGCTTTGGTGATCCGTATAAATCTGAAACTTT
Source organism: Rhodomyrtus tomentosa (assembly GCA_028455895.1). NCBI lineage: Eukaryota > Viridiplantae > Streptophyta > Magnoliopsida > Myrtales > Myrtaceae > Rhodomyrtus > Rhodomyrtus tomentosa. Next base: position 5,276,716 of record JAPCWY010000011.1, on the reverse strand, counting down.
TTGCCACATAGATAATGCCTCCAAATCTTTAGGGTGAATATAATTGCAGCCAATTCCAAGTCGTGAGTTGGATAATTCATTTCGTGCGGCCTCAGTTGTCGTGACGCATAGACGACCACTATTTCATGTTGCATTAGTTCACAGCCCAATCCTTTTTGCGAAGCATCGCTATATATCCCACAGCCTCTAGGTCCTGATGGAATCGTCAATACCGGTGCTGTCGTCAACCGATGCTTAAGCTCTTGGAAGCTTCTTTCACATTTGTTCGTCCACTCAAACTTAGTTTCCTTCTTAGTCAACCTCGTCAATGGAATGGCTATGGACGAAAACTTCTCCACAAAGCGTCGGTAATAACCAGCCAGTCCTAGGAAACTCCGAACTTCCGTAACCGTAGTAGGTCTTGGCCAATTCATGACAGCTTCAATCTTTGCAAGGTCCACAACAATTCCTTCTCCATACACCACATGATCAAGAAATGCTGCTTTATCCAGCAAGAACTCGCATTTGCTAAACTTAGCGCAAAGCGAGTGCTCCCTCAGAGTCTGTAAGACAATCCTCAAATGTCTTTCGTGTTCCTCGTTACTCTTTAAGTAGATCAAAATATCATCAAAGAAGACTATAACAAATCTATTCAAGAATTCCTTGAACACCCGATGCATCAAATCCATAAATGCAGCCGGAGCATTGGTCAATCCAAAAGGCATAACGGTGAGCTCGCAGTGACTATACCTTGTCCTAAAAGCGATTTTTGGTATATCCTCTTTCTTAATTCTCAACTGATGATAGCCAGTCCTCAAGTCTATTTTAGATAATACCGAAATTCCTTGCAGTTGATCGAATAAATCATCAATACTCGACAGTGGATATTTATTCTTTACAGTTACTTGATTCAACTGCCTATAATCAATGCATAAATGCAAGGATCCGTCCTTTTTCCTCACAAACAACACTAGTGCTCCCCACGGCGAAGCGCTCGGTCTAATAAACCCTTTATCTAACAATTCTTACATCTGTACCTTTATCTCCTTCAGTTTCGATAAGGACATCCTATAAGGTGCCTTCGAGATTGGCTCTGTTCCAGGAGCTAACTCGATTACAAATTTTATTTCTCTCTCTGGTGGCAATCCTGACAATTCTTGGGGAAAGACATTAGGAAATTCACACACTACTGGAATATTTTCTAATTTAGGTTCCACGGCGGTTGTATCCATAAATGTGACTAAATAAGCTTGACATCCTTCAGTCATTAGCTTTGTCGCTTCCAGCGATGAGACTAAAGGAATCGAGGTTCCTCTTTGACTTCCCATAAATTCAAAATTTGGGCGACCATCCAGATAAAAACGAATTACCCTGCTACCACAGTCTACTACTGCTATTTGCTTACCCAACTAGTCCATCCTAATAATCACGTCAAAGTTATACATAGGCAATATAGTCAAGTCTATACTCTCTTTGCTGCCACCAATTACTATCTTACAGTCCGCACAATCTAATAAAATTAATACATTATCCTTTAACGGGGTGGCAACATGCAATATCACACTTAACGGTTTTAACTTCATATTGACCAAATCAGTAAATTGAGCGGACACAAAAGAGTGTGAAGCGCTAGGATCAGATAAGGCATAAGCGGCTTGGTCACATAAATAAACAGTACATGTGACCACACTAGGCGTTTCCTCTACTTCCCTGCGTGTCACAGCATAAACCCTTCCCTGAGCTGAGCATTGATTCTGATCGTTCTGGGGAACTGCAGTTGATGGTCCTGCCTGTAGTCGTTACCCTTGAGGTCTAGTCACTGGAGCTTGATTGGGGCAGGTTCTTATTTGATGGCCCATCTAACCACACTTGAAGTACGCTCCGCTCCTAGCCGTACAAGGTCCATTACCGTGCCTCCTACCACAAAGGCGACAGTTCCAGTTTGCTTGATGTGGCGGCTTTCCTATATTCTTCCTCACTGGAGGGACAAAGCATCTGTTGCTCGCCATAGGTCTTTTACCAGTCTGGCGGTTATCTCGGAATGAGCTAAACCGCGATCCAGATGCGGCAGTCCTCTCTTTCATGTCTCTCTCGATCATCTGTCCCCGTTCATATATTTCCTTATAAGTTCTCAAGTTCATAGCCACCATCTGACTGCGAAGCTCAGGTCTTAATCCATCTCGAAATCTCTACGCCTTTTCTAGCGGGTCTTCAATTGATCTAGGCGCATACCTCAACAATCTGGCGAATTCAGCTTCATACTGATCCACCGTTATATGATTTTGGTGTAATTGCAGAAATTCCACTTGCTTCCTTTCACGCGCCGTTTCGGAAAAGTACTTGTCATTAAATGCCGTAGTAAAAGCATTCCAGGTCAAGTCCGTTCCCTCCGGAAATACTCCGTTCTTGGTCGCGCTCCAGCAGTCATTAGCGGTACCTTCCAGCTGGTACACTGCTAGGAACACCTTTTCCTCGTCCGTACATCTTAAGACTCCAAAAGCTTTCTCGAGCTTCTCTATCCACCTTAGTGCCAATTCAGGGTCTCCAGTCCCGTCGAACTGGGTCGGTTTCAGCTTAATAAACTGTTCGATAAATTGGCCCATTTGTCTAGCCGCGACACCTTCTTTCTGGGCATTGCCTAATTCATTGCCCTGGTCATTGTTGTCGTTGTTCCCATTACCTCCATTATTGCCGCTATTTGCATTAACAATAGCTATAGCAGCTCCTACGACTTGAGCAATGGCAGCATCCCTGTCTTGGGTCTGCCTGTCAATGAGATCGCCAATTCTTTCTAGTGATCTCAACGCACCATCCATTCTTGGGTCTTTCGCCATAGGCGGTCTTGAGCTAGAAGCTCCGCTCCTAGGCTTTCCAAGTCTTCTGGGCGGATTACTCATTTGTGCGTACCCTTACTACACCTGGACCACTTTAATTCCATCACGGAATTAGAGACTTACTCTTCTAGTCAAGTCCAGCGATGCTAAATTATACCGTAAAAGCACAGTCACTATAAGACAACCTTCTACACAGTCCTTTCCAATGATACTTCAATCAAAGAATCACAACTACAATTCAATTCCATTCACTTCAGTGATTCACCACAACCAGTGATGATTATCCACTCAACAAATCAAAATCCAAGAATGACTCCCAATGCTAAGCGCTAAGCTTGACTTTCGCAAACTACCACAATCATGCCAATACCATATGTCAACCACATATGCCAATTCATATGTCATGCATTTTGTGCCTAACTCTAACGAGTCTCCTAAGGTCTCGCTACTCAATCAGTCCCAATTCATTCCTTCTTATTACTCCAATCCTCAATCAACTTGGATAGAGCAAACCTTGCTCTGATACCTAACAAGCGGGGATGTCATGCCCCGCGCCCTCGAGCTTGAACACACAACTCCCTTCATTATACTCTCAAGGCCTAGGACTTACTAATTGAGAGATATATAATGTAAATAAGCATGCGGAAGCGAAATGAATAAATCCCACGTACATAAATCGATGGGAATCAGGATAACGAAAACATAATATATATATACACACACACACATCATGAGTTCATATAAAAGTGCAGGTAAGCTAATCCTGCAGACGGGTTGGGGCGATCGGGACTCAACCAAAAGACACCAAAAGTTCTAAGTCCCCAAAAGATTACCGACCAACGAGGGTCATCATCAAAAGACTACTAAGTAAAGTCAGGAAACCCCTTGGTCGAACTGCTAGATCCGTCAGTCTCGTCTGCATCCTCGTCTGGCTCATGTCCGAGAAGGTCTCGGAGCACACATCCACTGAGTCATCCATCGTGGCATCCTCCAGCTCATCCTCAGAGGCATCGATCTCTATCACCTCATCATTTTCCTTCAGGGTAGGGGTCTTCTCAAGTGCATTCCTCAAACCAGCTATGGATACCTTTACCTCTATAGAATCTCGAGTGGGATGACACCAGCTAGGTATGACTCCTTGAGGCACCTCAGCGGACTTCAACGGACCGGTGGTAACCTCCCCTACTTTACGAAACCAGGCCTCGAACTTATGTAATTTTCAGTCCTTACCTCCCTCGTCAATCCATACAACTGTACACTTCCTCACAAAAACGGTACCCCAACCATCAGGAAACTCATCAAAATAGGCGGTCATTTCTTTCGAATTGCCTAAACGTGTCGGTAGCATCTTTAGGGTTTGGGGTATGAAAAAGATAAGGTCCCACGACGGGGTGAGATTTACATCTCAGTAAGATGAGTCCTAACTCTAGGTCAGGCTGATAGTACACCCAGATGAATGCAAACAATGAACATGGACACCCTCATCAATATAAGGCCACATCAGACATAATATGCCAGAAGGAAATAAATGAGTGATGATCATGCAAACATATCAGCATAATTTATAACTCAAGTCAGGCATGAAAACACAAGGTTAAGTCGTACATTCTATCCTCCAGAATTGTCTCACAATTCACGCCCGCGTCAAAACGTCTCATGCTCGGTCCGCGTCATTACGCCTCAGACCATCATAAACATAAACCCGCGTTAAATGCATTAGGTTTTTGTTGCCATTCAAGGCCTGTGTCGACACATATAAAAATCTTGTCCCGCGTCTCAACGCATCAGGACCTTAGCCATCATAACCCTGTGTCGCGATGCATCAGGGTGCCAAGAGTTTCCAAACATGCCAAAATCCCCACCATTTCAATACTTCATGATCAAGTACATGCCCATGTATTGAGCTAAGAATCTACAACATGTGAGGCAACCAAATTCATCACTCACAAAATGGCATTCGATACAAGGCATGTGCATTAAACAAGCATACTCGCATTCACTAAACCACAATGGTAGGTATCAAACGATTACACGGAAATCTCACAAGAAATCACTCAAATCAAACCCAATTCATCCGGTAGTCCTATCCTCCTAGTCAAGATTTAGGGGCTCCTTACCTTAGGCTTAATTCAGCAAAAACTTCCTCCTAAGCACACCAACAATTCGGTTCTAGTAGCCCAAGAACAAGTCAGCCGCACAACCTAAGGAATTCCATTCAATTCATTAATTTTCTCGTCTAAATCATCAAATCATGGAGCATATACTTCAATAATATCCTAATTAACATCCTAAGATATCACAATGACAATTTGAAGGCACGATCACAAGCCCAACAGCCTGTAAGAATTCGATTGACGCAAACCAAAACAAGGCAATTTAGGTTCTGCCCTTGCTAACATATTTTCCTATGTGTAATAGAGCCTCACCAAAAATTTGAGGGCGAGTTGACGATCGAAAAGTCCAAGAACAGCTCCAGTTCTCACACGCCTATCGCCGGTCAGATTCTGTCCTTCATAAACAACACCATTTCATCATCAAATCTGCATCAAATTTAGCCAAACTTATTATCTCAGCTCAATATACAAGCGTACTATATGTCTACAAAATTTTGCCGAAAGTTTGAAGCAAAACGAGGTCCTACGGAGTCCGAATGAAGACTTACTCTCTGTTGTGTCGAAATCTGTCCGCTTTCGGGAAAACGATTGACCGGAGCTCCACCGGCGTCCAATGGCCGAGCTTCCACTTGGAGGTTGTCAGCAAGAGCCTGAGGGTCAGGTGGGTGGTTGGCGCGAGGTCGGAGAGTCGCCGGAGATGGCGGTCAAGCAGCGCGAAGGAGGCGGTTGTTGTTCGGTCGGTAGAGTTGGTTCGGCTGAGCGGGAAGTGATGAAGAGGAAGAAGAAAAATTGACGAGAGGGAGACCAGATGGTATTCGGCAATGGCAAGGAAAGAAGAAGCTATACACCAATTTTGATGGTCAAGCCCCCAAGAATGGTAGATTAAAAGGCTTGCATTAATGACTAATCACTTCACACCATGCCACTTGTTTTCACGTCCATGAATCTTGTAATCCAATGGTCATTAAACACTCTTATTTTCGACAGCTATGGGGGATGGTCAATGACCAAAATGCCCTTCTTCATTTATTAAGACAAAGCCAATCCTTGAGGGGCAAAATGGTAATTTTGCTCTTGTCGTCCTGAACGTCATTTTTTCAATTCAAATTTCTTTCGATGATGCGACGTCCAATCCAATTATAATTTTGGAATTCTTTTTTTTCCATTTTCAAATTTCGAGACTCGTCTCCGGGTCATTTCTTTGTCAAATGTAATTTTAGACTATCCCGAATTAACAGGCGACTTTTGCAGACGTTACACGTATCGACTTTGTGATTCTCATCACACTTAGGGCTCGTCAGTTCATAGCGACTTTGGTTGTCATGTAACTGCGAGGGTTTATTACTAGCTCCGACGGTCGCGATCGTCATTGTTTGATTTAGAAAAATTTTGCAAATTATACATTAGTTAAGCGGTATCACCCGCGCTCCAATCGTATATTGCTTGCAATGCATTCCTTAATCGTTCTTAGATCGGCCTTTAATTGTTCTAAATACTCTATCGGTAATCCTTATGGTTAAAGTATCATTTATTGTTTGAGTTTCCTAGGTCCACGTACCTTGTCTTGCGTTAGCCTTTCCCTTTTGGTTAGGTAACTCGAGATTGATCAGATTCGAGTGAAATACGACTGAAACATATCATTAGATACATTCTCATTGATATGTCTTGAAATGACAGGAAAAAATCAGAATGTCACAGAGCTAGGGAGAATACTTACTCTTTTATGTGGAAAAAGATTAAAATTACTTTGAAACCAAAGAGTAGTCCTCCCCAGATTCCAAAGAAGTAAGGCACCGACGTTATGTTAAATGTTCGTAAACGTGAAGGAATGTATATGATTGTGGAAAAGGGAGATTAACAAGCTGTGATTAGTATTCATTATGTTCTTAAGCCCTTTCTGAAGGCTTTCAGCGATGTAATGCCAGAAGACTTACCTGACGGATTACCTCCTTTGGGGGATATCTAGCATGAGCTTGATTTTATTTCAAGTGCCAGTCTCCCTAACTTGCCACATTATTGGATGAATCCGAAGAAGAACCAGATTTTACAAGATCAGGTAGGAGAGTTCCTTAGAATGGGATTCTTGCGCAAGAGCAAAAGTCCTTGTGCTGTTCCTGCGCTTCTCACGCCAAAGAAAAACTTTAGTATGCAAATGTATGTTGATAGCCATGCCATCAATCGGATTACCATCAAGTACAGATTCTCGATTCCTCGACTAGATGATATGCTAGACAGACTTGCTGGATCAAGGGTCTTTACAAAGATCGATTTGTGTAGCGGATACCATCAAGTTCGCATCCATCCTGATGATGAGTGGAAGACGACTTTCAAGACAAGTGTGTGTTTGTATAAATGGCTAGTTATGTTGTTCAGCCTAACTAACGCGCCTAGCACTTTCATGTGTTTTATGACTCGGGTTCTTAAACCTTTCATTGGCTAGTTTGTGGTATTTTTCTTTGATGACATTCTCATATATAGTCCAGATGATTTGCAGCACATGGAGCACCTGAGAGATGTCTTGCTGGCCTTAAAGTTGAACAAGTTATTTATAAATCTGAAGAAGTGTAGTTTCAGAACGGCTTCTTTTCCTGGGCTTTATTGTTGGAGCAGATGGACTTCGCGTAGATGCAGGAAAGGTGGCTGCAATCCGCAGTTGGCGAGTACCCCAGAATGTTGGTGAGGCTCGTAGTTTCCATGGACTCGCTACATTCTATCGACGCTTTATCAGGAATTTCAACATTATTATGGCCCCAATCACTGATTATTTGAAGAAAGGAAATTTTCGTTGGGGTGATGAAGCTGAAGCTAGTTTCAAGCTCATCAAAGAAAAGCTCTCCATTGCTTCAGTATTGATGCTCCCTGACTTTGAGTAAGTGTTCGAGCTGGACTGCGATGCTTATGGAATAGGTATCGGCGTTGTTCTTTCCCAAGAAGGTAAGCCTATTACCTATTTAGCAAAAAACTTAATAATGTTCGCAGGCGATGGTCTACGTATGAGCAGGAGTATTATGCTGTAGTGCGATTTATTAAACATTAGCAGCTGTATCTTTATTAACAAGAGTTTGTACTGAATACGGATCATTAGGCTCTTAAGCATATAAAGAGTCAAAAACATCTGAATAGGATGCAAGTGAGGTGGGTTTCCTTTTTGGAGCAGTTTAATTTTGTGCTTCGTCATAAGGCAAGACACCTGAATAAAGTCTCTGATGCCCTTAGTCGCCGTGCTGAAACATTAGTTACTATGCGCAATGATGTCGTTGGTTTCAATTATCTTTGTACTCTCTATGCTGATGATGATGATTTTGGTGATATATGGGAGAAGTGTTCACAAACAGGCTGTCATGGGGATATGATTCTTCAAGACCAGTACCTGTTCTTTAGGAACATATTGTGTATTCCTCGTGGATCATTGCGGGAGCAGCTCATTCGAGAACTTCATGATAGTACCTTGGTTGGACATTTGGGTCGTGACAAAACTGTAGCATTGGTTGATGATAGGTACTATTGGCCCCAATTGAAGAGGGATGCCGGGCATTTCGTACATAAATGTTATGCTTGTCAGACTGTGAAGGGTCATTCTCAGAATATTGGATTATATATTCCTTTGTCTATTCCTACTGGCCCTTGGATAGATATTTTCATGGATTTTGTGTTGGGACTTCCCCAAGCACAACGCAGTTTCAGCTCTGTTTTTGTTGTCGTTGATAGGTTTTCAAAGATGACACATTTCATCTCATGTAAGAAGACTTCAGATGCTTCCCATGTAGTGAGCTTATTCTTTCGTGAAGTAGTCCGACTGCATGGTGTGCCTAAGACGATCACCTCTGATCGTGACACCAAGTTCCCAAACTACTTTTGGCGTACTATATGGCGTTTATTTGGCACTGATTTACAGTACAATATTTCTTTCCATCCGCGGACTGATGGTCAAACAGAAGTTGTTAATCTTACCATGGCTGATATTATTCGATGTCTCTATAGCTACATGCCCAAGCAGTGGGATCGTATATCGCTCATGCTGAGTTCTCCTTCAACAACATAGTCAATCGTTCGACTGGTAAGTCTCCTTTTGAAGTTATCTACGGGCGGACTCCACAACATACTCTTGATTTAGTTCCCCTGCCAAAGATCTCCGATTATAATGTCGCAGTCGAAAATCTCGCGACGAAAATTATGGAAGTTCAAGCTGATGTGGCGTGACAACTTGCTGCTTCAAATTCGAAATACAAGGATGCTGCTGACAAACAGCATCGTTCCAAGATTTTTGCAGAAGGCGATGACGTGATGGTGTTCCTACGCAAGGAGCGATTTTCTGTGGGCACTTATAACAAGCTGAAGCATAAAAAGATTGGCCCCTACCGCATTCTGAAAAAGGTTAATGACAATGCCTATGTTGTTAATCTCCCTGCAGATTTGAACATATCTCCAACCATCAATGTGGTCGACCTGTTCGAGTATCGTACTCCCAACATTCTGCTTTATGCTAATGATAACTCGAGGACGAGTTCTTCTGAAGAGGAGGAGAATGATGTAGAACAACTGGCATGTGACTATCTCATCAAATTGGATCGCCAAAAGCCAGTACGACTTCGTCGGTAATTTTGAATTTTGGGTCAAACGATCTTGGATCGCACTCAAAACAGGTCTGCTGAAACAAAACGGCCGTCTGATTCAAAGTTACCGCTTTGCCGTGATATGCGATAAATTTTAGCATTCCGGAGTCGTTTAGATCACTTTTTAAGCTGTTTTCTAATTTAGAAAATTTTAAATATTCTGCTTATCTGTAATATTTGATTCGAATTCCATTAGGATGAGTTAGATACGATTTAGATTATGTTATCTTTAGTTATTCTGATGCCTAAAGGAGTCCTATCTTTATATATAAGACGTCCACTTTTGTAATCGACATTATCATTCAATTAAATTCGAGTATTCTTTGGAATTATTTTTCAAGTTATTGATTTTCTGCGTCACTAGCCTCCATCGGCCACTGTCGAGGTCGAGCCTCGCTAGCCAGAGGAAAATTATTAAAATATTATATCATCAGCCAGCCAAAATTCGTCGGATTGTTTGAATTGGTACAATTGAAATATACCTAGGATTTTTTTGGTAATTTTCCCTAAGTATACTCACTTATGCAATAAATTTAGGATTTTTTTTGCAAATTTTCCCTAAATATGCTCAATTATAGAATCTTAACTCGTGAACTGGGTGTTCTAAAATCATCTTATCTTATCGCCAACAATACCCAAATGTGCGGTCGTGGAGAGAACGCAAACGGTTTTGTGCTCACGTCGTTTTCATCTGTCCATTTGACATTAGTTATATAAGGCTAACGAAAATTCATGGTTGGGCTCATCGATGCGGACTCCACATATATGTTCGACAGGCTAGACAAAATCCGCACGGCCCCAAACAGCCATGCGCACGCGGATGAATGGAATTGGCCGCGACCACATTCGACAAGATCGCGACGGCGACAGGTTCGAACGGCAGTAGCCGGTTGCCTGAAAAGTCGATCGCAAAACACCGGTGAAATTTTTTATCCGCCATTAAAATCATCCGTGGGCCACCTAATCAACCCCCTTCTAATATAAACAGAAAAAAAAAACAATAATAGTAAGAATTTTTTTATATTGTTTAGGCATTTTCTACGTGCACATATGAAAGTTACTTCAAATTTCCGCTTCAAGCGGATTCCCATCGCATGCCCTTTTCTCAGGAGGGCAGCTTGCCCTTAATATCCGGGTTGTCCGTTTTTGGACGGACAACTTGGATCTTTTATTTGTAGGGAGTAATTTTTTTTATTTTTTTTATTTTTCTTTTTAGTAATGATACTGACTGTTCATTCATAACACGAACTACCTGAATTCTAAGGGCATTCGATATCTTTCCGCTTCAAGCCCGATTTTTTAAAATTATCGAGTTGGGGGGAGGCGATATATATATATTTTTTTTTGGGTAAGGAGGGGAGCGCGATATATTCAAACCTAGGAAGAAGGAAAATAGTCGGTTCTGCATCGATTAAATATAAATAACCGAATCAAGAAGGGATGAATATAGTCAAATCTAGGGGGGGCAACAATGGAAACAGACAAGAGACAACGAGGATCCTGCAGACGAGAAAGTTCTAATCTCCAATGGCTTATCAAGACCGTAGCCTAGTCGGTCAAAACAACTGTTATCCGGATACTCAATTCTTAAATTATTTATGCCTCTCTTTTGGAAGAGCACTCCATGGAAAAGAAAAAAATGATTTAATTTTTTTCTATTTTCTTTTATTTGGTGAAATGTGAATAAAAAAATTTTCTTGGTATTTGAATCACATGTGACTTTATTTAAGGGAAAATTTTTTATTTGAATTTATAAATAAATTTTAATTTTTATACGATTTTATTTTGTTATTTTATTTTATTTTTGTCATTTTCTTCTTCCTCCACTGGCGAATAAAGAATTAAATAATACAAACACGAACATCTAAAATAAAATAATATAAAAAACATTAAATAAAAAATGAAATATTAAGAAAAATCGAGGACGAACGATTTTAAAGTGTTTTTACCTCCCCTAATTTTGTGCATTGATCTTCCGTTGCACTGGAAGTATTTTATGTTGAGTAATTCGTTTGAGGTGAACCAAACGGACGAAAATCTGAAAAATCATTTTTCAAAGAATACTTTCACTCAAACAAAAGCTAACCTAAATCTTCTCCCTCCACGGAAAGAGAGAGAGAATCTTAGCCCTTCGAATTCTTGCACGACCGCCAAGGGAAACTGCACCATGTGGTTCAAGAAGGGAAATTTTCTTGTACGGATCGAGTGCCGTGACCCCTGATTGTGTTCCATCCGAACTATTCATGTTCACTCTGTGTGTCAACTGTCAAGCACGAGAATAGCCATAAGCAAAAGCCTTGATTCCAACCCTCTTAATCTTTCCTAGGATACCATACCAAGATCAATGGCACGTTTCCGAATAATCCAGCGATCTGGAAAACTCGTTGATCATGTATATATACACAATGCGAACACGCTTTTAAAAAAAAAAATATGCAACGAGTAAGCAATACGGAGATCGTGATCAAGCGAATTATACGTTTCTTTGCAGACATCTTTGTTGTATGTGTACATTTCTGATCAATCTTTCCGCTGATAATGTGAAAAACCCGTGAACGTACAGTTCATTTTGATGTCTCTGATCCTCTCTGCCCGCCCTTTACCTCCACCGCCGCCTCCGCGGTGGTTGCCATCCCATTATTCAAAGCCATTTCCATCTCAGCCGCCTTCGCCTCCTCCCTGAACTTCTTGTAAATATCACCCCTGTAAAACTTCCTCGTCCTCACGACCAAAATGAACGACACCATTGCGCCAAACAGGGTCGCAAACGTTATTATGAGGAACGCCAACTGATAACACTTGACCCCGGTGCAGTCCAAGTCTTCGCCGTGCTTTCGGACGAGCCCCAGCGCGGCCATCTGTTTCTTGGCTTCTTTGTCGTACAGATGACCGGCCACTCGCACGTTGAGCAGGTACCCTCCTATGGGGCTCGCCACGGAGCCGAAGTTGTAGAGAGTCGAATAGTACTTGAGCCCGAAGATTTCGGATATGATCGCGAAGAGCAACGGCCACTGCGCACCGAAGCAGAAACCGATGATGATGGACGCGAAGTAGAGGCCGTTGGGGACATTGAAGGCAATCAGAAGGTGGCCGGCACATGAGACGACGAGGATGATCGTGAGCATCAGCGTGCGCGGGAATTTGTACCGTTTCAGGAGGATCTCGGAGACGAAGCCGGCGACGACGCGTCCGAAATAGTTCCATATGCTGACTAGGGAGACGAACGTGCTTGTGCTCCGCTTCGGGTAGCCAAGTGAGGACCCGATCTGGCTCAGGTTGTCGATGGCCGTCAACGTCCCCCCGACGCCACAGATGGTGGCCAAGAAGAGGATCAACATATCTATGCTAAAGAGAGCTTGGAGTATGGTGTAGTCTTCGCCTCTGTCCGGTGGCCTGAACACCGTTCTCCAGCAAGAGGGTTGCTTTTCAATCTGTTCTCCACCGTTCAAGACGGCGGTAGGGGGCGCTGTCTCCTGGGGAGGTGGCGGCGGAGGGAGGGATGCTTCCGGGTTCGGCTTCTCGGTGGTGATCTCGATTGGGGACGGGCCGTTGAGGGCTTCTCTCTTCTGTTCCCACAGTTTGTATTCCTCGATGACGACGACCGCAAGTGGCAGGAAGAGCAAGAAGAGGACGGCGGCAGCGGATATACCATACTCGGAGCGCGTGAAGTTATTGAAGCGCTTCTCGATGATGATCATGATCATGAGAAAGGTGGCCAGGCCGAGGGAGATGTAGAGGAACCTATAGAAGACCTTGAGCTCGTTGGGCTGGCGGATCACCTTCATGATCCGGATGGTGCGAAGGAAGGCAAACGATATGGCGGCCGGCAGCCATCCGATGAGGAGGATCAAGTCACTGGTTTTGTTGTAGTAGAACGCATCGTATAGTTGTGTGATGATCGCGCCGCTCAGGCCGACATAGCTGGCCAAAAAAAGTAAAGAGAAATTGAGCGATTATCCAAGTGCCGCGACTTATCAAAGAATGCAAATTGCATGATTCTGTTGACTATATTGGTTGAGTGCACAAAAAAAAAAAGAAAAAAGATGCATCCAATTGAAACAAGAAAATTCACAAACAAGACACATCGAGTGAATTAATATTACAAATCATAACTTTAGTTAATAATCTGTAGCAGGATCATGAACTGGTCTTCTGTCTTGACCAGCAGGTCGCAAGGAAGTGTTTGTTCACGTATCAATTTCACACATGAAAACCAGTTTTTCTAAATTTGTCTTGGATCCGGTCGTCCAATTATTGAGCTAATCGTGAAATGAACGAATGAAACGAACGTGAACCAACCAAATGAATACGTGACAATGAGAGATTTCGGGTAGGCCTACCCCTTGAGGATCCCCAGCACGACACCCCGGCTCTCCGGGAAGTTCTTGACGCAGGTGACAAGCGCGCCGGTGTTGGCGAACGCCTGCGAGTTGGCGCCGATGCATATGTAGAGGCACATCTGCCACACCTGGGGCTTCGCGATCCGCTTGGTCACGGAGAGCCAGATCATGAAGTAGCCGAAGAAGTTGAGGACCGCTCCCAGGGAGAGCACCACCCACGGTGGGGTCACCTCGTTGATGAGCCCGGATAGGACCCCGACGTTGGCCCCGAGGTCCTTGAAGAAGCTCAGCAGGTTGAGGGTGCTCTGGTCGTAGCCGAGGGAATCCTTGATTTCCTGCGAGTAGAGCCCGAACATGTAGGTCGCCCCCGAGGCCGACATGATCAGCAAGCAGGCGAACACCATGAACCACCGCCCCATGACGACCTGCGCCGCCAGGTGCCTCACGTCCGAGAGGCCGGTGAGGCCTCCGGGCCCGCCGGGGGAGCCTGCGACCACCATTGCGTAGTGTATCCTGGCTTTCTCCCTCTCTCTCTCGCTCTCTTCCTTGCGGTGAGAGGGGAAGTTACAAGGACGTGAAGTATAGTTAGGAATTTATAGCATTAGATCTGGAAAAACAGAGATAAGTGTGACGAGACGAAATGCCTCCCCGTGCAATTTTAGGGAGAGGGAGGGAGGGAGGGAGGGAGAGAGAGAGAGAGAGAGAGAGTGAGTGAGGGTGGGACTAAACTTCTTCCACCAGGACTCCAGAGTTGACTTTGCGAAAAAATGCCGAAAATATTTTATTAAAAATGAACGATTTTTTTTATCCTCTATGAAATTGTTTAAGCATAAAGAATTTTTTTTTTTTACGGTTGAGATGTCCGGACTAGCTTACGCGCACCTCGACTAACATAAAGAAATTATTGGTAATACTTAAGAACAACGCGAAAGAGATAAAATGAAAAATTTTATGTATAATTCATGTATCTAGAAAAAGCACATGGAATTTATTTATAGACATAATTAGAAGAGTAACTAAGGTAATAATACGAAGATAATATAAAAAATAATCAATCAACGGCATGTGCTACAATATACGCATAATCTCGAAAGATATATGCCGAACCAACTAAATACCATAATATTGCTAACAACGGCGAAAATAATTTTTGCCGCCTGATTATTTCGATCGATGTAACCTGTCGTCATTTTCAGGAAAATACTCTTCATATCAGTGATTTATCGCGAAATGATGTAAGGAATACGCCAAAGGGTATACTACCAAAGAACATTGGACGATCTCTCTTTGATCTCGTCCACGAAATATTAATTATGGGTTCCGATCTGATTTATTATTATTTTTTAAGTGATGATAATCCGGCACGTGGCAATCATACTCAGTCGAGGAGGAAATAAGTACACGGGATAGCTTGATTCACATGCTATTTGGGTATGTATATCTATCTATAAAATGTGTCACCCACCATTTGTATGGATGTATAATTAATATCGTGTATGGATGTCGTATGGTGACTTTGATTCCCCGGCGACATTTTAGCCGATTTTTTTTTTTTCAACTCGAGTCGCAATTTTTCCCCCTCTTTTCGATACTCAAAATTAGAAAGATTTGCAAGATTCATTCCTCCGGACAACTTGTTATGTTATAACATTCGCAAGGTTAGAAAAGTTTAGCTTGACCGTGTTGTGTAGTGCGGCATCACGGCACGTGTTGTGCACCCTTGTCATCCTCATGGAAGAAGGCTGTTCACGTCTTCTCTGGGAAAGCTATCTGAAAAGTCCTGGACATATTCTGAGGCGGCAGATTCAGTCCTAAAACTTTCGATGGTTTGTCGATTCAGTCTTAAATATTTCAATAGTGCCAAATCGGTTCTAAAACTTGTGGCAATTCGACAGTACAGTATTTTCGGACAAGTGCCCAAATAATAAGTACGTATATGACTAATTTTTTTAATAAATATATCAAAATAGTTAAGATTAAGTTGGCATAATTCAAAAGATTTGGAACTAAATTTAACGTGATGGAGTACATTTCGATTTTTTTTTTTGGACAATTGTGCCCGCCAGTTTTTGATTGGAAAAACTATTAAAAGGGGGTGTTAATGAGTATTTTTGAGGGAAAAAAGAAAATGGCCTGAAAATTTTGTCTGTTTTTTTCTAAATTGTTTTTGTTGGGTCGGTCTGAATGAATCGGTCGTTTTCGGGAAAAGGGGAAAGCTTCCTAGTGTAAACAAAAATAAGCGGGTAATTTGTTAAGGAAACCCTTTGCTAATTCAGCTTAATTAGACGTCTAAAGGCCAATGATTTAGATTGGACATCTACATTGTGAGGAGATAAGCTGCCCCTATCACCGGTTGGGATGGATGACGAGCATTCCCTTTACTCTTTTTTTTTTTTGTGTAGAAGTGCGAAAGGGAAGAACACGTACAAGGAGGTCAAAGTTAAGGAATACAACCGAAAATGGACAATATTGATTAGGGTTTCCTCTTTAGAAGAGTGGGGAGGGGTGTTTAGTCGAACCGAACCGAGACTTTCGTATTTTGAGCCGTGGAGGCAGGATCTCGGCTTTGACTCTATCAGGGCGTGTTATGTGAGGGATCGAACCGGCCCCGCGGTTGCTGATAACGAGCGTAACGAGTACCAGCTGCAAAAATCTAAATCGATGGAGGGAAGTTGAATTCAGGCAATTGACCTAATTCTAGCAGCTGCATTACAACACTTACCTGTCCTAGTTGAATGGGGGGTGTGACCACTAGGGATGTATGTTATGTCGATTGGTGCTTTGTTGCTTTTGTTGGCTTTTGACCCCACGAGCTGGATTGATTTTGGCTGCATCTTCAATGCCCGGAATGAGACTGTCTTTAATGACCACATGCGATGATGCGAGAGAAACTTTGAGGAAGATGACAACTCGTTGCTTGCTTGCTTTAATTGATTGAGAAATTAAAGCTTGGTGGGAGTCAATTTGCTACGCTTGTGTGAAAAGGTCACTCCTCTCGTGGAAATTTCGTCGATTGCGGATCCCCTTTTGGCCCTCTGCGTTTTTCTTGGGAAACCGAACCGAACCGGGGGAGAGCCGTGAATCTCGATCCCGGCCGGACTTGATGGCACATCTCTAATTGGACCGACTGAGAAGTCAGTCCGGTGCACGAAAGCGAACCCCAAATGCCCCGCTTACACGGAATGGACTATCGGACAGAGGATGTCTTGTCAAATGCTTGCGTATGCTTTTCTTGTGACTGACGAAGCCCCCTTTAGCCGCTCGATATCGAGCCGGTGAAACATCTTGGCTCGATAAGATGAGTAGCACGTTTATGATGGCGTTTGGACTCCATAGGGAAATAAACCATTGTCTTGCAATCTAATCCATACGCAGATTTCTCTGTTTAGTCATTAATGGAATCTTTTTTTTTTTTTTGGGGTTCTTAAAATTAAACAATTAGAATGGTTACCATGTAGTACGTACGAGTACTCGTACTTTTGATTTCTTGTCTCTCTATTATTATTTTTTTTTTGGTCTCTCGTCTTTCTTGGGAGTCGGAAAAATTGAGCTGTAAGTTGAACTGTTTGCCTCCACTTGCCATCAACTTCGTAAATCTATCTTGTCATCTTCACTCCAAATTGCGAAGTAAAAGGTAATTAATACGGAAATTACGAAAAGATCACTTGCGATTCTGCATGTTGATATTTGAATATATTTAAGCATTTCAAGGTTGAATAAAAGTCAAAGCGTATGCAAAAACGTAAAAAGGTCCAAAGCTTTGAAACGAAGAGCTTGTAAATGGGGGAGAATCTTGGGATGGCCCCCCGGTAAGCAACTTTTCAATAATTTTCACTACCGAAAAGGCAGACATTACTACTAGTATCAAAACATAACAAATCTCAAAGGGGTTGAGGGGCTTAGAAAGCCAATTAGGGAGGAGAGATCCGAACCTATGAGCCTTCGCAATTCAGTCGGCACATCAGTTTGCTTCGCGGGGATAATAAATTATTTAGACCTCCTTTAGTTGGGCCAACAAAGCAATGCAGTCTTCCGCGGCTAAACAGTTTCACTATCAGGGCATTCTCTCGAGTGACTTCGACCGACCCCATATATATATATATATATATATATATATATATATATATATATATATATATATATATTATATCTATATATATAGGCTTTGTAGGTTCAAGGATTACCTACACATATCTATCTTCAACTTGTTATGGTAATCAAGAGACAATGATAAGTGTAAAATTCTTGCTATTTGTTCTTTGATTTATGTTTCGATTCAGGAATGCTTCTTGTTAATTTGTTGACCCCTTGAACGGTTTCCAGGTGGGTCCAGGTACCGGTGAGCGGTTTTCGATAGCCAATTTGTGAAACTGGCCCTTCATGGGTAGTTCCTAATGCCACGCCGATTCCATAATGGGAGCCAACCTACCCCGAAAACATCATTCCTAATTTAAGCCACTCCAATAAGTCTAACTTGGCACAAGAAAAGGTCCACAAAATCATCATTCAATGATAATAATATCAAAACGATGTGGTCAACACACGTAAATTACGTCCCCTAGTAGGGCATCGACACTTCTTATATTTCGCCTTTTGGGAATATCATAATTTCAACTAGAGGTGAGAGGTCTCAAGTTTCATATAGAATCTTAAACCTTCCGTTGGAATAGGTTTTTTCATTTTTTGGAACCTGAAGCCTACCTATTATGCCCTGAAACTCAGAACCTTTCTTAACACACAGGTTTCAGGGTACTTAGGAACCCGCTATTTTTCTTTTTTCTTTTTCTTTTCCTTTTTTAGTTAATCAAAATGAGAGTGAATGCGACAATCATTAAAGGGTACATAAAAGCTGATTGTGAAATCATAAGATATTAACAACCGGTAAGTTAATTAGAAAAATATCATCCCCAATAAATAGTGACCCCAACGAAAAACCATAATGCAAGATCAATGAAACAAGACCAGGACGTTATGAGCCTTATACAAATGCAAATTTACTAATTTATAGTGTCTATAATAATTGTAATATGATTTCGGACGACAATCCAATAAAAGATGAACACGTAAAATAAAATAAACAATAAAGAGTTCAAAACACGTGACGCAAAATTTAAACCACAGAATTTCAATCCTCAATCATTCACCAAAATTTGCTACGAAAATTGCTTCTTCTAGGTTTTCTTTTTGGCGGTTCGCGATTCCCGATTCCGATCGCGGTTTCGGTCCTCCATTCCTAATTTCGATTCCACTTCGAATCCCTTTGAGATCCGGAAAACCGCATGTCCCTGAAAAAATGGGGACCGACAATTGGACCTTATCTCTTTAAAACTTGGTACCGAACTAGGTACCGCCAGTCCGATTCCATCCTTCACCCCCAATTTCAACGTCCACACAAAATAAATGCATTCATTATCATTGCCCACCCTTAAAAAATTGAAAAAAAAAGCACATTAATTAATGATCCTTCAAGATTCAATTGCCTCTAGGGCAGGTCATCGCAGTTTCCATCTCGGGCCGGCAAATTAATTTGGTTGGTCATAGACAAATACAGAAAAACGAAAAATTAGAGGTATGTCGACAGATGTTATAATCTATATAAATAAAGATATTTAAGACATTAGAAAATGACTTTCCCGCTTGTTTTGACTCGGGGAGTCTCCTCTCCTCGGCAAGTTGCAAGAGAATATCCTGTGGCTCACGCCTCACGCTGCTACGTGGGTCCCCCGCCCCCAATTGAACGGCGATTCTCCGGGAATTCATTTAACGTTAATACCGTTGACATCTGTCCGTTTGGAATATGGGACCCACTGATCAATTTTGTCATTACATGGAATCCTTCATACGGTATCTATTTTTGATTTCTGACGTTGTCTGCTGCATGCCTTAAATTGTCCTACATCATTTCTCGTGGATCCCATTTTTAATTTAAGATTATTTCTTTGCTCTCTCTTTTTTTACTCCCCTAACAACGATAATTTCATTTGCTAATTAAGAGTTTGCAATGCAGCGTCCCGCTTTTAACAGACGCCGAGGTCAGATGTGGGGCCAACTATTGATTTAAAGATTTAATTCTTTCTTTTTTTCTCCCTTCCGTTCCGTTTTTCTTCTCATTTAGGACGAAAGTGGCGCCCCGCTTTTAACGACAATAGTTTATTCGTTAAACAACTAATCAGTGCACTAAATAATTATATGGAATATTGTATATTTGCCTTCATTACATGGAATAGTTAGCTTTTGATAAGATGAAGGAATAAATCAATAATCTTAAATGAAGAGCGGGATCCACAAGGGATAATATGATTACTTCATTGTGGTGTACTCGGTGTCAGAAGCTAAACATAAGCCCCGGCCTTTGCATTGTTATGACAATTACACGAATGATTTGAATTCTGACTTGATCTGCAATGTCGTCCCCGAAGTTTTGATAAATAATAAACCTAGCCATAGATTGTATAAAAATTTTCGATATTTTTTGGTAACTTGAATTGATTAAAAAAAAGACAATATTTAATATTTTCATGTAGTTTAGGGATTAAATTGAACATTTACTAAATGTTCAGAGACCACGTTAAATAAATCAAAAGTTCATGCACGATATTGCACATTAGGATAAAATTTAGAGAGAATTCGTGTCATTTTTCCTTATTGTTGTTTTCCGTTATCGCCGCTATTGTTATTATTATCTATATCACAGAAGACGTGAATATTATCGCCATCCCTAACTAGAATATTTGTTAACGTTTTCCTTGCGCCCCATTAAAACGGCACCAAAGCAAAGAGAATATCGATGTTTACATGTTATTTACGACATATATTAACATATCTATAATGACATGTTCCAATTATAATGGCATGTTCAACCCATCTTTCTTGACCATTATTTTATGAAAATTATACTTTCTCAAGTCATTCGAGGGAAGAACACGTTGACTTTTTCCAATTGATTGAACCAATTGAAGAGCAATCGTTCCTTCCCTCTCATTTTCACGAGCATCACGCCATCAACATCGATTCTGTATATTACAAGGCAGAAAAAAATATTTGGATAAGCCTCGAGCCCACGAATCAGCTTCCGCTGATCAATATTATCCTAAATTGATGAAGATCCAACGTTCCTAACCAATCTATTAGGTGCCCATATTCGTTGACGAGACTGGGTCGGAGACCGTACTTATCACGTAATCACATTTGTAGTCAATTCTGAATTCTACAATGGTGTTCACATGACAAGAAATCCCGTGATTTTAATAAATGAACTGGTTTTTTTTCCGTTTGACGTATATTTATTATTTTCTCTACGTGCATGTCGCAATTTATAAAAGTGCATGACATATTCGTTGTTAGTACACATATGTTGATCCATAAATGATGTGTCCAATTTCATGTGTTTTATCCCCACAGAGAGCCTTCCTTGGTCGAGGACTCTCTTGTGACAAGTCCCATTGAATTGTGAAAATTAAGTAAAGACGTGATGTGAATGGCTTAGATTGAGAGTTAACGTAGTTTTATTTATTGCACGAGGAATAATTATATCGCACAATTACACATCTGCCATTACTAGCATGGCACGTATGCGAGGAAGATTACCCAAAAAAAAAAATCACAAGCTTACTGTATTCGTGTCAATTCAGTTCTAAACTTTTTAATTGTGTTAATTAGTCCTAAACATATTTACGTTCTGTCAATATACTCTATCCGATCAATTTTATCTAGAAATCGCTGACGTGAATGTCGACCGTGACATTATCGATTTACGTGATATGATCGACGTCGACGTGGATACACTTAATAAAGTTTTCGTTGGGAACACTAAATACTAATGCTAGTGCTATTATTACCAATAGTTGACCCGCAAACCAATCAATGACATTGAGAACCCTAAATAATGCTTATTCCATGTGCTTGAAGTAGGTTCCGTAGATACAACCTAGGAACCTTGTTCTTCTACTACAGCTGTACAGGAACGTCCAACGAATGGTCAACCATCCAACATCAGCTTCCACGCCTTAAAACTCGATCATTGACTTATGAAGATAAAATTTGTTATCGAGAAAAGCACAATACGAGGCAGAGTATCATCCCATATTTGTACATAATGACTCGAGACCGACCCGATTGAACCAAATCTCGAATACTTGAACGGTGACATGCAAGTATTGAGTCTTAGACTTAAGTAAGTCTTCAAATTCTACGCGTTATTTGTGTTGTTTTTTTTTTTAATAACCGATGTTTTCCACGTGCAATGGATTAAAGTATCGAGGTAATGAGGTACAAGATCAATGCAACCGGATAAGCCCCCAAGATACAGCCGATGAAAATCGAATTTGGAATCTCATCAGTTTAACTGTCTAAGGTTCAGAGATCTCTCCAACTCAGCCAACTCCTTCATTGACGCGTTGTTTGTGTTTGTGCAAGGGACAAACACTAAAGATGCTACAATCACCCATTAGGTGACATGGCACTCTATCGTGATGGGTCTATTTGAAAAGCCAATGGAATGCGTCATAGTACTTAAAGCTCCGTTCGTCTCGCATAAAACGAATATGAACTGGAATTTTTTTTCAGAAAAAAAAAATGATGCCTTGTGTCGCTTGAAAAATTAGCCATTGAAAAATATTTTCATTATTGACAACCAATTTATGTCTAAATATTTCCATGGACAATGAAAATGTGAAAATAAATTTTGTTCATTTATTTTTATGAAAGATATAAAAGGCCGTTTTCAAGAAAATATTATTAGCCATTCATTTTGACGAAGTAAATGGAATCTTAATAAACAAATTTAACGAATCTGAGTCTTGGCATTATTTCTCGCGGAGCTAAGTTTTAATATCGTCTTCTTCACGGGACCTACCCATCTCTCTCTCTCTCTTTTGGGTAGTCTGTGGAGCGAGACTCGTCGTTAATGGCTGCGCACCATGTCTGATGATATCCGTTGGGGACCAATTGCTTCAATTTTGGACTTGTGTCCATGTCCTCCTGCTCTGCCATGCGAGTTCTCACGCTCTTCAAGACAAGCATCAATCCACTCGCGGAAGCTGAATCTTCAAAAGCTTCGGCAGAATATGAACGGGGAAAAGTTAAACCCCCCCCAAAAAAAAGAAAAAGAAAAAGGTGCCATAAAGCAATCACATCAATATCAATTCAATAATTAAAAAAAATATATCAATTTAGTTATAAACCTTTAAATTTTATCACATTAACCTTAAATCTGTCCATATTTTCTGCCGGCAAAGGTTCATAGGCCCTCACCAAATTTAGGTCGGGGGAGGGCATTGCAGCCCTCTTTGGTACAACCCAAGACAATCCTCAATCCAATAATAAAAAAAAAAAAGATAGAGAGAGCGGAAAGAAAATATTATAGGAATAAAAGTGCTTTTTAGTAATGTCCATCTTGGCGCCGGCGCGCAACGTAAGATGACCAGTATCCACGTTATCAATTTTCGATTAAAATTGATCGAATTGACTCAATTAGAAAAGTATGAAATGTTTAGGACTGAAATGTTTACAACCGAATTGATGTCGATGCAACAAGTTTTTGAGTCTTTCTTTTTTTTGGACCGTTTGTACTTTCATAAATATGAACCGTGGTCGATAACCACGAGTAAGACCGAGTGGTCTCATCTAATCCAACTCTTTCTCTCTTTTCCTTCCTTTGAACAATCGCCTCCCTAGTCAACGACCGGAAACCTCCGGTGGCTATTTTAAATACTACATTGTTGAATTTCGCTTTTGCAAGAAAGAAGATGGGTCAAGAAAATTCATCATCATCATCCACATGCTCCATAAGTCAAGCTTCGCACTTTCTTCTTATTAT
Organism: Rhodomyrtus tomentosa; assembly: GCA_028455895.1. Classification (NCBI taxonomy): domain Eukaryota; kingdom Viridiplantae; phylum Streptophyta; class Magnoliopsida; order Myrtales; family Myrtaceae; genus Rhodomyrtus; species Rhodomyrtus tomentosa. The sequence goes on along the minus strand of JAPCWY010000011.1, from coordinate 5,253,019 downwards.
TATTTTCCTTTCTTTCTCTTTTCCGCAGTTTCCAAAAATAAAAAATAAAAAATTATCGAGGAGTCCACACCTAAGTCAACCCCACGTGGGTGCTGCCGTTCGAGATGCAATCAATAGTCAAAAGCTGTCTAATACGATTTCACACTCTCTTGAGAAAATTACGTATACGCATAAGCAAATTCCTGAAAATAATTTTCCACGAATCCGAATACGACGCTATTCTTAAGTGAGGATTGCGTTTCGAACAAGTACGCCTTTGTTTTTATTCGTCGTCCCCGAATTTGGCGTGCCGACATGTGGACGTCGTTCTTCGGTTGGATTTTTTATTTTTGGGAGCATTTGGTGGAGATATTGGACCAGATTATTGGAAGTCCAATAAAATGGGAAAATGCACGTGTTAAATTCCTTTTAAAAGATGTTTGAAGTGGTCGGCTTTTGATAATATTATCACATTCATAGAAAAAAAAATAGAGTATTTGTTTGGATTTTTCAAGTTGTAAACACCCCCCGCCCCCAAAACAACAGGGCAAACAATATCTAATTTTGTTGTCCAATCGCGACCGAAGTACTTAGTACCATTAATCATGTCGATGATGACGAAACCATTTCTAGAAGTTCAACGCGGATTTTTGTTTTTTTCAAAAGAATGACCTGATGATGCGACTTTCTCCGCCCATTAATTATTTGATGTGTGAATTTTGACGAAACTCGTGGTTACGTTTTATAGGTTTAGAAAGCATTTGCTGTACATCTAATCTAGGAGAATCGTAGCATCATAGCCAGTGGTACCAACCCCTCAACCACCCCCACCTCAAAAAAAAAAAATAAATGGTTGCAATTGACGTCAATAGGTAGATTCTTGATGCAGAAATGAGCTGAAAAAAAAAATTGAAGTTTTCAGTCAGACCGCTAAGCTTTAGAAGAGCCACAAATCAAGTCTCGAGCTCGCCGTCGGCGAAATTTAGGTGCCAAAAACGGCGCGTGGCGAATGGCCAAATACTCCGCTTGGGCTTTTCAACTTTTGGGACTCCGCCGATGGCGAGCTCTAGACCAGATTAAATTCTTTTCGAAAACCTTAAAGTCCTCAATTGAACTCTAGGGGGATGTTGGCACCGATAATTAAGAAAGAGGGAATGGTTGGAAAAGCCCAAGGGATTGCAAAGAGAAAACCTTCATTCCATTGGCATGTTATGTGATCTTCCTCCTCAGCCTTCAACATCTGTTCCAGCCATAACCAAGCCACGAGACAAAGGACGAATACTCCGTTCAATCCCACACATGAAAACACAAAACTCAGGTTAAGACATTGCTCAATTATCTTTTATTCCTCCCCAAGAAGAGAAATTGCCATTTGGACCATTTAAAAGCGAAATTTTCGAGCTACATTATTAACTGTCTCAATACGAAATCTATTGGTATAAATGGTTTTCCCCCACTTAAGTCCGCTAAGCCAGCAACATATGTTAGGAAATTCCATTTGCCATTTGAAAAATTACCATTTTCAAGCATTAGGAAGCCCACTTGCCAATTTATACATAATCTACACCTATTTGCTTGTGATATACAATGATTATTTTCGAGAAAATATAATCCCCTCATATGCCTATAGGTCTGATTTTAGTCGGGTCGACGACTTGAGATCTTAAGAAAGCCACAATCAGGTTTCAAAGCTCGTTGTCCCATGGAATTCAAGTGTCGAGACCGACACGCGACAGATGACCAAGATATGCTAAAATGGTAATGTCGTCCAGATGATGTCGTCGAGATAAAACGGAGCAACTTTGATCAGAAATGGCGGAATTGTCTCCAATACAAAATGTCAAAATTTGGTTGTGATTGCATTGCTAGTGGTAGTTTGCCTCCACGTAAGCCGACACAAGGTTAAATTTTCAACCGCCAAGGGTCATTTCATCCACCTTATTATACATCTCCTAGGGTTTTCAAAGTGCATCGACATTGATTATCTTTCAAAGGGCACAATTGGACGTTTGAAATACAATCTTCCGAATACTCTCTTAAGGCGCGTTTATTGAATAGATCTCAAAGATTGATCTAACACAAAATCAAGATGGCAAGAAAGATTGAAATAAGCAATGCCTCGCAGGCTTTCAGCCTCGAACTCGCAATTCCATGAAAGCTTCCGTAATCCCTTCCCGAACCAAACATGAATCTTTCAATTCATTTGGCTCTTACACCCAATTACTTATGTAAAATTATCACCAACAACTGATGAAGGCATGTGCCGGTCTCCACCAGATTCCGGTCCATCTCCTTCTGGTTCTGGATAACCATTTCCATTATTCTACAAAGTTTAGCCAAATTCGATTTTTTTTTAAAAAAAGTACATGAATACCAATTTTCAAAATTCATTCCAATTAGATTATCTAAATTATCTGACTTCGTGAGATTTAGAGTTTTAAATCATCTAAATTAATTTTATTCAATCACGACAAAGGGATTTTTAACGAAGAAAACATCATAATCACCTGTTTGATTCAAGTGTTGGAAATTCGCAATGCCAACACTTCTTTCTTTTTTCGATTAAACTGCAGTTATTTCATAATGGGGTCATGGATTTTCTGTCGGTGCAAAAATGGAGCCAATAAATAAATGTACTTCTAGATTATCATTACCCTTACCGTTACCACTGTATTGACAAGTCTCTTCCATTCTCATTTCTCACTTGTCATGTTATTGCCTATTACATTTAGTATATGAAAAATAATTTCATCGATACTATTTTTGAAAGTGTTAATGAGTGATTCTCCTTGTCTGTGGCACTCAATGGATCTTTGGTTGCATAAGTATGATCCAGCGATGGCGAGTTCACTTGCATCTAGATTCTGCTGAAGCTCCGGTTTCCTGGCGCAAACTTTGCTAACATGGGCAATTTTTAATAATAATTTAACCCTGTTTTTCAATTATTTATTTATTTTTCCTTTTTTCTTTTGTTTTTTCGTTTTGAAACAATCTAATTGCGAATCTTTCTTTGGTGCAAAAATGGAGTTAACGGACAATAAATGAAAAAGTTATGCTTGATCAAAGTTTAGCCAAATTTGACCCAAAAAAAATATGCAAATACCTTTTTTCAATTTGTTTTGATTGGATTATTTAAAATGCCTGACCTCGTGAAATTTAAAGTTTTAAGTTATTTAACGGATTTTTAACGAGGAAAATATCATGACCGACCTTTGATCCAAGTCTTGGAAATTCACAATGGCAACACTTTTTTTTTTTAAAGATCGAATCGCATTTTAAAACAATCGAGTCATGGATTTTTGTATGTAAACATCGAGTCAATGAGATATAGTTATCGTTACCGTTACCTTTATATTGAAAATCTCTTCCATTCTCACTTCTCAAGTGATTAACTATTATATCGTACGTCACAAATAATAAAAAATAATTTCGTCGATACTGTTTTTGAAAACGTAATAAATAATTCTACTTATCTGTGGAACTCATTGGCCCATGCCGAGTTCGCGCACAGATTGACGAGGAATCTGCAGAAGCTCCGGTATTGAGTAGGGTGTCCAATCGGACCGGGCTGGCCTGAAACTCGACCCACTCGAAAAATAGGGTCTGGAATCGGTTCACGCTCAAACCGGTCCGGGTACCGGTTGTAAATTTTGGAAACTGATTTAAACTAGTTCGGTTTTCGGTTCTAGGTGTAGGTCCACCCGGACTGATTTTTTGTTGCTATTAAAAAAAAATAAACTCTAGGTCCCAGCTCTCTAGTGCGTCGCTACCCTTGTTGCTCATGCTCATTGCTCGCGACCCTTGGCTCCTCACTTCCTTTCATTCCTCTATTTCTTCATATCTCGTTGTACGCTCTCTCGCAATGTCGTCGACTCTACTGCTCCCTTTAAATGCTAGCTAGTTGTCACCTTGTGTAGGTTGGGGGTTGAGGTGGAGATGGCACAATAGGTCAAAGGAAAACATCAAAGCAAGAAAGAGATGTTGCATGATTCATTCATGGAATTGTAATTTTTATTTGTTGAATTGTTCCTTTCGATGAATTGTAATTTTTATTGCTCATTTTATCGATACTCATATTATTTTGATGGGGAAAAAAAAATGGGTTGTTGTGTAGACCCTGGAACCGGATCAAAAGACTAGGTTGGTTTCAAAACATGTTCCAAGATAAACATGGTCGGTTCTCGATTCCAAAAGCTAGCCAGTTATAACAGGATTGGTTTTTAGGGTCTAGGTCTAAAATCGGCTCGCCCGGCCTATACTCATCCCTAGTATTGAGAAAACAAGTAGGGTGATGCGTCATTTTTCTCCATGCTAGGAACTTGCAACAAATAAGTGGTGATTATTTTGGTCAATTTTGGCTGAAAATGGTTGAAATGGACGATCAGATTACGGGTCTTTCATTGGTGCAAAAATCGAGTTAATGGGAGATCAGATGTAAAATTGATCAACATCAACATCAAAATCAACATCAACTTTATCACATACTAATTGAGGTCGACGGTCGATGAACCCAAAATCGGATGTAAAAATGATGCCGGATTAAAATTTAGCCAAATTATTAAAAAAAACACATAATATCGCGTTTCAAAATTTATTCAATTAGATCATTTAAAATATCCAAAATCGTGAGATTTAAAGTTTTAAAAAAATAATTATATTCAAGCACGACAAACAGATTTTTAATGAGAAAAATATAATGAGCCAAGTCTTGGAAATTCGCAATACAAACAATTTTTTTTTAAAGATCTCACCTCATTTTGAAATAATTGGGTCACAGCTTTCATGGGAAACAAATTCTGGATTTTAAGCTAATTCAAGAAAAGATGGGCTTTTGCCACGGCCTCAAGCTATTCAAAATCAAGAGCGCATCGTCTCTGGCAGGTGGTATTTACCCACATATATTGCTTGAATGAGTCCAAAGGTTATCTATAACTACTACTTTCATCCTCTTTTTAATCTTTTTACTGCAGGAGAAAGTAGAGGAACTAATAATTTGGGCACCACCTCGAATGCTATCATTGATTAGTCGTCGCTAACCAAATTGTGACATTGATCTATTCCATTGTGTTCTCAATTTTGTAGGATCTGTGAAGTTTCAAGTTCACCGCCGAAAGTTATACACCCCACCAATTGGCATGGGGAATCTGCACAATTTGAAAAGTCCCTCCCCCGTGATCATCCGCACGCATGTGAGCCTTGCCATCACAATCCATAAGCGATATCGAGCAATTCGATCCAATTCGAATTAGGAAAGGTATCCCCGAGAGGAGTAAAATTCTGATTTCAAATATTTTATTGTCTATCTTGAACATATTTGCATATCTAATGTTAGCATATTTGAGCATATCTTGCATAGCTGGATTTTTTTTTTCAAAATACAGGTTGATTAAGAAAAATTCCTTTTCTAATCCGCAACTTGTCATACGATCGAGAATGCCTGTCTATTATCGATGTAATACTCGATTAGGCAAGGATTTGGATTCAATCGTTAATCGTAAGATCACGAGTCAAAGATTTACTCAAATATTTGCGACATACTTGAAGACTTGATTGATATATTCAATTTCTTGATCGGCATTAATTGACATATTCACTTTCCTAATTTAATATGGATTGCTTGGTTGTCATACTTTTTAGAATATATCTGTCGTTGATCCCAAAAATTCTAAAAAAATTACTTTCATTCACGTCTCATATTTGAAAATTGCATATCTTCTAAAAACTGCATCATGTAAATTATTGCATATTCGATCCCTCTTGTAAGATATTTAGACTAGATTGCATCTTAGAATAAAAAAAATTTACGTGATAAAAAAAATTTACGTGTTTAAATAGAATTTCATGTCTAAAATAAGCCATCTTAATATATTCGGGTGTAGGCCAATTTATACTCTGAAATATGCAAGATAAGCATTGTTTTGGCATAGTTCTATTTTAGGAAATAAATTCACTCGAAAAATTTTTAAAAAAAAATATCTTTGCCACGTCATCTACGTCATGTCACCTTTGCCACGACATCTATGCCATATCATTATTGCCATGTCCTATTAGGCTGCATTTTAGCTTAAATTACATATTAGAATTGCATGTCATGATTTTAATTAATTTCCATGTCACATAATTAATTTTATTAAATCATGGTCTCATTTGTGCATTCGTTTAATTTGCATGACATCTAGTTTAGTGTTGCATTTAATCCATTTCATTGCATCCTAGAATAATTTCATGTATTGCATGTAGTATAATCTTTCATGCATTCATATAAAAACATCGAAAATAAAAAAATAACAATGTTTTGTGTGGTGTATTCTCCTTTGATTATATTGATTTATGGATGTGCAATTAATTATTGTCGCACCCGCATGATAACCTTTGTTAGTGACTTAGATTAAAATCAATTAATGTTGCATTCTCAAATGATTTTTCCTGAAATAAAATGGTACCGAAAGGGCGTTAGAGTAATCTAGCATAATCAAATCCCCGGACTCTTAATCTGTGGTTCGTAGGAATAAAATAATTCTCCCGCTATTTTATTTATGTGTCTAATCGACCTACCACAAATGATTAGTGGCGACTCCAAATTCAAAATACATTGCATGTTAATCAATTGAACCTTAAGTTACGATTTGATATGGACTTGGGAGAGTTCGAGTTAGTTTAGTTAAATAATTAGCCTGATAATCTATTAGCCTGGAAATTTTATTTTTAGGTCGCGACGGACGCCGATCATATTAAATGACATATCCTACGCTAATGTGAACAATTTTTTATAATATTATAGTATTTTTTATTTTTCTCTGGAATTTCAATTTTGGAACATCAGATTATCGGTCTTCCGTCGATGTACAAATTAAGTTGATGGGACAGTGGATGTAATTATTATACTCGATCAATGTTTAACCAAATTCGATAAAAAAAATTACATAAATACATTTTTTTTCGAAATTTATTCTAATTAGATGATTTAAAATGTCTAAGCTCATGAGATTTAAAGTTTTAACTCATTAAATCGAGGGATAAATGCACTAGAAGTCCTAAAAGTTATGATGAAAGTGCAATTGAGTCCTAAAACTTGTAAAAAGTGCAATCGAGTCCTAAAACTTGTTAAGTTGGTGAAATCAAGTCCTTTAGTTAACTCCATCCATTTTGACTAATGAAAAATGCTGACGTGGATTTCTTTATTCATTTCTCTCTCTTACATGGCAAGTAACTTAACTGATGAACTCCACGTATGCAAAACGATGCCGTTTAGAGCATTGCTAAATCTAAAAGGGCGTCATTTCTTGCCAGCCCCAGATTCAAGAAAACCGCTTGTGGAAACTCCAGATTGAACGGAAATGAAGAAACAAGAGAGATCTCTTCTTCATCCAGTCGATTTCTTCGTCCACAATCTCTTCTTCATACGTCCGAAATCTCTTCTTCATGGGAGTACTCTTCTTCATCTGTTGTTTGCCCCAAAATTTTCTTCTCCGTCTAAGGTGGAGGTCGAGAGAAGATTAAAGGGAAAAAACTGTTGTAACTTTTTCGCAAAGTTCCATAAGAATTTGAATGAGAAATGAAGAGTTGTTTCGATTTGTAACACTTTATCGATGAAACCGTACGACATCGTGACGTTTCGTCGAAACTGTACGACTTTGTGATGTTTCATCGAATCCTTTCAACGAAATCGTGTTTTTTTGTTGGCAAACCATTTGGACAAAGCCATATAACTTTGTGACTCTTCACTTCACTCTCTATAAATGTAAAGCATTGTCTGTCGCATTACGTACGAGTATCAGACACAAGTATTAGATACAATTGTTATGTTCGTCATTCATTCATTATTTTCATCATTTATGCGATTGTTCTACAAATTTGCGTTCGAAGTAGTCCTTTCAAGACGTACCACTTCAGAGGAACGCGATCCGTTCTATCTTGGGAGACATTTGTCCAACGTCCTCGGTTACTGATTGAGGGGGCAAATTCGTCTTAAGGACACAACGTCATTTCGTTAGCCTTGGATCAACATTCTTTTTATTTATTTGCATTGGCTTCAGGTTTGTCTTCAACCTAATTTTTCTATACTTCATCAAGTCCCTATTATAGACAACAACAATCTTAATATACGAACTTCTACCCTCTTAGTGGACAACAATCTTAAGACGAATTTTATTTCTTGTGCTTGGTTTGTATAATTATTTTTGTTGTACACATTTCGTTATGGTCAAAAAATACAAAGCATAATATGATGGATTGAAAAGATTCATCGTTGACAAGTTTTTAGACTTAAAGATGGTTGATTTCATAACCGTCTTAATTCAAGTCCTGAAAACTTCAAGAGATTATGCATAACATTGTTGCCAAAGATATGGTTCTAAGTAAATCATTTTAAATGGTTGTTTTCATTGAAAGGCTACCACTGTCTTGAAAAGATTTTAAGAATTCTCTCAAATTGTGGGGACGATAAATGTTATGTATATTAGTAAGACAACTTCTCTCTAGTGAAATTATCACAATTGGCTATGTGAAGTAAAAGGATAATATTGCGGATCCATTAACAAAAGGCCTAACTAGAGAGATAGTTGTATAAACATCAAGGGGAATGAGTTTTAAGGCCATAAATAAGTCATCATAGTGGAAACCCTACCTAGTTGATTGGAAATCCCAAGATCTAGATTCAAAGGGACAATCAAGTTATGAAGGAGGTGTAGTAGACTGTGAATTCTTCTATTCGTTCATATATATAGACAGTACTAATATGTGAAGGTTAAACATAAGCTTTTAATAATTTTGAATTGAGTATGTAATATTCTGCGCATTTAGAAATCACCTATGTGAGTGAGAAGTGAGGGCCGCTTTTGTGAGAATTGAAAAGGCCGAATTCTCTAAAGCACTCATGAGACCAGACGGTGTTCATGGCCAAAACGAACACAACAGTGAGAACCAACTTTGTTCGAAAGATAGTTGTGTGATTTTTATTATCTAGGCTTACACTAAAGATCGACAATTCAGAGACATCAAGTCTCCTGATTGACCGAGTAAGTCCGGTAGATCTCGCTAGAGAAAGTTCAAAATCTCAGACAACTTATCTCGATGCAACGTTCTCTCATGGAATATTTGCTCATTGCATGTCATGCATTCATGGAGATTTTTGATAATTGAACTTCTCATTCATGTGGGAGATTGTTGAAACATTTTCGCAAAGTCCCATAAGAAGTTGAATGAGAAATGAATAGTTGTTTCGGTTCGTAACCCTTCATCGATAAAATTGTACGACATTATAATGTTTCGTCGAAACTATACGACTTCGTAACGTTTCATCGAATCCTTTCGACGAAATCGTGTTTTTCGTTGACGAACTCTTTCAACGAAGCCATGTGACTTCGTGACTCTTCACTTCACTCTCTATAAATGTAAAGCATTGTTCGTCGCATTACATACGAGTATCAGACACAAGTATTAGATATAATTATTATGTTCATCATTCATTCATCATATTCATCATTTGTGTGATTGTTCTGCAAACTTGCGTTCGAAGAAGTCCTTTGAAGACGTACCACTTTAGAGAAACGTGATCCGTTCTATCCTAGGAGACATTTGTCCAACGTCCTCGGGCACTGATTGAGGGGGCAAATTCGTTTTAAGGACATAACGTCATTTCGTTGGACTCGGATCAATATTTTTTATTTATTTGCATTGGTTTCAGGTTTTTCTTCAACCTAATTTTCCTATACTTCATCAAGTCCCACTTATAGATGACAACATTCTTAATATACGAACTTCTACCCTATTAGTAGACAACAAAAACTCGCAAAATCGGTGGTTTTATCATCGAACAAATGTGCAATCAATGAAGCTTGTTCCTTAGAGGTCGCTCAAGTTTCTATTCTTCGTCCCAACCCGAGCCCGAACCGGCAATTCCTTGTTTTGATCCCTATGCAGGTTGTTGCGAAGGTCGTGGAAGAAGTACAAGGCTGGTAGTTTGTCCTGTCATATCTTCTGGCTTTCAGCTCTTTTCATTTGTTTAGTTTTTGTCAATTCATTTTGAACAATAGCTTTCCAACTCCTGTCTTATAATTTTGCATTGACAAAAAGTGAACAATGATCAAATCTGTTTATAGCGTGAATCATACGGCTTACATAGTATTGCTATCTCTTTCCATTTATTCGGATGCTATTGGGGTACTCAATTTTTCATAAGCAATTGTAAATCGTAATTGCTTGTTCCGTAGCTTCGTATTATTGCTTCTTGAACACCTACTTTGTCCGTTAAAAATTGTCTATTTTCAAAGTTTCAAAATTGTTCTTCCTTGCCATCTTATCGTCGGTGTTAGAAACTTTTTGGGAATAGCAGTTGGTAAAAAGTTAGAATGCTGTTATTGCTAGATATGTTCAGACAATTCAATAGTTCTTGCGGTCTCTATAATGCTGTGTATTACGATGGTGCTTTTGATTCAAATAACTTGCCTCTATTTTTCTGGTTCTGCTGGTTTGCAGGCCAGAGACGTGTGCTTAATATTGCTGGTGTTGTTTGGTCAGAGCTGCCGTCGTACGGGTCTGAATCTTTAATTGCCAAATCGAAATAGGGTGACCAGAAGATTGTGGCGAAAGTGCCAGCCAGTTGCTTGTACCCTTTGAACGATGCCAGCCAGTTGCTGGGTTCGGCTTTTCAGACAAACCCTCTTTTAGCTCACTGTTAGACCTTTGATGTAGGAGTAGGACTTAGCTTTGTGGTTATAACTTATAAGAGAGAGAGAGAGAGAGAGAGACCGTGTTGTGTTTGCCACCATTTTGCAAGTTCGGTCTCCTCCAAAAACGCATCCTTCTTCACCTCCCCTTTGTTGTGCCATTCTTTCAGTTTCTTCGCCAACTCCGAAGCCATCTGCTCGTTCGGTGGTTGTTCATTAGCAAACGCAAGGTTGAGCTCTTCCACCTCAGTCCAGAAGTAGGATTCACCGCATGACTGTTCAGGCAATTGCTCGGCCTGTTCTCGCCATCTTTGACTATACTTGTAGCGTCTCGGCCTTCCTTTCGACATGTAAGGACGGACCTGGTTCCTGGTTCTTCAAGTGTCGATAGTAGTTGGCTATGTCTAGTGGCTCCACAAGTTGCGAAAGCGAAACCTTGTGTCGAGTTTCACATATATCCCTGGTAGTTCCAGTCTCTCCACATTAACCTTTAAATCACCCTCATAATTTTGCACCTTGGAGGCATCAAACTATCCTATGCCACGAGTCTCGTACATGATCTGGTATCCTTCTACATCGGAGAGAGCGTTCCGTATGGTGACAATCTTGTGTTCAATCTTCGTCTAGTTATCCTCCTCATTCTGCTTCTCTGACTCTCCAGCAGCGCGAAGGCACAACCTTGTCCTCGCACCCTATAATACCAAAAAAATAGATGGCGAACACTCGATAACACTTCCTCTTGATCAGGACAAAGCTGCTCCAAGATCACTAAAGCTCTACCATATGATTAGTCATGTCATGTGCCCTTTTATTCGGATTTCTTAGACGGTAAATTTTTGAGTGACTGCTTTTGTCCATCGAATAAAATTTCGTATTAATTCTCTTCTATTTGTTTCTCTCGTTCAGTCAAGTATGAGATCACTTCGCAGGACAGTGATTTGTTGGTTTGCCATTTCTAAATAGTCATGCCCCAGAATTGGACGTGGTCATGCTATAAAACATTGTTCAAAACTTTCATAATATACACATTGAAGCATGTGGAAGGTATACGTATTCCCTTTAATTTCCTTCAATCAGAAGCATTAATCAATAATTATTGATGTTTTTGGCTTCTCAAGCCTCTAATAACGAAAATTATTCTCTAAAGGAAAAAAAAAATTGAGAAACATGACTGTGAACTTTGACCGACCCCTTGCCTCTACTCGGCAATAACTTGTCCTTTGACGTTGTTCAATTGTGCAATCCAATGTTTCATTTATTCGTAGTAACTAACATTGCCAGTTAGGCGAAAATTATCAAAAAAAAATTTAATCATATTACCAATTCAATCTAAAACATTTCAATTCGCGCCACCCGACGCATGGCTTGCAACATATGATTATTTCCTTTGAATTTTCTTTATTATATAAAGAAATATCAAATAATCAATTCAGTTTATTTTCGATGTACCCAATGCTCTCCCCAAATTAACGGAGCAAACGGTCTTCACTCCATTCGTTCGGGTGTCATATAACAATAATATGTATTCTTCATCACATGTGCGTTCTAAAGTGATAATCACTTTCTAAGAACAGAAGAAAAGAGGACGAAAAAAAAAAAAGTGCCGAGTGGGACTTTTATCTCCCCAAACTATTTGATAAACTGAAAAATAACGATTGAAATTTAAGTGCTGATCATCTGAGGAGCTGAAATGAAAACATGATGTTTTTTTTCCTTAATAGCTTAATATGGAGTACAGAATAACATTAATTTCTCCCCAAATCTGGAATGTGAGTTTCTATTGGTAGGTTTTAGGCCTTTAGAGATACAAATACGCAAGATTTTATATGATTTAACCCAATCTTTTTTGGAGAAGATAAATGATTCATTTATTTAATTGAACCCTCAAGCCAAAGCTAATTATTGTCATTAAACGTGCTTATTTTTTCTTTATTGATTTAATGCACTTACATTTTGGTAAATATATATATATATATATATATATATGTATATATATATATTATGCATGGCAAGAGAATATTTTGCAAATGAATAATGGATGCTCTTCTTTCACGAGAACAAAATCTCCAAAAATTTTCTTATGCGGATGCAATATTAATTGGAAACTACCATATAACAAGTTTTCTAGTTGCTTTGTAAAAAGAGTAGATATCAAGAAGATTATGCATCCACAACTCATCCTTCGTTATATAAAAAAAAAACTGCTTGCTTATTTTCCCCTGTAGGTGGTTGTAGTGAAAAAGATGGGTGGTTTTCAGTCAATACTAGACCCGCCGCCGCCGCCGCCTCCGCATCCATATCCGCACCCATTATATTATCCCACTCCCCCTCGGTCACCTAACATGCCATCTTTAGAAGATTCATCGCCTCCATCTTCAAAGGGGAAGTCGGCTCCTCCGACACCGCCACCAAATTCGGGTCCAAAACCACCTTCCCGTCCAAATTCAGGGCCAAAACCACCTTCCCATCCGGCTTCGACACCATCTCCCATGCCATCCTCAGAAAAGCTTCCATCTTCAAAGGGAAAATCGGCTCCGGTTAAAGCTAAAATAGGTAAGCCTTCCCCTTCTCTTCTTCATCGAAAAAAGAAAAAAAAGAAGAAAAAGAAGAAATTTTTCGCAAGATAATATATCATATACATGCACGAGACGCGCATATACATCGTACATGTATATGAGTGGCTAGCATTATAGCGTTCTATACGACATTTCGAAACTCTGTTAATCTTCTTTTGTTGTTTCAATCAAGGGAAAATCATGCAACTAGACGTGATGTGTGAGTTCTAACGCAAGTGCATTATTCCAGGCATTTCTAGGTCAGACATGCAGATTAAGGCTCACGGCGCGAATGGGATTAAGTTTTGCGGCAAGCGTGTCAAAACCGCAAGCAGAAGCACCCGCGAGTTCCGCTGCCACATTAAGTGAAACCACGCAAACCCTAGCCACATGCATTCCTCCGTGTATCTGCATATGCACACACACCATAGGTCGTTTTTGAATTTTATAACTGAGCAGATACTGTTACGAGTCTCGATCTAAGCAGGTAGGAAGTGTTTGTGATCACAGCGTGGAATCGCTAGAAAAAAACCTAGCTTGTATACGTGGTCTTCACAACTATGGTTTTTTATTCGTGAGTTCAAGGGTACGAGTTCTTAGACTTCTTCGCATTTAGGGTTCTATACATTATCGCCTTCGATGAATGTGTTCTTGCGCTGATAAAAGATCGACACATGATAGCTATGAAAAGAACGGAGCCGCAATTCTTCCTATCAATGAGTATTTTATGCAAAACACGCAGTGATGGTATATGTATGTTTGATTGAGATCGTACCTTTCACGACAGTACTTTCAGGAAATCATTATGGTGTATGAACGTTCAATTGAGATTGTACTGTCCATGACGATACTTTTAGAAAATTATTTTCCTTAAAATAGATGGGAGCTACTAGCAGTCTCGTACATGGTCCGGTACCCTACCCTTCTGCATCGGAAAGAGCGTTCTTTATGGTGACAATCTTGTGTTCAATCTTCGTCTTGGTTATTCTCATTCTACTTCTCTAACTCTGCGGCAGCACGAAGGCGCGACCTTATCCTCGCACTCGACAGTAACTTGTCCTTTGACGTTGTTCAATTGTGCAATCCAATGTTTCATTCATTCGTAGTAACTAACACTATCAAGTAGGCAAAAATTATGAAAAATATTTTAATCATATTATCAATTCAATCTAAAACGTTTCAATTTGCGCCGCCTCTTGAATGCCGCTTGGGTTGCAACACTTGATTATTTTCTTTGAATTTCTTTATTATATAAAGAAATATCAGACAATCAATTCAATTTATTTTCATTGTACCCGATGCTCTCCCCAAATGAACAAGGCAAACGGTCTTCACTCTATTCATCTCGGTGTCATATAACAATAATATATATTCTCCATTACAAATGCATTATAAAGTGATTCGACAAAATAAAATCACTTTCTAAGAACATAAGACCAAAAAAAAAGACCAAAAAAAAAAGTGTTGAGTGGGCTTTTATCTCCCCCAAACTATTTGACAAAACTGAAAAATAAATATTGAAATTCAAGTGATTATAATCTGAAGAGCCAAAAATGATTTTTCATAATAGCTGAATATGGAGTATAGGATAATATTAATTTCTCATCAAATCTGGAATATTAGGTTCTATTGGTAGGCTTTAGGGCCTTTGGAGATGCAAATACGCAAGATTTTATATGATTTAACCCAATCTTTTTTGAGAAGTTAAATGATTTTTTTACTTAATTGAAACACTTAGGTCAAAATTAATTATTGTCATTAAACGTGCTTTTATTTATTTATTTATTTATTTATTTAAGACAATTGCATTTTGGTAAAACATCTATATCATGCATGGCAAGAGAATATTTTGCAAATGAAAAATGGATTGCTCCTCTTTCACGAGAACAAAATCTCTGAAATTTTCTTATGCGGATGAAATCCAATATTGGGATGCAATATTAATTGAAAACTACCATATAATAAGCTTTGTAATTGCTTTATAAAAAGAGGAGATATGCATCCACAATTCATCCTTTGTTATCAGAAACTCCTTGCTTATTTTCATATGTAGGTGGTTGTAGTGAAAAGATGGGTGGTTCGCACTCAAGGCACTCAATACCAGCTCCTCCTCCACCGCCGCCGGCTTCGCACTCAGTTCAAAATCCACCTCCGCCACCAAATTCGGTTCCAAAACCAGCTTCCCGTCCAAATTCGGGTCCAGAACCACCTTCCCATCCGCCTCCGAAACCACCGTCCCGTCCAAATTCGGGTCTAGAACCACCATCCCGTCCGCCTCCGAAACCACCTTCCCATCCGGCTCCGCCACCATCTTCCAAGGAGGCATCCACTCCGGTTAAAGCCAAAATAGGTAAGCCTACCCCTTACTCATCTTCGTCGGAAAAACAGATTTACTTTTGCAAGATAATACAATGTACACGCGCGCGAGACATGTATGTACATCGAGTATATGAATGGCTATAGCAAAACAGTGCTAGCATTATAGTGTTCTATATGACATGCGAAAACCTGTTTAACGTTTTTTTTTTTTTTTTTGGGGGGGGGGGGGGGGAGGGGTTGTTGCAATCAAGGGAAAATCATGCGATTACACATGATGAGTTCTAACGCAAGTGGATTATTACAGGCATTTCCAGTAGGTCAGGCAAGATGCAGATTAAGGCTCAAGGCCCGCGCGAGATTAAGGTTTGCGGCAAGCGTGTCAAAACCACAAGCCAAAGCTCCCGTGAGATCCGCCTCCAGATTAAGTGAAACCGCGCCAAACCCTAGCCACATGCATATATACACACATGCAAATATGTGTGTTTTTGCAGTTTATAACTGAGTAGATATTGTTACGAGTCTTGATTTGGAAGCAGATAGGAAGTGTTTGTGATCACTTGTTGAACGTGTTTTTGGCGTGGAATGGCTAGAAAAAGTTACTCGTCTCTCTTCGTAACTTTGGTTTTTTCACGTGAGTTCAAAGGGTACGAGTTCTTGGTGCTCTACACATTATCGCCATTGATGAACGTGTCTTCGCTCCGACAAAAGGTCAACATGGCGGCTATAAAATGATGGAACTTCCGCAACTTTCGGTTCTTCTAGATTGAACCGAATCGGCTAATGTGATAATTCATTTTCAAGCTTGGATCTTAGGAGAAATAACTGGTAATTATTCCCGCCAAATTTGATTGGAAACCACACTATATGGATGCTGAACGTATTATGTGGCACGACCGGTGTTAATGTTGGCAAACTTTAATAAAATTCTAACATTTTTTTTTCTTTATTCCTTTTTTCTTTTGTTTTTTCCATTTTGAAATATCGGGTTATCGGTCTTGCATTGATGCAAAAATCAAGTTAATGGGACTATCAGATTCGGATCAAAGTTTAGTCAAATTCGATTAAAAAAAAGTACATAAATATCCTGTTTTGAAATATATTCCAATTAGATGATTTAAAATGTATGACCTCGTGAGATTTATAGTTTTAAATCTTCCAAATCAATTAAATTCAATTACGGTGAACAGGTTTTTAACACGGGATGCAAGTTTTTTTTTTTTTTAAGATCTAACCGCATTTGTAAACCATACTTTCTGCATGGTAGGCAAGGACTAATTAGCTCACCGTGCTGCCATAAGAATGTGCGCCGCATTCCTCATCGCATTGTCAATCGAATCAGCTCTATAATATGTGGAAGTCGAGATGAAGTACAGGATGATTTTTGTTCTAGGTAGACATTCCAAATGAGATTACTTTAGAGATGCCCTAGGATCCAAAAAACAAAAGAGGGGGGGTGGTCATGCCCTATGGTGGTTTTGCTTAGTGATTGTCATGCCCTATGGTTGTTTTACTTAGTCATTGGCATGCATTCGTAGCGATTAAGCGCGCCGAAAGGTTTAGATATCGTGTGTTATGTGTTCTTCCAAGATAGATGTTAACAGCATACCTATGTAGTAGTTCCACGAAAATGTATGATGCCCTTTTGATGTCAGTGAGTACGCACGTGATAAGTATTTTATTTCTCTATTTTCGGGAACAGATTTGAAACAGAAATTCATTTGGTAATACAATTATATTTTTTCAGTTCTAGAACACATTTTTGTGCCAAAAATAGATTTGAAAGGACAATGAGAAGCTATAAATTATAGCTTCTCTGTTCCAGAAATAAAATTGAGAAATAAGCCTTTCATTTTTTTCTCAAGTCATCATCGAACTCTCTCTGTCGCCCACCACTACCAACCGTCGGCCCCGGCTAACCTCCGTCGACAGCCCTGCCCACTGCCGACCATCGCCAACGCTCGCCGGTGGCCGCCACAACCATCGTCGTCGCCAAAGCTGTTGGTCATCGTGACCATCGCTGACCACACTAGTTGCTGCTGGCCGTGCCAACCCTCACTGGCAGACACTACAACCACCATAGTCTCCAATAACGTGGGCCATCGCCGCCCATCGTCCTCACTACCAACCATTGCCTCGTTGCCCACCACTAAGCATTGCCCACCGTCGATCGCCCTCCACTGCCTCCCGCTTGTTGCCACCCTCTTCCGGCCATCGCAACCATCATCACCGCTGGAGTAAAAAATAACTAATATTTTTTATTTTTAAGTAGTAAATAATTTCCTAATAATAAAAATTATTTTTAAAATATATTTAAAAAATAAAAAATGAAGTATAAATTTTTAATAGAAGATTTTGTGTTGTTCCAAAAATAAAAATTTTCAACCGTTATCAAACGAACTTCTTTTCCAATAACAAAAATTTTATGCCATTATTAAACGCATTTTTTACTCAAAAAAAAATCATCCAAAAACTACAAATAGAAAAAAGTTATTTCTAGCCAAAAATCTATTCCAGAAATAGAAATGTTTTGATGCGATTTGTGAGCCTACAATAGAGTAAGGGTATGTTCCTTTTGGTTGCACTGAAGGTATATTGCCGCAAATTGATTAAAACTCACAAAAGTGCATTCACATGTTTTCTCCAAGTTTCGCTTGCCCCAACTCATTTGAATTTTCCTTCGCAATATCAACATACCTTCTTGTATGTCTTCAAGCACTTTCAAAGTGTAGCAACATTGATGTGAAAGAGTGACCAACTTCCACGCTTTTAAACATAGATATTATCTTCTTTTAGAGGGGGTGGAAAAAAAAAAACCTCGCACACGACTTTAGAATTAATTATAGACCAGATTAATAGGCGGATCGATCTAACATTTTGACTCAAAAGGTCGAGCATGAGCATACAGATTAGATCAGATCTATTTTTAGTTCATATATAAGTAGCAATATCTAATATCACATATGCACGGGATTCTTCCATAATGTAAATCAATTATGTATATCTTAGATTCAATCAGATTCTAGAATTCTTTTTTTATATTTATTTTTGAAACTAATATATCCAAGAGCGGGATTCTAGACATTCCATTGTGTATACCCCATTTATGCCCAACCCATATTAACCAATTCATTTTTTTTTTTTATGAATCGCGACAATTCTACTCTTCCTTTTGTTTATCATCATTTTGCACGTACACAGTCTACATGGACGAACTCGTTAGGTCGAGTAATTAAATGGCATAGGTAGAAATGCCAGCATTTCATTGATATAACCAAGGAGGAAACAGGCCGGGCTCAAGGAGAAAGCGGAGAATGCGTAGCTATGCGGACCGGGCTACATAGGTCAACCCATTTGCACTTCAGTTTGGTCCATTTATGCTTCCCTTGGCTACTTCACGGAATGAAGTCTTAGCTAGCTGCCAATTGATGGGAATTCATTGGAGTAGGCAATGCTAACTCGGTGAATCGACATAAATTCTCTGGACAAAACAATCGAACTAAGCTTAAATCTGAGAATCATTAGGAACTCGAAGTTATGACAACTCGCGTGGATGAGGACGTGGTAGGCCTATTTTTCTCGACTTGACTCGTAATTATATATGGAAATTAGTGGGTTTTCGATTTTTATTATCAAACCTTGGACAATAGTGACCAGTGTTAAGTATAATGTCCGCGCAACCAATGTGGCATATGATGACGTGGCTAAAGGCGACGAAGTGGTCGTTTCTCATGTTCCTCCGCGGCAAATTTGCTTCGAGGTGGATCAGCTCTAATCTGTAAAATGTCACCATCCATCAATCATGTCACAGGCTCTCTCTTTATATAAGAAAGATTTGGCCATTACCGATTGCAACTTGGAAGGGACGGACATCCCAATTAATTTACATAGGGCTTTATTATTCTTACACTAACGCACGACCCACAAAATCGTCCTTAAGCTTGAGTTGAAGCATCGAGATTGCAATTTCTTCTTCTTGGCTACCCATAAGTTCAATCCGAAGTCAACGCATAGTCAATCAGCGAAATTTATTTATTTTTTGCTTCCAAATTTGGGGAGTAAAACTAATGATTAAAGAAAAAGGATTACTTGGTTTAACGGCAAGGCGAAGGCCACGTGGCTCCCCATCCGGTGGCCTCCTGTGCGTGTGGTGGGGTTGGGGGTGGTCCCCACCCATGCCACACCACGAAGCAACATTCACGCCTAAGGCAACCGTTTAAAAAATATCAACCAACCTTTTTTTTTAAGGTCTCCATCGATGTGACGTTGACTTTTTTGGCCAAGTTCCGGGAAATTAAATCGTCGCCGGACGTTGACCGATCAACTTGTGTGTGGTTTTTTTTTTTTTGGTCGGAAACTTGTGTGTGGTTGAAGATTAGGAATATATAGTTTTCCCGCGAGTCGTTTTCTAGTAGTGGGATGTGGAATTTCCCTCTTCGTTTTCGACTAAGGGATCGTTCTAGGACCCGCAAGTCAATTTACATCACGGTCGCGGATCGATCGGCCGATCTGAAGTGCGCTTCGATTCGCATCAATCAAGGTCGCACAATGGCTTCTATCCTTTTCTTGAAAATTTCAGGTAAGTGTAAATCAAAACTCTTTGTTTGTATTTCAAAGATTGAAAGATCGCAATAAATCACTTGAAGGAATATCGGAGTTGAACTTTGTTTGTTTTGTTATTTGTCTTATCGTTGATTTATCGCAATGCTTAAAACTCTTATGCTACGTTTGGTAATTGGGATAAGATTATTGATATACTAAAATTTACCATATCATGTGTCTTGTATCTGTTCAAGACAGGATAAAGTTGGGTGTAACAGGAATATAGCCCTGATAAAATTATCTCATCGATGGGTAGAATAAAAGTGAATATGATTTCTAATATCCATATTGTGAAAGTTATTTTTATCGAATAACAAACTCTTAAACATATCATTGAAGTTATATTTGAATTTTGGCATTTATGCCAAGTTATGCCATTTAACCACTTTTTGCCGATTGGTGTTAACTGAAGATTTCTTGGATTCATAAAGCGCAACGGAATGAAACTCTAAACAAAATTCATGGTATATCGAAATTAAAATAGTTCCAAGACATACCTTTTGCGATCGACGACAAATTGATGGTCAGTTGTGTCTGGATTAGCGCCCCAATTGTTGCATCTCTACTAGTATCTACGCATACGAACTGAGTTCTCCAACGATCCAAGTGCTAGCTTTCAGATCTTTGAGTGTATCTCGCAATCGCTTGAATAGAGAGTCATTTTCTATTTTTCTCCTTTAGGATAAATAATAAATTACGCCATGTTTGAGGCGTCTAGAGTTATAACTCGTAACCCTACATTTCACCCAACGGCCTAGGCCCACGACGTTCTCTAAACCGTCCACTCAATCGTGCTTTAATTGTTATTTTATAACGTGCACGATTACATAGATATTCGTAATAGGAGAATAAATAAAGTTCTACTTCTTAAGTAGATCAAGGCGCAAAGAAAATATTAAATATGTTCGTTATTGTGTGCGACCATGTAGATTCGCTAGACATTAGCAGTGTGACTAAAACTTTTTTGACCCACAAGTCATAAACGGTAACTAGCAAGACATTATGACTACCTAAGTATAATAAATGTTGATTTTTCGACACAACCTAATCCACAACTAATGTTAGAATATCAATCTTAATTGGTTCTTAGGGTAGACCACCAACAATAACATGGCAATTTTTTTTAATATTTTGATTTTTAATTTATTCAAATTTTCTTCTATTTTTTTTTTATTCTCCTTCTTCCTTTAGTCAGTCGCCAAATTAACAACCGGCTAGAGGCGAAGGCCGACAAGGTCGACAGCCCTCGCGTTTGGCCGACCAGCTAGAAGAAGAAGGAGAACAAAAAAAAAAAAGTAAGTAAATACATAAATAATTTAAAAAAAATTCTTAAAAATTACCACGTTAGCGTCATATCACGTCGGCGGTCAAAGCTGATTGGATGAACTGATTTGACATAAATATAAAAAATTTAGAACTCAATTGATAAAAAAGAATGTTTAGGATTGAATTGACACAATTGTAATAGGTTTAGAAGTTTTTCGACAATTTCTCCTATTATTAATTGTTCCAACCGCGTAAACAAAGCTAGTCTCACCAATTCTTTAGGACATGTTCCTCATTTATGACTTACAAGTTCTTTGGTTAGGCTCTAAAATGCCAATTTTTAAATTTTTCGTCCGCGTAAATCATTTATTTCAAACTCTTTAGATATGAAGAACTCATGGGAACCTTTTTTTTTTTTTGTTTGGTCGAAAAAATTTATGGGAAATTAAAATGCTATTATTTTGCATATTCTCGAGATTCGAAATATTCAAAATTTTACGGGAGCTTAGTTCTAGCTCAAGGATTTTGGTCGCAGTGTGCATCACCTTCTTTTCGTTTGCGTGTTTTT
Organism: Rhodomyrtus tomentosa; assembly: GCA_028455895.1. Classification (NCBI taxonomy): domain Eukaryota; kingdom Viridiplantae; phylum Streptophyta; class Magnoliopsida; order Myrtales; family Myrtaceae; genus Rhodomyrtus; species Rhodomyrtus tomentosa. The sequence goes on along the minus strand of JAPCWY010000011.1, from coordinate 5,231,066 downwards.
CACATGTAAGTTTGTGTGCCTTATACCTCGCAAGTTTTGTTCGGAATTGTAGAATCTGCCTAGACACGTTTTGACCCGAAACCCGGCGGTGGTGGCGGCGCAAAATAACGAATGCGTTGACGTCATGCTCGAATTGGAAGATGACGTCACTAGCCTGGCCTTTATGACGTCAGTGTCCACTTGGTATCGCCTCTTTATGGAAGTTCTTAGGTACTCGTGATAACGGACAAAATGGAAAAGAAAGCCATATATATATATATATGTAGTAATTGCTGGTGTTAGGGGTAAGGTCGATATCTCCGGTGTGGGACAAGTCGAAATTTCATACGGTAAATAAGATTTTTATTATTTTTTTTTTTTTGGGGGTGGGTGGTGGGAATCTTTCTTTTTCCCCGGGGTACAAAATTTTTACGTAACGACAAATAAGGCTCGAGATATTTTTATTCAGAATCGTTAAAGCTAATGATATTGTTTTTTGTTCCGATTTTCGGAGCATCTGAAATTATTCTCAATCACGAAATCAGTGCGTTGAATGTTCGCGGCTTTCGTCGCTTGTCCGTATCTTCCACTTGCTCACCAAAATTGGGTTTTGTGTTATTTTAATTTGAAGAGAAACCTACGCGCATCGATATAGAAAATTTAATGGAATCATTGCCCATCGAGACCGTGCCATGTACCACGATTGTGAGATAACAGCGAAATAAAAAGAGAGAGATGGGGGGAGGTAGTAATCGGGATTTATGTTATTGGTCTGGGGTTGGGATCTAAATTCGCCAGGAGAGAGGTGGTAAGGATCAACGGCGAACAAGGAGGTTACAAGCTTGAAGCTATGTCTCTCTCGATCCCAAGCTTGAGATCAACTCCCGATCGACTATCGCCCAGTGTTTTCGCACGATTTCTTGTAGTGTTCCCTTCTCGAAACCCACAAGAGGGAACTCCAGTGATATCATTAAGTCGATCTAATGGACAATCTCTCAAATAGATTTAAAAAAGAAAGTTGAAGCTTTTGAACCTCAAGTTGGTTCTATGATCGACTAGAGCTTGCTAACCGTGATCGACTATGATCAACCAAAGGTTCCTAATTATGGTTGACCAGACAACGAGTTTTGATCTCGTTGGAGTTGTCTATTAAAGCTCGAGATAGACAGGTCGTATGAGGATCGATATCAAGTGCACATACATGTCAAGATCGAATCCTCAACACAATATGCATCCCATGTGATATAATCTCTTTTGTCCCCCTACGATACCTCACAAAATCCCATGGGTCGGATAAGAACAAATCCAAAACTCAAGTGAGTAACCTAAAATACGAGGCTATTTGAATCGTTGGTGCGAGGGATCAAACTTTTGTTATGCACGATTCCATTCTTGGGATAATTTTCCCATAAGGCCCAACACCTATTATATGGTGGCCAATGCAATCTTAAAACATTTTAATTGTGCCAATTGAGTTTTAAACCTTTTGACCAAAAGGACTATATTGACAAATCATCAAAAAGTTTAGGACATAATTGAAAGGGTAGAACTAAATTGACAAAACGTCGAAAGATTTAGTATTAAATTGGCGCAACTCAAAGGGTTGGACTTGAATTGGTCATCGTACAATCGGTTTATGATCTTTTGAGAAAAATTTCCCTTCATTCTTTAGTCGCCAAACCGATCTCGTGAGGCTAAGCTCGGTACAAACTTGAAAAGAGCTTGTTAATTAGGATAAGTGTCTAATCTTCAACAATTATGGAGGGGAACCATGGTCGAAACTATTTGGTGGCGGTCTTTTGTGTGCTTTGGACATTGCCTTCGGAACCGCATGCGAGTGCTATGTCTGGCCTTGGGTCACGGTTCAAGTGGGAGGTGAAGTCACCAAAGCCTATTTCGCTTTCTTGGGCGTTTATGCACCACCCCGCGCATTGCATTTGCACTAGATTCCTTCCTTTGCACTCGTTTTTATAACGGCATTGGTCTAAAAAAGTTTACAGCAAACCGGTTCATGATTTCACCAAAGGAAAAAAAAGAAAAAAGTTGAGCAGGGTTCTGAGAAGCTCAGTAGATCCTAATTTATTTGGGCAAACTTGAGGTCTGAGATGGAAATTGTTCGCTCGGCACCTGCCTAATTTGAGTTTCAAGCCGCTTCGACTTGGAGAGTCACTAGTCCGATTATCGAGTCGATTGTGAAACTTGCATCGAATCGAAATGAAACAACTATAGATTCGCCATCTGGAATCCACATGGGTGGAGATAAATGGGTATATGATGTTTAAACTCAGGCTCAAATTGACCTATCTGACTTTCTTAACTCGAAAAAAAAAAAAAAAAAAAACCCCTTCAACGAGGAATCTCCAATTTTCTAGATGATCAATCAAAACTTCCGACGTACTCACCGAATTCATCATCATCCACAGTAGAACGGGGCGACAGAAATTCTGACTTCCCATGATGTCCCGCAAGTCAGGGGCATGACTCCTCAACCTGGCTCGGTGAGGAGGTCGTTTCCTGATTGGCCCGTTCGTCCTAAAGTCAAGAAAACTAGGTAGCACAGGAATTTTCCCTGAACAACCCCAACACAAAAAAACAGGGAGACGAGAGATTTATTAAAAGAAAAAAAAAACTAGAGAGAGAAAAAAGAAATCACGTGCAAAGAAATTGCGTGAGACGCATCCACGCGGCGGGACGCGATTGGGAGATATCGGGGGGCCCGAAACGTGTGTCGCGAGATGCGACGGCGATCTTCAGATTTTATCGGGAAACGACCAAAAAAAAAAAAAAAAACCCTGGAGGCGAGATATCGCCGGGGGAGGGAGATATTTTCCCAGGCTCCCTCCTCGGTTTTGACGGAACGATACAACAGAGCTTGGTACCAAAAGACCGGCGAAACATTTTTGTTTTGTCCCCCCACTTCACAATCGCGCCAGGACACTGTCCCCGTGAGAGGGGATGCTCCCGTTTGCCTTTTTATTTGTGGCTACATTTGCAAAAAGTACAAAGTGTACTAATAATTTGCTAGGACAAAACGAGTCGTGCAAAATTCATTTTATTGTAATATTTTAATATTAAATCACGTATTTATCTTATAATTTAAACTTTTGAAATAATCGGGAGTACTCAACCAAAAAAATAAATAAATTAGTCGGGAGTGATTTAGATCTTTCGAGATCACTATTTACTTCCTCGATCGCAGATTTTTCAGGCTAAACTTTTAGAACGAATGGTAATGATCTTGCTAAAATCTCAAGCATTTGTCAAACGGATCGGTCTTTTCTGAAAAGATTTAAAAGCTCTCGGTCGTGTGCACGAGATGTAAGCCATGCCTTGCGCGCGAAACAAAAGATACTTTTAATCACGTTGATGAAATAACAACATGTAGAAAAAAGAAACGTGCGAAAGAGCAAAAGTGATCGGGATGGGTAAACGGGAGGAGAAAGTGTTTGGAATCGAACTCACGTCGAGTCCACATCTTGCTCAAAACGTTAAGATTGTTAAACGGCGTGTCCCGGGGACAATGTCTCGAATATTGCACTTGTCCCAAATAAGCAAAATACCCTCCAAAAATCACGTTCATTTGTTAATTAATATAGTATTAAATCCCGCCGAAACGATTGTTATTACAGAATGTGCTCACACTAATACGGAAGACCTCCCCCCACAATCTTAATTGTTTTCTCAACCCCCCAAGTTCAATGCAGGGGACGCGAGTGCCACGCGTCATCTCATAGCGATTGATTTAAATCAATTGTAAATCCCCGAGTATTCCATGTTAATTTAATTCCTAAAAATGTGCCATTTTTGGTCCAATCTGAATGCTTTCCCGTGCTTTTTTTTTTTCTTTTTCTTCTAAGTGGTAATTACCAATTTTCACTTTAGGCCAAATCTTCCCAGTTAACTCTTTTTTCAAAAATCGCTACGGATATCTTTAAAATTACAAATACTAAGAAGTAGTTATTTTAAACGAACAAGAATGTGTTGTTGATAATGATCTTTTAGGCGACCCGATGTTGAGAGTTTTGAAGAAATGAATGGTCATTTTTGGACAAATTATTAATCAGGGCACATTGGATATTAGAGTGAAAATTAATGATTTTTTTTTTCAGACAAATAAAAAGCGCGAAACATAGTTGAGATTAAGCTACATGTTGAAAAGTTTTCATTTTTTTTCCGCCTCCCTCTCTTCCCGTTAGGTTGTCTATTTAAGCAGCAGTTTTCCCTCTCGCCGAAGTTGATTAACTCCCTCGGACCGCGATTTAGCCGTTTCTTCTCCACAGTAAACAGGCAAAAAGTGAAAAAGGGCACGAGATATTCAGGTTTCCCGAGAATCCACACAGAAAATCGAGGAAACGCTGGGAAAAAGAAAACGAAAAAGAAAGTGTCGAGGGAGAAAAGAAAAAAAAGAAGGCAGGCGTCGAGCTCGATCTATGTCCGCTTCTCTCTGGCGGAATCTCCCAGTCTTTCGGCTGACTCAGACGCGCGTCGGAGCAGTGAAAAAGCCAGCTTCTTGAGCGGCAAAAAAGAGGGAAGGAAAAAAGTTACCGCACGGAGCCGGGGAAAGCGAAAGCATCGTCAACATGGGGATATTGCCCGAGGACGCGGTGGTGATTAGCCAGTCGAAGAACGGAAGTGACTCGACCGTGGTCGCCGTGAACTGTCCCGACAAGACTGGGTTGGGCTGCGATCTGTGTCGGATCATATTGCAGTTCGGTTTGAGCATTTGCAGGGGAGGTGAGTGAGCTCTCGAACTTCAGTTTTGCGAGCAATGTTTTTGGCGGAGGTCGAGATTCTTGCGGGATGATGGGGGGTTTCGATCTCTCTGCGAGTTGCTTTGCAATTTCCGAGAGATGCCTTGATGGTGTTTGCTGTGTTCTTGATCTTTAGCAGTGGCTTTCTGAGGTTAGCTTATATCGAGGTGGAATGGGTCATTTAGCAGTAAATAAATGGTGGGTTGAATGATTGTTGAGTTATGTCTTAACACCTGGAGATTGAAATCTTATGAATGAACTGATGAGCTGCAATGAGATACGTATGTTCTATGTTCTTCTTCGAGCTTATTCGTTCAGGATCCTGGGTTTTCTGGGTTCATTTTGGTAGTTTATAATGCTTCATTTTTCTGGGGAATCCATCTAGAGATGATATTTTGCTCTGTTTCCGTTTTACAGATTTGTCCACAGATGGGAAATGGTGTTATTTATTGTTCTGGTTGGTGGGGAGACCGACGGCTAGGTGGAATTTGTTGAAGAAGAGGCTGCTAGATGCGTGCCCTTCGTTCTTCTCGACGTCGGAGATTGAGTACTACAGGCCCAAGAACAAGCAGGCAAGGCCACCTGATGTCTTCCTGTTAAAGTTCTGGTGTTCATATGATCGCAAGGGCTTATTACACGGTAGTGCTTCTCTCACCTAAAATTTTCTTCTTTCTTAGCTAATTCCACGGAATTGAACTCGGATTGTGCTGGATTAGTAGTACACGGCGTCGGCCTTTAAGTAGGGTGTCATGTCGGTTGATTGAACAAAATCAAGCATCCTTGATTATTGCACTGAAGAATCGGTATCGCGATCTCTTATATTTTGGCCTGACACCTTGTCCTGATTAAAAGGAGGAAGTGCGTCCCGCAAATTGAAATATAGGTCAGCATGATTGAATGAGTCAACATGATTGAATGAAGTGAGGCTATGAGATTTCCCTTATCATGGTACGAGGGAAGATGAAATCACCTCAAACGTCTTACCAGCCTAACGTTCAATCTAGATAACAGAGAATTTAAGAAACTCATCTTTCAGAAAATATATCCCTAACATCCATCATGATCTGCTGTCCGCTTCTCTCACATACAGAGAGTCTAAAGGTCCATCGCTTAAAGAAGTTTCAAGTAGAGAAGTTTCATTTATACTGACCATTGTCCTTTGTTTCACGGGCAGATGTGACAGAGGTTCTGTGCGAACTAGAACTGACGATAAAGAGAGTAAAAGTATCCACAACTCCAGATGGTAGAGTGATGGACCTCTTTTTTGTCACAGACTCCAGGTTTGTCATCACTAGTTGTTCCCCTTTTCATTTGCTCAGTTAATGCGTTTAGCAAATGCAGTTCTATTGTTGTCCTTGAGTGCCTCCATCATTTGGAGAAAAAAGTAGAAGTCAATTGCTTTCCGACAGCGTTTTATAGCAGTAGCATCAATTTGAAATGCCTTTCATCGTGCATCAACTATCCGATCCTCTGGGGTCAATTTCGTAATCGAAAGCATCAAACGGGTACATTAAATTTGAAGCCTAGACTTACAGGTAGTTCTTTTAATCGTGCTCGTCTATGAACTGAACTGAACTCTGTTATGCTTGTTACCAGTATGTTGACTGCCTTCTTATGTTCTGAAAGAATTGTAAACCTTCACTTAAAGATTCATCTAGCTGCAAGAGCAGGAGTGCTTTCTAGGAAATAAAACGCAGTGGTTTCCCGTGTCTTATTCTCATACCTGAATCAGAGAGCTACTTCATACAAAGAAGAGACAGGAGGAGACGGTCAACCATTTCAGAGCTGTCCTAGGGGACACCATGGTGAGTTGTGAGATTGAACTGGCCGGACAAGAAGTCACTGCATGCTCACAGTGTTCTCCATTTCTTCCTTCTGCAATTACTGAGGATACTTCCAGTCTAGAGTTGCTTGATGGGAATCAGAGCAGTTCCCATTTCTCTAACCCTGTATTTGTTTCGATGGACAACTCTCTGAGTCCCTCACACACGATTATTCAGATCGAATGTCAGGACCACAAAGGTCTCATTTACGATATCATGAGGACGTTGAAAGATTTGAATATCCAGGTGAGTAGTATAGTTTAGGGGCTTTTTTATTGATCAAAACGCTATTTTCCCATTTTCTAGACATGGCAATCCCCCAACAAAAGCAAGCACTTTTATTCTTATGGATTTTCTCCCGTCTTCTCAGATCTCTTATGGACGGTTCTGGGCAAACTCTAGAGGGAACAGTGAGGTAGAGCTTTTCACAATGCATGCGGATGGAAGCAAGATTGTTGACCTCATCAAGCAGAAAGACTTGAGTTCTTGCTTGAAAAGGGAGCTGCGGAGTCCCCTCAGAGTGGCTGTGGTTAGCCGAGGCCCAGAGACCGAGCTGCTAGTTGCAAACCCAGTTGAATTGTCTGGAAGGGGTCGCCCTCTCGTGTTTTATGATATTACTTTTGCTCTGCGGATTCTCAATATCCGAATATTTTCGGTAAATATTCCGGATCAATTTGTGATGCTGCATAACTATCAAACATTCCCACTTGTAGTCTTGACTGCTTTACAAATCTCTTTTCATGCTCATCATCTCAGGTGGAGATAGGACGACACATGATATGCGACCGGGAGTGGGAGGTCTACAGAATCTTACTAGAGGAAAGGGACAGCTTGTGTGTGCCGAGAAAGAAGATTGAAGAAAGTGTTCGAAATCAATTGATGGGTTGGGATAGGGGGTGAAAGTCTGGCACCGGTTGCGCCTTCCATCATTGTACAGCTGTGTTTACTTCTTAGGCATCTTCCTGGTCTAGGCTCTCTAACTGCAATGAGTGTAAATAGTGTAAAGCATAATGTGAAATGGTAAGCTGCCGATTTTCCCTCCCTAGCTTTTATTGTTGGGAAAGAGAATGCGACATTGGCTGCATCTGAGTCTCGTTTAATTTTTCTCGACTTCTCTTTTTTGCCCTCTGAAATGCGGAATCATAGCATCAGTACAGCTTTGCTAGAATTTTGCCTGGTTTAGTGGCAGGTAGAGTTGTTTACCGGTTGGGACTTTCACTAAGATAGTGACATGCCCTTCAGTCTAGAAGCACTACGAGTAGTTTTGCCAGAATTTGGTCAACAAATTGCAAGGACTATCTGTATGAGTGCCTTATTTCGGACTAGTGAAATTGGTTTCAGCAACTTTTCAAGTATTATCCTCTTGTTGGGAGAATTTCCAATCATTTCTCCTTAAGTTGTGATGATGAAGGCGCTTTTTATTGCGTAACGCTCATCGAATCCTGAATCCACGAGTTTCTTGACAATCCTAAGTTAGAATCCCTCAATTGGTTGCTTCCTTTCCGACCGTTTTGTCAAGCAGCAATGTCCTTCTGTGCCCCAAGTAGCTGTCCAAGCGAGCATCTTCGAATGCAGGGGATTAGCAATCAGTGTTAGCATGGCGCACAAAATCGCAGATGCTGTCACAAGAGCGACTTCCTTGCCGCTTGGACCGACCATTGCTCATGGATGCGCCGATGAGTTCCATACTGATTTCCACATAGGATGGTCCCTCTTCCCCTCAAGAGATCAGTTGCCTGACGAGTTCTGATCCGCCATGGACAAGGACGGTTCGTGGAAGGAAGGTACGTCACGAGGAGATTCGTGTTCGCTCCAAAGGTGATGGATATCCTTAAAGATAGAGCCAGAAGCAAAAGCCCGCCCGCCATGACCAGACATGAGGCTCTCTGCCCTTGGCTGCCTCTAGGGCGACATCAGAGTCACCGAAACACTCCATGTCAATACACTCAGACGACATGAGATCAAGAATGGAGAAGACCTTGTCCAGGAACACGATGGGCAATCTTTTGTGCTTGGCAACTTCGGGTTTCGACTCTGCAAAGTCAGGGATAGGCGTATCTGACTTGGTGACCATACGATTGCTTGAAGACTTCACGGGGAGATCAGGGGTGCTCCATGATTTACAACGGCGTAAGGCTTGTGCTTGAAAAATTCTCCCAGGAAAGCCCGGATTCATTCGGATTCAGCAGCTTCGCCATTCAGGAAACCTTGTCATATCCTGGAAACTCAGATGCGGTCTTGGAATTGAGGCAATGGATGACCCTGGATGAGAACATACCGTCAGCCGAGTTCCTTGCATCAGCTGCCCTGAACCCGGGCTTAACTCAACGAGCGAGTAGAGCGACTGTGAGAACTCCACTCCACTCCACTCCACTGTTGTAACATGTGAACGGAAAAATGAAGAGGGAAGCTTCTAAGTTCCAACGTTCTTGCATCAAAGTCGCGATGACCGCGAGTTGCATCACATGTGAAGACGGCACAGCAATGGGGATCGCGACATAATTCACGCGTCAGCATACTCGAATGCATCTTGCCCAAAGCATGACCTGCCTCCCGAGGTTAAGCTTCAGTCGGTCTTCTTTCTTCACAGAAGAAAACTGATAACGATTGGAGTTCAAAAACAAGGTTTTACAAGATTAATATAATTTAATTATGAGAATAAGAGCACCATCGAGTTGCTGTGGTGTAGTGGTTATCACGTTAGTCTTACACACTAAAGGTCTCCAGTTCGATCCTGGGCAGCAACATTTTCGCATCAATTTTTCACTTCTTTTCCTTTTTTCGCCCCCTCTTCACATGCTATTTTTGAGCTGTTGAAGAAGCCCAAATCTAATCATCACTGTCGGTTAAATATGAGGTACAAACGAAAGACGAACACCGTCTTAACATTAACGTACCAACATGGGACAACCGCTTTGCGATTGATGCATTTTGCCTTCCCTTTACGGTTATGTGCAGCGTTTATTTCATTTTTCAATGCTCGTCGCTTTCAGTAATGAATTTTCATGACCGGATAATTCGACCACTGCTTGCGGTTGATTCAGTTTGCATTTCTTTATTGTTTTGTGCGTTATTTCATTTTGATGCTCGTCTCTTTCAGTATTTTTTTTTTTTCCCAATACGAAAGATTCCATCTCATTTGTTTTAAGACAAGCATCATAGTGAGGCAAAGGGCATTTAGTAGACAATGAGTCGCTCAAGGGTTATCGGTTCTCGATCTAGTTCGATCTTACTTAGGAATTGAAAACATGATAGTCTTGGGACGTGTTCGGTTCGATTATCGGGCGATCTAATAGAACCAACTAGGGGAGAGCATGGTCCCGTTCTCTCGAGAACCTAGATTGGACTGGTGGTGGCGATTCTTAATTTCATGAACCGGTGGACCGGACTGAATGTCCTTGGAACCGTGGACCGTCCGGACCATTGGTCCGATCCGATTCTCGGGCGGTCCAATGGAACCGGTCAAACAAAAATAATAAAAATAAAATGAAAAACAAAAATATGAAACCCATAGAGCAATTCGAGCATGCAATAAAACCAGGAAAGATGGATGCGTGAAAATGAGATGGAGAAAACCAAAGCTCAACGGAAGAATGTTGTAACCGCGCCACACCCGTGACCCAAAAAACGACCCACGTCTTCTGAGTTCTGAATAATGAACATTAGGTTTCCTTTTATCCTTTTTTTTTTTCCTAATAGAGAATCAGAATTGAGTTATGTTTTTTTTTAATTAACTTGCGTATTCAAAAAATAATAAATAAAAATTCGTCATCTCGATCGGCCCTATTTCATTCTAGAATCAAAAATCGGACTGTCCAAACACATGTTTCACTTTGAGGAGCTGAGGTTCAAACCGATGAGCTGGAGAACCGAACCAAATTCGTGATTTGGACGATTCACTTTGGTCGTCCCTGGAATCAACCGCATGTTTTTTTTGTTGACATGGCCGAAGGGAAGAGGAGCCGCAAGGTCCTCACTTCCGCCTACGGATCCCCTGCCCTGCAAGCGGGGATCCGGTAGGCTCAATTTCAGGCTGTCTGATGTGTCCCTCTCTGTTGCATTTTATGTTTTACTCCCTCACAAGCCACAAAAGTCTCCATCGCATTAAAGGCATTTGTTTTTATTCAGTCTTTGTTCAATCTCTCTTCCTAATATCTACCGAATTTACTTCTACTTCATTTAGGCGACGCCACCCTCCTGAAACCACAAACCGCTATGACAAATTCATGATAACACTTTTTTTTAAAAATTAACTTATTATCATAAATTAATTTTTTATTTTTATTTCTGAGTAGAGGTTAATTTTTTAAATTTTTTAGAAAAATAATTTTTTTTTTACTTCTTCAAGTGGCTCCAAAACAAATTCTAAAGTAAAAAAAAAAAATTGCTCCAGAAATAACAGATGAAGTTATGTGATTTCTCCTCCAAAATTACTTATGGAATAGAAATTTTACTCCATAAATATTGTCATGCGTGTCCCAAAAAGCTGACGAACCCTCCTCCGAGCGCGCTCTCAAGCCATCCTGGATTGTCACATCTCTACTATCGCACCCCTTGTCTTCTGAAATCCCCCCAAAGATCAACTCCAACTTCGTCCTTGATGCCCTCTTTGACTCCCACTACGTCGAGCTCCTTGAGAAGGCCCTCCTCATCCAGACCCCTGGAGGATGTTGTCGACCGCCATAGAAAAGATGGCGTCGCCTAAGGGCTGATCGAGAGGGACTCGACTCAAGCGTGAGTGCGGAAGAGTGATTAGCCACCCAAAAAATTAACTAAGAGTTCCTTTAAAGGTTTGTTTTTTAAAAGCAAGTAATAACTGGGCTGGTTCGCGTGGAATCGAGATCTCGATATTCAATTTTATGAAACTGGAAATTGGAACGGCACCCTTAAAAATCGCTCAGAATCAGCTGGTTCGGTTTGATCCGAGCGATTCTTTTTTTTTTTTTTTAAAAAAAATCCAATTTTGTGAAAGGGCCTCATGTTTAAGGATTGTCGTGAGCGCTTACAATCGGTTAAAAGAACATAAAAAAGAAAGGGAGGAAAACAAAAAGGACTTGAATTAGTAAATCCGAGCGGCGTAATTAAAATAAGAAGGAAAAATAACCCGCTACGGTCCTCCGCTCTGCCAACTGAGCTAAGGTCGGTTTGCTGCTCACCATTCGCCACTATATTATAAAGACCATTATTTATTAAATTTGTCACGTGATCCTCATTTATGGTCTGACCAATGATCAATCGACTCTCTCCTCTCCATAGGGTGGTCGCATTGACTTTTCAAACCTTGTCGACCCCCCGAGTTCTCCTACCAACATGTCCTTTATGCCCCCAACAACAAACGGTCTCTCGATTACTTTGAACGCAAGACGGCCCTTTTTTTTTTTTTTTTTTTTTTTTTTTTTTTTTTTTTTTTGGTGGTGGAAAACGTCTTCCCGACATCGCTTAGTGACTCCACCGATTAAATTTTCATTCCTTGACTTCATCGAGTCAAGTCACATGCTTATTCCCTCCATTCGAAAATCTGGTGCCCCAATCAGCACGGATATATTCCGTTCGAACAAGAAGTCTCTCCAAATGGAGGCACCGGCTCGCTCAAGCTCTGCTCGGGCTTCATCGCTATCCTCGCCCCGTGCGCCGGCCGATTTATCGGATATATTCTCGGAGGGATTTGGAAAGAGCTGCGGCAAGTTTTTATCGTGATTTATCCGAGAGGATTGTCACCGGTTTTGCAAATCACAGTGAACGTCGACTGCATAAAGCGTCGAATCCCTAACCTTCAGAGAATCTCTAGTGTAGGTGATTAGAGGAGTGAAACTAATCTGCGCGTGGTAATGAAAGTTGGATTGCCTGTCGATCCATAATTACATTTCGGGCACTTATATGAGCCCATGGGATGTGCGGGCCGTGATCGAGGATCGTAGGAGAAGCTTAGCCCAATTCAAAGGCCTAATTTATTATCCGCGAGAGGCAAATTAATCGACGGATTGGATTGCAAAAACCAAATGCAAAGGCCTCCTTTCTCCCAATTGGGTGCTTATCACCTTTTCTTCTTCCTTTATTACCCTTTTCATATGGATGGCATCATGGCATATGTCAAAACCTTTTTTTCTTATTTCAGTAATGGCCAGATGGCCCGCGCCGATCACCACCTACACATTCTTGCCTGAATTAGGTAGAGGGTGTTTCGGTCATTTCGTCGTTAACCAAAAAGGGCTTATCCACTAATAAGTCCTCAGCAGATCCACGCCTGCACGAGAAAGACAGAGAGAAAGCGTCGCACGAAAATGCGAACCCAACGTTGGAAAATGACACCCCACTTCCCTCGTTATTACCAAAAGCCCCTATAAATATTGCCACCCCCTGTTGCTGTCTCTCTCTTCTCCCTCCCTCCATTAGCGTCTCTCGCTCCCTTCTCTCCTTCGGAAATTGTCCAGAGGCGCATGCATTGGTGGTGCGGTCCGCAGAAGAGAAAAAGGTCAGTCTTGGTTTTTCTTTTTTCGTTGTCTCGTCCTGGTTCTTGCTTGCTTTTGTTGTTTCCATCCATCGAATTTCGTTAGCTGGCGTTTTTCGTTAGCTCGAGGACGTGAGGATGCCTTGATTGGTTTTGGGGGATTACTGGGAGGAACGACTTGTGTGTATGTGAGGATGGTGACTTCTTCTTCGCATGCAGTTTCTCGACTGTTGTGGGGAAATCAAGAATCGATCTCTTTTTGGAATGGGCACGTGTTTCACGTTCTGGTGGGTAGATGATGTCATGATTGGGAAGAATGTGGGATACAGATGAGGTGGGACATATTGGGTACTAGCAAAGGAAGTAAAAGAGAGACTTGGAAATTTTTTTTTGGGCTGCTGCACTAGAGGATGGGGAATGGCCTTCCGGATCATTGTAGGAAGTGGATTTTTGTTGTATAGCGTGGATGATTGCCGAGCTTAGCTATGTTATCGACGTATGTTCTATTTAATCATCTGGAAAGAATAGGAGAGAGGTTATTCTGCTGGTACTTGAATACGATGACAAGGCAGGAGTTCTGCTGGGACTGATTTTTAAGGTGTGAAAACATTTGTGGACCAGAATCCCTTGCCAGCGAGCTAAAGCTTCTCTAATATCGACTTTCGTCATACAGTAGGATAAATGGGAACTCTCCCTTGGACATTGTAAGCAATTTCTCGACATGATTCATAATTGTAACATTAGTTTTCTCCACTGTTTTTGATTAGTCTATCGAATGTTGAAAACTCGGAAAGCAGTTGTTGATCGATTATGTCGTCTTGTGCTGTAAGATGGAAATTCATTTGCTAGTCGTAATTAGAAAATAAAAAAGCTATATGCCCATTACTAGGCCATGTGAACATGTTTCGATAGAATGTTAATGCTCATCAAATTATCAATCGAGTTGTAGAGAATCTCTCATCTTTGAGTGGAGTCTTGGATTTATTTTATAGAATGCATAACAGGGGAAAAGCGTTGGACGCTCACTTAATTGAACTTGCTCGCTCATTGTTTTTTGTTTTGTGTAATTAATGATATGAAGTAGTTACTTTATGCAGGGCAATATAAATAGAAATCTAGTTGGATTTCAAGTGGCTTCATCCATTGACAGAAACTGCTGTGGATCTTACAAGGGAATATCAATCCTTCACACTCCTTGTCTCCACTAAAAGGGATGGTTCTTTTTCCCCGATCTTATGGATGTCACTAATGGGAACTCCCATTCCAGTGAAAAGCAACCTGTGGAGTCTTGCAAGTCTTTGGAAAAAGGAAAAGAGGCTGTAGGAAAAGATGCAAACAACTCTTTGTTTGTCAATCATGGTATGCTCATCTAGACTCTCTAGATGGTTAAGGTTACCTTGAGTCGTTGATGTGAATTTAGTCTAGGATACTGTCTGTTGCGGTCTCACCAATAGAAAAGCAGTTACGACAAAATCACATAATGTTGGTTTGGCAGTTCAAGTTTGGAATGAGACAAGTAGACCATTTAGTTCTGACTATCAAATCCCGTTGATTATGATCACATAGTGCGGAATCTCAATATGAACTGCTTCATCTTCTCTCATCTAGGAAGGAATTTCCTTGACCTCTGGCCTTTCCATACTTCATATAGTAGTAATCGTCAGAAGATAATTAGTTTATTGTTCTCAGATCATTTTTATGTAATATATCTCTGTTTTTTTTATTAAGAATCTTGTTGATGGTAACGGTGCGAAGATGCTGGCATAAAAATTCGTTAGAACGTTTTTATGTCACTTTAAGGAGTAGCAATGATCTATCTAAAATGTCTTTCTTTCTGGGATCCACCTAGACTGGCTAATATACAAAATGGTAATTACTCGTGGTAGTCATACCATTCTTGATTTTAGGTAGTGGGGGAAAGTGGAAAGAGGCTTGAGCTTCTTTGGTCTGCCACATGTGAAAGTGGAACATGTTAAAATGTTCATGAGCATGAAGCCATCCCCACTTAATAACTCCATGAAGTGTCCCTCTCAGTTTTGCTGGTTGAGTTACAAATAATCTGAAAGGATGCAACCATGGCAGTCAATCAATGTTCCTTTGCAGAATGTCTGTCGTGGAACCCCTTTTACACTTTTTCGTCCTTTAAGATGATCTTATTAATGATAGACAGATGCAACTGACATCTGCAAATGGAATCTTTTCTCTCTGTTAAAGGAAAAAGTCAAGGCATATTGAGTACAATTCTGTCCGTTAAAGAGGAATATACGTAGCATTTCGAACATTTGGGCCTCCACAACATAGTCTAGTGCATCATTAATTTCATGTTGTTTATTTCCGATCCATCTTGGTTCCTCATATTCAAACATAACTGTCTAAGGGTCTTTGTGCTTGTACAGATGCCTCATACTAAATTAATGTGCAGAAATAGATCTTAGCTAAAACAAGAAAGAAATAGAAAAGTTATATTGTGTGATGAATCTCATCAAGGTATTATAATTACACTAGTCATCTTTTGGCTGGTCATGTGGGGTTGATATTTATGTGGTTCTTAAGTAAAGTATGTCATGTACATGTTTTGCAGCAGCAGTAGCTTGGCATGAGAGTAGAAGGAAGTGGGTGGGAGATCAGACTCAAAGATCACCAAAAATGATCAAGGATGAAATTATAAGGTAATGATATTTCAATTGTCTGACAACCTCTAGCAGAGAATTTCTCTAGGTTGAGGTCGCGAACTGATTTCAGAGTGTACTTGCCTTTTTTTTTAACCATTGCTGTGGTACTGAATGGTCTGTAGAGCTCTTGTACATGGGTTGGAAGTGGGGGTTGGAAGAACCCCCCCTTTTTTCACTTTTTTCAGAAAAAACAGCATTGATTTTTGCATATGCATGCAACTTTGATACTGCTGTTGATATGGATCAAATAGAAACTTTAAGGTATGTATTAGTCTATTAGTTAAGCTAGTAGTGGGGGATTTGATTCTGAATATTCTTAGTGTGTATGCCCCTCAAGTTGGACTGCAAGCGTCCGAAAAGAGCAGATTTTGGGAAGATCTGGAAGAGATTTTAAGGCAGATATCACACGAGGAGAAGGTATTCATAGGAGGAGATTTAAATGGACATGTCGGTCAGAATAGTGGAGGTTTTGACAGAATTCATGGAGGTTTTGGATATGTGAATAAAATTAGGCTGGCGAAAACATCTTGAGTGTGGCATTAGTTTATGATTTGATGTTGGCAAACACTTTTTTAGGAAAAGATAGCCACATCTGATCACTTTTCACAGTGGTCAAAATTGTAGCCATATTGATTTCTTTCTTGCTAGAAGAGAGGATAGAACCTTGTATGTAGATTTTAAGGTATACCCTAGTGAATGTGTAGTTACATAACATAAGTTGGTGGTCTTAGAAGTTTGGTATAACAAAGTACAGAAGATGAAGAGAAGTGCGCAGCACTCCAGAGTAAGGTGGTGAAAGTTACATGAGGAGAAATAAACAAAATTCAAAAAAAGAATACTACAGGAAGGATCGTGGCGACTGGAGGGCGAAGGAAATATGATGTGGAAGGATATGTCTAATTGCATCCAGACAGTGGCAAAAGGGGTGTTAGGAGAAAGTAGAGGGAACGGACATCAAACAAAGGAAACCTGGTGGTGGAATGAAGAGGTGCAGGAGGCAATTAAGCAGAATGAGTGTTTTAGATGCCCACATAAATGTCATAAATGAAGAGAATTTGCAAAAGTTTAGATTGATGAGAAAAAATGCCAAGAAAGTGTGCGAGAGGCCAGAGGAAAGGTTTTCACCGATATGTACAACAAACTTAGGAGCAAAGAAGGAGAAAAAGGCATCTACAGACTTGCAAAGTTAAGAGACAAGAAAAGTAAAAGCTTGACACAGGTTAGATGCATCAAGGATGAAAATCAAACACTCTTGATAAGAGATGAAGACGTTAAGGGCAGGTGGATGAGCTATTTTAACAACATTTTTAATTGGAAGAGCGATAGAAGTGAGGTGAATTTGGAAGATGCTTCTGATGATTCAAACAGAAGATTTGTACGTAGAGTTAAAGTATAGGAAGTTAGGGAGGCATTGAAAAAGATGAAGACTAATAAAGTCTTGGGACCCGATGGTATTCCTATTGAAGTGTGGAGATGCTTAGGGGATGTAGCAATAAGTTGGTTGACTAGTCTTTTTAACAAAATTCTCCATACTAATAAGATGCTTGATGAATGGAAGAAGAGTATACTTGTGCCTGTATACAAGAGTAAGGGGGATATCTAGAATTGTTCTAACTATAGAGGCATCAAGCTTATGAGTCATACAATGAAGCTGTGGGAGAGAGTTATTGAGCATCGTTTGAGAATGGAGACCAACGTTTCTGTCAATCAATTTGGATTTATGCTAGAAAAATTTACCATGGAGGCTATTTTTTTAATACGACAATTGATGGAGAGATATGGAGAAATAAAGAAGGACCTCCATATGATGTTTATTGATCTAGAGAAGGCGTACGATAGGGTACAAAGAAAGGTTCTGTGGTGGATTCTTGAGAAGAAAAAAGTACCTTCAAAGTATGTCGAGGCAATCAAGGATATGTATGACGGTGCTACTACATGTGTGAGGGCTTGTAATGGCACTTCAAGTTATTTTTCAATCACAGTAGGCTTACACTAAGGATCTGCTTTGAGCCCTTACCTTTTTGCCCTAGTTATGGATGAACTAACAAAAGATATTTAAGATGAGGTGCCGTGGTGTGTGCTATTTACAGACGATATTGTGCTTATTAATGAGACCAAGGCTGAGGTTAACGCTAAGTTAGAAGTGTGGAGAAGCACGTTAAAATCTAAAGGATTTACGCTAAGTCGAAGTAAGACGAAATACTTGAAGTGTGAGTTTGATACGGCAAGAAGATGGGATCAAGAAGTCGTAAGTATGCTCGGACAGAAGGTACCCAAGAAAGATATATTTAGATATCTGGGATCAATATTGCAAACGGAGTAAGAGATTGATGAGGATGTGAGCCATAGAATTAGAGTAGATTGGATGAAATGGTGTAGTACATCGGGATTTTTGTGTGATCGCAAAATTTCTCTTAAGTTAAAAGTAAAATTATATAGAACGGCAGTCATACCTGCCATGTTATACGGAGCTGAATGTTGGCTAGTACAAAGGAAACATGAGCATAAAATGAGAGTAGCGGAAATGAGGATGTTAACCGGTGGCGGAAAAAATGAGAGAGTATAGATTGAGATGGTTTGAGTATATATTCCGAAGGCCCTTAGATGCACTGGTACGAATAGAAGTTTGCTATCGAGAGCATAACACGAAAAAAACAAGAGGTCGGCCGAAACTTACTTGAGGGAAAGCAGTAAAACAAGATTTAATGGAGTGAAAAATAGATTGGCTTACGGTTTGTCTTAAGACGAAGTGGAGGAAAGTTATTAGTGTTGTGGAGGGGTAATGTATAGATAGATAGATAGTTATATATATATTTATTTATTTTTACACATTTATCTCGTTTCCCTCACTTGATTCTGCTTTTATTTTTTATGATTCTTTGGGGTTCATCGACTGCCGACCCCAACTAGTTTGGGATAAATGTGTTGTTGATGTTGATGTATTAGACTATTAGTATTTTGGTTTTTCATACAGATCTTTTGTGAAGTAAATGCGGAAATACATGTTTGAGCGACCTACTTGAAATACATATGAGTAAGCCGTGCAATATATTAGATGCCTATTTGCCATGTTGGATTAAATAAATTAATATTCCCAATGCTCAAGCTGTATCGGCAAAAGAAGTTAGAAATCGCTTCTAAAGTCTGTAATCTCGGGGTTGAATAAAAAAAGAGCTGCTAATGACTCGTTGCAAAGGGATGTTCCCGCCGTACCAGAACAACTTCTCTACACCATGCTTTTAAAATTGCTGCTTGTTCCTCTAATTTGATAACTGTTAAGCCCCTTCCTAGTAGGTATCTCTTCTTTTATGATGGTCTTTCCACTCAATATTTGAGCTCGTACTAGCGGTAGGGATATAGCTTTGCCACTGTGAGCTTCTAACGACATGAGGGATGTTGTGGTATCTGCTTAGACAACTTGGATGCTCAAGTGTAATCTATTATGTACCGGGCGATTGCAAAAACTAACTGTAAACTCTTACTGTTGCAATTCAGCTGGTCCACAACTTACGAGGAACTTTTATCGACTAATGAGCCGTTTTCTGAGCCAATTCCTCTTCCGGTGAGACTAATATGCTACCTTTTCTTCTTTGGATAATCAGAAAATGCTACAGCTAGGTTCTGCAGAAACATTCTCGATTTACGCACACTTGCAGCCGACTTGTTGATCAAGAAATACGTTAGCATCTAGCTATAAAGAAGCTAGACGTAAAATATGCCTCATTTCTGATGTCTCGAGCATTGCATTGAGAGATTGCAGTTCATGAACTTTCTTGAAGAAATCCTGCACCGGATTCGGTAAATTACTAAATGCTAACATAGTGGGATGTTGATTATGTTGCAGGAGATGGTCGATTTTTTAGTTGATATTTGGCATAGCGAAGGCCTCTTTGATTAGACCATGGATCTTTCTCGTCATTCTGTAACATGATGGAGACAATCCGGAGAGGCAATACCCGAATTAATGGAATATTACCAAGGTCAAGGAACTCGAAGAGTGATTTGTCCATTCAGTTGTCAGATCAAGCCACGGATTTCCTTAGACGACGGGTTCCTTCTCGTGGTTTTCTTCTGTCATTAGTCTGAGATGGTACACATTCATAGGTTAGTGCTCCATTTCCTAACCATCTAATTCTGAATGCTTCCGAATAATACCGGAATTATGCCTCAAATGCCGATGAATCACCAAACGACGGCTTTGCTGTACCGTACTAGTGGTTGTAAATTCGTAATGACCTATGATCTACATGTTCCTCTTATCAGTGGGTGGCCTGAGGAGGCAGGTATTATTTTCTGTGCCTGTATACGACCGAGCCCAACAGGGAAGACGTGGAACGGTTTATCTGACGTCGCATGCTTGACCGATGGAGGGGAAATGAACTCGCTTGTCACGCTTGGTGTCGACCGACCTGAGACTCAGCTCGTTCTGTAGTATCAGTTTTTAATACGTGCCGCCCTGTGCCGGTATGCTTGTTCCTGGGTTCGACCCGAACGTTCATGCCGTTTATAGGCGGGCGGGTCTTCTTGATCCCAGGAAAAAGGGACGATGGACGGCGAAGGCTCCTGGAAACCGACCCTTCGAGCGGGAGTTGAAGAGGAGAATGTACAAGAAACACAATCGCGAGATGAACTGCGGTCATTACAGAGGCCTTAATGACCAGAATTGACATCATGTGATTCGTGGGCTAGTTATGATGTCCCTGTGTCTCTGCCCATTTGACAAAGTTGCTTCACCACCTTCCTTCTAGAACTGATTTTGCCCTGATAGCCATCTTTTTCTCGAGGGATGATGCAATGCAATGGGTTTTGCTTCGTGGCCAAGAATTGTCAAAAGGGAGAATTCTGTGCTCGAAAGTCCGTCTCTTTTTTCCTTAGGATGCGTCACCCTCAGGGCATCAGCCACCGCCCTTGCTGATTAACTAATACGTGAAGTTTTTTTAATGGGGTCAATAAAAATTGGTAATCTGGAACCACTGTGTCCGAAATGAAACGAGACCTAGTTCCCATCATGTAGTTAGCGTCCGAAAAATTTCAAATCATTTTATCAAAATAAGGGTTCAAAATGAATATTATTTTAAATAAGGACCTGAAGAATTCTAATTATTTCAAATAAGAGCTTGAGATGGCTATATCGATATTAAAAAAAAGGGCTCTCGCTAATTTGTTAGTAGTATTTCTGTCATTTGCTTTATTTTATTTACTTTATTTTATTTCTTTGGATATTTCTCTTTATGTTTTCTAAAGAAATTAACATGAGTGGGAGGGCCGCCCTCTCGTCCGTGTTTAATTTTTTTTTTCTTTTTCTTCAGTATTTTAATTTTCCAATTTAATTTATCTTAAAATTAAATTAAAATTGTATTTTGATGAAAATGCACTTACTGGTCGGAATATTTAGCCGGCCGGTCAGTCTACGAGATCAAGCCCTTTTTCGAAACATGCATAATCATTTCATGACGTTGTTTGAAATAAAGAATACTTCGAATCTTTATTTGAAAACAAAAAATTGAAGGCTTTTCCCATTTTTCGAGCACAGAATGACTCCCCTATGGAAAATGGAGCGAGTCGGACGCTCCGAGTCAGCTTTGCTCCGCTCATCGATCGTGTAAATCTACGAGCAAATTGGTTTAAAAAAAAAAAACAAACAAACAAACAAAGCGACCCGAAACGAAAAAGTTAAAGGTGGGGCATAAATCGAACCGCCGTGAATTGACCCGGAAAGAAAGTTGGAGCCGGGCATAGATCTAGCCGTCAAGATTTAAAAAATCAGAATCACCGTTCGCCTGAGCTCATCCCAGGTTTGCGTGCACACACTTATAAACGTACACCTCTCCACACGCAAGCCCCACCCCCCAAAAAGGAAAACCGAATGAGGAAAAAGGCTTAGAAAAGAAAATATCTCGAACGCCAAAAAAGCTTCACTCCACCACCTTCCCTCGTTCAAGCTCCGAAAAACGACGCCGTTCCGAAGTCCAAACGACCAACCACTCTTCCTCTTCACACTCCCGTCTTCTTCGAACTCGTATAAAGACGCGAACGGCCCCCGAAGAAACGCAACTGCCATTCTTTACTTTCGGGAGTCGGGGAAAACAATCTCTTCTTGATTCGAAGAGGAGGACAAGCGGCGACGACCTTGGAATTCGCAAGCCTCGCGATCCGAAATCCCAATCATCGCTGCGGGGATGTACTGTCGCGGCTCGGTGAAGAAAATGGAGCGGCTGAAGCTCGTTTCTCTGGTCCTCGTCTTCCTGCTCGCGTCTCCGTCCGCCTCCGCGACGGACCTCGGCGACCTACGCCTCGCGCAGTCGAGTTTCCCCTCTGTCCACGCCGAGAAGCTGATCAGGCAGCTCAATTTGTTCCCCAAGGAGGATGTCAACGTTGTGGTCGACGGTAGGGTTTACGGTTCGCTCGGCGGGAAGCGCATCGTCGAGAAGCGGTTCAGGTTCCCTAATTTGGGGCTGGAGTCGGGGGTTCCCGTCGAGGATTTGGGTCACCATGCCGGGTACTATAAGCTCGAGCATTCGCATGACGCGAGGTAATTCTCATGTTTTTTGTTTTTTTTTCTCCTTCGTTTGAAGGTTTCTTTGTCTCCGGTTTGATGGGGGATCAGCGTAATCTGTCATTTGACTGTCTTGGATTATAGATTTTTGTCTGATTTTTGGGGTCTATTAAGGTCGTGTAATGTCGTAATAACAGAAGTGCCAAGTCTTGTAATTTGTGATCGCTAGTTATGTGATGGCTTATCTATTGAATGTCGTGTTTGTGAAATTTGTAGAAATTTTATGGATACTTAACTTTCTGTGCAGTTGCAGCGTGCTGTTATGTCTGCGTGATACTAATAGCTCATTTTCAGCTTTCTAATTTTGCTGTAACATGTATGGTATATTTCAGTGTAGTGACAGTAGTGGTCTTTGTGCTTTTACTTGAAAATAAAACCTTTGTGGGATTAAAGAAAACTGGTTTAAATTTTGAATCTGAGGGTCATGCAGACTTTTTTACCTTATCATTTCGTCCTTTACTTAGTAATATACTATTATTATTGGAACCTCGTATAAAAGTTTGAGATTGAAAGATGTTTTGGATTTGCTTTATAATTTAGAGAGGTGATGGATTGAACTTACCAAATGAAGTAAAAGGAAATTTAGTAAATAGGTTGTAGCCACTTAGTGCTTCCAGTTTATTTGTCTTATCCTTGAGTATGTGGATATTTGCTGCCTAGTAGATTTGTCAATGATTCACGTGTTACTTCTCACATCAAACTAAATTGGCTTTTGGTGTCTAATATCTAGTTGTAAAACTTGTTCTTAATCTCGTCGCCTGTTTTTGGTAGGATGTTCTACTTCTTCTTTGAATCACGAAGCAACAAGGATGATCCTGTTGTTATCTGGCTGACTGGAGGACCGGGTTGCAGTAGTGAATTGGCTATGTTCTATGAAAATGGTCCCTTTGCCATTGCAAACAACATGTCCCTTGTTTGGAATGAATATGGTTGGGACAAGGTATTGAGGAGTATTTTTTTAATGTTCATTTTTCATAAACAGTTTGGGAAGGGTTTTAATATTTAAATGTATTACATTATTACATTCTTGTTCTATTGTAGCCTTAGCAACTAATATGATCTCGACAATGTCTTTTTAGGCTTCAAACCTGCTCTATGTTGATCAACCAGTTGGGACTGGCTTCAGTTATACCTCTGACAGGCGTGACATCCGACACAATGAAGATGGCGTCAGTGACGACCTATATGATTTCTTGCAGGTCTGTAAATTTTTTTGACTTATATTCTACTGGTGCTGTTGGTACCGTGGACTTGTTAGATGCCAGACTTGTTTCGGAAAACATATCAATCTTTAACAGATTTGTGGCATTCGTGTGACATAAACAGTACTGGTTCCCTTTTCTTTGTTTCATTTCACCCAACAAAGAAACAGGGGGCTTCAATTGAAACCATTTAGACTTTTGCATTCTTTTGACTTGAAGAGCTCTCGTTCTAGGCCTTCTTTGCGGAGCACCCTCAGTTTGCAAAGAATGACTTCTATATTACCGGGGAATCATATGCTGGTCACTATATACCTGCTTTTGCTTCTCGTGTTCATCAAGGAAACAAAGCTAAAGAAGGAATTCATATAAACCTAAAGGTAGGGCTGCCAACTTCAACTTGCACATCATTGTAGTGATTGATTAAATTTTTCATAAAACTAAAACAAAAATGTTAAAACAGGGATTTGCTATTGGCAATGGCCTTACCGATCCTGCAATTCAGTACAAAGCTTACACTGATTATGCGTTGGACATGGGGATTATTAAGAAATCTCAGTATGACCGTATCAACAAGATTGTTCCAGTGTGCGAAATGGCTATAAAGCTTTGTGGTAATTACCCTGATCTTGTCAGGAAATTCTTCTTTCCAGTATCCGCTCTTCTGCTTCCCTAGATACCATTTTAGTTTTTTTGTTGGGTGGGACTAGTTTGATCTATAATTGCCATATGAATATTGGCTTCTCTCTCTTTCTGCCACTATTAGTTTTCTAATGCACATAATGAAGTTTCCTTGTGTGAATATACTACTTTCAGGTACAGATGGTACAGTCTCTTGCATGGCTTCGTATTTTGTTTGCAATACTATATTCAGCAGCATCTTGGCAGTGGCTGGTGACACCAACGTAAGTTTATCACCTTGTGTTTTTTCAGGCATTTTGGTGGTGAATTAGGTGCTTTCCGTTGCTGTTTCCATTTGTTGTCTCCTGTTTAGATCCCTTAGCATGTTGACAACTGATATTTGGAAATCCAACCTCGATAGACCTAAGTATTTTTCTTTTTTGTTAAATTACGATGTCATAGTTTTGACCTTTTTTCTTGTTCCATTATCTGATATAACCTTTTATTGAAGAATTGAGTTTGCACTTTCCCATTTCTCATCTTCATAAACTGGAGGTTATAGACCAATGCAGTTGAAAGCAACTTTAAACCTTGTGCAAGCATGCAGAGTAGAGAAAGGTGTTGGCGAATAATGTAATATTTGATGGTTATATTTGGTCCATTGCAGTACTATGATATCAGAAAGAAGTGTGAAGGGAGCCTATGCTATGACTTCTCCAACATGGAAAAGTTCTTGAACCAAAAACCTGTCAGAGATGCACTTGGAGTTGGGGAGATAGATTTTGTATCATGTAGCCCAACCGTTTACCAGGCCATGCTGGTTGACTGGATGAGGAATCTGGAAGTAGGAATTCCTACTCTTCTCGAGGACGGAGTTGAATTGCTAGTCTATGCTGGGGAATATGATTTGATCTGCAACTGGCTTGGTGAGTTGTCTCTAACTACTTCCGGCGGTAGGTCAAGCCAAATGATTTTAAACATCTGATGGTGCTTATTGTATTTCTATGATCAGGTAATTCAAGATGGGTCCATGCTATGGAATGGTCTGGTCAGAAGAAGTTTGTGGGCTCTCCTGAAGTTCCCTTCGAAGTTGATGGATCAGAAGCAGGAGTTTTGAAGAGCCATGGCCCTCTGAGTTTCCTCAAGGTATCTCTCTTTCTTTCTCTCTCTTTCTCTCTGTTAAATGTCGAAGGGCATAATTTTGGCCATTCTAAGCTGCATGATCTAATTGACACCAGGTGCATGATGCGGGTCACATGGTTCCAATGGACCAGCCCAAGGCTTCACTGGAGATGCTGAAAAGGTGGACTCAAGGCAAACTCTCTAAAACTGGAGTTGACACAGAGAACTTGGTGGCTGAGATGTGATTCCATCGCCTGCGCATCTCATGGGAATAAACTTAAAGAATTTTATGTGCTTGTAAATATCTCCTCTTCATATGTTGTGCTGCACTCTTTAGAGGACCACCGATCTAAGTGGTATGGTACGTTGTCGGTTATTGAGATGGTTCTGTTAATCTCACGGGGCACTTTGATAAAACTAGAACTGGATCCTTGTCCCATATTTTAAAGCGAAGATAAAGGAAGGTACATGTGCAGCGTTTCGAGTTCTTTTGCTTTTTAATTAATTGATGTAACCAATGGCTTGGAGATTCCTATTACGTGCTCTAGTAGCATTACCTTTAGCCTCTCTTATCCGACGGGTGCATAAAATCATCGTGTTTTGGTTATCTTGTTCTCTGGATTCTGTAGTTCTAGCGAAATACGATTTAAGAGCACTGTCGCCCACGGCATGTAATTGCCATTTGCGGCATGGAGTGTTAAAACCAGGACCAAAGAGAAGGCCCTTTTCCTCGGAATATAATTCACTGGGAATGAGGGTGGATCCAACGAGGCTCACTCAAGCATTGCACTCAAAGGGGGTGAAGCAATTGCCCGTAATCCCATCGAATCAAATGTTCCCGCATTGACCTACAGCAGGAAGAACCCACCTCTCGTTGGTATGCTCGAGCGGAAAGCTAGTCACTCGAGAGTAGGAAGAAGCACAATAGCTTGTGTCGGAACCGGCGACTTTGAGCTTTGACGTCTTTTGACTCTCGTCCACGACCTGGCTTCTATTGAATCAGCACAAGGAGAGGGTACGGTAAAGAGCTGAAGGAATTCGATTAAGCTGGAAAGATAAAATTTAGCCTCTTGATGGACCTAGGGACCGAAAGAAGCCGGTGGCAAAGGAAGCAGCAACAATGCTTTATAAACTGCTTTCGGATACTTCGAGCTTTCATCCCCTGGTCGGTGAGGAACAGGGAGCTCTTGAAGGAAAACAAGCAGGGGAGGAGACCCGGCAACAGAGTTCCCCGTGAAAGCAAAATTGAAAGTACTATGGACTATGGATCATCATAGGCGTTGTCTGATGATGATTGTGTTGCTGGGCTAGCAAGCTATCCCCCACTAATCAATGTTTTCCTCAAAAATGGAATTACTTATGCTAGTTATACTGATGAATTTTCCTCTCGAAATGGAGAATGGATGCAATTGGTCTTGTCGCAAAAAGATCGTTTCGTTAATGAACTCACAAATTCGATTTACATGACGAGCGAACTTTTGAAATGGTTCATTTTGCGCTGTTTATGTGTGATGTGTTATATATAGGCATAGATTTTCTGAACAATAGCATCTTGGTGCGGGGTAATTAAAATTAAAATCGGACACTCGGGGATAACACTGTAGTAATAACGCCTAAACGTCGGTTGCTCCGTCGCCGGCCTATGTCCTCGCGTAACCAATCGAAAGAAGATAAAAGGGCACGGAGATGGCGAAGGAAGAGGATTGAGTGGCCATGGCGTCTGCTCTCGCTCTCTCTCTAAACCCTCCTCTTCTCTCCAACAAGTCGCTTCCTTTGCTGCCTTCGCCTCCACCTTCGTCTTCTCTCTATTCCCAGCACTCCCCCGCGCTTGATTCTTCGCAGAAGCTTCGTGTTTTGGAGCTCCGGAAGGGTATCCCGAGAGCGTCCGCTGAAGGTTCGTTTCTTTTATCCGGAATGGTCCTGCTCGTGAGGTTAGAATTGGTCGACATACGAAATATGGAATCTCTGAACCTTTTCGCTTATCTGTTCGTCTTCTTCATCGGTAACTCTCGTATGTCGCTGTGGCCTCTGAAAATTTTTCTCCCGATCGGGGTAGAATTCGATTCTGTTGTTTCTCATCGAGCAATTTGCCGTGGTGGGTCATTATCCTTCCTCTGTTTTGGTGTGCTCCTAGACTGTTTGTGCTATGATTTGCTAGAGAACCTGAGCTGGGATATAGTTGTGATTCGTGGCCGCGAGGCTTGATTGCTCCGTTTGAGATCATTTGAGGTTGAGCTTAGGAATTGGATCTTTGAGGACATGGAATGCATGATCGTGGTCCTTTGCATAACCATTATAATCAGCCATGTCTCACCTGTTCAAGGGAACAGAAATGGACGGCAAGGCTCAAACGGCCGATCTCTTGCTTAGAAGAGGAGAGTTATGATCAGCCATTGTGCCGCCTACGCTGAGTGAGCAAAAGATGATGGTTTAGTCAATGCATCTTCTTTGATTAACTTCTCTCGGTGACTGAAAGTTGCTACTAACTAGCTCTTCATAAAATGAAACAGGAAGACTGTCAATCCTAGTTCTTTTGTGCCTTACAAACTTGGGTTGGGAAGATTTCAATTAAGAAAAGTTAATAATCGAAGCTTGGGCCAGCGAACACATGGGGAATCCAAAGACTCTGTATGAGTAGAGAGAGAAGTCGGGTCCATTCTTTGAAATCAAGGCAAAGCAGTGGATTTCGAATAATTTGCTTTTTAACTAGTATGTTGCGTCGTACTGCATCACCTGCTACTGCTGGGATGAGATTAAAAAAAACCATTCCCAATGACAAGTTTTGTGCTTTCTCGGTCTCTAATAGGAGCATTGCCTCTTCACGCGTTGATTTGCTTTGTTTTTACAGGAGTTCCAAGAGAGTTGGTCGAAGATTCGAAATTCGTTCCATTGAATGCTGAAGATCCTAGATATGGCCCTCCTGTAAGTTCTGGTTAGTTTTTCTGCACCACAGCGAGTTCTTTTTCACGACACATTCTCACGCAGCATTTCTGATTTAAAGGTAGCATTACACGAGCCACCATGAATTTGATTTGCATAATTCCTTAGCACCTAACAATTTGACACAGCAAAACTGTAAAATTGAATGCACGGAATTACTGATTCTTACTTTGAGACTTGATGAACACGTCTAATCATATCCAGAATGAGATTGCCTTGATGTTTCAAGAAGTTTGAATCTTGCAGGCTTTGTTGCTAGTGGGCTTTGATGTAGAGGAGGCGGGAAAGGTATGAATTGCTGTGATTGACTCTCTATGTCGACCCTTATTTTTAGGTAGACGAGGATGAAACTCTTTTTCAGTTCTTTGGTTCTTTTATCGTCCACCCTCTTTAGTATGTGTTCTGTGTGTTTGAAATTCCTTCAGAAGGTATAAGGGAATCTGCCCATTATTTAAGTAATTTTTCTTTTGGTGTTCTACAATTACAGATCCAACAACTTCTGAAAGATATGGATGGCGAATTTCTACAGGTATCTAACTTCCTTTTCATGTATCTCTATAATGTAAAATTAAGGCAAATTGTTCGTGGCACTGCTTTAAAATGCAATGACAAAAGTGAGCGTAGGCTTGGAATTCCGCCCATGGGGGGACAATGTTATCACAAATACTTGCTAACGTTGGATGATTTCAAGAGTCTATTTTCTCTGCTTTCAACCAATTTTTCACGAAAAGGCGATCCGCTGCATCTACGATCTTGTCCTTAATTGAAGAGAGAGCTTGTTAAAACAACAGGGCAAGAACATGCCAGCAGGTATCATGTGCCTTAACTGATCGATCCCTGCCTTGGTCTTGCAGATTGTGTATTGCACTGAGAATATGGTCAGCCGTTCCCTTTGGGAGGCGGTGCATACAAGACAGCCTGATTTGAATGCAATCAAGGTCAATACATGGAATTCCGTCCACATTAGGGGTCTTTTGATTAAGTTTTATGACGCTATATGGGTCGAACCATTTTCTTTAATTACACTGAGGCGTCATTTTTTTCCAGATTGCAAAGAATGTGCCGCGAATCTGCTTCTTGTCGGGTCTCAGTGGAGAGGAGATGATGATGTTCATCGATGCCTTTCCCGAAACGGGTACAGTTTCATTTTTCTTCATCTGGGGGCTGTTTAGTTAGAACCATTTGCCTTGGAAAACCTCATACCTTTTGTCTGCGAGTCGACTCTACTCATCATGGAACAGCTAGGAAACTGTCTTCAGAGACCGAACTGGTTACTTAAATCTTTTGCCTGTCCTCATTCACGGTATCACATATTACCATATGCACTGTGGCTCGGTCTTTGCAGGACTAGAACCGGCTGTGTTCGCAGCTCTTGTTCCCAACAGCGCCAATAAACCAGTGCAGGAATTGATAGAAGAAATAATGGGGGATCATGAAATGCTGGTAAGTTGATATCTCATTTCATTGTCTTTCGAGAATCTTTAATTCCATGGCTCAGTCCCTCAATTTAATTAAGGTCCATTTGATTCTTTGCAGACTGGAAAGCAGCAACGTACGACCTAAGCATGTAGGAATCGCTTTGAAGGATCATGACCATAGTGTTTGTGCGTAGATGAACATCCTGTTTGTTAGGCTCTGGCATAGAAATGATCGCAATAACAGATTATTATTTGCATTCCTATTTCAAACTCTGTTGAATGTTTTCTGCCTCCACTCCGTGATTGAAAACTGACCACGCCGAGCTGTGAAATCAATACATAATCACTTAGCCTAAAATTACCAGAGCCTTCGGCGTCAAGAAAGCCCTCTATCGCGAGCAATGAGCTTCCATCTAGAAGACAGGGTTTCAAGAGGATAGACGGCGGACATTGCTTTTGTCACAAGTCATAAGAAGTCTAAAGCAAACATGTAGTCCGTCTTAAGTGCTATAAAATTTGAAGATTTCAACTCTTTTCTTTGCCTCACATTATCCGGCAGTTTGCTCTGTAATCACAATGTGTACAAATTCAGATGGGTGACAATGGCTTAAACAAAGAAATTTTTTCTTTCCTCATTCTATATCGTCATCTGCACACTAAACTTAACGATGACAAATCACAAATGATAGCATATACATGAGAAGGAACTAGGATTTCCCCTTTTTCCAATTATAAAGAACACATCGTATTGCATCTCCTCTGAAACGTCCTCCACAAGCATCTTTCCTCTAGCAAATTTCCCTTTTTCCACCCACCCAGCCACATCAGCCAATATCCAAGAACGTTTCACCAGACTATTTTTCAGGCAAGACCCCTGAAAATAAACCGAAGCAAGATTTAAGAAGAAACCTAACCGTGCATAACCATGTGTCTATAAAAATGCATGGAGGAGAAGACGGTCACCGTGAACAATGAATATCAGCCGTTAGCGATGGACTCAGACCATACTACATATGAGCTTGTCTTAGGGTACAGCTCAGAAAGAATCACAAAACAATAAATAAGATGGACCCTAGCAGTGCTATATGTATGCATGTGAGACGGAATTGGGGATACCAATTCAGGGGAGTCGCGCAAAAGAGTTGAGACAGAAAGCCAGGTAAAAGAGAACTACTTGCATAGTTCTTCCAGAGTCTGAAAAATTGTAATTTCTGTGGATTTTCATACCATTCATTGAACTTCCTTCTCCAGGAGGAACTCTCATAACTACATTTTCGTTGGGCCAAAAATAACCATACCAACATTGGCAGGCGAAAAAATGCTTCAGGATTGCCAATAATAATTCATCACCTCGCAGAACTCTGCCTTCACATATCCTCTCGCTTAACTGTAAAAATAGGTGCCTATCTTCAACAGTGACTTGTCAAATGCAAAGACTACAACCAAGTCAGTTTTAGATCAAACCCCCACAAGAGCAAAAGATCAGAGAAAACCTAACATGAACTTGACTACAGTATGCATGAGGCGGCACCAAGTAGCTGGACATGCTATGGATGGACTCTGCATCTTTCTGAAGTTTGAAACCAAAACCATCCGCAGTATCGAAATCACCTAGTCATTAGCAAACACAATCCCAATTGCGAAAGCCACAAGGCATAAACTAATCCATATACCCCTTTTATCAGCAGAAACTCCCCTGTCTCGACGCGCCAAGCATACAAATCTCTAGCTCCAACATCATTCTACCAAAATATCAAGAGCCTGACTATACCAAGAATACCACGGAACAGAGGACTTCACCAACCCATGGCTCAATTCGGAATACCAGATGCTGCTTCTACTTCCACATCTACTTAGCTAGATAAAAAGCACAACGACGTACCTTCAAGAAAGAAGGATTCCGGAAGCACCTCCAACTCAAGCAAAGCCAAGTCCTCACTCTCTCCAAATTCACTCATCCTCTTCATCACTCTCGTCACTGAAATAGCTCACCTTTTTCTCTCTCCTCTCCTTCACTTTCTCTCTCTCCTCTCTCTCCCCTCTCAACAATCTCTCGTCCGCGCCATCGTCCACGACCGAGGCCCAATTCTCCTCCTCGAATACCTCCCCTTCATCGTCTCCACCGCCGCCGCGGCCGCCGCCGCTCCACTCCTCCCTCCCTCCGCCGCCTCTCCTCCCCTTCTTTGGGGCAGGCCTCTCTCTCGGCCCCAGAACGTTGTTAGGGCACTCGTAGGACAGGTGCCCCTCCCCTCCGCACTCGTAGCACCTGTTCTTATCCTTGTAAACCCTCTTCCTGATGAACTCCGTCGCCCGGCCGTTGTCGATCGCGATCGAAGCGGCGACCTTGCGGCCGTTGAGGATCTTGCCGTGCATCTCGGTGGCAGCCCTCTGGGCTTCGGGCTGCGAGACGAACTGGACGAAGGCGACGCCCCTGCTGCGTCGGGTGGCGCGGTCCTTGAGGACGGTGACGCGGGCGATCTTGCCGAAGGTGGAGAAGAGGGTGTGAAGGTCGGAATTGGTGAGGGAGAAGTCGAGGTTGGAGACGTAGAGGGTCGACTTGGAGGGGACGAGGCCGCCAGAGCCGCCGCCACCACCGGAATTTGGGTTCCTTCGGCCGTGAGCGGTGGTGAGGTCGGAGGTTGATGGCTGACGAGGAGGTGGAGCTGAGGCGTACCGATAGTAGAAGGTTTCGTCCTCGTCGGAATCCGACTCGTTCTGCCTACGCTTGTTCTTGGGCTTCCCCATTATCGCTCCTGCTTCGCGCTTTCTTCTGTCGTCGTCCTCGCCGTCGGCTCGATATACCCGAGGCAATGCGGGGGCTGGGCTCTACCATCAATTAGCTTCAGTGGGCCAGGCCCAAATACGATGGCCTTGCCTGATGGGCTTTTAAAGCCAGCCCATGTAGTTGGCCCACCTTCGACAGCCCTGAGTTTCATCGAACCTCGTCACTGTTTGTGTTGTAGCTTCTCGGAGGTACCTGTCGTCGGTTGAGGAAAAGGTGAAAGCGTAAGGCAAGACGCACGAGTGCTGAAGCGATGGTCCTTGCTTTTGGATATATATGCTCATCGTCATCGCAAGTTGCGTGCTAACTCCTCACCGGCGTCAGAGGTCTGGAAAGAGCCCTGTTCTCGCTATCGTTCTCTGGATCGGCGACTCGGGTGGCCAATTGATTAGGAGTGCTCGCAAGACCACTTCTTTGAGGTAAGCACGGAGATCCTAAATCTTTCTTGGTTCATCTTGGGAAATTGTTCCTTTCTCAGCGTGTCCTGTTGATCTAATGTTTCTCTGACTCGCTGTGCTTTTTGAGTTCGAAGCTTATGGGCTTCTCAGAAACAAAGTTAAGAGTATGGTACTGCGCGGCGTGATATGTCTTCTGTTATTGAAGGAGTTCTTTTTAGGAGCTATGTTTGTGATTGATGGTGGTGTTATGGATTCAATTCTCTGATCGTTTGATGATTACTTGTGTCGTATGTAAATGCTGTTCGGCCGTTTAGAGTTTTAGATGGCTGAACATGATCCTCTCTTGTATGAATGAGGGCACCCCTTGGAACCGTGAAGGTCTAACGTGTGCAGTCGTGATGGCGAATGTTTACTTGGGATGCGAGAATAAGTTGCGAATGGCCACAATATTTTCACTTTCACTTTTGTCATTTGCTAAGCACATGCATTCCACCTGTGTAAGGTTCTGCTCCACAGCTGGATTAAGGAAGAGGGGGGCGCGTCAAGTAGCCGATAGCGAACATTGACAGTATGAAATTTCAATGACATCGATCCTGGACTTCATTTAGAGCAGCAGATTTTGGTTATGGCGTTGGATAAATATGTGGAAGACGGAGGATTGAAGAGCATCTTAAGTAGCGTTGTCATTGTTACTCTGGTTCCTGCCCTTTGGGTTGTTTGTGTTTACAAGATGCCAGGGGCTGAACTCTGCCCGACGTTTCTGCTGTCCACTTTGAGATAGGAACCGTCCATTTGGCTGTTCATAGTGCACATTTGAAGTAGTGCCAGTTGATGCGGAACGGGGGTTGGGGTGTTAGCGATTGAAATCTGCCACATCCTGGCTAATGTAGTGAAAACCTGGTTCAGCTTGACATAAAATAGGGGCAGGTCATTCCCCTGTTGTAGATTAGGAGCCAAGGCTCTATACGGTGTCCACTTGATAAATATTTTTTCTGCTTGGAAAACAACAATATATATGTCAAAAAAGTTGCAAGCAAAATTTCAGTCTTGGTGTTAGATGTACTTGTGGCTTTTGAGCACCTTAGAAAGAAGTCACTTAGCTACTATTAGAGGTTTCACAGACTAACTGCAAGGGCATTGATTGTGCTAGCTGCTAATATTTTTGTGCAATTGACACAATATCTCGATGGAAAGAAAAGTTAATGAATTCTGCTTAAGTGAGAGTCACTCCCATGTGTTTACTGAATGCTTATCCAACCAGCATGTCTTGCAATCTCACAACCATTATAAACATTTTCCTTCACAGGTTGCCCTCTAGTCCTTATTTTGGTTCTCAGGTGTACATATGTTGCTGGACCATGTTCTTAATTGGTGACACTGATGTTACTTGTCAGTTTGTGACCTTTAACCAATTGGCGGATGAAACTGTAGGACATACATTTTTAGGTCCCGGGTTAGTTCTTTTCTGTTCTTCTTTTTGGCTGAACCTGGACTGCATAGATGCTGGGGATGAGGCACCATGTCCTCAGAAGACATCCTTCACTATACAGTATTAGTCCATTAATTCTAAATGTATCGCCTTCGAAATTTTAGCTGACAATATCCTGTTAAAGTAACAATTTCATTGCAATCGGGTTCCAGGTTTTCCAAGTGCAAATGGTGAATCGACATGGATTTTTAAAGTTGCAATCAGAATGGCAATTAGGATCTGAAGGACCCTGAACAACTTAAATCTGAAAAAAGCACTGACCTACCTATTTGGGTTGGGATTCAGGTCTAACACGGGTCCCAGTTTGCCTTAAAATGAAGACTAAGGCTAATTTCCCGAAGAACTGATGTTCTTTTTTTGGTTGCAAAAGTTCATGATATTTACTCTATGAGAGTAAATGCTTGCTCGTTTGCAACTGGTAGTTTTGCCATTTCTCGATTCGTTTCTTTGCTTTTTTCTTGAAAAATTTTCCCCGTGTAAGTCATTGACCAGACTAGTGATGATTTGTCATTCACCTTCAACAAGATGCATGGATTCTCCACTGCTGATGGCTTTGTGGAGATAACTGAAAGCTTGGCAGAGATGATCAAGTATGTGGCGAATGAACCTTCAGTGGGGCTATTTTACATGCTGCAGCACACTCAGAATGCAGTGCCCAACGTTATTAGTCTCAAGAATAATGTTGCAGGAAAATCACAAACAACCAATCTGCATATCGAGGATTTGGAAGATTCTATTACAATGATGAGGTCAATGAAGGATTGTGGGATCCCCATTGTTGATGACATGATTGGTGATATCAGCAGATCTCTAGCAATTATGTCAGCAAAACAGCCCAAGAGAGGATTGATACACAACCAAACGTCGGGATTTGAAATGCGAAGAATTGGCTCGGCAGGGCCAACCACTTGGGGACGATCTACCGAATTTGACCTTCAAGATGGTGAAAGGAGTGGAAATTACTTTTCGAATGTTCTAAAGTCGGCGAAACAAAGGGCAAGCAATTTTAAGTGGTCTAACCTTGATTCCCAAGATCCTGTGCAGACGCAGGGTGAGAAACATTTGATTTATGTTCATGAACCATTGTCAGTTGCAGAAACCAGCTCAAGCTCGACCCTGCCAGTGGTTGAGTCTGATGAACTGCCATTATCAAGTGAGGTTTCTGAAGAACTGCAAGCGGAGAAAGGAGGAGAAAGCCATACTACTCTCCACTTGCCAAGTGAAAAAGTATTGCTGGTGTCAGAAGACTTCGAGAGTTTTAAAGCCAACAGGGAAGCAAAATTGGAGGAGTGGCTGGGAGAGACTGGTCTCCGTAATAATTGCAATGGAGCGACTAATGTGGAACCAGCGTAGCTCGATTCACCTCTGTTTAAAATAACCACCCTTGTGCATTTTATTACTTGGGATGTAAATATCTGTCCAGATGATGATCACTATTGACCGATTGCTTGCTTGCTATGAGAAATACGTTCATCACTGTGGTCTCTTCAGAGAGAGCGCAGTACAGATGATTCAAAGCTCTCCTTCAGAGATGAAGATTGCTATCTCAAGGCAGTTTCGGAGAAATGCAGACAATACTTGTGTCGGCCAAGTGACTTGTCAGCAGTGACGGTCGTGCATGTGGTTCCAGTTTCTTGGGTCCTAACAAACATCTTGTGGATTCCTAGAAGTAGGACTGCATCACGAGTCTCCCAAAACTGAGCCTTTTTCTTTTATCTTCCTATGAAGTAGGTTGTATATTTTTGGCTTTGCTTATAACAGTTTCTCCTTTGTGAGGAACAATGAGTGAGGTGATGATCTGTAGATTCTTGTGGAATAAATTTTCATGTACTTATACTGGTTTTATTCAATATTGGTTATTTAG
The DNA here is from genome assembly GCA_028455895.1 of Rhodomyrtus tomentosa. Taxonomy (NCBI): domain Eukaryota; kingdom Viridiplantae; phylum Streptophyta; class Magnoliopsida; order Myrtales; family Myrtaceae; genus Rhodomyrtus; species Rhodomyrtus tomentosa. The sequence continues at coordinate 5,195,004 of JAPCWY010000011.1, read as the reverse complement.
TGAATCTTTGAGACAAATGTTTCAAAGACGTGGTAAGAACTGGTGTGAGGCCTTTAACAGAGTGCAAACTTGGTGCTGCAACTCCCAAATGAGGCCTTTAACAGGCCTTTTCTTGAACCTTTGTGCGTTTGTGGCAGAAATTGGCCATAAAAATACTTTCAGTACTAGTCTTTGGTGTCTATGCAGACTAACAATATCATACACCAACTGCGCAACTCTATTTGGCTTGCATAGGCGGGATCTATCCAAACATTTTCATCTCTCTAGATGTTTAAGATGATCTGTATTCTGAGGATAAACCTTGCACCTACAGCAACCCGATGAACTCGGCCAGGTTTGCCCTCTATTTTCCATTTGGACTCTGCTCTTGCCCTCCGGGAAATTGTTCTGCCTTGCCCTCCAGCTACATCCGGCTGAGGGATCTAAAGTTACCTTCGTTTGCTGTCTCCTCGAGTTGGTTACAGGGGGGCCTCCTTTCACCGGTCTATTTGTTTAGATTCTGCTTCAAGTACAAGACTTCACCCAGGGCAAAGCACACAGGACCCCCTAGGAAAGATACAATTCACAAGGACATTTCCCTTTGGTTTAACTAATAATCACATTTCAAAGTGCCCTTATGCAGAATTCCACAAAAAAAACCCCTGCGAATTCCACAATAATTTCCAAACTGGCATCTGCTAAATTGAACTAAGTATCTGATGTATTTACATTTGTATCTGGAGTTTCACAAAAGAAAGGGGAGTCTCCTTTCTGGTACACCTAGAGGAATCTTTAAGCCTCGGGTTGTATAGCTGAATTTCACCAATGAACACTTTGGAAGCATCAAAAGTTCTTTGATCATATGCCTTAAAACGTTTTCCAAAAAATAGCACGATTGTGACGTCCTCAACAAAAGAAAAGAGAACTATAGGTCCTGCTTCCTTGAGGTAGCAAAGGGTAATCTCACTCCATCACATGATTGGCAGCAGTCAGTATGATCAGCGGCAACAAGATATGCCACATTCAAATATTGCTAGTACGACAACAACAACGAAATGCAGGCCTTCATGAAGACATTCTCTTCTCACGGATGTGGAGGGGAGGAAACTGGTTAACCAGCTCTTGCTTCAGAATGAGTTTTTCAACAATTTTTCATCTGCTAGTTAAAAAAGCCTAGCAAAATCCATTTGGAGCTTCCATTTAGTCATGCGAATGTTGGAGACCATGATGATTATCCAACTCAAGGGACACCAGCATCAAAAGCAAGGCCATAAAGATGCAAAGCACGACCTGTAGAGAGATTACGAGGAAATGAGGATCCAATCTTGCAATAAGAAAGAGGGCAAGTTAAAGAGCCTGGTCAGAATGTGTCAAATTATCCAGCCCCAAGCTTTTCCCCACAGAAAGTCATCATTTGTATTTGTGACAGCCAAAATTTGTATTTAAATAAACCCGACTAGACTGAAAATGCTAAATTTATTAATATTAAAACTAGTTGATCAGTACAAAAGCATTTTGCATCTAGGTTTTCTCTATGTTTTCCATATAGATTCCAGACAGGCCCATTAACTTGATGATGTATCCACACATGCAGGGCGGTAACACGTTGTCTAGGTGCTGTCTCCTTTTGGGACTCATTTCCTTATGTCTTCAATGAAAAGACCAACAATATGGGTGGAATGAAGAAACTCAGAAGAGACTGATTCCTAAAACAGCCAACATAGTAGATTTTTTACTACATTTGCGTAAGCACAGTCGAAGGTTCAGCGGAACATCACACAGAAGAATAGACACTAAGTTCAAGACCAAATCAAGGAGGCCATAAGATGGAATCGAAATTCACCAAATTTCTCTGTTCTCTATATAGAAAGAAGTAAGTACCTCCCCAAAACATCACAAACTAACTGGTCATCGATGTATGTCAACTTCTTGACAGGAAGCTGGAAGTTCAGCTCTTATGCTGGGAAGATCATAGTCTGAACTGCAATTCAAAGTCAGTCAGTTTCTCTTGCATTTCCTTTCATAGAAAGGGAGAAGAGAGGTAAGGGCTCCACTATAATTGATTTGTGTATCTCAAGTGCCATTCAAATGGTTCGGTATACCAAACATCTTTAGAAACTTTCTGACGAAACGGTGCCTTCGACCTTTCCACAGGAGGAAAAAAATGCGGCAGAGAAGATAAAAAATATAACAGATTTAACAAAGAAAAAGCCAAGGTAAGCCAGGATTTCAAGTTCTCAATTCTACGCTAACGATCAATGACCATTACTCAAAAGCCGGCTAACTCTCAGTAAGTCGCAATATTCATATTACACCATGCAGGCAAGGAATACTCGATTTAGGCACTAATTCTTGGTAAGTAGGAAGATTCATATTAAATCATCCAGGCAAGGAAGAGCCACCCATTAAAATTTACAGAAACACCATGTGCCAATGCTCGATTAAAGCAATGGAGTAACTCTTGCAAAAAGAGTGATTAAAATAGTGTGGCGGAGGATAACTCAGTAAATGACAAACTCCACCAGATCGTCTAGAAAGTGGAGAAAGAAAAACCCTATATACAAATCGCAGTTCATTGCAACTAATAAATGAGAGTCTTCATAAATCCTACAATGCCACCACAAAGTTCATCAGCTCTTTTGCTAGAAAAAACTTATCATTGAATTAACAACATTTACAAAAGAGCCCACACAGCTATGGGACTTTTCAGGGAAAGTAAATCAGACTTTTAATTCCTGAAGCATTCGGATTGTTAGATAATGAAATCCGGAACAACAACAAATGGCCATAAGTGAAAATCAATAGTGACTATCATTACCAAAATGAATGATGAGAGCGAAGTTCCAAAGCCGTCGAAATGTCAACATATAAATCTGTGTTCTCACCGTTCACCTGTCTGCAAGATATACACTTTCTTCTAACTGCTTCGTTATGTCATCATGAACTTGCCCTACAAAAGAACGATATTCTTCAAATATTCAGTTACAATAATATAAAGAAATTTACAAGTGTACCATCCATACATAATGAACCTTCTACTACAATGAAACAACCCTTTCGTATTCATTGTGTTCAAACCCATAATGAACCGGTCAATTCAACTTGTTGAACCATGAAATGATCCAAAGTCATATCCCGCCAGACCATTGACCGTGTATAGCGGAAGCGTTTTGAAATGGTATTGAGCTGGTTTTTAACTGGTCAAACTGAAGCAACTAGATTTTTTTTTTTTTTAAAGAGTTATTGAGCCAATCAAATTTTTATTACTCCCAGCAGAAGCCTACAATTACTAATATGAAAGTGCACATCTAGGCGTTATTTGCAACATAAAGGGTTTTGACGTCTGTTTGGCACTCCTTCATTAGCGAGACAAGTGATGCAGTCGCTGAAAAATTAATAATATTTTTAACAAAACTTGAACCACCAATTTAACCAGCTGAGCTGCTAGTCCGACTCTTGGCCAAAAAAGAGCTGCCGATTGCAAGACATTGATTTTTTAAGCAGTGGCTACTTAGTTGTATCGGTCACACATCCATCCCCACTAAAAGGGAAAAAAAAAGAAATATAAAGAGAAGGGAACTAGTGCAACGAAACAATAAATCACAACATATATAGCATACAGAATGATAATTGACTCCTAGCATTAAATAAGCTATGAATCTATAACATGTAGTTGGCCAAAAAAACTATCTACAACACGATATAGTAATTTCATTCCTACTTTTAAGTACTGGCGCCCCGGAAAGATATGCTATTATGCAAGGGAGATACGCGAGCAATAGAAACTCTCTTTTCCTATCTCTATCTCAATGAGACAAAACAGAATATCTTGTTTCTTACTTAATTATATATTAGAGCAAGTCTTGAACAAGCCCCCCGATTCTGGACTATAAGTTACTCTTTCCTTTTCTAACAGATTCGTGAAATGCCGTACATATGCCTTGTTGACAATAGTTGTTCCTCATTCTGTAACTGACATATAATACACCAAGACATACTATACAGCTAAGACCATTTAATCTAATCATCCCACAATACCATGAGCCAACTGGTAACGAATATTGACTAGACAAAAATAGCATCCAATTCTATGCACTGCTATTTCCTGGATTTATCATACAAAAATTAATTGACCTCTGAAACATCTATAAAGGAAAGTTGAGTCACACATTCTAGCAGGGGACTTAAAACACAACTCAACCTTTATTCTTGATTCACGTTGCCTTTCATCCCTTTATCATGTTATGTCAACTAGAATGTGTTCAATCGAGATCTTATATAAGAGAAAATGACCCTGTAAAGTAAAGAGTCTCGCCTAAAGGACCAGACCCTGAGCCCAGTACCAGATTACTTGGCAATGTATGTTCTTGCCTAATTAATTCCCTACATTTTTAGTTTTCTTTATTCCACTAGTTCGATAATTTGACAAGTTCCTTTTTTAGTTCTGTATCGCTATATTGAATGTCTTAGCAAGATTCACTTTATCAACACCCTGACTTTTCTCTACTAGGAAAGAAATCACATGACGCATATTATAGATACAACTCTTAGCCAAATGAGTCATGTTGCTTTGTCAATAAAAATGACTATAAGACACACATTCCCTTACTCGGCCTTAGGTAGATAAGCAAAATGCATCAGGCAAGTTAAACGTTTAGGTTCTCCACAAAACTGAGATATTGTTCTTCCAGGTACGACCAAACCTAAGGTCGATGAGGGTTCAAGACAGATGAAACCCTACTCCCTTGTTCGGTTACCAAGAGCAAAACCATTAGAACGGGATTAGGAACTTTCTCATCACTCCCCTGACATTTAGTGACAGAAAATGATGAGGAAAAAAGACAATACCTGAATGAAACTCATCCCTTTATCATGATTTCTAGGCGGTGAAATTATGAGAGGAATTAACAAATGGAATTGATATACACTCAAAAAGAAAATGACATTTCTCCATAGTGGACGCGCAGTCATTATCTAACCTCACTTTCTTCTCTCTCTTTCTCTCTCTCAAGTGTGCACACACAATTCCATATTGCCAATTCCAATCTCATTGCATTCTGTTTATCCAATTCCCACCAACCAAAGAGGAATGGAATGGAGAAATCGTCAATGAATAACAACCGAAGTAAAAACATAAGTCCTTCCAATCTCACCATTTCATGAAAACAGAAGTTCGTGAATCCACCAGCTGATACAGAAATAAACAAGTGCTTATAAAAATCATGTATTGTGCACCCATCAACCCGGTAAATGTACTTAAGACACATTACCAACCAAAACTAAACAATTCTTGTTGCAAATGCAAGAAGTTTAAGCCACTTATTTTCCCAGGTAGGAATGAGGTTTAGTCATATGGTGAATGTGGCGAATGAAACAAAAGAAAAGGATGTTAAATGGACAAATAGAAGATCTATTTTCGAGCCACAGACTGTTTTGCTCGCGAAGGTCTACGTCTACCTGTCTCAGATGGGCCAGGAGGGGCTTGATTTGTGCTCCTACCATCATGTGTCACCTTACTGCTTTCAGCATTTAAACCAGGAAAAGCTCCCAGACCTCCACTTTTGCCCACTATTTTAGCTTTTCTGAGGTATTTTGAACAGAAATATTGGAATTACTAGACCGATTTAGCTATATCTAGCAACATAACAGCAATTGGAACTTGAGCCAGTCTAAGTGTTGTACCTGACAACTCTTTGCTTCGGAGCCCCTCTTTTATTCATCAATGTACCTTCCAACAATTAAAATAGGTTTCAACACCAGAATTTTATACAAAAATCACTACTCTTTTGATAAAGGTCCGATTCCTCACCTGATTTAGTAGCCAAAGAAACTGAAGCAGGTTTACGCTTGCCCCTTTCAGCTTTAATGGAAGCAATCACAGAGTCAGCAGCAGGTCCTAAACCTTTCCTCCCTACCAGTTTTATCGCAAGCTTTTCAGAAAGATGATAAAACCTCATCTCATCACCTCCTCTCACTTCTCTCAGCTCAAGAGCCTGTTGCTTTGACAACAAGGTGTAAATGTGAAGTTGTTGTTGCTGATTAAAATGTGACTGAAGCTGTTGAAATAGTAGTTTATTGGTATGCTGGTCTGACTTCAGACCATCATGAGCTTTTTTACGAGGCTCGCTAAGAGTTACTCTCAAAATTGCCCCAGAACTGGGATCAGAGTTCTTCTCATAAATGACAGCAAAGCTCCCAAATTCCAAATCAGGTTCCCTGAATAAGTCAGCTAGAATGGAAGCACAGGAATGGGCATTCTTTGATGGAGTCCGGTCAATCTTTTTCTTTGAAGCACGAGCATTAGCATGATGAACCATATTAGCAGCTTCTCTCAGCCCAGTCAGAAAGGCCCCATGCATAGTTGCAGGATACCTTCTGGTAGTTGCCTCCCCAGCAAAGAAGAGCCTTCCATCTCCCACACTTTCAGCTAAAATATCATAATCATCTCCAGAGGCCCCTACTGCCACATTAGAGTAGGAACCAAGGCAAAAAGGATCACCACCCCACCTGGTGCAGACAGTTTGGATAGGGTCTGGTACCTTGATCCCCTGAGGTTCATAGATACCTGCACTCCCAGATCTTAACAATAAGTGAACAGTTACAGATAATTATCTGCATAACAATTCGACTTCATTACATGAACAGCCCAAGAAACCATCCACAGTACACTAACTGCTCTCCCCATGCCAAGACTTTGTCTTTGATCTAGGAACTCCGAAAGACCAAGAAAAACAGGATCAAGGCAGAAAAAAGCTAGAAATTGTGGCCGCTGGACGCTGTCGATGACTGGCTTGCTTAGTTTACATGGAAGGGGGTAAGAACAGCACATACTTCACTCACACAAAGATTTCATTTCAATATTGAATATTTCGTGGATTTTTAGTAAAAAAAAAAAGCAAATTTTTAAATGAGTCATTTTCCTTTGTCGAGGGGGATACAAAATACAACACCAAACGGGCTTTACTTGCAAGTGTCATACGATAAAAGAGAACCAACCAACCAACCTTATTTATCTATCATATCAACCACCATAGTGCGAAAGGAACCTAGTCGACTCGTGTGAATAAATACTCGTTGATTTGACAATTCAACCTCAATACACTCATTATCTATTGCAAGTGACATACGACAAACTTGCAAGTGCGTCCTGAAGATAGACAAATGATAGACTAGCAAGCAATGAGTAGCTGAATTATGCTCTTTAAGCCATGCCATAAATTTCTTACACTTCAAAACAGACTACAGGCTAAATAAGAAGTTCTCCGAGTTATATTAGAATCAATAAGTACTTCATATGTCAACATCAAATCTGAGCCATAATTTATCCAATTTGCATGCTATGATATCCATCATTCTAGGCAGCATGTTATTAACATGCAGCCATAATGCATATAGTAACCTCCGACATCCACTGTAGTCCATTAACTACGTAATATGTCAAGTCAAGTCCAAATACTAAACACATCTATAACAAGATATTCTGACAACAAATACACAAAGTTCACGATATTGTTTCCGCAATTATGGAGGATCGATTACGCGTTCAAATTTTTCCACTCTTATTTTAAAGCAAGTTTTGCACTCATTAACTACCATTAACAAATTTATCGAACTCCAGTAATTAAAGCAGAACAGTTTATTTTAATTACAGCTGTTACCCTTAAGAATTTGAAGAACCCGCGTCACTGCATCAGTAGGGGGCATGCTCTCAAACTTATGTGCAGCTTCCCCAGCTACTAATGCAATCAAGAGAGGACCACCTGCAACCGTTGCATAGCTATAAAACAAAAAGAATTCCCCACGGCGGCTTGGATCATCTTTTAGGTGTCCAAAGGTGTCAAGATCTGTTCCCCAAAACACATTGGGAAAAAGCATTGCAACCTTATTTAGCAGCCCAAATCCCAGCCTCTTTATCCCGTCAAGCTTTCTCTGAGGCAACTCGGGAATAAACTTGATAGACCCACTTTTCAGAACACCAAGAGGAACAGTACACAGTGCCATATCACCCTCAAAAACCTGGCTACCTGCCATGACTTGTACACCATCATTGCCATATCTGATAGTATGCACAGTTCTCTCATACAAAATTGGTATATTCTCAGCCAAAGCCTGAACCAGCCTTCCATTCCCTCCATGCAAAAAACAGTGATCACCTCCCATATCATAAGGATCATCCTGGTCCCAAAAAGCAAGGGAAAGCTTTGAGAGCAAACCTGCATTAGCATATTCCAAATTGGCAAGATGCCAATTGAACAAGTTCATTTCCTCAGCATTTACAGCATCCCCATAAACCGGCCTAAATGTTTCCAGGGCGGATCCAAGCGAAACATCCATCGACACCTCTCCCATAGACTGCCTAAGCCTGCTGGCCTTATCCAAGAGACGGTTAAAAGCAGTCTCAACTTTCATGTCTATGTTGGGGTCAACCGGCTTCCCATCCACCCTGTAAATAGGGCATTTATCCCTCACCTTGTGAAGTGGGTGCCCTAGCTGCCGAGCAACAATCCCAAGGGGGTTCCCCAATGTCCCAGTCAATACACTCCCTCCTAAATCGGCAGCAGCAGATAGCTTGTTCCCACCTTCCATCTTCTTTGTATATACCCTCCCACCTGCTCTCTTCCTACCCTCCAAAACTGTCACCTTAAAACCCAACCGCATCAATTGCCGTGCTGCAGCCAATCCTGCGAGACCAGCGCCGACAATAATCAAGCTATGCCTGCTTGGCTCTGCCGGAATCTTCTCTTTAATTGCGGGCACAACCCCAAAATTTATATACCCATGAGAAACCAAGTAATCATAAGCAGAGTCCAGTAGAGAAGTGCACTGTTTAGGGATAACGTCCACAAACATCTCCTTGGTAACCCAGTTGGACACATTCTCACGCCATTTCGCAATAATGTGGTTCCTAATCAAAATATAGTTAACCTGTTCGATCCCGCCGATCACCGGCACAACGCCGAAATCGATCTCTTCGTCGGTGAGCGAGTCAGCGGGGAACCCGGCTGTGAGCGCAATCAAGGCCTCAGCCGTGGACTCTCTATTGATCACGATTATCTCATCAGAAGCATCAGAGACAGAGCTAGGGTTTTCAGGAGCAGGCTTATTCGAAACAGCAGCCACCATAGCAGAAGAAGAGGCCGATGCAGATGTGGATGTGGATGCGGAACTAGGATTACCAGACGGCAAGGGAGGGAGCTGGAAGGGGGCGACATTCCGCTGCGACCGGCCTCGCCTGCGCTTCTTGGGGACGGTGAAGGAGAGGAGGGGATTGTAGGCGGAGCCCGTGACCGAGTCGGAGGCCAAGGTGGGAATAGGGTTTTGCAGGGACGGAGGATTGGGAGGTGGGGGAGGGACGGGGCTGGGGCTAGGGTTTGGGAGGGGCTCGAAGGGGTAGAACTCGAGGGGAGGGAATTCAGCGAATGGGTCGGGCGAATCGCTCGGATGCTCCATTCTCGCGGCTCTATCTCACTGCAATTTGAGAGAGAGAGAGAGAGAGGGTTTTAGAAGAAGAAATGCTAGAGACTAGAGTCAGTGAGGCCTGACGACTGAGAGGAAAGCGAAGGAGGTGGGTTTCTTCTGCGGGTGTTCCTGTTCGGTCGCTGAGAAAAATATTCGAACGGTTTTAGTCGTTAAAGTCCGTTTAAATCCGAAACCGAGTGCGCGCTCGACAGGTGGACAACCTCGGGGATTCGAGGCTCTCGGCCCAAAGCGCAAGCCGTGCACGAGACGCACAGGCCGATGCGATCGGCTCAATTTTTTTTTTCTCCTCCCCTTTCTTTTTTATCAATGTTAGAATAAGTGTTAAAAAAAAGTTTTAAATTTATTACATTGATATCAATTCAGTGTTAAACTGTCGTTTGTTATCAATCGATCTTAAAACTTTTACATTTATATCAATTCAGTTATAAACATTTAACTTGTGCCAATTCAGTTTTAAACCTTTGCGTTAGTGTCAATTTAGTCATAAATATTTTCCATCAAAACTAAATTGACGCCAATAAAATGTTTATTACTAAATTGTCACTAATACAAAGATTCAAGACTGAATTGACACCAATATAATAGCTTTAATATTTTTCGATGGTCACACTTTAATCACATCTGGTGAGATCCCGGGCCAAATCCCGCCGGCAATTCTTGTTTTGATATCTTTTTGCCGACGTTTAATCAGGCAATTCAAAGTTTCGTCATCTTTTTCTGGAGTTTAATTGGATCAAAAGGTACACTGATCAACTGCTAGACCAATGTAAGAGTTGTGAAATCTGTGGTCTTGTTAATCTATCTTTGGCTGCGTTTGGAAATTTTTTTGAGAAAAGCCATTACGAAAATACAAATGTATTTGAGTTAAAAGGGATTTGATGAAATACAAATATTGTTTGATAAATTAAAATTAAAAAATGCATTAAGATGTAACTTTGAAGAAAATGTCGTTTGATAGACTTACATTTAGAAAGTCCTTGTGCCAATTTACTTTTTAAACTTTAATTAGTTTAAAATTAGGGAAAAATAATGATGACAATTTTTATATTTTCACATTGAGAGTAACTTAAAAGGCATGTATTAACAAATTTATAAGTTACAAAAAGTCAAAATATACTTAAAAAAAAGTCAAAATATGATTATTTGCATGCAATGATATCAATATTACAAACTTTTTTAACTATTAATTGAACCCTTAAGTCATGGTCAAATTGAATATCCATATTTTCGACCAAAAAAAAATATATATTTATGGTAAAATGTGATTTCTTATCATCGGATTTGCCACCTTACGCCACTCTTTTCTGATCAAAGAAGTTTAAGTACAGAAACGAGAGCTTGATAAAAAAAAAAAAGCATGGCTCCATTAAGATTACATTCATTGACAAGAAAACATGGGTAGTACAAATTCTGAAGACATCAACATGGAAATTAAAAATGGGTATTACATTGTATTTAGTTGCTGAAAATCCATTGCTTATGAGGTTCGTAGGAGCGATCCAACATTATTGTCATTGTAATACCGTAATCATCAAATACTAATGCCACATCACGGTATGTTCCCTCAAATTTTTGTCGGAAAATTTGGTTCGTATTTCTGCTGCATTCTTGGCACTACAACAGCCAGATAGGAAAGCCAAAAATAGCAGAGCGAAAAATCTTGCTCCCAGAAAAGGATACAGGGGAAAGAAAGAGAACAGAGACAACACTCAAAAGAACATCTACAATCTCTCAGAATTACACGGATACAACTGTAGGTGTCCACGCTCCACATTGCCCTTGTTATATGGAAGTCGCTGATCCACCATCGGAAGATCGCACATCATACGACCAATCTCTTTGGTAGGGTATTCCCAGAGGGCAGAACCGAAAGGTCTTTTAGGCCAATCAGCACTAGAAACTGCCAAAAGCTGACCCAATTGAACAAACTCAAATACTAAATCACAAATGGAACCACTCAGACTAAAGACACAAAGTTATGAGTGCTGATCCCTGAGCAGAGCTGATTCTCCTCCCGGACGGACAAAATAGATCTGATAAGTCTCGATATGGCTCTCAAGCAGCTGGATGTAAACCCAACATGGACAGCGGTTGATGAACACATACAGCGTTGCAATAGTAGCCTTGTATGCCAGCCCATGCAAATGGTTAACTTAGATCCACAGCCTCTAATTGAGTAGCCAAATCATCAGGGTCTAATTTTAAGTTTCCTTATCCATTAAAAGTTTGATATCAAAAAGTCATACGTAAATCTGAATCAATATCAACATTAACAATCAATCTTTGATCTCGATGGAGCCCCTTTTATCAAGTAACTTCAGGAACCAAGACACGTTTCTTCATCTCAAAGGAAAAAACCTGCACTTCCATTGTGCGAAGGCAGCTTCACACTGTCTTTATGCAGAGACTGGGGAAGCAAGATACCAAGAAACCTCTTCTTCTGCTAAGACGGAACCTCCTATTCACTTTTCAAGTTATTCCCCCAATTCTACATGCTACTCTCGTTTCATATGAATGAGCATCATTAGCCATTAGCCGCTATGCCCATGTATAGAACCTTTCATGAAGACTCTTTCATGCTTAGTCAAAATATAATGATTCCTTCCACAAATTCACAAACCATCCACTGAGATCTAGAGAAGATTGGATTACATATATCAGCCATGTCTCAGTTCATTGAAACAGCATTCTCATATACTCTACTAAATGAGCCTCCAAAAGATTCTGCAATTAAACTGAGCAATAGCTTCTTTAAGCCCATCTACAGCATCTCAAAAAACCAAACCAGCATCCAGCAGCACAAATTAGCTCAAACACAATCAAACCAAGCATCTCTGATCCAAAAAGTATAAACGGATAGATCAACTATTGCCAGTTCCAAACTATCCCCACAGCACGGCCACTACACGAATCCCGAATTGAAGTCAACCCCTCAAATTCCAAGTCCTAAAGCCCAAGCTACAGGAATTCAACGACCAACAGCGCGATCGAGGTAAAAAAAACCTTGGCAAAATTCTCACCTCTGGCTTATCGCTTCTTGCGAGGACGCCAGTTTGAGGCCCTTGACAGAGAAGATGAAAGCTTGGGATGGAGCAATGAAGTCGTTGAGATCCCTAATCCGAAGAGTGGCCAAGAAATTCTCCGACATCCTCTTCCTGAACCCGAACGATACCCACGTGACCGGAAAATCCACAGGAGTATCGAAATCGAATGCAAGATTCTGAGGAACTAGGGTTTTGAGGGAGGAGGGGCAGAGGTTGGACGACGGAGACAAGGAAGCCGCGAATGGAGGTCGCAGTGCCAGGTCGCGGGGGAGCTCCAAAACTGAGGCCGGCTGGTTTGAGATTCAAGAGAGAGAGAGAGAGAGCAAGGGCCAAACTTGGAATTAGAGCAAAAAAATGAGTACAATAAAAACAAACTAAAAAAAGCTACTGTTTACTCTCGGCAGCATGCCGAGAATGCTGAAAGCCAAGGCAAGGTTGCCTTGGGCTTTCAGCCTTTAGAAAACTGATTTTTGCCCAACGCTGTTTTGAAAAAAATTACCGAACAGTTAGACTTTGGCCATGTCCAAAGCCCCTTGAGAAAGTCATTCCCAAACACACCCTTTATCTCCTTGGCATCAAACCGATGTCTACATTTGTTCGATAGTTAAAGTTCTCTTTTTTGAGTAAATATTTTTTGTTTTGTCACCGAACCATTACAAAGACTTGTAGCAATACAAAAAACGAAAATAAATCAACTGGAAATCACAAATCAAAATGCTAGTGGAACATAAAAAGGGAATAAGAGCAAGTGGAAGAAGAAACCCCACAGAATAAATGTACACTCTGGTACAAGAAAATTACTTTCATAGACGGTGTTTAAGATATGATCTCACGTCCAATTCTTGTCTATGATTCTATAAATTGATTTCAATTGCATAATGTGAAGATCCTAGCAGAGCCTGTTTTCTACAACAACAACAAAGAAAGGACAAAAAATAATTTCTAAAGTCCTCCAAACAAAGCTAAAACCTCTTGCAATAGAAAAGCGATGACCATGAGGTGCCTAATCTCCTCAATATATACTCAGCCAGTAATGCTGCTACAGAGATTACTACGGCTCTTACAATTTTCCACCTCCGGGTATGCAAGTTGTTCGACTCTAAGTGCCTCTCATGCTATTGATCTCCAAGTAATCAATATGTAGTTCAGCCAGCAGCTCAGAGGGCATGTAGCAAATGCTCAAATTCTCCTTGACAATAAACATCTTTTACCATTGGTCATTTGAGTGCTATTGCATGAGAAAGTTCAGAGAAACTCAGTCCAGCATGAGCAGTGAGTTCTCAGCTCTTCCAACCCAATGCCTGAAGGTCAACTGGTTTCAATTCAACATGCTTCCCGATCCTGAAATGATAACAAAATCAAACAAAAAGGTTCTAATGAATTTCGTTACCTGGAAGGTAATTAAATGAAGTGATAACATAACTTCATCAACATCAACATCAACAACACCTTTATCCCAAGCTAGTTGAGGTCGGCGGTCGATGAACCCCAACGATTCATAAAATAAAAGCAAGACCGATAGGGGAAAAAGAGATAAATATATAGAAATAAATAATATATATATATAGGAAAAGGACTAAAAAAAGGACTTAAAAAAAGGAAGAAAACATTACTTCATTTCCAAGTAGAATCTGCTAAGCTATCGGCAATGATCAGTATGAAAGTATCATCTCATGCAAAACATGCATCCATAAATGTGCTCGTGCATGAAATGCGTCAAGAATGAAAAAGTCTAAACTGGACACAGAGATGACAATTGGGTAGAGTTAAGAGTTACCCGAGATCTGTTGGAAGTCTGAAACCACCAATTCGGACTCGCTTTAATGAATAAATCTGGAAAAGCAAACAAGAGGTAAGTTTTTTTCCATGAAAATATGTTAGCATATGCGGAGAAATTGTTATATGGTCTATAGACCAAGTGTATCAAGATCAATCGAACCATTAATCATGTGGGCCCCCCCTAATCGGGCCCACATGATCAACCATCCAGATGGGCTTGGCCTACAAAACATGCCATATTTCTCCGCATCTGTAAAGAAAAGTTTGTATCCCAATCAACCAATCTAACCTCAAGTCCAGCATTTTTTATAAGCTCTCTGACTTCATGGTTCCTCCCTTCATGGACCTGGCGATGCCCAATAAGGTAAATAGAATTATGACATGAAAGCTACTCCAAGGCAATGAAAAGTAGACATATTATAAAGACAAAAGATAATTTAAATTGTTCGAGCTTTTATAAAATTATGACATGAAAATTACTCCAAGGCAATGAAAAGAAGACGTATTATAAAGACAAAAGACGATTTAAATTGTTCAAGTTTTCTGATGTAGTCATCGTTACAGGAAAGTGTCCCTAAACATGCCAATACTCTGCAATTTTCATCTCGCCATTGTGGCAAATAAAGCGAAAGGAGTCAGAAAAAGAAACTACATTGAAGTATCTTGCTTTTCAGCACTGAAGATAAGAGGATGAGTACTTCTATTTCAGCTGTCGGTGTCATTGATTCAGTTGACCTAAAGTGTTTTTCCTCTTTCTATTCTTTCAACAAATAAAGATTGCTTCTGGACATGAATAAACTACTTCCAATATATTGATATCAGGACTACAAAAAAAACTGAAAGAGACGGAAAATTGTCGCTCATCTTCTTTCTGCTAGAAATGTGTTTGGAACCAAATAACATATTTTTCGTCACGATGCTTTTTAAAGAGATAAAAGGTACCACAATACGAAGACGAGGTCTTGAATTATCTGGCTGCCTTGGCAACAACTCCACAGAGTCTGGGATGCAGTGAATTCCATCGACAACTGTTCCCTGACTGATGGCCATAAAATGTCGCTTGTGCACCTCACCATTTACTGCTGCAATGTATCTGCAATTCAGAAACAAAACCAAGGTCAACTCTCAAGTATGGTTAAATGAAGAAGTAACCACTTATACTATTATAATTTGCACCCATATGAGAATGACATTAAATTATAAAAAAAAATCGCTTTCTAGACGATCCCTCAAGAATAGGGAATAGGGTATTCTAACAATATTCCTAGTTACTTCTTTCTCTATTCCTATTTGAGTCGATCCTTAGGAAAAAGTATTTTGTTTCCACCTATCATTTGAAAAAACAAGCATATGGACAGATTTGGAATGCAAACCCCAAAGACTGAGAACTATGTTAATAGCATCACGCAATTTTCTACTTTTAATAGTTTCAGAAGCTGCATTAAAGAAAGAATCATGTAAAACACTTACTCCTTAGATAAATTTGCAGAAGGATGTGAAATTTTTTGAGCAAAATCTCCTGCAGAACATAGCACAAGGAAAAGTTCAACATAATCCATGGCACCTTAAGCTCAAAGAAGCTTCATGTTCACATAAGAATAATCTGTTGCAGCGTCTCCTTAACTATCATACCGTCATTAGTCACAATGATCAAGCCAGATGTGGCAACATCGAGGCGGCCAACAGTGAATAGTCGGGGTTTGGGTAGTCCGGGATTTCTCCTGCCCTAAAATGATGCAAAAATGTACAGACATGCTATAAGTCACAGATTTGATAAGAACTCGAAGCTCGCAATAAATAAGCCTTTGCAGATACATAAAATATACGGAAGATAGAGTACATAAATGATTGATCAGTAGAGAATGGCACTCTGTCAAGTATGGATTTGGTACCAAGATTTTCAGATAGTCATCAAACAGCTCCAACACGGATTTAGACTCTTTCTCCCCAGCAGAACAAATGTACCTGTCAGTATTTTCAGCATTAGCTTATGCCAAAAGAAAGGAGAAAAATAACCTAAGAAATTTTACAGAATAAGCTACAGTGTTTAGCATTAGCTGCAAACCCTTTTGGCTTGTTCAGAGCAAGGTAGACCTTTGGCGGCAACTTTTTGGGCAGGCGGTTCCCATTAACATAAATGACATCCTTCATAGGATCAACTCGAGTCTGCATCAGTGATATTATTTCAGCAGTGGAAATAAACAAATTGTTGAAGATGAAGTTATCTCAAGTCTTGACTTCGGTAATGATAACTTTGTCCTCATTTTGTAAAACCACATTAACATGTCATTACAGGATGGTTCTAGCACTTCTCTTTGGTTTCTTTTTTCTCGACTCTTGGAAGAACTACGAGGACCCAGAAAAGTAACACCCTTTTCGTACTTTCTTTTCCCCTTCTTGTTGGTGGGGAGAGAAAGATATCCCGAACTAAAGCTGGTTATCAAGTTCAGTCACAGTTGCCAAGAATGTTCTCTCAAGACCAACTTACGGACACTTGACATGATTCTTGAAACAACATGGAAATTCTTTTTAAAAGGAAAGAAGGAAATGGTAAACAAATGTTAACTGTAGGAGCTAACCTGAGGAGTATTGCACACAGAGCCATTAACAGTGACCTTGCCTTCAAAAATGAGCTCCTCACTGCCCCGTCTTGACGCCACTGTCGACAACAATATCGCGTAAGTTCCAAAATGATCAAAACACCTCAGCGTCTTTCCTCCAGAAGGAACAATCCATTGCATACAGAATCTACCAAAGAAAAAAAAATGACAAAAAAAAAATCTCCACGAAGACATTTTCCAACCAAAAGCTTTCACACGCATATTAGCAAACACATTAGTGGCACTTGAGCCAGAGCAGTGTACACGAGAGTCAAGAAAACAAGAAATTTGTTTGAATTACCCCCGGAAGCAGCGAGAACCTTGCTGAGGCGCTGCGGGGGATCCCTGAAATTCTCGTTGTAGAACCGGCGAGCCGCCTTGGAGTACTTGGGCTCCCCAGCGGCCGCCGCCTTGGGGTACTTGGGCTCCCCGACGGTCGCCGCCGCAGCCCCCTTCGGCTTATCCCTCTTAGTTGGCCTCCTCTCCTTGGTGTCGGCGTGGGCGAGAGCGTGGATGAGACGCGCGGGAGGGTGAGACTGGAGCTTGAGCTGGCCGTCCTCGTCGCGGACTATCCAGGGGATGAAGAGCTGCTGGCCCGCGCCGGAGTTGAAGTTGCAGTCGCGGGAGCCGGGACCGCGCGTCGGCTTCGGATTGGGCTTGGACGGAGCGAAGGAGATGTCGAACTGTAACGGAGGGGAGGAGGAAGAGGGAGAGGAAGAGGGAGAGGAAGAGCAAGTAATGCGAGGCGAGAGGGAGAGGGAACGGGGAGGGTGTCGCGCGAAGTGGAAGGATTTGGAGAGGGATGACCACGAAAGTGTCGCGGCCATTGTCCGAGGCTTTGGTTGAGCAGGAGTTTGAGAGGTCAGCTTCGCCTTCTACCAGAGAGAGAGAGAGAGAGGCGACAGAGGACTGTTTCTTCCACGGTGTCAGGGAGGTGGGCTATCGGCTATCCAATGCATTTGATACCGTCAGCATCTCCATTTTGGATTTGGTTGGCGACCTGCGCCCTCAACATACACGCATTCTTTCGTCCTGAAACCTTAAAAGACATCCTTGACATTATGGGAAAATAACACAAATATTCATACAACTTTGACAAGAGTTTGTAATGTAATAACTACATTTTTAATTTATTCAATATAATTCTTAAATTTTAATTCAATATGTGATTCGATTTTTAAATTTTTGATTTGTTTAATTTAAATTCTGAACTTTTAGTACATATTCAATTTAATCCATGAAACATACAAAAATATTCGTTACTATCCATGATCTTAAATTAATAAAATAACTATATTGAACATTTCTCTACTGTTCATGGACTATTGAACATATAGCAAAAGTCTATAAATCATATTGAATAAATTAAAAATTTATGAATCATATTGAACATTAGACTGAAGTTTGAGGGCCAGATTAAATAAATTAAAAATTCAGGGCCACATTACACATTCTGTCAAAGTTCATGGACTATTTATGTCATTATCCCTAACTTTATATATGGGGCACAATTCAGAATTCTATCCTAAACTTTAATGCGTTTACTTTAATTTTTTTCTCTGAAATTTCATATCTAAGAATACGTATTTTGATTATAAACTTTTATATCAATCCAAACCATATCTTGGATCTAAAATTTAGGCAAAGACTTGAGTAGTTAAGACTTTCTTCAATTTCTTTTGCTCTTAAGAGAGTCGTCATTTCATCCCGTTATATCTGATTTTGTGATGGATCTTCAATTCCTTGTGGTCCAAACTCTCCCATATCTCACAGTTAGAGAGCTCACGCTCAAGATGCTCGATTAGCTCTTGCTAGGAAGATTTTCATTTTTCAACTGTCGAGAAAATTTTTGAAATGAGGATTAATCGAGCATATTTGAAACTTAAAGTAAAAGTTAACGATTTTTTAAGAGAAAAAAAAAATTTATGACAGAATTGGATTAGACTCAGAGTTAAGAGTGTTTATGGGATTAAAAAAAAGTTGGGATAAAATTGAGATTAAATGTAAAAATGGGAACATTTTAGGGTACTAGGCCTTACTCTTCCATATATCCTTCTCTTTTTGTCATCGTAAATTGAACTCTAGTTTTCAACTTTCATTTTGCAGTAAAAATTGACCCCACCCGCGACTTTTGCAAATGCCATTTATTTTCCAATATTTTTAGAGGCATGTTAAATTACCAAAACTTGAAATTAACTTTGGGTTGATTATTTATTTTATGGGTCATCGGAACACGTAATATCTAAACCAAATAATTCACGACAGTGAATGAATTTTTGCATTACGGCGCATTCACAAATCGCGACAGACAAGACAACATAGTACAGTGAAGGAAGACTTAAAAAGCTAATTTTGTTTTCTACTCGATGCATGATAGCGAAGATTATACGTGATATCTCTTGATAATTCATCTGTTCATATCCTATTCTAGCTAATGGAAATCCTAAAAACTCGAGGGTTAAAGTCACAGATTCTAATCATTTTCTTTTCATTAGCAACCTTCAAATCGTGTTGCTAAATCCCGAATTTGTAGAAAATAACGTACAGAACGCAGGAGGAAAGTCAGAAATTGGGAAATGCCAGCAAATGGCAGATTATAGAAGATGGATGGATGTATGTGTATGTATGTATACATATATATAAAACTACGCTTACGAAAAATCTATGGGGCCGAGACTGTTCGAGCCTAAGGCAGACTGAAGCCCCAATTTATTAAATGCCAAAAGAATCAGAAGTAGAATTCTGGCTTTCTAATGCATGAAGGAGCCGATTATAAAGAAATAAACAAATCACAAAAGAAAAAAAAAACAAACAAATATATCCTTCTCGATTTGTCATGGACCGTGATAGAGTCAAGTCCACATTATCCCCTATTCTCGGCCCCAATCCTGAAACAACAGGGCAATTCATTCAATCCATCAGCCTCAATCTAACCCCGTGAACCAGTAAGAACTTCGAAACACTGAAGCAACAAACAGAAAGAAATGCACCTGTTACTTGTGTTTCCCATCATGAAATTGCGCATTTCTCGATGACTTGAAAGTTTCCAAAAATTCTTTTGCCTTGTGTAGCTCTTGCTTCTTCCTCGACTTGTCCCATTGGTGCTCTATCGCGAGTATCTCGATTACTCGAGGCAGAGCCCTGCCGGCGGCATCGGTGTCCAGAAATGCAAGTCTCGATCTCCTGGCAATGAAATCAACAGCAGATTCACAGTACTCGTACCGGGCACAGTACGCAACTTCAGCCTCTAAAAAAGGATATCCATGTGCCAGCCTCTTACCCAAACCTTCATCCTTAAAGTAGAGAAGAGAGTAATGTGAGAATGATCCACGTTCTTGAAGTTCAATCATCCAATGTGATGAACTAGTCGAAGATTTCAAGTGTCCGATCAGTAAATAAAATACAAACTCGGCTATGCTAGATAACATTTCTGAACTTGGGTGCTGTGAAAATGGATTCCAACAACCTTAATTGCAAAAATGATGTGTTTCAAATGTTGTGCATATGTTCTCAAATATGATCAAGGCAACTAAACAGCTCGCCAGCAAGAAACTAAGACCAAAACAACTGTTACCTAACAGAAGAACAGAATGTGTACAAAATTGTTCAGCTTAATGCCATGATCAGCACTGCAAAGCCCTTGAGTCGCAACTATAAATCAAAAACTTAGTCACACAATGGACCAACAAGCTTTTGGGATATTCCTACCATCTTTAACGGCAATCATCAGGATTAGCCGCTACCAAAACAACATTACCACCGAAACCTCCAAGCCCTAGTATGTTTGCTAGAGTAAATGCTCAAAAAAAAAAAGATAAAGGATTTACTATTCAGACTTCTATAAGATGTTGCTAGAAAATATCTGTAGTCCTTGCAGCCATCACAGGTGGAGGTATCAGCATATGCAAGTGCTAAATTTTTCTGGTATTAAAAGGTAGACATGATTCTAATAGCAAGAAGTTAAACCTGAGCTATAGCTGCCACTCTTTCAGCAAAAGTTCCATATGCACGAGACAAATGCTTGGCCGCAGCAGTGTCCATCACCCCAGGAACAACTTTACCGCCATATGTCCTTTTCATGCGCACATATTGCTGAGCAAGCACTGTAAAAGATGCAGGATCCCATCCCTCTCCCCCAACCAGTCGGAGGTTGTTAGTAAGACATTCATTTATCGGCTTTAGCTTTCCAGACCGGATAGCAGCATCAACTGCATCTTCCGCCATGCTGAAACTCATTACATCAATATAAATACTAATCGATAGAGCTATGGAAACAACGTTTGCCCAAACAACAGCAACACTAAGTACATTAGCCAAATCTAGTGTAGATTAGTCAGGGTTCTGTAGCTAGCAAATAACTTTGCAATTAGTTGGTAAAACCACAAAAAAAAACCATGAAACTAAAAAAGGTACCTCCGATATGTAGTCCACTTTCCACCTGTGATGGTGACTAAACCTGGGTAATCTTCACACACAACATGATCTCTAGATATGCTCTCAGTATTTTTGGCTGAGGGATCCATTGCCAACGGGCGGATACCACTCCATGCAGAGAGAACATCCATGCGTCTTACCTAAATTAGGCAAAAATCCTTCAAACCCAAGAAGCAAGTCAAATATATGGGAAGGAACCAAAGTGCTTAAGTAGTGTCCTCGTGCTTTGTAAGACCGCTTAACAAAATTCTCAACAACAGGACTAATGATAATTATGCCTAGATATTCGTGCAGCTTTTGACACGTTATTAGTTCAATCAATACTACCACGCATTACCAACCTATAATGATGAAAGTTTAGACCACATAACCCTTAATGTAATCTATGTACTTCTGGACAAACTAAAAGATTCCGGTAATAATCCAATGCAACATATAATCTTCACCTTCTAAAACTGAAATCAGAACTCACGCAACTGAAAGTTATAGTTCCACTTTCAGCAGGGAAAAACTGATTAAATCACATCCAAGAAAAAGCTCCAGATCGTAACGTTACTGACAAATGTCAAACATCATAAGTAAAGGATCGATTAAACGAACTTAAATCCCAGGAGATTCACAACCAACATTGCATTAAGATGAAGAAACTGAAACAGTAATACAACCCAACCTTGACGTTAAGGT
This sequence comes from Rhodomyrtus tomentosa, assembly GCA_028455895.1. Lineage (NCBI taxonomy): Eukaryota > Viridiplantae > Streptophyta > Magnoliopsida > Myrtales > Myrtaceae > Rhodomyrtus > Rhodomyrtus tomentosa. Next base: position 5,173,004 of record JAPCWY010000011.1, on the reverse strand, counting down.
AATCACAAATGGCATCAAGTATAAATTGAATCTCGTCTTCATGAGGTTCAGGTAGCATTGTGATTGTAGTGTTAGAGTCTGTAGTGCCTGCGACAGTTCTCCCCAACCATGGAAGCATGAAAACAACTCTTCCATCTTTAGTTTTAGGAACAATCAAGCCCATGCCTTCTGGAGAGTAGTAGTCAGGAAGGACAATGTGTACACCACTGCTAGGACAGATCATTGGCTGTGCATCTGCTTTAGCCATCTTCCTTACAGAGTCGCAAAAAGCGCCGGCAGCATTGACAACAACTTTTGCATAAGTGTCAAACTCTTGACCTAAGTACAAAGGACAGCAAGTTATTAAATTAATAAAGACTATAACTATGAGGGAAAATCAATATAATATTTAAGGAAAAATTACTGAAGAAAAAGATTGATCAAACAAGTAAACTAGAAAAATGCAAAACAAATGGAATTTGTTAATTGGAAGAATCCCGATCTAAACTCTGGTAAATTTTTAAGTTAAAAGAGGTCCACAACAATTTCAAGTTAGAAACCACAAATCTTTCGTATGAATATTTTTTAAGAACGTTAACTCATATGTATGCTCGAAGTCTGGATTTACGCACAAAAAATGAGATAAATGAAGATTCTGAAACACAATCTGTATTCTTTCTTCTGGGATATATGTGACCAACCCTAATCAATTGTCTATCCCAATCCTCCTAGAAGAATAAGCTCAATCAAGCTAAAGCAATAATGACTTCACAAATTGATTAAACTCCATAGAATTACAAAAACTTCCTCAATTTGGAAAATTTTGCCTTTTTCCACGATATTTGAATATGAAAACCACTCTTCTTTCGACAAAAAAAAATAAAAAATAAAAAAACACACTTCTGAATAGGATCAGATGTACTGAAAGACAAAATCATCAGATGGAATATTTGCATCCGGGGATCCCCGGATGCAGAGCTGAAAACCCTGTAATCCTTGCTTCAATGGACGCAACGAAAATGTCCTAAATGTACCTGATAGATTGTCTCGAATCCTGGCACCAATTATTCGTTCACTGACTTCATCCTTAAGAAAGGAAACCACTTCTGCATGGTTGAGAACTGCTGCGCCAGCTAATGCAGCCGTACATGCTAATCCAACATTGAGCCTCGAGTCATTCATTTGCCCATCATAGTATACCACCGTGCCCTTCAGTACACGATCCTTGCCTTTCCTTGCAAGAGTTGGGAAAAGTTCTGCAGATTCTTCTGCAGAATAATATCTAGATAAGTGCAAAAGGCGCGCTCCTGCTACCAAATCGTATAGTTTCAAGCCCATCCAGAAGTATACAACCTCAAACCAGTTAAAGCACGGTGTCATGCAGGGTAAAGCATGGCACAGGTGTGGGGCATTCTCAATGACCTGTTTTCGCTCCTCGAGTGCATGGAAAACTAGCTTCAGTTGCCCATAGTCAAGATTGAACACAGCCTTTTCAAGGTATCGAACCCCTAGAAAACAAGATTATCATGAGCAGTATTACAAAAAGGAATGAAGAGGAAAGCTTCGTTTAAAGAATATCAATACTGGAAGTAGGACAAGAACAGGGGAATAAACGATGAGCTGAACATAATGTATGCAATCGAAAGGATCCAATTTCTTACATAGTCTAGAACCTTAAAGCATATAAAATTCAGATTCGCGCCAATCTAAACACACTCAATTGCTAGGAGCAAATATTCATGATCAGTGCACGCATCCAATCTCGTCTTAGTTTGAATTCAGTACCTCCATGGATCAGCTTCGTCGACCGAGAAGAAGTGCCGGACGAGAAATCCTCCCTCTCAACGAGTCCAACGCGCAGGCCACGAGTGGCGGCATCGAGAGCGACGCCACAGCCGGTGGCCCCGCCGCCGATCACAAGAACATCGAGTGGGTTGGCGGAGCTGGCGCCGACGAGGGCCGATTCCTGGACGGCTCGCGGCGGCACTGCGGCGTTGGGATCGACGATCCTCCGCCTCACGGCGTCGTGGGCCGGTCCGCCGCGATCGGAGGACGCGATGGAGGGAGTGAGGGAGGTGCAGGCCGCAGCGGCGGCCGCGACGGTGGCGATTCCGGCGAGGCGGCGGAGGCGAGTTCCGGTGGTGGCCATCGGGGAGCGGAGGGGAGCGGTGTGGGGGTGGCAGGAAAAAAGTGGAAATCAGTTATGGTGGGAGATGATGAGGAAGAGGAGGACTTTTGCCTTGGGTATCGGATTCGGCGGATCACGTAATATTACCATAATACCACCACATTCCATTTCCAAAGAAATTTCCTGATCTAGAGGATTTCATTACAAAATTTACTTTCGGAAAAAAATGAAATAATTTTGCAAAAAAAAAAATCTCATTAAAATTACCTTATAATAATAAAAAAAAAATACATTTTCGTTCATTAACTTATTGAAGCGATACAAGTGAGCATATTTTGAAAAAAAAAATCAAAATCATTTATTTTTCATAAAATAGAATCCTAATTTTATTATAGAGATGATAAAGTGAACGTGCCATTAATTCAACGGTTTATGTATAAGGACTAATTTCTTCTTAAGGAAAATTTTATCAAGTCTCTCCTTTTTTTTCTGGCTAATTCATGACGAAAATATCTAAAATTTCCGAACAAGTTAGGGATGTAAAAGTAAATTAGAAGCAATTCCAAAAGCTGGCGCAGCTCAAGTGGCGCGGGGGAATTGAATGGTTCGCCGCGGGGGGGGACGTGCGGGGTGGTGACTCGTGGCTCGTGAGCCGCCCACCGCCCTCTTTTTATTTATCACTTTGGAAATGGGCGGTCCGAGGTCCGTGGACCTTGACGTGGATTTAAGAATCATAACGCAATTTTCAGCTGTCACAGTCTTTCCTTAGAAAGTTCCGGCGGTGGGATTTTGAGAGCTTCCCCTCCTGTCGTTTTGCTTATCACTTCGTGCGTATTTATGACTCCACAGAATAAAGTGACCGTGCACGTGCTCTCTCCCCCCCCCCCCCCCCTTTTTTTTTCCTTTTCAAACAGTGATCCTAATTACTCTCGTTTTATCTAGATATGATGTAAAGTATTCATGACAATTTTAAATAATAGCGTGTCATCACCGGCCCGCTAAATATTTGGATCAGTAAGGACGTTCCCGTCTAAAGACAATTATAATTTTAAGTATTTTTTTATTTATTATTTTTTTCATTTTTTTTCCTTTACTGTGGCTGGTGAGGGCTCGTTGACCGTGGGCGAGTCCCTCACCCAGATCTAGCTAGTGCTAGCCTCTCCTCTGGCCAAGCAACCCTCACCCAATCCTCTCTACTCTCTATAGGCAGGCCACTCGTGAAAATAATACAAAAAATTAGAAAAGGGAAAAAAGTAAAAAAAAAAAAAGATTGAAATTGCCTTTGTTCAGCTAGAAGGTCATACTTTTATGGGCATTTCACCCCTTATTTAAAACAAGATCCATTTCTTGTCATTGTTTGAAAAAATAACGACGCTTCATATTTTTATTTGAAATAAAGTTCATTTTAGAGCCTTATACGGAAAAATGATAACATTTCATGAATTTATTGAAATTTTCTCCGAAGTGATCACGCCCCCCTAATCCTCTAATCGCGTGGTGACCAGCACGTCTCGAGCGATGACGTCTAGAGATGATCTGTTTTAGGGTGAGGAGGCACGCATTGCGAAATCGAAACCAGACCGCACCATCGTTCCCAGTTTGTACAGTTGGGTATTGTTGCTGTCTTCCTGTGTTCCTTTTTTTTTTCTTTCCATATTAGACATGCTCCGCGCACATCATATTGCTTCGTCAAGTCTCTATCTCCCAAGTCAGAGGCTCAAAACACAAAAAGGCATTTTTCGCTCTCATTCATCATATGGATGCTCCATTTTATTCATAGAAAAACAGTAAACAGCTAAACATAGCAAACAGAAGCGCATGGTCAGTTCGCAGTGCTGCAGGCTTTCTGCAAGCATCCAATGGCTAACACGTCAATTGAGTAGGACATGTTGAAAACAATCAGCTTGCTACGAGACTGACTGTCCATGCCACGAACAAATTTTAAAAAAAATGAAAAATTCAGGCATAATATTACCTAGTTACGTCGGTCTGATCTCGTTTTGTACAAAGTATTGGGAACCGATCTAGCTATTATCGGTTGCGAACATTGTGAAATCGGGAATCACCCAGAACCGGCCGATTCGATACGGTGTGGTCCGGTTCTGTTTCGAATTGGATCAGGACCGATGCACACTCCATCCGACATTCATGGAATCAAATATGATAGTAGAAGGATCCACGAATCAACAAAGTAGGCGCATTTATACCATAACGATGGTCTTCTTGCAGGCAACTCGAAAGAGGCCCAAAAGGAGGAGCCAGTCCAGCCCGGCAAGGCAACAGGAGCAAGCACAGGCCCGTTGCCAGGCCGAATGGCGATGATCGTCGTCGTCTTTCCCCCTTCTCTCTCGATCTCTCCTCTCTCTCTCTCTCTCTCTCTCTCTCTGATGATTATGATGATGATGATCTCTTCTCCGACGAGTCTCTGCGGTTGAACAGGGACGACTCAACTCTCTATCTCCGGCTCGAATGGCTCAGATACCGAACCTGGACAATGCTCCTATCAATCTCGCGTCAATCAGGCACTCATCGCTATCCCGACTCCATGGTCGATTTCTTCGTTTTTTTGATCGGCTCTGCTCATCGGTGTTGTGTGTGCGCGCGCGCGCGTTTTTTATATTTTTCCTTTTTAAACCTGCTTCGTTCGTCGGAATCAGGGATCAGTCGCAGAAGGAGCTCATCAACATCCTGAAAAACGTGAGTCCTTCTGTTTTGAGCTCGTCACGTTGAGCTCGATTATATGCAGTCTGCTTTTTCTCTGCGTGCGTCCAGCTGCTGTCCAATTTCTGGTTTCTTAGACGTCGGGTTTGCTTGTATTTGAAATTGGAGCTTTCATTTGTATGATGACTTGTTGAAGTTTTGGTGTTTTCTCAGATCCGGGGGAGGAAGTGTCTGGTTGTCGATCAGAAGCTCAGTGGCTCGCTATCTCTAATCATCCAAACTTCACTTCTCAAGGCAAGTATTTTGCATAGATTAGTGGTTAATGACTCTGTTTGTCTGGGAAAAAGACACTACGGATACTGAACTCGTCATTCGAATAAAGGCTTACATGGTCTGAAGAAACTAAGAAGAGTATATGGCTTGTGTATTATGCTCTGCTCTGACTTACTGAATTTCTTGCAAATGATGTATCCCTTTTTGGTTTGCTTGGAGCTCAGTTGACGAATGGTTGTTGGTGACAGGAACATGGCGTGGAGTTGAGGCATCTTTCTGCTGAACCAATTCAGACCGAATGTACCAAAATTGTTTACCTCGTCCGGGCTCAACTTGATCTTTTGAAATTTATATGCTCGCACATTCACAGCGATCAATCCAAAGGGTTGCAGAGGGAGTACTATGTTTATTTTGTTCCTCGCCGAGCCGTAGCTTGTGAGAAGGTATGAAAATTTGGCATCTTGGAGATGCACAAAGGATGGAATGACTGCTAAAAGTTTGTCATTTGCTGTGCAGATTTTTGAGGAGGAAAATGTTCATCAGGTGTTGACCATTGGGGACTACTCGTTATACCTCATTCCTTTGGATGAGGATGTCCTATCATTCGAACTGGACCTTGCTTATAAAGTATGGATAAACTCTAGTTCATTAGCTGACGTGTACCCGTCCCGGAATAGAATTCTTTCTAGTAAGATAGTCTACTTACACCCTTTTTCTCATTTTTCCTCATTGATAGGAGAGCCTAGTCGATGGTGATACAAGCTCACTCTGGCATATTGCAAAAGCCATTCACAAGCTTGAGGTGTAAAATTATTATGTATACCATTATGAAACGCCTTTGAGCTTAAGCATTTACTATTTTCCTTCCTCGTATGAGTTTTGTTGGAATTGGTCCGGTCCTCTTGTGATGATAACTGAACGTGTTGTGATGTTGAGTAATTTGATTGACAGTTTGCCTTCGGGGTGATACCGAATGTCAGAGCTAAGGGAAAAGCCTCAGTACGAGTTGCAGACATACTTAATCGGATGCAAGCAGAGGAACCAGTCAATTCATCTGATGTAATAATGCATAGCTTTTGTAAGCTTAGTGGTACTTTAGCCATACTATCCGTTTAACTCTGTGCACTTGTCTTCTTGATATTATTGCAGATTGTGGTGCCGGAGATAAATACTCTTATTCTTCTTGATAGGGAGGTAATTGCGGTTCTTAGGTTTAGTTTTTGTTCTTTTGGGTGCGAAGCATTATGAAGTGCGAGGACATAGATATTTCACTAACTCGAGAGGATCAGCTCTGGCAGACTTGTAAAGATTTAGGAATCAGATCAGACTATTTTAACCCAAATTTTAGGTTTATGGAAGAAGAATTGTCTTCTATTTAGTTAAATGTGCTCCTGAATGTGCTACACAAACCGTCCATCATGGGGAGGGGGCAAGTACTTTGCCAAGAGCATCCTCATCAGAGATCACGTGACATTGACTGCAAGATCATGCGGTTTCGCGAATTCCATTTAAACACGACACCAATGTCTGATTGATGCTGGAAGCGTGGTTAAAGCTTAACTGTTTGATTGCAGGTTGACATGGTTACTCCCATGTGTTCTCAGTTAACCTATGAAGGGCTGTTGGACGAGGTAAATTGACGTTTGGTACTTTTTGCAGTCTAGGGTACAACACCTTACTGTAATTTAGATGCATAATTAGCCACTAAAGTCCGGCTTAGTTGTATACAGAGTCCCTTCATTTTATTTTATGTTCGTTGCAGTCACTGATTTCTCGAATATGTAGTGCATCAATTGCAAATCAAGTACTTTACCCAAAAAAAAAATTGCAAATCAAGTAAAGTTAAATGCTTTCAGTCGGTGAAATCACAAATCAAGAATCCAGTTGCATGCTGCATTAAAGTAGAATGGCCACTAATGGATTTTTCCTGAAGAATTAGGTGTATGTATGTTATCAGAAAATTTCTCGGAAAAAATTAGGCTGAAACTATTGTTGATTGTTCAGATTGGTTTATCCAAAAAGAATGTTGATGAGCTCCATTGTGTTATAGAGGAAGTAGTTGCAGTTGGTTGTGCTCTATATTTCTTTTTTGAAGTATTTTAGGTATTTACCAAAACCTGAGTTATTTGACCATGTACTGGTTGACCGTGGACGTTTAGACATTGTATGCTAGCAGATGTACTTTAATAGCTGTGAACACATTCAGAAGGCAAGTGCTGTTTTTCCTTTATTGTCATATCCGGAAGTTATCTCTTATGCTTCCGAGTTTGGGCAGTTTTTACATGTGAACAATGGTTCGGTGGAGCTTGATGCATCTATCATGGGTGTTCAACAAGAGGGCAAAAAGACGAAAGTTCCACTTAATTCTAGGTAAGATATATAGCTTACCGCTGCTGCAGCTGTTATATCCTCAGCTGATGGATACTGTTTGGATGAGACTATGCCATCCTAGCATTTGATTTGCATGGCTTACTTTTGAGAAGCACTTTTTATGTGATCCACTTGCTTGTAGTTCATATACCTGCTAATAAACTGCATGTGTTGTGAGGGGCAGTTAATTTTAACGTTCCTCGTTCATTCTTAGCTGGAAAAAAAAAATCAAGTATGTTGCATTCATGTGTTTGTTGGTTTTCACTTCTCTTTTGCTCGTTAATGTCAAAGGTTCATCCATCCTTCTTTCATATTCCCTGATCCAGTGACAACTGTTTGTGTATTGAACTTTAGTGACAAGCTTTACAAGGAGATACGAGATCTCAACTTTGAAGTTGTTGTCCAGGTTGACTTATCATCTTGTTCTTTATGTTGCCTCATGCTATGATTTTACTATCTTTGCTTTGAGGTCATGTCCTTGGATGTTCCATGTCTTAGTTCCAACTGCAGTTTACTTGCAGGTTTTACGTCAAAAGGCAACATCAATGAAGCAAGATTATACGGAGATGACAACTACTGTAAGTCGACTTCGTTCTGATCGCATGTGCCTTTGTTTCACTGGCCTCAGGGATCTTCTAGTTCCTTTTTCTGCTGGCAGAATGTGATAGCCTTCATGTATATATTTTATAGCTGTAATTGTCCATCACTAGAAGCGTTAAGTTCATATAGCTCGAATAGCATAAAACTAATTGCATAGGATAAAAATATTAGTGCATTCTAATACTCCTATGGAGCAGTTTGAGAGATGATCTGAAAAGTTTTCTCACTGTATACAGACTCAGACAGTTTCAGAGTTGAAGGATTTTGTAAAGAAGCTCAATTCACTACCTGAAATGACTGTAAGAACTGTTGCCTTTTATTTTGGCTTTTGCTTATTTGCTAATTGCTTGAGTTCAATTGTATTATTGTGCTTCACTTTCTCTTTTCAGAGGCACATAAATCTCGCTCAGCATTTATCAACTTTCACATCTAAACCATCATTTCTTGCACGACTTGACATGGAACACACAATGGTTGAGGCTCAGAGTTATGACATGTAAGCTAATTCTTTGAATGTACCTCTTATGATAAACCCAGCATGTACCTTCTTTCGCAACGTTCTATTTTGTTTTTTTTATCTTATTAAGCTAATTCCCGATTGTCCTTTTTAGTCCTCTGTATATGTATATATATATATATATATTTTTATTTATTTATTTATTTATTTATTTATTTTTACATATTTATTTCTTTTCCCTCGATCGGTCTTGCTTTTATTTTGTGTATCTTTGGGGGTTCATCGACCGCCAACCCCAATTAGTTTGGGATAAAGATGATGTTGATGATGTTGAAGGTGCAGATCCCTTTGTAGTGAAAGTTGCATTTTTCTTGGTTTTAGTGGCTAAGTATTCCTCTTGAGGCAAGGAAAATGACATCTTTGCTCCTGTTTTACTTTGACAATACTTTCAAGTCCAATGTCCTCCTCTGCCCGTACATTTGCATCTTCATTTATTTATGTTTTATTGTTTTGATGTCATATACTCTGATTTTAATTACTGTGGAGGATGTATGGCGGTTGATGTCATTACGTTGGACATTATTTCTGAGTGATCTAAATTCTTCCATTTGGCTTCCTATTCTAATAGAATAGATTGGTGCGATTGGTTTCCCCTCCTACGTGTACAACCATAGATAGTTACGGGATTAAAGTGAAAGAATTCCATCGTTTGAAGAAGAAGAAATTGGTTTTTGATGAGATTCTTTTTTCTCGTTTAGATTTCTTTTTGCAACTTGCTGCCAGAGTTTCTCATACTAAATTTTCTTTTTGCCGTCTGTTATATAATATTCGAATGCAGTTGCTTTGAGTACATCGAAGAAATGATCCATAAGCAGGAACCTCTTATCGACATCCTACGAATGCTCATACTCTTATCCATAACAAATGCGGGGCTGCCTAAGAAGCATTTTGATTATTTAAGGCAAGTAGGACACTTTTACCAATTTTGAGTTCTTTGTTCTTTTCACTATAGTTGGGAAGCTAGAGAAAGGGTGGGGAAAGAAAATTTTAGGATAAGGTTATAAATTTCCCCCTCTCCTTCCCTCTCACAAAGAAATTTCAAAATCTCTCTCATTTTTCACTCCAATTTTCATCCCTCGCCTTTTTTTAACTTTGCAAAAAGAGCCTTAGTATTCTCACGTTCTCACGTTTAAATTGGGTAGTATCATTTATCTTGTTTCAGGAGGGAGCTACTTCATAGCTATGGTTTTGAGCACATGGCTACGCTGAACAATTTGGAAAAAGCTGGACTGCTGAAAAAGCAGGTATGATTTCTTCACCAAGTGCTCTTACCTCCAACAAGGTATTCAACTAAAAAAATATTGATTGGTCTGTCTTCTCCAATATTGCAGGAGTCAAAGAGCAATTGGCTGACAATAAAACGCGCCCTGCATCTCGTAGTTGAAGATACTGACACAGCCAAGTACTATCATTGTTCAGCTTGTTCTCTGCTTCTAATTTTTCACATTGAACATGTGCTGTTACCATTGATTTGTACTTCATAGCTATCCTCCTCCTTTTTTCACAATTGTCTCGTTGCACTTGTGACTGAGTTTTGAAGTTACTCTATTCTGCAGTCCCAATGATATTGCCTATGTATTTTCTGGATATGCACCACTTAGTGTTCGCCTTGTTCAGAATGCTATTCGATCTGGTTGGTGAGTCTCTAGCTGATGAATCTCGCATATATTTTTTATTCAGTGAGCTGTATTATCTTTCTAGCTTCTGCCATGCCAGAAATACCATAAATTTCTTCCTTTGATCTACATAATCCTCAATCCAAAAATACAGAAAGAAATCCGCATGAGCCTTTTTCAGTTTTGCTTGCAAGCTGAATTGTTAGCTTGGAATAATTTTTCTGCGGATCCTAACGACATGTAGTAAAACAAAACTTAAGGATTTCATTCTTGCTTTATAAGTCCATTGGAATTCTGTGTTTCATGGTTGGGTAGGTCCGTGAGAAATAACATTTCTGGTGTGAGAAATTGGGAAGTTCACATGGTCAATTTAAATAATTCGATCTGACAATCTTTTGTTAAATGCTGTCCGGTTCACACATAAATAAACATACACATGCGCTTAGCATGTCTTTTAATTGTTATTACCTTTTCACTAGCAGCCTTTTTATTATCGTGCACAAGTTTAAGGTTTTAGTATAATACTATTAGCAATAGCAAGTATCTTTGTCCTGGTTTAAATTCTAATAATTGTATACTAACTGATAATTTATGTCTTAAACAATTACCTATATTCTTTAACGACCCAAAACCAAAGGCCCAGCCCATTATTTACTAAGTATTTTGTATTTCTGTATTTTCGAGAGGCTCACTTCAGCCACTCAACAGTTTCTTTTATGCATGATGTGCTAAAGTACCTGCTTGCTTTGATATCTTCTGAGAAATTTGTTTACTTCACCTGCTTACTTTGATACAACATCAACAACACCTTTATCCCAAACTAGTTGTGGTCTGCGACCTGCTTGCTTTGATACCTTCTGAGAAATTTGTTTACTTCAATTATCATGAATTGTAGGCGTCCCATTGAAGAGATCTTGAGAATGCTACCAGGACCCCATTCAGAATCAAGGAGAGTAAGTACTATTTTACGTTTATCATTTCTCTGCCTCGGTTGCTGCTATTTGTTCACTTCATTTTTCTCTCTGATTATTTCATGTTTCATACTCTTTAACTGTTGGATAATTCTTTTGGCTCATTTCGTAGTTCTTATTAAGAGACCATGGGCATTTATATCATCAGGAACATGTGGCAGTCCTGTACCTTTGTGCAATTTGATGGGTGTTCTTGAGATTTATTTGATGGTCAACTATTGAAGGCTTGTGTGGTCGTGTGTGTTCGTCTGATATTCTTTCTGCTATGTCTGCAGAGTAGGTTTGCAAGCAGTCAATCATATGATTCAATGCAAGATGCTTCGGTTGACAAGTAATTTCCTTTTATTTTCAAACTATATGGCTCTGCTTAAGTTGGCATGTTTTCTTTATTTTCGTTTTCGCAATCTGTTGCCACAAGGTAAACTGAGGTGTTATTTTGGAGGTAAGATTTTACAATTTTCCATACAGCTTATATTTTGTGATTTTGGTGAAATAATACTTACCATTTCTGTTTGATTTCTTTTTGAATGGTTAGCTTAGTGGAACTATTATTCTGACTAATGGTTAGCTTAGTTGGATTACTATTCTGACTGAGTTTGCAGTAGGATACTGCTTTAGCTGGCAAAATAAACTGATCTCATAGTTGACTTATATGTATCAATTGAAAGATGAACACTCATGGGACTAGATACTAGAAGGAAGGAACTGAAAAATTATGTCTACTCCTATCAATCAAGAGATGAGTTAAAATTAAAACTCATTTTCCTCTTTCCTTTATTGGAAAATTTAATGATGCTGGAGAGAAGGTATCTTCTTGATCAGTTAGTGTGGTCGTTTACCACGCATCCTGTATGGAGAGTTTGTTGTTTCTCTCTTTTCCAAGTCTCTTTTGCCTCTGTCCATCATGAGACAGTTTCATGACTGGTCTAATGCCGAAGAGTAAGCATATGCAAGTGGTATTTTCTTTGGAATTGACCATAGTAAATGCTATAACTTTGAAATTTTTATGATATGCTGGCGCAACTATAGTTCTTATGAAACTTCAATTTGCCAGAGTGACTGGAGGAAGACGTTCCTTGGTACTTGTTGTTTTTGTGGGAGGGGTGACATTTGCTGAGATTTCTGCTCTACGATTCCTCAGTGCTCAGGTGCTGTTCTCAATAATGTATTTGTCAGTATTTTCTTGCAGATTGTACAGATAACCTATGTAATTCATTTAAAAGTAATTGTTCAGACAGTAATCGCTGGCTGTTAGTGGGTCAGATTGGTGTACTTGAAGCTGCTAGTTGTAAGAGTTGAAGCAGAGTCTAATGCACCAAAGAACTGTTTTGTCAATTCTAATCAATTTAGGTCACTTTGTTCTTTCTGTGGCTTTTCTATCAGCGGTTGGGACATTAAAGATTGAAGTATTAAGTTGGCTATAAGTCATGCAATGTATTCTCGATGATTTCATTACACTAAATATTTCCCCTGTTTTGCCTGCAGGAGGGGATGGCATATGATATAATCGTGGGCACTACAAAACTAGTCAGTGGTCAAACCCTGACCGAAACATTTGTCCAGAGCATGGGTTGACAGAGGATTCGTTTCTCCGCTGATGTCCAGTCCTCTTGAGTAGAGTTTTGCAATTTTGTATTGTGCAGGTGATATGAGATTTTTCGAGGTCATGTAATTTATCTTCTGTCCCTCAGCTTTCATCTGATTATGTGATAAAAGAATGGTAATTTTCTCTTCGATGAAACTGGACCGCAACTGGGAACTCCACACTCTAATATGAGCGGAGGCGAGAAGGCTTGGGCACAGAAACAATGGGGTGCTGCTCTGATCTTTTGAATGTGATTCAATCGCCATTGTAAAGGCCAAGTAGATGCCAGGATTCTTTGTTTTACATAACAGCTTGTACAGTAATCAGTTGCGCCATCTCGTGCGATAGTATCATGATCGCCTGATATATGGAACTCACCTCTTGACCGAGGGACCGATATCTTTCAGTTGAGGTGTGGTAAGAGGCATAACGGCATCATGCGGGCCTCGTATCTGGCCTTGCGGCTATTCATCCTAGCACGGACCGGCCTTACTTTACAGTCTAGCTCGCGCACTCTCTACTTTGAGGAACCGGCGTTTAATTTGCTTCCATGTATCGTCAACAAAAAGGGCGTGCTAAAAGAAGATGGAAGTTTTTTTGGGAGATGGAAGGTTTTTTCGGAATCGTCCTGGGTTGATTATGCAAGAGGGTTGACTCAAAAGGATTCTCGGAGCGTCGGGCAGTTTTATTTTCTCTCATCTTTCGTGTTTGTGTTACGCCGGACCAAAGGGAGAGGGCACTGGAGCAAAACGCTGCTTTATACACCTTAACCCTTATAAGAGAATTTCAGATTTTACTCAGCCAGCGTGTCTTCCTATCCCTCCTCCCTGGTTTAATGACCACCTCAGTCCACATTGAATGTGTCCTGTCCAGCCATGTCGAAAACGACGACGTGGACTTTTTACCTTCCGTAGCAAGCGGTAGACGCGGAGGTAAAAGAAAGAGTAACGTCTTCAAGCATCTCAGAGGGCCGACAAGCTTCACAGCGAGGGTAGAAAAATCGTGGACCGAAACTGTTATGCACACTGTGCAGGTATCAAATTATGTACATGATGAAACTGAATAAATAATTTGACCCAAAAAAAAAACTGAATTAATACGTGTAAGAATCCTTCTTTGCTCAACATTCTTCCCTGTACCTTACGTTTCTTTAAACAACTCCAATACCACTCTCACCAGAAACATATGTCACAAATCAGGAGCCGTCTCGGCTCGTTGGATAAGCTCCAGTAGTGTCCCGGCTTTTCTCTTGGCACGGTCAGTGCCACTCTCCATCAGTTCCTTCAGTACCTCCTCAGCTCCAAGATCTTTTGCAAATTTTAGCTGCTCTAGATCACCCGAGCACAGAGAAAAAAGCACCGCCACCGCATTCTCTCGATTCCGGGGCGAACCAGTCCTTATAACCTCCACCAGCACAGGGATAGGCTCAGCTTGACTGATTGCCATCTTTCCTTCTTGATGGCTTGCAAGGATAGCTAGAATCGCCAATGCTTCATCCACCATCCCTCCCCCGGCATCCTTCAGCAGTCTCATGAGCGGACCCACGATACCTGCCTTTATGGCCCTTGCCTTGTTCCCTTGGTAGATTGAAAGATTAAAGATTGCCGTAGCAGCATCCTTCTTTCCTCTGGGAGTGCCTTCACATAACAATCTTATAAGGGCAGGAATAGCCCCGGCTGCTCCAATGGCCACTTTGTTCTCATCAATTACCGATAAACTGAAAAGAGTAGCTGCAGCATTTTCTCTTGCTTCCATGCTTCCGTTTTTTAGCACATCCACAATGTCAGGTATAGCCCCTGCATTTACTATTGTCCCTTTGTTACTATCGTTTATAGAAAGATTGAGCAGGGCAGTAACCGCGTGCTCCTGGGTTCGGGAATCTGGTGAGGATAATAGATCAACGAGGAGTGGAATCGCTCCCGCCTCCGCAATGCACACTCTATTATCTGCATTCCTCTTTGCGAGCAATCGGAGCTCCCCCGCAGCCCCTCTTTGTTGGTCCGGATTCCCATCGGCTAGTTTCTCTAACAAGGCATTGATAGCAGTCCGATCGCATTCGGAAGCAACATGGCCAGATCTCTTGCTTCTGCCTTTTCCCTGCTTTTCTGGAAGCTCGACACCATTGCTCTCACACCATAAAGCAATCAAACTCTTCAGGACATAATTAGGTGTTAAGGCCGTGTGCAGTAGTGTCTGCTGGGTTTTAGGACACGTCTTATGCCCAGCATCAAGCCACCTCTGGATGCACGATCTTTCATATGTCTGCAAAATAAGAGAAACTATGTGATAACTACAAAGAGATGAACTAGAATGGCATGAAATTATTGAAATGCAAAGGATAAACATGATGTACCTGTCCTGTGGAGACTATAACCGGATCTTTCATCAACTCAAGAGATATCGGACACCGGAAATCATCTGGAATAACAGGGGATCTGTGCTTTATCAAGCCCTTCTCACTCTCCGAGGGATCCACTTCAGGATTTTCCCTGATAACAGAGTCCTTCAGCTTTCTAAGCAGCCATGCCATCTTCTCAAAGTCCGCTGGATCACCACCACTTGAAATAACCAGTTCGTGGATAGCAAGCGATTCTTTCTTTAGATCATTTAGAGTCTTCAATTGAAGCTTTTCTGAGAGCCGTTGCAGTACTGCTAGGTCTGGCTCCTTTTCCTTCTGAACTATATCTAAGTCCATCACCAGCTGTAGATCAGGCGAGTCCATTCTTCCACTTGCCCTTTTAAATTGGGCATGCACCAGTTCAATCTGCACAATGTCAAAGGAACTTTGGCTTGAAATTCTATAAATCAACATATATGAAGGATCACTTTTTGCACAATCATTCCCGGTTTTCCAATTTGCATCATATCAGTGAGGTAAATGCTACACCTTTTTTCCTCCACTTAAAGTCCAAGCATTGAAAATCAGTGTGCTGTACGACTGGATCATGTATACAATTCACGGAAGAAATACATCAGACAGATAAATTACGATATGTTTGGTTCGTATGTCACAGTCGGAAATCTTACCTGTTCTCGAACTTCCCCCGATATATCTAGTCTCTCATAAGGGATCATACTCAAAGCAGCTTCAATTTGTCCCGTCAACTGATGAAATTTCACGGCGTTCTTGTCAATTTGAAAAGCCTGGAGCATGATATATAAAAAAGAAAATGGTTAGTGAGAAAGAACAACCTACAGGCTACATCAACCGGAGATATCATTTCGGAAAACAAAAAATATCTAACATTGCTTATCGTAATAATATACTCGCGTAATAGACGAATCAAACTTCAATCAAGCATCACAAAACCAGGCCTAAATGACCAAAGCTCAACTAAGTCTTGCAAAGCTGCTCGCGACGCTCACCAAAGCTAAAATTCACATCCCACGCCACCAAATTAACCAAAACTCAAAATTTCACCAGCAAAACCATCGCGACGAGGCCAATTCATCCATTCTTGAACAACCCCTCAACCACATCACTTGGTAACGACCCTTACCTGGTACAGCTTACTCCCTTGATTGACCGATCGCAACACCGCCACGGCGGAATCCAGAGCGGCTCCCAGCATCTCGAACCCTCTCCGATCTCCCTCCCCGATCTCTCCGCCGCCGTCCTTCAGTTCCTCGAACAGCGGGCTCAGCAGCTTTACCCTGCGCACCAGATTGCCGTACATCTTCTTGCAACAGTTCCTGCACTCCGGCAAGCTTGCGATCTCCTTGATCGACTCCACGAGCCGGCTCGGCGACGGCTCATCGCTCCGCCGATCGTCCGTCTCCATCGGCGGCAAGAGGACCAGGGAAAAAGCCAACAAACAAAGAGACAGCAGCAGCAGCAGCAGCCGCGAATCAGTCGCCGAACGAGCTCGAGCCGACGAATTCGAGGTCAACGAGAGAGAATCAGACGGAAGGAATCCGATGAGAGCTTGGTCGAACGAGGCGGTTCGAGTTTGGATTTGGAAAAGCGGATCAAGGAGGAGGAGGAGGAGAAGAGGAGGAGGAGGTTAACGAGAGTCATAAGCGTCATGCTTGAAATGATTACCGAGTCTCCCGTTTCTTCTTTCGGCTGTTTTTTTACTGTTGGTAGGATTGAGACTTGAAATGGGAGATGACGATGACGTCACCTGTGACGGAAGCTTTTGGAGCTCATTTACATATTAATCCCACGATAAATGCTATTCCTATTTTACACCCATTTTTCCTTTGTCGATAAGATTTTTTTATTAATACAATGAAAAACTCCAAGATGATATACCTATTTTAAATTTATCCCGAATTAATTTTTTAATCATAAAAAGCTTTAAACTGACGCATCTTTGATAAATTTATCCTAAACTGATAAATTTATAACAAATTTACCCTTAGTTAATTTTTATTAAATTTTATCGTTAAATTGCTAAATTGGATGACAAGTGACAATAGTTGGATGTACACATTTAGGATTTTTACCCTCTATTGTATTAATTTGAAATTTTCATGGTATTAATTCAATTTAACATAAATTAATGAAGATTAAATTTATCACATATTAGTTTGGTGTTTTTTATGATCAAAATAATTATTTTGGGTAAACTTATCACATATATATATCAGTTTAAATTTTTTGGTTGTCGAAAAAATAGTTTAGAGCAAATTATCACATGTGTATCAATTTGAGATTTTTTATAGTTAAAAAGTTAATTTGAGGTAAATTTATCGTACATATACCAATTTAATATTTTTCATGCTATCAACCCAAATTTCTATGATTTTTGTGCTCTATCTTTTTTTTTTTTTTGCTATTTTTTTCTATTGCGTAACTATCCAAGATTTCTTCCATGGAAAAAAAAAGATACTATCCATGTTTTCTCTATTCATTGGGCCTTGAACCAAGGTGATGAAAAATCAACTAGAAAATTTAACAAATAATCTTTTGGATAGACTCGATTAGCAACGACTCTACTAATTTTTTTTTCTTTTGTGAAAAATGCACTTCAAGTCATGATATGATTATCTTTTAGATTTGCCGATGAAATGCTTTAATTTACATATATTGTTGAGGAATACTAGTGAAAAAAACTATATGAATAGTAAATATACGATAACTTTTTAGCATAGCTTATTATAACATGATGCGATCATAAATTTAGGCTATCAAGTGTTTTATTCCTTAGTGGTCAGAAAAAAAAAAACAATAATGCGGACATTTTATATGAATGATGTTTTCCCCTAAAGATAAGTGCGAGGTTCGCTTTGCCATGACTTAGCTGGAATTAAGAATGTGCTTGTCGAAAACTTTGCTGCACGACAGATATCCTAGATATAGAAGTCGAATAATCTTTCTTCAATGTCTTACTCCAAATAATAATAACAATAACAATAATAAGCAATCTAAAATGTTTTTTTTTTTGGGGGGGGGGTTTCGAAGAAGGAGAATAATGAAGCCACGTGGCGAAGCGAGGTGTGTCGTGGCCGGCGCACATGTAGACAGAGACAAATGTCGTGGTGGTGGTGGCGGCGGTGATTTCGGACCAAGTCCAATGAGGTGCCGTGACGTGGACGGCAGCCAAAGGTCGCTGGGACCCATCAATGTTATTCCCCCCTCCCGATCGATTCCCGTTGAGACACACAAATGACGTCTGTTTGTTGGAGTTGGTAAAATAGTTCCATCCTTACACGATAACCACGGCCAATTTCGGACGGACAAGATGAGAAGCCAATTAGGGGAAAAAAATCAATTTCTCATTGACTTTAAGGTCGCATGTAATTGTCATTCTATTTTCTGAATCTATTTCTGATAAGAAACAGATTTTTTCATTTCTATTTCATGGATAAATTTCTCAACTAAAAAACACGTTTGATAACATTTCAAATTTTATATTTCTAAAATAAAAATTCGTTTGATAATATCACAAAATTTCTTTTTCTTGGCTCTATTTTAGACGACAACGGCGACCGGCTGTGGTAACCGGCGGAAGGGGCGAACGGCTATTGGCGGCGGCGACCGACAGCATGTCTGGAGGCGGCGATCGACGACAGAAGATGAGGAGAGAGAAATGACTTGTTTCTCGTTTTTTGTTTCAAAATTAAAAAAAAAAATACTTTTTTCTATTTCTCATTTATCATTCAAATCTATTTTGAACCAAAATTTTGGTTAGGAAATTAAAAAAAAAATCAGCTACGTTATCAAATATATTTATGTTTCAAACCTATTTCTCGGGAAAAAAAATAAAAAAACAGGAAAATATAATGAAAATCATGCATACCCCAAATAAACTAAGTCACAATACCCACCGGACTCGTCGGCTATGAAGCGATCTCTCTCGCGTGAACGTACAAATACACGTGCGTGGATTGCTTGCGTGTGCGTAAACACGTCTAAACCGTACATCTCAGCCAAGCAATTAATTTCATCACAAGGGTTGGATTCACCGATCGCATACTCGGTGGTTGGGTTTTTTATTATTATTATTTAATTAAAAAAATTATTTACGAAATTAGATAAAAAAAATATTTACTAATTTAGGTCTCGTGCGACACTTATAATGGCGGGCGAGACCCATGCATTGAAATGGCGCGCAAGTGCTGTAGCAAGCAAAACTTGCTTGTAAGCTTCTGCGCGAAAAAATGTATATATATATTTTGTATTTATCATCAATTTGCGATGAATTTTATTATGGATAAATTTTATTAGCGGCGAATTCTACAACGAACGTGTTGTTGAAAATGTACGCTATATATATTATGCAATGCAACAAATCTAATGTTTCATTGCAAATTAGTGATGAATTTTTTTTCCTTCGCTAATTTTCCATAGCTAAAATCTTTTTTTATATGTTTTTCAATTATTTTATATTTTTATATATTTTTTTTGTATTTGTCGCTAATTTGCGACGAATTTCTACGCTATATAGTTTACGACAAATGTGTCACAAATTTCATCGCGAAATATATACTTTGAGTCCCACAAAAGACGCAAGTGCTTTGTGCGACACTTTGCCGCGGGTCTTGTGCGGCACTCAAAGTATATATTTTGGAACGAAATTTACAACACTTTTGTTCCGAAATATAAAGCATATATTTCCAATGACATGTTTATAGTAGAATTTATCGCTAATCAAATTCGTCACTGTGAAGCACTCAAAGTATAGATTTTGCACCCACTTATGGGTAACTCAGTTGGTTAGGGCACACTTGGGATTGTATAGTTAGGCGCACTGGTCCAAGTTCGATTATCCAGATAAGCACCTATAATTTAAGTGGGAGCCATGGCTGTGGGTTGCTGTGCTAATATTCCCTGAGAAATGGTTGAGATATGTGCAATTTGGCCCAGACACCTTGGTTATAAAAAAAAAAGTATATATTTTGCGACGAATGTGTCGTTAAAAATGGACGCTTTATATTTTGCGACAAATGTATCGCATGAGTTTGTCACAAAATATATAATTTGAGTGTCGCGCAAGACCCGTGCGGCACTCAAATAAAATATACGCGTTTCCAATAACACGTTCGCCGTAGAATTCATCGCTAATAAAATTCGTCCCTAATAAAATTCGTCGTAAATTGATGATAAATACAAAAAAATATTTTTTTTGTGTAGCAGCAAAGCAAGCAAGTTTACTTGCTTGGTGGCGCGGGGTCTCGCGCACCATTATAAGTGTCGCGCGAGATCCAAATCAGTAAATATTTTTTTTCTTTACCTAATTTAGGAAATAATTTTTTGTTCATTAAATCAAAAAAAAAAAAAAACCTCGTCAGTCTACCTAGGCTTTGTTTGTTTCATGGAAAATGAGCGATTTGAAAAATATTTTTCGAAAATTAATCGCTTATATCCTTTAGAAAAATTAATCAAGGAAAAATATTTTCATCATCGATAAAAATTTACACCTAACTATTTTCATAGGCGATAAGAAAAAATTTATTTATTTTTTTTTAAGAAATATAAACGATTATTTTTTAAAAAATATTTTTCAAATTATTCCTTTTCCGTGAATCAAACCGAATAATATTTCTTTCTTTGACTTCCTGAACGAAGGACATAGATTGGGGGGGTTGTGGCGGTGGGTGGTCCTCGTTCGACTGAATGGAGAGAACAAAGGGGGGAGAGATTCCTGAACGAAGGACATAGATGGGGGGTCTCCTCGTTCGACTGAATGGAGAGAACAATAGGGGGAGAGAGAGTCACACAAGCGCAATGTCGTGATTGGTTGGCGTAGTTGCAGCTGGCCATTCAGCACAATTTTATGGAAGTACGTGAGATTTTAGCCTAAAGATTAGGTGGATACTTAATTTTGCTTCGAATAAACAATTGGGCAAGGACTTATTAGACGCGTAGGTACAATTTTTTTTTTTTTGTGACCCTGCCTTGTGGCCATCGGCCATTCACCTTAATAAGATGAGAAGATAGGTGTAGGTGCCAGGTGGCATAATCATAAACATAGACCAGTCCACAAATCGCACTCGAAAACAAAAGCATGATTAAATGCATATTCATCCTCCTACAACATCATACTCTGCCTAAGAGCGACCTATTACTCCCGGAGCTCCTCCTGGTTTTTTTTTTTTCCAAATGAAATTCCGGAATGACGAAAGGCAAAATATAACAAGTTAAGTGCAAGCCCTAGCAGCATTCCAATTATAATCAGGCTAGTAAAGATCATTATGAAGTTCGAGTTTGCCAAGCGAAATTGTTGCCGCCACTGGGTTTGCTTTCCATGTCGCATTCACAAGCTCTCTCTGGTACAATTGGGGATATTCATGGAAAAATGGAAGTAACTGTCAGACAGAAGAATTCCAGGACAGGAGATTATACATTTCGATAGACATATTACATCATGCACACGGAAGACTCCCATAACATCACATGCGGCTTTTGAACACGGTACGAGCTTCCCCATCATGATGGGGTTGGACGTGGAAGCCGCTTGGCAATTTCCTGAGAGGAAAAATAACAATATCAACATATAGTACATAGGAACTGCTATAATACTAAGACCGCCGTGGAGTTTAGTGAATGCATGATTTGCGCTCAAGAGGAACATCTCATGACAATTATTATAATCACTCGACGGATGAAAGAAAAGTGACGGCAGTACTCCACCAGGTTTTCTCCAAAACAATATCGCCACCAGAAACCAAATAGGGTGATTAGTTTTATTGATATTCAAAGCGTTTAATCGACTACATCAATCATTACTTCAACATTCCTAAATGTTCTGTAACGAATCTTGATCAAGATTGGAGCTGAGCGAAGCAAAGGAGCCAATCTATCAGAACTTTAACTTCAATAACGGCAACAACTACTACCATGTAATGGAACAAGACCAGCACTAATGGGGGCAAATCAAATCAAAGATGATTATAAAACAAAACCTTGTTCTTTACTCTCTCTCTTTTTTTTGTCGAATTTTTCTTTACTTAGAACTGCTAGAAGTTTATGAGTCCATAGAAATTTTAATGAACACAAGGTATATTTTCAATTAAAACAATGCCAAAACTCTTATGTCAGACATATATACCTCAAACAGCTGATTTATATTATCTGCAGTTTTAGCAGATGTCTCGATGAAAAACATGCCATTCTTCTCAGCATAGTCAATGCCATCCTACGGAAACAATGACAGCAATTCCCCATGTTAGCTGTAACATTTGTGGGAGAAGAATCCCTATAGCCAGAATATAACCAATTGCAGATTGTCACACTCACCTGGACCGTCACTTCTCTATTCTCCTGAAGGTCAGCTTTATTTCCAACCAGAGCCATAACCATATCAGGGCTTCCGTGTTTTTGAAGCTCCTATTAAACAAAACTATACATTGTACATGAACGAAATCTTCATCAAATTGATCAAAATAAAACTCCATTTGAAAGGAAGGAGAGGAAATATCAGGTCACTGAGATATTAAGAGTAAGAAGTGATGGTTACCATGAAGGTACACTGGTATTTCAGGAACACGGCAAATACCATGAGATATCAAGAGAGGAAGATAAAACTCCATATCAAAAGTAAAGAGAGGAAATATCAGGTCATTAGATATTAAGAGTACTAAGTGATAATACTATAATGGTACATTAGTATTTCGGGGTCACAAATAGAGAGAGAGAGAGAGAGAGAGAGAGAGAGAGTGTGTGTGTGTGTGTGTGTGTGTGTGTGTCGCATCAACAAAGAGCGCGGTGGAACAAGCATCATCAATAGCCCCAGTTTTCACTTGATTTACCCATACTATAAATGTATAAACAACAAGCTACCTAATTTCCATTTATATTGGCCCGGCATTCTATCTCAATGTCTTTTGATGTCCCGGAGTATATCCTTCATTTCCATGCTTTTCTTTCTGTTTCTTTTTTTCAAAATTAGTTTCAATGCCTTTCTCTTGGAAACCATGCTTCACCGCAATATATATTGACTACGAACCAAAGCTATAAAGAAAATAGAAGTGCTGCAGCCATTCCACTAAAAGTTAGCTCTTCAGAAAGAAAGCAGTCTGCCGAATCTTTTGTTATATTTTTTAGCTATACTAAAAAAAATGAATCCTGGTAATCTGCTACTGTATCTCCTCTGTCACATCAAATATTTTCCAAAGTTGGCTGGATCCAATACACGGTTTTCTTCCAATAGCTGGTAGAAATTGTTCTCAATTATCGGGTCTAGATGCACTCAAATTGGTGCAGAAACTAACGACCTAAATCGTACCACCATAAAAAGACCACATCTTTTCCATGAGAAAGGGTCATATGGAACTTAGACAATCGTGACACAGTATATCTACGAGGCAGAAAACCCAAGACTTGGCTTCCACCACAGAGCATATGATCCTGCTTTCTTTTCATACCATTCATCATTCTGTCAAAAATATCAAAGGTGGCACTAGCTGTTCACTTAAAATCCCGTCAGTGTTTACTCATCCCTGCAAGGTTTTGAGGATCACTCTCCAAAAACTTCCACCAAAATTTCACTTTGAAGGAAGAGGTAAACAGGAAAGTATGCATTAAAATATAACTGCTGCAATTCAAGAGCCCCTACCTTTACCCAGTACTGAGCTTTTTGAAACGATTCTGGGCTTGTTATATCATAAACCACAACAGCAACCGCAGCGCCCCGATAGTAAAGTGGGGCCAGGGCAGCATACCTGTATAAGGAAAACCACTGAATTCTCTCTGTGATTGTGATAGTTAAATTGGCTGAATGAAGTTTCATCACCCCACTTCTTAAAATATGAAAATTCAAAAGAAAACATATATTGCACGATTTATTACCTCTCTTGACCAGCAGTGTCCCATATTTCGAACTTAACTGTTGTAGAATCTTGCAAAGCTATGGTCTGTGACAAGAACGATGCTCCAATAGTTACCTGCAAATAAAACCCAGAAAACCTGATTATTACAAGTCAAAATTTCAGAAATCAACGTAAATGGTTAAGTATACTAATATCCCTAGAGCAATAATTACAAGCAAAAAAAAAAAAAAGAATGGAATTGCCCGAAGCCTGAACCAACTGAAATGGGTAAATTAGGAAAAGTATGAAATCCCTTGCCTTGGATGTCGGATCAAACTGACCACGGACAAAGCGTAGTACAATGCAACTTTTCCCAACACCAGAATCCCCTAGAAGTACAAGCTGCAGACATGATAAGGTGGTTGATGACATCAGGATTAGTTGAAGGCTATATTTCTTAGCACTGAACATAAATGCTCTTGCAAGCTTCCAAACTAAGAGAAACACATAGTGCAACTCACACACATACCATCTCTATGCCTTCTTTCTAGAGTTGATGGAATTTTTAACAGCACATCTATGTTCTTTTTTGAAGGGGGAGCAGAGGGAGTTGGAAAGGGGGCGTGTTTTGCAAGTTAACAAATATAAAGGAATAAAAGAAATCTGATTTTACTATTTCCCCTCGAGATTAATTTGACATTGGGAGAATTGGTCTCATTCAATCACAAATTTTGTTAGAGTAATGTCAAAAGTTTAGTGCTCAGAAGTATGGAGATCTTCACTTATCTTTAGCAGAGTCCAAAGTTATCTGTGGAAATGTTATATTGGACAAAGGTAGTTTGAAAGAAACCTGTACAGGCGAACAAAGATATGATGACTTGATCCAGAGAGAAAACTAACAAAATAGAGTGAATCGGGTAAAAGATTTGGGTAGCCAATCCCACATTGTAAGACGAGGCTTAGTTTGTTGTTGTGATTGTTGTCACAATCTCGTAGATGACCAATTCCACAAAAAAAAAAAAGAAAAAGAAAAGATTTTGGTAGATTGGAACAGCATAGTAAGACCAAATGCAGTCGGTATTTCAGTATAGTTACATGCAAGACCGCTTTTCCTAATTCTACTCCAAGGACTAAATGGCATTAGAGGAATATGTAGGAAAATGGTACCTCTCCATTTGTGTATGTGATGCAGGAACAGAAATTACTCTGTGCCAGCTAACATATAGAATTTACATCTCAAAGCTAATGTAGACTTCCCATATACATAGTCACAATAGTTCAAGATCACAACAGCTCCTATGACAGACTTTATAAACTAAATTACTCAAGATGGCTTGTCGACACTGAAACTTACTACCAACCTGAAACAGCCTTGATGTTTTTTTTTTTTAAATGAAGTAATTGGCATCTGGACGAAAAATGTTAACTGTTTTCATGATATCAACATACAGAATTGCTGACAGATACCCCAAACAAGTAGTAGGGTATTGGCATGATTACAAGGAATCAATAGAAAATGCTAAAATAGGATGCAAATAAATAAATAAACTGACGAGAGTTCAGATGCTGAAGCTATATAAAGCAGCAATTACAATGAGGATGTTGCATATCAAGACATCATGGTCCCAACTGCACAGAAGACATCTAAGTATTCTATACCATCACCTTGATTACAGCAAGCAACACCAACATATAAGATTTTACACCAGCAGAATGGCCAAACAAGATGAAAGAAACGACCACATGAAGCAAGCGTACCTTAACACGCAGGTTTTTCGCATCATTCACTGAGCCGTTCTCTGAATTAAGCCCGCTCAATCGTCCAGAAGCCCTATCTGCAGCAACAAGAATGTCGAGCCAATCAAGAAGCCGATTCACTATAGAGGCATTCATCAAATTCCGACGGACACTCAAAGTGCTCGACAGCTTCAAAAATTCACAGCCACGGGCAAACAGTTTCACCCATCGAAATTGCCAAACCCTAACCACGATCCACACACTCGACTTCTTCCAATACAAAGCAGGATACACGCGGCTCCAAAACGCGGGAGAACCTCCCAAGACAACCATCGGTATGTGCCACGACCGGAGGAACGCCATGGCAACCAGAGCTCGAGCTCAAATCAGCTCGCCCCCCAAAGAAATGTTGCGAGAACGCGCACAGCGGAACGACGATTACCTGGAAGCGAAGAGGAGCAACCCATGGCGGCTCCGATGAGGTGATTCTACGGATGCCTCGAATCAACAGATGGGCGGGAGTTGGAGAACTGCGTGTTGAAATCGAAGGTCGGAGTGCAGAGCGCAGGCGCGAGAGAGAGAGGGAGGACTGAGTTCGTTGGGACTTCGACGGGCCCGAATGAGAGAGGTAGTTTGCGTGGCGATGAAACCCGGTTTCACCGAAGCATGCCTAGGTGTCGTCGTCGTCCGCACGGTACAAGATTACTTCCCCGAAACGACAGGTCGTTTGGGGCAAGGTCTACATTCTTTTTCCCGTTTGTTTAATCCAAGGTCGTCTATGCAATTAGACTAAGTTTAAGGGAAATTGAAGAAAGGAGCTATTTATTTTCCCTCTTCTGGTTTTCGATAAATCCACGTCAGATGCATAAATCTCGAGCTCGAGGAATATTTCGGTATTTCTATTAGTCTCTAAAGTAGTACCTATGTTTACTATTGTCGAAGAAAGATAAAAGGAACATTTTTTTTTTTCATATCGAGAAAAATTGAGTTAAAAGAGAGATAGTATATGTTTAATACTTGTCATGTAAAATTGACGGTCCGAATGAGATTCATATACACCCAAAAAGTTGTGGGGCTACATGGAAGGAGGGCGTGATTAAACTTGATTTTTTTTAATTATGACTGGTTTTAATTAGGGGTGATTGGTTTCCAGTCCGGTCCGATTCTCCTCAAGAATCGGAAACAGGACCAGTAGTTTCGGTTCCTATTCTCCGGAACTGTAGACCGGACCGGCCACGCCTGGAATCGGAAATCGAATCGGATCATCGATCCGATTCACTTCTCGAGCGGTTCCAAGGACCGGATACGATAAAATTCCACGAAAGACTTGAAAATTTTCTCCTTATTCATTCCAATATTTTTTGCTTAGGATCTTATTTGCAATAAATTTACTTGTGTATGTGTGTTCATGTGGGAGTATTCATCTTTGATAGATGAAGATCGTCATCCACAATTTGTTTTGAAGCTTACTTTGCTAATGATTAGAGTTACTTTTAAAAAATTAAAAAAAAAATTGATCAGTCATGTTTGGTCCTATATCCTTAGACCGAGAACCAGACTGCCCAATTACCGGTTCTAATTTTAGGAACCGAGAATCAGACCGTACGCCTCTAGAACAGAGATCTGAACCATCAGTCCCGATCCCGTTCGGGTGGTCCCATTTGCTTATCTCTAGTTTTGATGATTAATGAATAAGCAATGATCAAAAAGCTAAGATTATCGCCAATGAGATGCTCGCTAAATTGACGAGATGCATGGGCCTTAGATGGTTAAATTGATGAAGTTTCATGTTCGAAACTTACCAGCCGCATCTTAAGGGACTTAATCGGTGGCATTTACATTCATACCCCACCATCCCGAGAAATAATCCATTACACGTAGGAAACCTTGGTTACAAAAAAAAAAAAAAACTAAGGTGCTGCATGATAACACTTCTCGTAGAGAAGTTACCTTTTGACTAAAAGTTGATTTTTCTACTTTTGCTCATTTACTTCTACTTCAAATTGGCTTCTAATCAGATAAATTCGTTTGGTAACAGTTAAAAATTCCTATTTTCGAAGCATTATTAACAAAATCTTTGGCGGTGATCGGCGGTCGGCGACTGATGGTTGAAAATTCATAGTTTTGTAATATTATTAACAAAATTTTTGGCGACGGCGATGACCTATGTGGTCGAAGAAGTGATTCCGAAATTAAAAAGTAAAAAATATTTACTTCTCAAAGTTGGCCAATAATGCAACCAGAAATAAATTTTTTTACCATAAATCAATTTTTTTACCAAACGCATTACTTTGAAAGTGATTTTAACGAACGAATTTCTCTACTAGATTGACTTATGGTAGAGAAATTCAGAAACTGAATTGTTTTCATGCATCACCTAAGATTTTTTTTTTTGGTCAGAATGCAGCACCTAAGATTACCATAAGAGTCCGACCAACAAAAAAAAAAGATTACCATAAAAAAAATGGAAAGATATACTTTACGGACAAATTATTTGGAGATCCAAAGGGATAGTTTAACCGGGCTTATCACAATGAAAGCCCACACGACTAAGGCTCAATTCATGGAATTCAAAATAGGCTAAGAAGTAGAAGTTTGGATTGGAGATGGGCCGCATAAAAGCTAGCTCAATACTTATAGACAAATCAAAAGTATTTCCCAACTTCTTGTTATTCCTCGTTTTTTTTTCCCCCATTTTGGGCACTTTGCTTTTTCGTTCTGAAATCCTACCCTGACCCAGAAACCAGGCTAAGCGCGTTAGTGCCGTCGCTCGCTCGAGATCACGTCCCGGAACTTAGACTTCGGGATGAGGAGGCGCAATCGGATCAAGACAATGTGTACCACCACCATACATACGAGACCGTTCGTATCCGAATTTTGCCATCAAATCGATTTGTCAAAAGGCTATTTTTAGAATTTCCCATGATTTCAGAAAAATCAGGTTATGTGTATCTAAGTTTCATCCCCCCCTTTTTTTTTTCATTTAAAGGGTTGAACATGACAATGAGGTGGACGGAAAGGTGACATGCTTGGGCGAGACTTGGAGTTGTGACAAGACTAACCAACTTCCCGGGAGACAAGCCCACCTGAAGTCGTATGAGACTTTGAATTGGTCCAACGTAAGTCACGTCAAAACGTCGCTAAATTCAAACTCTTTCTCTTCGTCTTTGTCCTTTGCTTATCAGCGCATTAACCCAAGTCTCTCCCGAGTGCTCTATTCCAAAAGAGAACAAAATCAACGAGGGCCCCTCACACGCGATGTGACGCAACTTGGAATTGCTTTCTTTTTGTGGCTCAAAAAATATGAGAGGAAAAGAAATATTAGTATGCTTTGCTTTTTGAAAATTTTCGATTTTCTCGAAGATATACACCTCCGCGTGGGCCTATCTTAGGCTCCATTTATTTGTGAGAAAAATAAGAGTTAATATCACCAAAAATTTAAAACTAATACATATATAATAAATTTATCTCGAATTATTTTTTTGATAATGAAAAATCATAAACTAATATATTTACGATAAATTTACCTCAAACTGGTATAACTGTGACAAATTTACTCTCTATTAGTTTTCGTCAAACTTTATAGTGAAATTGCTGAGTTGGATGACAAGTGGCAATTGTCGGCTGTACATGTTATAATATATTTGCTACAGTTGTATTAATTTGAAATTTTTCGTGGCATTAATTCAATTTAACGAAAACTAACATAAGATAAATTTGTCATATGTGTACCAGCTTCTAATTTTTTATGGTAAAAAAATTAGTTTGAGATAAATTTATCACAGTTGTACTTGTTAGGGTTTTTAATGGTCAAAAAACTAGTTTGAGAAAAATTTGTCACAAGTGTATTGATTTAGGATTTTTGTTAGTAAAAATGTTTGGGGTAAAGTCCTTACAAAAAAAATTAGGGTAAATTGATCACAAGTATACCAGTTTTGGATTCTTTGTGGTATTAACTCAAAAAATAAATAGTTTAGAAGATATTTTTCTCAAATCGATTGCTTATATGACATGAAATTATTAGTCAGTAGGAAACGTTTTCATTATTGACAATAATTTGTGTTTTATGGACGATAAAAAATATCTTCTATTCATTCATTTTTTTAGGGTTAATACCATGAAAAATTCAAAACTAGCATATCTGTGATAAATTTACTCCATAAAATTATTTTTTTACCACCACAAATTTTAAACTAATACATGTGTGATAAATTTACTTCTATTAATTTCAATTAAATTTTACCTGTGAAATTGCTAAGTTGATTGAGATGTGCAAGTGGACAAATGTACTGATATAGGCATTTTACCCTCTTTACCAATTTGAAATTTTTCGTGGTAATAACGCAATTTAATGGAAACTAACAAAGTACAGGTTTGGTCAATTAATTAGTTTAGAGTAAATTTATTACAGATGTACCGTCTTATGGTTTTGATGGTCAACAAATTAGTTTGGAATAAATTTGTCACATATGTACACGTTTAGGATATTTTGTGGGAAAAAAATTAATTTTGGGTAAATTTATCATGTATTTATTGATTTTGAGTTTTTTGTGTTATTAATCCATTTTTAAGTGATACAAATGATGATTTTTAGGAAAATATTTTACAAACAGTTCAATTTTTGCAAACAGACAAAATCTTAAATGCAAAATAACATAATTACACGAACAATGCTATGCTCCATAATTAATTACTTTTTGCTATGGGATTGGCCGTCCTACAACAAGTCGTGGTTCAAATCAAAATAATAGACGTAAAGAGGACAATGCGCAAAGTTCGATGGAGGGATCCGAGTCCCTTGCCTTTAAGGCAGGGATGCCTTAGTTTTTGGGCCGTATGGCTAGTCCAGTACTGAAACTTATTGGACTAAAATATTCTTTTATAAACCCCAGATTGTGTAGGCTATGCCTCCTTATTGGTGATTTATGATAGTTCCAGTAATATACATTAGATTGTGTAGGCTCTGCCTCTTTACCGGTGGTTTATGAAAGTTTTAATAATATACTCCAGATTGTGTAGGCTCTGCCTCCTTACTGGTGATTTATGATATTTCTTTTCATATATATTACTTGTCTCCACATCAATTTTATACTTTATGTAATTGTTTACATACAAAGTTGTTTACTATTAGTAACTGAGCTTATTGATTTCTGTGATTGGTATATTGATATATCAGTTGAACAACTATTTCATACATATTTTAGTCATAAATCAGTCCAATAATAGACATAAAGAGGACAATACACAATCTGGAATTAGTGGTTCATGTCCAAGTGAAAAGCCTATAAAAAGAAAAAAGAAAAAGTTTTTCCATAAAAAACAGGTGTCAAAACCTGAAAAGAAATTTTTCAAGAAAAATAACTTTAAAAAGTCTGAAGATAAAAAAGATTTTAATAAATTTACCTGTTATAATTGTGGTAAAAAAAGTCATACAAAATTTTTTTGTAAATTAAATAAGAAAATTAATGAACTCGATATTGATAGACATTCTAAATCCGCTAAGTTACACATGCTTTTAAGGCAGGGGATTAAATTCGTTGATGGAGTACCAAATTTTTGTTAATTTAGTTTTTTTTTGTGGTTAATTTGGGTTGGTGGTGGTGAAATGAAAGATTTTAACTTTATGGGGTCTTGTCAAATCATAAGTGGAGCACAAGAACACATAGAAAAATCTTATCTTATCTCTTTTGGTTGGATGCCTTTCACATCTCCAGCTATATCCAATCACCACCTACTTTCCTTTTTTGTGATTGTTATTATTATTATTATTATGTATTTGTTCTATCTCTAAATCTCTTCTATTTCTCTGACTTTTGCTATCTCTTTGCAAAGCGCAAAAATTAAACCTGCCACCTGCGATACAAAATTATTACCCCAATTACTTTAAAATTAATATCGCGAAAAATATCAAATTGATACATATATAATAAATTTACTCCAAAATATTTTTTTTGGCTGCGAAAAACATCAAGGTATACTTATGATAAATTTATTAAAAATTATTTTTTTACTATAAAAAACCATAAATCGGTACATCTGTAATAAATTTATCATAAACTAATTTTTTTACCATGAAAAGCCCTAAACTTGTACACTTGTGACAAATTTACCATTCGTTAAATTCGGTTAATACTACGAAAATATCAAATTGATACGTTTGTGACAAACAGATAGTAAAAATCTTAAATTGATACACCTATAAACTGCTACGTGCCATCTAACTTAACAATTTAATGGTTAAATTTAACAAAAATTAATTGAGGGTAAATTTATCATAAATGTATCAGTTTGGGGTAAGTTTGTCACAAGTGTACGAGTTTGATATTTTTTATTGTCAAAAAATAATCTAGAATAAATTAGCGCAGATGTATCAGTTTGAAATTTTTCGCGGTACTAACCCATTATTTTATTAGGAGGGTCGCATGCCTATTGGTTTGCTTCTTAGTCAACATTATTTGTTGCGAAGAGGAATGATAATATTCTGATGTGGCTATTTATTCAAAGTTTTTTTTTGGTAAGGGCTATTTATTCAAAGTTTGTGTGGTATATGTATAATAATTTTAGATTGATCGAGTAATTTTTTCGAACAAAGTCGGATAATGTGATTGATTGAGCCATAGAAAGATCCACAAAAGAGATCCAATCAAAGTAAGTGGATTGAGTCTGCCTCTCTTATTTACTTCTCAAAAGACAGCTCCTCAATGTATGGAATCCGTGATGCCTTGGAAATGACCGGAATCGGATCGGATCGGATCGAATCAAATCAAGAGTGACTTCAACAACACATTTATTGTCACGTGCTCGCTGATGGACCCATCCATTACATGCCCACCAATGACCCTCTCGGCTTAAACCAAGTTGTCTCGTCATGGCCACGTTAAACTAGGACTCTATTGTTAAAAGTTCAATAGCAAAACGACAGACCATGTCAAAACAAGTCGTCATACGATTATATTGATTTATAAAACGTATTTCATAAGCTAAAATAACTTATAATAAACAGAATGCACTTCAAATATTAATGAGATTTTTAACAATACAATCATATCACGGCTTATTGTGGGTTCTGATCTTTCTATAAGTACGACCTCATCCAACTCTCATCGATTGAATTTAATTCTTTGCAGTTATGAAAAAAAAATCATAAACTTATTGTACGGATATCAATTCGATCCTAAAACTTGTAACTCGTCTAATATAATTTTTAAATCCTTTGACAAGCTAACAATGTAATTCTCCAATGAATTTTGATGGAAGTCGTTAGTTAACACAGAATTTTTTTTTTATAATTTTTTTTTAAAAATTTACGATTGAATTAATATCCATGCAATCTACGTCGTAATTAGCATGATCGCCCGAGATTTCCGCGCAAGTTGCTTGGTGGGTCATCCCACGATGGCAAAGTGTGATAAGAGGGCATTTGGAAGGGGACACGCACACGTGGGGCTTCCCACGTGAAGGGCAAAGGGTGGGAAGAAGAGAGATGATGCGCTTGTTTCCGTTCTTTCATGCAAAGAGAAAAGAGAGAGAGAGACGTGACCTACGGAGTGGGAAGGTTGACAATAACACTCGGAGGTCTTTGGGATTCGAGTCTTGGTTGCGTGACCCCGTGCGTGTTGCGTCGCAATTATTCCATCCCCTCCCATGTCGATGTCAATCAACCCAACCATTTCAATTTCTAATCAGGATCAAACAAGATAAGATACGAAATTTGAAGATTTGCTTTTATTTTATCTGCTACTTGATGAATCGCAATAATAAAAATATTTTTTTTATTTTCATATTTTTAGTATTTTCATTATTTATTAAGAACTGTATGTCAGCGTAAAACGAAATCGATAATGCACAGAGAGAGATCCTAAGTGTCTCTCACGGTTCATTACTAAAGAAATTCTAAATGCACAAACGGAGACGACCTCCAGCAATCGGTCCATGATTTTTGTACGATCTATATCTTAAAACACAAAATGAGCTCATTGCATCATTCCAGAGCTGCAAGTTCCACTATGACAAGAAATGTGAACATGCTACAGTGACATTGATCATACAAATCAGCTAGCAAATGCCAAATTTAAGAAGAGAGAAAGCATGATCTTTCATCTTCTTGTTTAGTGCTTGAATTCTCTCGCCACTTTCGTGAAACTTCGATGCGAATTAAAGAGTTACATAGGAGAAGGAGAAGAAGTAGTTTTTACTCTCTTGCTGTTTTTATGAACCTTCGTCGTAAACTAAAGAGTTAGGGTGAACAAGTAATGTGGTCCATGAACTTTTAATTTGTTTAATCTGATCCTTGAATTTTAGTCTAATATTCAATATGTTTCATAAACTTTTAGTTTGTTCAATGTGGTCTCTAAACTTTTGCTACATGTTCAATATAGTCCATGAACTATAGAAAAATATTTAATGTAGTGCTTTTATTAATTTAAGATCGGGGATAATAATGAACATTTTCATATGATTCATGGACTAAATTGAATATGTACTAAAAGTTCATGGATTAAATTAAACAAATCAAAAGTTTAGTGATCAAATTGCACATTTGGCTAAAGTTCAAGGATTATATTGAACAAATTAAAAGTTCAGGGATCACATTGCACATTTTGTCAAAGTTTAAGGACTATTTGTATCATTTTTCTTTTTCATAACTATGACTGATACGAATGTTTAAAGTGGTCTTCAAAGATAAAATTCAAGCATAAATTTGATGTTTTCAAACAGTAGAGAGAAATATAAATCATCGAGTAAAATGCGAGATTTTTTATTTCTCCCTCCCCTCAGAGTGTCGCTATTGCCCCGTAGAGCCTCACTACAAAAATCAAAGTTAGACATTGTTGTGATTAGACAAGTACTTAATATAATTATCACCTAGTTAATTCTATTCCACCTAATCTATGTTTTTTTGGCCACATATTTTTCCGGATAATTAATGGGAAACTTATCTACTGTTATATAAATTCGATTTTCATTTCATCCGAAAAAAGCTGTCACTTATTACTCTTTCCTATCATATATGATCGCTTTTATTTTCTTTCTATTTTTGCTTTGTCTTGACAATACTATTCAAAATACAGCAAATAGCATTTACATGGTTGACATAAAAATAATTTCGTGAGAACTAGTTTAGGGGCGCGTATGGCAACACTTTTGCTCTAGAAATCAATTTCTGGTCATAATTTTTTTTTTCTGAGCAGAAGTTGATTTTTCTATTTCTGGAGAGAAACGAATATTTTTTACTTTTTCAAGTGGCTCTAAAATTTTTTCTACATAAAAAAATACTCCGGAAGTAGAAAATGAAGTTGTGTAATGAAATTGATTTATGCTCTATAAGTTGCATTATTAAATAGATTTCCACTCTAAAATCACTTCTAGAGTAGAAATTCTACTTCAGACGTATTTTAATGCACGCCCTTAGGTTACCCTGAGAAAATATAACGGTAGCAAGAAATAAAAAATAAAATAACAATGGTGCATTTGTTTATCTATTTTATGAACCATATTTTAAAGTTTGTTTATAAAACAAATAAAAAGTTACATTTTCCAATCCCACATAGAATAAAAGAAGAGTACAAATACTTTATTAATTAGAAGGCTACTCTGGTGGGCAAGTGGGCTAAACCTCCTCACTATATACTCGTGTGTGATTGCACAATTATTAAGCGCACTTGGCACTTTGTGCAGTTGCGAGTAATAATAGTCATTAATCATCAATCATATTCGAATTTTTTATTTTATTTTTGAAAATAAATTCAATAAAATGTAATTGTAATATCCAAGTGAAATAATATAAGTGTTCACTTAGAAGAGTGCCACTCGTGGGCTGTCCAGACGGCAAGATCTTTACAGCAGTGGGACACGACCCTCACCGGTTTAACACGAGAACTGTACAATAACTATTTTTTCCCTTTTTTTTGGTCGTACAGTTGTCCATCTGTCCCTTTTTTTTTTTTTTTTTGGGTCGAGGCCGTGTCCTTTTTTTTTTTTTTTTGGTTCGAAACACGTCTGCTTTCGGTGCCTTTCAACTTTTTATTTATTTTTGGGTCAGTAGTTTAATCATCAATTTCTTGACTCCGTTTATGCATAAATTCGACGGTATAAATTCAAAATGTGGCATCTTGGTATCCCCGTAACGGGAAACATGATCCCAAGCGAATACTTGACATATGCTCTATGCTCCCTCTACATGAATGCTAATTGTTCGACGCTTATAACAGCGATTTTCGTTTAAAATTGACCGGATAAACTAAATCGTCATAAATGCAAAAAATTTAGGACTAAATTGATCCATTCAAAAGATATATAACTAAATTGATATTGATACAACAAGTTGATGATTTTGTTTTAGGACTTTTCCCATCACTTGAGACATGCTCATCTAACTTGATTTTTGGGGTTTGCTAGTTTGATGTGCATATTAGCTACAATAGGCTTCTCTCTGCAGGCGGCTAGAAGAGGGAAAGTATATTCACAACATTTTATGAATTTATGTGTGTATAATGCATATACGTGAACTCCTAACTTCGATATGGCGGCACATGAACCAAAAATGGAATCATCATGGATTCATCTTTGGTCAAGTGTCGCCGTGGTCGTGCCAGCAGATGAGTATGGCGACGCAGCGGCGTAGGATGTAGAAGCGCGCTCTCTGCTCTTTCCCCAGCCGGCCGCATCTCCTCTTAAACGATCCGCACGAGTCTTCGACCTGCCGTTGGCGGAAACTTGTGTTTCCTTGCTTCTTCATCCTCTTCTATCTTGATGAATCAATGAAGATGACGACGAAGAGCACTTGGCAAAAAGAGAGTAGAGCTGCTCTAGTTGTGCTTGCGAGTGGTTTCTGGTCACAGAGAGAGAGAGAGAGAGAGAGAGAGTTCTTCTCTTTGGTTCTTTAGAATACTAAATAAGACAGGCGCATAAACCTATTTATAAGTGTCATGAAATCTGTTCTTTTGGCCAGATGTCTGATGAAATCTTTGCTCCATCGACTTTTCTGTCGAAAGATGGAAAAGACAATGTTGACCTTTTCCCAAAGAAAGCTTATTAAATGAGTAAATTGAAGTCAAGTGTTGAGTAAGCTTACTTATTCGAGATTATTTTATGTTGTAGGTAAGAGGAGATTCGTACAAACATAAGATTATTTGCGTTTGTTGATGGGAAGAATTGTGCGAATGTCACCGGCTCAATGTCCATTAATCAATCACTTAGCCGACCCATGGGTTTGACATGACGTTGTTTGTGTCGCACATTTCCAATTTTTGGCAAGTATCGACCCATGATACGCCTAAATCACTGCTAATGTTAACTCTATGCGTGCTCACTATAGCCGATAATACACATTTACTAGATTTATTCTGCTTTTTTATATAACGGGTAATGTCAACTTTAACTCCAAAGTTCCCAATTTTTTGCCAATTCCATTCAATTAGCAAAATAAGGTGGAAAAAGAAAAAGGAAAATTTAAGCCTAAAAATCCAGCCATTGTAAGGACGTAAACCCAATGGGCCAAAGCTCGCTCCGCCCCCATCTTCTTCATAGTAGCTACATTCAAACCCTTAAATAATCTTCCGATTAAAAAAAACCAGAAAAATAAACTGATTGGGGATTAATCTGTTCGATGATATAAAGAAACCCTTAAATAATCCTACTTAAAGTAGACACAAATTTGTAAAAAGAAAAGATTTGCTGGAAAGGATCTTGTGGTTAAAGTAATATGCAAATACATACATACACACATACATATATATGCGGGGAAAATTACTAAAAAAGTTCTAAAACTATTGGTGCTAATACAGTCTTGAACATTTTTTTGTCGATTCAATCCTAAATATCTTGCAATTGTATCATTTCAGTTCATCTGGAAAATTTTGGCCGACCGACGTTGATGTGGACGACGACAGGGTAGTGTCCCAATATTTTAATATTTTATGAATTTTTAATATATATTTTTTTAATGTTTTTTTCTTTTTCTTCTTCCCTACCCTTCCCCTTCCCCCTCCCCCAAACCCTCTAGCCGGTTGCCATAATCCGACGATCAGTTAGAGGGGCGGTCGGAGGCTAGCTCAACCTACCACGACAGGGGTCAACCTCGTCGTCGATGTCTTGCCTGGCGGTGGCGAGGTTGCACCCAGATTGGGGCTTGCGAGGTTGAGTCTCGTGCGGCCATGGCAAGGCTTGACCTCACCTGACCAGGGCGAGAGTGGGCCTCGCCTGACCAGGGCGAGGTCGACCTCGCTGTTGCCGGGCAAGGCAACGACGGCGAGGTCGAGCCCCGCCACGGCTAGGCGAGACTTGACCTCGCAAGCCCAGATCCGTCGCTGCCTTTCTTAGGCGACGACGAGGTTGACCCTGGCCATGGCAGGGAAAGTCAGCCTTTGGCTGGTTGCTGGATTGTGGCAACTGGTTGAAGGGTTTGCAGGAGAGGGGAGGGAGGAGGGGAAGGGTAGGGAAAAAAAGAAAAGAAAAAACATAATTTTTTTAAAAAAATATTAAAATATTAGGTCGTTTGCCGATCGGCGTTCACACCAGTGTCGGCTGGCCAAAATTCACCGGATGGACTGAAATGACACAATTGCAAAAGGTTCAAGAATGAATCGAAAAAAAAGGTTTATGGCTGAATTGACACAATTGCAATAGGTTTAAGACTTTTTTTTTTGGTAATTTTCCCTCTATATGTGTATAGAGGATTTTCATAGGATACTTTATCAATGGAAAGAGGTGAATTATCTTGGAAAAATCTTGCATGACAGTTTGACAATACTGTCAGTTATTTCTGACTGTAGATCCACATAATATCACAACATGTTTTGTATAAAGTACTAATTAATTGAAAAATCGTGGGGTCAAGAATGATGACGGTACTGCCAGATTGTCATGCTAGTTAGAGCCATTAATCTCAGCTGCTATAACTAGGGAAAATAGTGAAGGAAAAAAAATAGTAGTCAATTCGATGATTAGAAGCATAAGCGAATGAATTACAGATGGTGATAAGTTCTCACTTTCGCGGCCAGCCTGGAGTAGGAAACCTGCGCGACGGTAATATTCCTCTCCTCCTCATTCCTGTTACTTTGTGTGCATGTGTATGAAGTTAGTTGCGAGAGTCTGATTCGAATTTGGAAGATTATTAAGCGCTCCGACTTGCGTTAAGCCCACTTTACACCAGCCGTTAGATCATATGGATAGTATTCTTGACATTCACCCGATCGAATCAACCATGAACAAATTAACATTCTCGACTGTATATTGCTTCATAGCTTTCGACTCCAAGCTCAACTTCACGTACACGTCTGTCCTTGACATCTACATGGAGCAATCGGGCGACTTGCGTCTCCCTTTCCTCCGTTACCGTACGTCGTCGTTTATATAATTATATTGCGCTCAGCCGCACACTACTGCGAAACGCCCGCTTCTTAATACGAGAAACTTCAAACCGCCACGTTGCACTTTGCTAGTTGTCAGGGACTCTTGATGTTGTCGCTCAAAGAACACGGCGAGGACGATCCAAGGGGCTGGTAATTTATGTATCGGCTTGGAGCGGAAGTGCGCCGAAGCCCTTTAGGCAAACAACTCTCGACGCCCCGACTGCCGCCGCTGCCGAGGCTACCGCCATTCGCCGCATCTCGTTCCGGGTTGAAGCTGGCGTACCCCGGTGATGCGGGTTTCAACGGACGCGTAGTAGCCACGGAGGTGGTGACAAATAGGGTGGGACAAGACAAGAGGAATAGGAAGAACAGGAAAGCAATTGGAGGAGACATTGTCGTATGTTCTCTTTCTTTTTGCAGATTATGTTGGGATTGTATGGAGGTCTTGAGGATGGAGAGATTGCCTTTAAATAGGGGCTTACGAGGATCACGAGACTTAGATTTTATGCCAACTCGAGCCTAGCCAACAGCAATGTTGTGGAGATAGCTTATTCACTTCATCTTTTTTACTAATTACAGAATTTCAGCGTGAGCAATGAATGTATGCTATCGACTATGTCAAGACCAATTTACTTCTTTAAGAAAAATTAAAAAAAATATACATATAAAATCCACGTTTGCATAGGCTACGCCATGTTGGACGGTCGATGTCAACTTTAGTGATTTTCTGGTCAAAATTAACCGAGAGTACTACAATGATATTGGGCAACAATGATTATGAAAAAAAAATTGCGAGAAATCAAGTCGGACTCTCGGAAGTCAACCGATAGCTCACTTGGACGTCTCAGATGGTGCCACGTGGAAGGAGTAGCTCACCGGTTTGACCGACCAGTTAGGTGAAAAATACGCACACGTTAGCAAATCGGGGTATAAATCTTTGATGAAGATGGGGAGTAAATGGGCATGCAAATGCAACTACAAAAATCTTCTGGTCACGCAGAAATCGGCAATAATGCATCCAACCACAACGCCGCACAACCACCATGCCCACCCGCACCGTCTTCATAAAATCACGGGCCACCGCCACATCGTACGTCCTCTCCATCACCTCTCTTTTCGCCTGATTTTACGACGGTTAGAATGTCGTCGGCTAAGGCGACGAGATTTGATCGAGTAATGTAGAGAGAATGTCGAGATTCAAATCCTTGACCTATGCTCCGATACCATGTTAGACAAAATTGTTTTTCCTTTGCTGTTGCTATGCCAACAGTATATTTATAGCAAATTACTTAATGGGTTCACCGAATCGAAATATAGTTCAACAGTGTCTTTTAAATAAATCTGGCAATGTAATATGATATTGAAACTCATGTGGATTTTTCTTAAGTCTTGTCGAATTCCGTTTTCTCTTTCTTGGATCTGGTCAAGTTGATTGAATACAACTTATCATTCGATGCTAGCGGATTTTTGAGCAGCGATGTTAAAATATAATAGCATTACTCAATTGGATTCTAATCATTCCATTAATAAATGTGCGGCTTTTGTGGATCCGTCTGGGATTAATGAAATCGAAAGGTTTCGATATCCTATGTTAAAAATAGAAAAATCATATTCCCTATTCAAATGTGAATAATTCCATCTGACATAAACATGATATCCTATGTTTTTTTTTTCTTTTTCGATAACATGATATCCTATGTTAATTGTTTGGATTTGAGAACTCATTGTACGGGGCACCTTATGGAAATGGGCCTCTCCTACGATTGTATAGCTCCATCACATTAAAAGCCTAAGGCATATGCGAATGGTCTGGTCCGATTTAAATTTTTGCAGCCCATTGGCCTTATCTTCCTAAAATTTTCGCGGATTTTGGCGTGGGGACCTTGTTAATGCCACTTAACAAATGACTTTTAATTAGTTATGTCAGAGATCACGGAATAATCAACCTCCGAAACTTCATGCAACTTGCTTTTGACCAATAACCATCTCGTCGAAATACATCAATATCGATAGATCTCCTTACTTAGGCAGAGTGATTAATTTCACGGAAAATTGTGAAAACACGCGACTCACGGAGAGCCGACAAGAAATCTTGTTAAGTGACTGTTGCCAAACGATCCTTTCATTTGAATTAATTGTTGGGTCAGTTCGTTAACAATTAGTCGATTAACAACTACATATTAAAAAGAAGGCTCTCATGTCTTCAACCTCGTACAAACCTGTCTGAAATTCAAATGGCTAACATTTGCAAAGTCGCCAAGTGTTCAAAGTCTGAGCATTTGCACGACCCATCATGAATGACCACGGTGCACCTATAACGCTATAAATAGCCAGTCATTAAATAATAAATACACACACACACACTCATACCTGTTATGGAAAAATAAAATAAAATAAAAAGAAACTGGGTATTAATGTAAACCAGTATCTCCGGACGATTGCTAACAAATCTCCTGCTTTCATGCCGTTATTCTCTTGACAAAAGCAATATGCATTGACACGTGTATGGCGCGTGCGAAGAATCTACTTGCGCACTTAATTCAGAATCATTCATTTTTAATTTGACACGGTGTCTTTTTATTTATTTATTATTATTTAAAGAAAAAGACATGGTGCGGGTCGGGAGGCGGGCATGAGATCATGGCCATTTCGATTTTCGAAACAACGAGATTTATATTATAATGTAATAGATGAGAACCCCCGTGTGTGTGTGTGTGTGTGTGAGTGAGGCGAGAAACCTAGTTACACGCTTAAATCTCAGGAAATTTGCAGACTGTCCCGTTCATACTTCGCAGTCAGACTCTCTGCAAATTTGCTAACAAGACTTATATCTAACTACTGGTCAAGATATAAAATTAGGTATACAAATACATTCAGCGCGCGCACGCACGCACAAGAAAGGCAATTAGCAATTCATCAATTGTCTGCAAGTTGCGTCGGGCTGTAAATTGGTGGGAGATCATATCGTCTATATTTAAGTAGGCAATAATATATATATATATAAAGTACAACGGGAACATAATCCACGAACGACGCCGTCTCGTGAAAGTCATCTTTGTCCTAATTTCTAGGGGCCAACACCTAAACAATATTTTACCAACGGTGCGGTTGGCTCCGACCAACGAGACCCCAATAGATTTCAAGATCTTTATATAAGCAACAAAATATATAAATCTAATCCCCAATGCCAAGTCCATAGTTTCCAAATCCCACCGGGCCACACGTCTATATGCACAATAAATAAATAAACAAACAAATAAATAAATAAACATATATGCTGGTCAATTTACAAATGAAATAGTCAGGACTCGCAAAAAACCGCAATGATTTGAGCATATTTTCACCTATTTCTTAATTATTAACTTTATTATTAATCGAGTCGTTTCTTTTTATGAGGGAGCGAATAAACCTTAGGATTAGAACAGATACCATGTGGATTAGTTGAGCTAGTTGGAAAGTCACGGGCCATGATGGAACTCACGCGTGTGTGCATATTTGGATCGAACGTAGTTTTCCGCACATCTGGCGTTACATCAAAGCATATTTATTGTTTATACTAATATTCCTCAATGAAGAATCGGATAAGTTTTTGAAAATATATAAATTAAACCAAACGCAGAAGCATGTACAGACATAAGGAGAAATGGAGAAAATGAAAAGGAGCCCCAACCGAGGGTTCAACATAGGTATTATTAACGTACGGATTAAGGGCAATAATGTAGTGTTAATGGCCCACTGTTTCGAAGGAACCAAAGCGATTAGGAACACAAACCCACTCTTAACAAAGCATGGGGCGAAGAATAATTCGTGAGTCTCGAAAAAGGGGTGGTCATCTTGATTAGCGAGGTGAAATGAGCTTAATTAAAGTAATCGCTCCATAATTAGGAGAGCTCAATGCTTTTCCACCGAGCACGGGATATGTCCCGACTGAAAAAAAGATTTCTTATTATCTATCCGATCATCGCTGTCAAATCGGGTCGCTGCCGACAGGATAATGAGTAAGTGATGCCGGATTAGACTGAGGTAGATAACGGGTCAGCGATCACATGAATATGATCATCATCGTTCTCACGAGTCATGCGCCGTGATGATACGAACCTAATTGATGATACCGTAATTTCTAATGCGCTGGTTAATAATATCTTTTAGAAATATCATGCTTAAACATTTATTAGAAAAAGTAAAAACTATGAAAATTGATACTTGTCCTTCGAGTGAATACGATATTACGAATTATGGTTGCACCTTCCTCGAAAAATAATATAACATCGAGGATGACATAACCCTTGAACGCATGTTGCTACTTGCTTGTAGTTATCAAGGTGGAAGTACATTTTCTGACCTAGGAATTCCCAAAATCTCGACATTCCAACATCGACCGTACGTACATAAATTCATAAAAATATCCTTTTCACCCCCTCAAAACTATCCGAGCACGAACGTAGCTACACAGAATCTGATCAAATGAGGAGGCGACACGTGTAAAAGATTTGCACATGCTCTTTCGATTGTGTTACTTTTCTAGGTCTAATTTAATCGAAAGATTCGAGGGGAGGGAAAAAAAAAAACCGTGAAAATCTGGAACCATACGTGAATGTTTCCGCGTGTCCACCATCTATTGCGCGCGAAAATCTTTCAGCGCCACAATCAAGTGATTTCGCCAACCAATGTGGTGTTTCGATCAGGGCCAATCGAGATAAACCCTAGATGAGATCAACAAGGCACGAGCTTAGGTGATGTGGATCCATTGATCCAACTCACGATGGTCATCGATTGGAACTTTGAAAAAAAATTGACGTGAATTTTGTCTTATCGGTTCAACCAAAACAAAAAATTAATCAATATTCTAATGAAT
Source organism: Rhodomyrtus tomentosa (assembly GCA_028455895.1). Classification (NCBI taxonomy): domain Eukaryota; kingdom Viridiplantae; phylum Streptophyta; class Magnoliopsida; order Myrtales; family Myrtaceae; genus Rhodomyrtus; species Rhodomyrtus tomentosa. Next base: position 5,129,164 of record JAPCWY010000011.1, on the reverse strand, counting down.
GCTTTACCCCACTAATTGGGAGACGTGATCATTCCAATCTTGTGGGGTCATCGCACGTCACTTGTTACTTCATCGCACTGGTGGCCGGTGAGGGTTTTCGGCGACCCCTTGCGTCCTAAAATGAGGGAACAATGGATAAAAGCTAATAAAAAAGGAAAGAAAATAAACAAGGTTATTAAGATATTATTTGATAATGTCCATGCCTACGCCAGCTATGCCAAGTAAGATGCTCAATATCTAGGTCAAAGATTTCCTATCAAAATGAGTCGAATGGATTAAATTGATATAAGTGCGATAAGGTTTAAGACTAAATTAATTTAATTGAAAGATTTATGACTGAATTGATAAAAATGCAATAGATTTGTGAACTTTTATTTATTTATTTATACTTTTTCCTTCTTCTCATTCGACCTTATGCACTGGCCAATCGATTACCTCCCTTTTTCATTTAGATTTGTCTCATCTTAAGGACCGTTGTTCTCCTAACGTCTTGGTTAGATGAAGCTTCCTCCTACCGGATATTTTATTTTATTTTATTGTGGGCCTACAAACGCGGACATCGCCGCCATTTATTTTTACTTACGTTTGTATACACGTGACGTGCTTGTAATGCATAGCACACCGATCGACAGTTGAAGGACGATATAATCCTCATTTCAGTTCGAATGTCTCTTCGTAACAATCGAACGAAACGTTAGAGCCGCCCACAGGGCCTTCCGGTCGACGATCGGCTGATCCTGTTGGACTAAGGTTGGGTTCGCAGCCGTGTGATCTGCCGGAAGGAAGAAAGATATATCAAAGTCGAAGATATCGTCTCGTGAGATCCCTATACGGTGCCGACTACATCTAACCAGGAAAACATGTTGTGTCGAAACCCTAGTGCTGAGGTCGCTCAAGCAAGAGGTATATGCAGTCTTCCTCGGCCAACATCCAGGCAGTTGCAAATTGACATACGCCCGTGAATTCTCTTAATCAATGCCAACGAGGGGGCCGCGGCATGCCCTACAAAAAGTTAGCCTAGTGCAGAAAGAATACCCGACATTTCATGTGCCTTAAAAGACATTAGGGGGAAAAAAAAAGAGGTTACCTTTCTTTGACATTTTGTTTTCCCAATCCACGAAACACATCGTACTCGTGATTTCTGAGGAAAATAGCACTACTTGCAAGGGTCGAAGATCGTGATTTCCTCGATGGAAAAAATAAAAGGACGAAGGAGGAAATTGACGGGGCCTTAAAAAGATCCATAAAGAGATCCTAAAGCAGTACAAGGTTGTTTGCCATGAGCAGGGCAGGCTTTCCTCCACGAACGAAAAGATAGCTACGGATCACAAGAGTGGGGTATCCCTCTTTTTAAGTCTTTTGGAACCTAGTGGCGATGCCCAACCACCAAATTATTGATTCGGAGTCTCTTGCGAGTTAGCAACCCGAGCACATTAACTTCGGCGTCTGAAAACATCAGTCATGTCGAATGCTCTCTCGAGAAGTTCAGTTTAAAAATTTAAACTGATAGGTGGCGGGAGTCCACAAGAACATAAAGAGCATTTGAGGACCCTGTCGTCAAGTGACGTGGCACGACAGCCTCGACGGGCGACGATGCAGCCGATGGATCCGACAATTACCCAGTTCGGATGCTCTTAATCCGAATAGAATGATGGATTGTTGGCAAGATTTTACCCTTGGCAGGAGGATTGAGGGGAGCATTGGGAGGAGAGGAGGGAAAGGAAAAGTAGTCATTTGACTACTTGAGTTGAAATATGGCAAAGGCATTGGAAGTGGTTGGTCTTGACAAGCGACCGAACCATGCACATTTCTTCATAGTCGTAGACGTCTATGGAAGAAAAAAGAAAAGAAAAGGTGAGGGCTATACAGTTTACGAGGCTAGCCCAAGTGTCCGTGGATTCAAATGAGATGATGAACAAGAAGTCCAAGCTTGACGAAGATTCGGTAAAAAGATAAAGCTTTTGAATTTCCATGGGAAAGGTGGGAAGTTTCGAACTAGAAGATGGGTTTTGTTTTGCTATTGAACACATTTGAAGAAGCAAATTGACAATCAAATATTTCTCTTGTTGAGAAATACTTAAAATACATGAAAAGCAAGTCAAACGTTTTTACTACATACATAGAAATAGATGAATCCCCAATGTGGCGAGTTTCATTTTAACCCACAACAATAATAATAATAAAACCATGAGAAAAAGAAAAGAAGAAAAACCCACTCATGGGTAGCTCAATTGGTTAGGGCGCATTTGGGATTGTGTGGTTAGACGCACTGATTTCAGATTCGATTCTCCAGATGAGCACGTGTGATTTAAGTGGGGGACCATGACGGTGCGTTGCCGTGTTAGTCTTCCCGAAAAATAATTAAGATGCGTGCAAATTGATCCGGACATCTTGATTATCAAAAGAAGAAGAAGAAGAAGATAAAGAAGAAAAGAGGGTCGATAGGTTTTTCTCGGTAATAAAATGGACGGAATCAAAATTAGGTAATAACGCGTTATAGCAAGCGTGAGCAAAGAATTGGGTGACTATTGAATGCATTTCATTCTCAGCGATGTGATGGTTTAGTCACCATCAAAAGGACAACATCAGAAATGCGCTATCTTTGCAAGTGATGTATCTATAAATGAATTTGACAAGTCGTTGATTTCTTTCTTTTTATCTTTCTTTCTCGAATCCTCTCTCTAGGACTTGATTTTGCAAAATCGATGAATGATAATCCCAGAGATGGTCGCGATTCGATTCCCAGTTGAGTTCATCGACAATGAAAAGCACGCAGCGTCTGAACTTCTCCATTAGCTTTGGAGAAGTCTGGTTAAAAAAAAGGGGGGGGGGGAATTGCCAAATGCAAGTGCGTTCGCTGTCGTGTTTTTTTTTTAATATTTTTTTTTGGAAAAGGGGAGAAAATAGGAAAATAAAAATTCCAAAAAGAAAGAACAAAAAAGAGGAATAGGAGGGGGGGAAAAAAAGAAGAAGTAGAATGAAAAAGAGAGCGAGAGGGAAGAAAAAGTCAGACGCAGCCACATCCGGTTGTACGGACGGGACCCCATCTCCGATGGAGAGGTGGGGACATGAAGGAATCTCTCTGACCCCCTCATTGTCCTTTTTTGTTTGATAGATTGATTGTTCCAATAATTAAAATTCTGGAGACGGCATGAAATGCATTCTATGAGTATGTTGGGCCCTCATCTCTTCAAGAGAAGGATGAAATATCTTGTGTGTAGTATAAGGTAGACGTTACCAATAATTTTCACCTACTTTTGTGGTATTCCATCTTCTTCCCCCACGTTCGTATTACCGGTGGCCGGCCTACCACCGGCCACAGGTGGGGGGATCGGTCTCGCCGGGCCAAGGCCGACCGTCGATCAGTCAAGGGCGGCCTTGCCGGGTCTCATCGGGGCTCCCCTTCGGCCCGACAATGGCGACCTCGCTAGCCATCTAGTGCCAGTGCTGGTCGGCCATAATCAAGGCAAGGGAAAAAATAATAATAGTAAATTCAAAAAAAATTATTTTAAAAAAATCCATGTCAACGCCGGCGGTGCCACGTGAGACGATTAGCGCCCAACGGATTCCTAATTAACTAAATTGATTGAATTGGTACTAATGCAAAAGATTTTCGACTTTTTTTTGGTACTTTTTCGTATTTTGTGGTATATCACGTTCCTTAAAACAAGAATCTAATTTGTTAAAAGAAATTATTTGATTGTAGTGGATTTTACATATATTTTAGTAATTTTTTTTTTAAAAATAATCATTAGTAACGAGTTATATTCATTCATAATGCCATGAGCGAAATTTTGGCGAAAATTAATCAACCAAACCAAATGATGTTGACATAATGAGTTACGAAAAAAAGAAGATAACTAAGTTCAAAAACTAAAAAAAAAAAATGAGAAGGAGATATTATTAGAAATAATGTGTTTTACTACGAACGAATGCCTTTACTAATTCGTTTGTTTCACGAAAAAATGAGTAATTTGGAAAACATTTTTCGAGAAGTAATCGCTTACATCGTTTAGAAAAATTAATCAACAAATAATATTTTCATCATCGATAACAATCTATACCTAACTATTTTCATAGGCAATGAGAAAAAATTCATTTATTCATTTTTTTAAGAGACAAAATCGATTAATTTTCGGAAAATCTTTTCCAAATCACTCATTTTTCATGAACAAACGGAGTATAAAATATTTTACCACAAGTGAGAGTCATTTCATTACGATAGATATGTGTACTAAGTATAAGTAGCTTTTACTACAAACAACGAGTAACCTGATCGGTAATTTAAACAATGAACGATGCCTAATTGTTATTTTCTGACGAGTGGCAATAGATTTAATCTTATGGTCAGATAACTCGTTCACCCAAGCTCCTGATGTGCTTTGCTTCTCGTGTCTTTAATCTTTGTTCAACATGCACCATTCTTGCAAATTTTTTGACAATCGAAATGGGGGCACATTATCTCAACACTTGATAAAAAAAAAGACCCTAAAATACAAATGAATATACACCAAAGTACTTGAAAATGTAATAACATTATCTTCTTTTTTAAAAATGGCAAATATTTATAAGATTTGTAAGGATTTTGTGCGATTAATTTCTGACTTATCTAGCTAAGATATATCTATAAAGAGAAAGCTATCATGATCATCCGATTGAAGAGCTTTACCTTTGCCCCCCCCCCCCCCCCCCCCCCAAAAAAAAAAGGTAATAAAAAAGATAAAAATGTAAGTAAATATTAGTTACCTAATTATCTCCAAGTATACATGTCGATCACAGTAATAAAGCGTATAAGAATTCCTAATAATAACAAAAGAGTTTTCTCTGGCTAACTACACTTTGTGTTCTTGATATGATCATGATGGCAGGATGATGAGTTGATGATGTCTAACAGGAAATCTAGATGATGTCCGAATGACCTGTCTGTAGGTTTGCTATAAATCTCATCCAAGCATGTCAAACATCAATGGCGGAATAGAGGCAGGCTGCTCTTGGACAAAACGGTGATCATGAGCGGTCTTACTTTCATCCTCACATCTCCAAATGAAGACAATATATATATATATATATATATATATATATGCCAATCTCATCAACTCGCCCGCCTCGTGTAAGCTCATGATTTCGATAATGACCGTTTGACGCGATATTGACATGATTGCTGAAGAGCTTTTACAATGGTTGAATGATCGTACATTTGACGGGGCGAATTTTGTGTATACTAGCAATCTATAACTTCTAATCCTTTCATTTGTCCCAAATCGATTTCGTCTTTTCATCATTCACGAAAATATTTATATATGAATTGCTGTCCATAATGAAAACATTTCTCATTAGCCAATTATTTTAAGAGATTAAAGCGACTATTTTCCATGAAACAAATGCATCCTAATAATTTACTAATTTTGTTTTTTACTTTGTGCCGTGAAACTAAGGATATGTACTACATTTCAATAATCTCGTTGCCAGATAATATATTTGTATGGGCCATGTGAGGAAAAGAGAAATATATCAAGCAAAATGAATGATTTAAATTATTGTCAAAGAATTAAACTTTGTGACTGATGATGTTAGCAGTTCTTCTAATGTTTAGATCTTATTCTCATCTCTAATCTTAGCGCCCGATGTAATCCCAAAGTGGGTTTGTTTAATGGTGTATGTTGGGCTTGGAATTTTCAAGCAATGACTTTTTGCTCCATCCTGCTTTTTGATAGAATAAGATGGATATTCTTAAAAATTCTGGTTTTGCACATAAAGATTTTCATTTCTAGGGGCAATTCTCTTTTCATTTTTTGTTTTGATACAATGGCGTATATTTGTGCATTAATTACATGGTACTAGAGCTAAAATTCTATTTATTTCACGGAAAATGAATAATTTGAAAAATATTTTTCTAAAATATGATAGCACGAATGACGATAACAATATTTTCCGTTCATTCATTTTGTAAACGATATAAACTATCATTTTCTGAAAAATATTTTTTCAAATCACTCATTTTTCGTGAAACAAACGGAGCCTAATTTATCATAACCGATCATTTTATGATGTCCACATAATTTTCTAACTTCACGTGGTTCTATTATACAGGTGATTGGAGGAAATATGCGGGTGAAGGTAAATCGAGAGTCCAATGCGTGGACACTGGACCACACAAATCATGAACATGAAGATGCTCTAATAAGAACTAAATTTGGTGGACCACGCATACATTTTTTTTTTTCAATTTTTTTTTTGGTAATCCAGTTGCAAAATTTCTCTAAAAATATTTTTGTTTTCTTAATCACATGGGAATAATATAGTACCTAAATAGACAATGTGGAGAAAATGTCAGGCTAAGGTTGTAATTAGATTTCCATTCTTAGCAAACAAAATTAAGGATGCTGTTCATATATGAACCTGTTGATCCTCATACAAGAACAAGAAAGGGGAAAAGAAAACACAAATTGACATAGTTGTGCGTATATAAGCAACCGTGTATCTTTACTCTTCTTCACCACCACCCTTCTCTGTCCTCATCATCTATCTCTCTCTCTCTCTCTATTTCTGATACTCCTCTCCCATTCCAGTTCTCTCCCTCATCCCTATCGCCGTCGCCGTCGCCGCTGCCGCCTCTCATCTTCCTGTTCTGTCTTTCATCCCTTTCGTTGCCACCACCGCGATCCCCACATACCCAATATTCTTCTTCTTGCTCAGTATTTTTTCCCCTCAATGGAGGCCAAGAAGAGAGAGATCATTCTTTGCTAGGAATCATCCTTATTGCGTCTTTATTACATGGATTTTATCTCGGTCACATCTTTTTGCCTTATCTTTCCTCCCATTGATCCATTGTTGTCCTTTTTCACTGCTAAAAGTTCTGGGATGGAGTTTTCATTAGCTAGGTTTTATTTACAACGACGAATCTTGGAGGCTTTTCCCTTTTAATTTCCTGTTCTTGACGATATTCTGGCCATAGTTCTTCATTTTCTATTTTTTTTGCTCTTATTCATTTTTTCGCAAACTGTTATTTCCATTTTCCGAGGGCCAAATATTTCGTGCTAGAAGGTTTGTCGAATGATCCGCAAGCAGCTGCGCACAGTCGTTTGTTTGCAGGTGCAGCATCATCAAGATTCACACATGATTTCACGGCATGGACATGAATTTCGTCGACAGAGGTTTAGTCTTGAGAATCTTGATGATGCTGCATCAGCAATCAATGACTAGTATTCCCAATTTCCACAGCCTTAGGTCAATTTATTGAGTATTTGAAGAAGTGATACATGTCTAACTTCAGGGTCTTTTCTTCACCTCTGGATATGAAAGGCCTTATTGGGCTGTGACTATGTGTGTGTATATATATTTTTGTTCCTTTATAATTTTTGAGTGATTAATTGAATTATGTTTTGTACATTCACTAATTAATTGCAGCGACGCCGCAGCAGGTAGCATTTGTGTACACAGGAGGAGGATTGCTTAGCCATCAAGTGAAGCTGAAGTTTCTTTGGCATAAAAGGTAAGATACTTACTATCCTTTATAATCTGGGAGCAGTAACATAGATTAATTAACCCATGTTGCACATAATCTGCCGAACAAATTCAGTGCCTTGGGGAAAATTTTGGCTTTTATATTGTATGCGTATATCAGATGAGAAAAATACGGTTTTGAGCGCTTGATTACTGATTTTAGGATCTGCAATTGCAAGTGGTTGAAGCATGGACCAAATTGAGTTTTGAATTGCAAGATAACATGATCATCATCTTGATTAAATTCGATTGGATCGTTCCACCACATATTATTAGGCGGAGCCATTCCATATGATGCTTCATTCCTTCCTATTGCCGGCAACATTTGTTGAGCACATCAAAAGCTTGTTTGAAACAAGATTGTTTTTGCTAGGAGATGGGATTTGAAAGATCTCACACAAGTAGCTCAACTTATAGGAACTTGCATAAAATTTTTGCATTTTGGAATTGAAATAGCTTCATAATTCGATCAGTTTATTCTTTTTTATGAAGAAAACTTATTTCTTTTGCCTCCAGCTTTGCAGCTGCGACTTCTATATCTTTAAATCAATGTCAACTGTGGTAGCATGATATCATATGGACAGTACGCAGCAACTGTCTTCCACATAGATAAAGGAGGTAATGCTCACCGGCATAGAAGATAAGCCAAAATTATGAGGGAACTTCGCACGGAATTGTGATGTTTCTCATCTTTTTAGAGCCGGTTAACATTAATTTATCAGGCTTAGGAATTTTTTTTGTTCATGAATCTTGCAACATAATTGCTATATGGAATTACTAGGGGAAATATACATATCTATTTCTGACCAGCCCACTGGAAGTTTATGCATTCTGATTCTAGAGTTGTGTATTATTTGTATGTCGTACAAGATTTTCGTTGCATATGCTGGATTTTCTCTAAAAAGAGCTCGTGTAGCCAATGTCGCAGTGAGATTACTCTTAACTAAGAGCTAATTAGCATCGTATGCCACTCTTTTGTATTAGAAAGGTGAAGCTAAGTAAGAATTAATTGAAATCGCCTTCTAATGAGAGTAGGAACGGAAAAACGACGGCTCCAAAAAACAAATATAAGATGTAATTTACGCGTCAATGGCATGTTTTGGGAGGCACTAGCTTTTGTGAAGGGGGAAAGGAGGAGGAGGAGCTGAAGAAGAAGAAGAAGAAAAGTCCTCTTTTGTGGCAATTGACAGATGAAGTTTTTCCCCCTTGCTTGAGGTACGCACTTCACATGGTGGGAAGGAGGCAAAAGGCAATAATGGAGTACAATGGAGAGATCGCACCAGAGAATTAATGTAAGACAGGAAGATATTTTTCTGTGTACTTCCAGAAATTATGCATGTGGATTTTTGCGGAAACTATGATTCTCGAATCTTTTTGCGGATTTGTTATTACTTGTTTGTATTTCACCGATCCTCCTAAAATGATTTCACGCGGCGGTGGTGTGTTCCTATATACGATTTGAAGAACTGGTTCTCTTCCGATAGTCGATACCTCGTATTTTCGCACTGGAAACGGTCATGTGAAATTTGGAGATGTTCTGAAAACCAGCCTTTTAACTGTGGTACAAAGCTGCTATTGTGACAATGAAGGGTGTAGCGTGTGCTATCTCTTCTTGGTAGTTAACTCTGAGTTAGGGTTTTGGGAATCAGGATTACAGAAGATTTTTCGTCTTAGCGTACTTGCTTCATCGATTAATCGTTTTCTTATTTTGTCCAGCCTCCGTTGGCTTATTAAGCCTAAAGTTGTCATGAATGTAATTAGCTTAACGAACTTGGTTTTCGAAGGGAGAAGGCCGTTTTACGTCCTTCACTACTGTACTTGGGTGCGTTCTTGTGGTTCAGGTTTTGGCTCCCGGCATCTTTTGTTCAGTGTGCTGGTCCGATGTATGTTTTTTCGTTTGCACCGTTTTGGTTAAGACATAGCATGCCATATTTTTAGCCGGTGCCCTTCTGTGAGATTCTTTCTCTCCCTTGTCCGGTCCAAGGCCGTCTGTCCGTTCACACCGGAAAGCAGGATGTTCGCGAGAAATTTTTTCCTCGAGACCGAGGAGTGGGGCTGTAGCTTTTATCATTGTAATAAGATCAACTCACGCCTGTGTTCTCCTGGGCTGAATTATTCAACGGCAGGTCTTCTGAGTCTTTTGACAAAGTTTCTGTCGTGCATCTCACCGTATGATGTTATTGCAGGCCAAAATGATATTTACAGATGGAATATAGTATCCGATGTGAAAAGAGTGGTCCTCTCCTGCTACAACTCACTGGATTCTCACTGGAAGCTGCTCATCTCCAACAACATATTTGCAATCGATTTTTGCCAAGTCCTAAAATTGTGTTGCATCACTTTATCTTTTCCCCAAACTGTACCTCCCCGGAAAAACCCTAGAAAAGAAGAGCAAGCATGGCGGAATTCTCCTCATTTACGTGCATAATCTATAAGCACAGGTCGTAGAACAAAAAGGGTTTGACATTACTAAACAAGGATAGATTGATTGAACCATCACATGCAAGTGGCTCAAGGACTAATCAAGGGTATCACGGACGTGCTTAATACATGTCGGGTTCTCACAAACAAGTGTGGATACGCCGTTGGCGAATCGGTCAAACACATTAGACGTGTCGTTTTACGGCACTCCTAAACCCTCGAGGTGCCTGAGATTACTAGCTTGCGGTTGCCATAATATCCTTGAAAATTTATAACGCTAGTTTTGGCTCAATCACACAGAATCCCCTACCTTCTTTCCTTTTTCACGTTGATGTATGCCATTTATGACGAAAGATCGAAGGTCCCCATCTGCGATTTACGTTGTCCTTCCCCTCGCGGCCTTTTATGATCCTACGCTCCCTGGTACAATGCTTTAACTTTTTCTCTTGAGAGGGAGGAAAGAGGAAAAAGAAAATTGAGATAGGAATTGATATATCTCCATGCAAACCCTCCTCCTCTTGTACATTTACGACCGGAATAAAGTGACAATTACCTGGGAGAGGTCGATCAAATCGATCAAAGGGCGGGTCCGCCCGACAAGGGAAATGATGCACGACGGGGAAGGACGCACGAGGTCGAATGATACGGCCCCACCCATAGATCTCCCCACCCCCCATCTCTCAACGGTGTCTTCAAGAACGATGCCAAAGTAGAATGATGAACCTTTTGCTCGGACCACACGAGCACGTCCACCGGAAGACTATCGTTGTGCCATTTTTCTTTTTTTGGTTGATCGATTGATCCTAGTTTAGAAGGGAAAATTTCAAAGTGTCCACATTTCCCCAAAAAGAGTCTCAAAGTGGTGATAGTAATTTCAAATAAGGGCTTCAAGTGGCTACAATAATTTCAAATAAGAGCGTAAAGATTTACTCAGCATGTGAGGTTAGATATTTCTTTGACACTAACATGATCATTTTAAGCCTTCTTTGAAATAATTTCCAATTTCGATTGTCTTTTGAGAAAATGAGGATACTGTGGGCCCTTACATGAAATTTTATCTAATTTAAATGGAACTGGCGAATTCTGTTTAGATGCGATCCAAGAAACTTTTCATAGGATCAAGTGCATACCTAATTCTATGAGGCCACCCAACAACCAAGTCGACTCTATTAGGAAGCCCCTTCTTTGGCAAGACTTAGGTTTATGGCTCTTCCATGGCTTTAGGAAAGGTCAACTTTTTAGGAAGTTGACAGCAACCTCTGGTTCCGGTAACTCCTCGAAGACAATATATCAGGATTCTAACTAACTATCCGAGGAGACATGTTGATTTCAAAGGTCTTTGGTACAGTTCAATCAGACCGTCTACGTGGGATATCAACTGCTTGTTGTGAAACTTCTAGTCCAAAGCATATAAATCCGTAAAGCTATGACAATAGGGGCAGGGAAAAGGAGAGGGCGACCGTCGTCATGAGAAAAAATAGAGCGCAAAAGTATTATTCCGCTCACATTTTCTCTTTCTACTGAAATTACTGCTTGAAAGAATTAGCCCAAAAAGGAACTTTCTTTTTCGAAGGGACACGGGACACTTCCACAGGGGATTAGACAAACAAATGGAGATCTATTCCAACTCATGAATCACATAGACTAACCAAAGAAAGTACGAGGGGATATGAGACTGAGTGTCTAGTTCTCATTGGAAAAGAATCGGCTAAGACATAAGGGAGGAGTTATAAGAGTAAACTAAGTAGGAGAACTATGCTAATTCCCCCTCGACATTTGCTCCTTTAAAACATGGTGTTATTTTTTTTTGGGTCGAACATGGTATTATTAACTCTGTCGTATTTGATTGGGTTCTTCCAAATTGTGTGTGCACCTCCTTACATCTCTAACTTTTAGGGTGTGCATGGCAACAATTCTGTTCCTAAAAACTGATTCTGATTATAATGATTTTTTCTGATTCTGGTTATAATGATTTTTCAGAGAATCAGAACATGTTTGATAACTGCATTATGATTTTGTTTATAAACCAAAACACGTTTGGTAACTGTAAAAAATTTATGTTCCCAAAATATACTTAGATATTTTGAAAAAAAGAACTTGAGAAGCTTTTCCTGCGGCGAAGACGTGAATACCATAGGTATTTTCACTTTGTTTATCTTCACCCCTTCTTTTCTAGGCCGAGATACTGTTTAGGTTGTTTCCAATGCACTTTTTTCACCAATAGATGTTACACTAGATTTCTTTTGTGCAATATGTAGCTCGCGGAGTGCATTACATCGAGCTAAGTTTTCAGCTTAATGGTTGATGATATTCTTTTTACCAATGATGCTTTGAGCTGCTGCTGAATGGAAGCTCCCTCATGATATACAACTGCTAGAACCCTTATAGTGTTTTCCCTCAATTTAATATATCAGTTCTTGATTTATTGTGGCAATGCCAGCTAGAGTTTGGAACAATCTGTGCACGTCATAAATTTTATGGATAAACTGCTTTCTCTTCCGAAATGAAAAAGCAATTTCACAAGTCTTCTATTGTTTTTTAATCTTTGAACGTTCTGACTCATGATTTGCCTTCCACCTCAACGGATTGTGAGATAACCATTGTCATGGATTAACTAACATCGAACTTATCTTAGAAGGAATCAGTTATTGCAGTAACAAAAACAAAGATCCCATCTGTTCTTTCATTGATGTAACACATGAATCCTTGATCGTTATTGGAACAAATCAATATTGCATTCTAATCTTCAGCCAAAGGGTGGAAAAAACCGATGGATATGCATGGTTAAGTGCAACGCCAAACTCTTTCTCAAAGGAAAAAGGCTAACAAAGGAAGTAATCTTATTCTCCTTTTGCATATCGAAGAATGAATTCTAATCAATGAGTACATATTAGACAAATAATACTAGAAAACTGAACATAATTTCTAGCTACCTCTTATTAGACAAATAATCAAATCATCTACTAAGAAACAAAACCCTCGTCACGAGGTGAGATTCATGTCCCACATTGGAGTTCCCCGTGCTCTTATTGTAGCTTATAATCAATGCAACTATCTGTTGCAACAAAAGAAGAATCAGAGTAGTTCTCTTGAATTCAAGATAGAGGTCTGGTCAATGGGCAGAAAAAAGAAGAACACCACACCACATTCAATCAGAAATGTAGTCGCTTAAGGGAAGGAGCTCAGATATAAGCCAAAGAATCCCAACATGTAGTATAGCAAGCAAGTCTAGTAATTGGAACTTGGCATTGGCCAAGATGAGAAGAAAATCATACGGAATGTTTATATTGATGAAGTTCAACTTCTCCAATTAATTAACAGATTTAACAAGAAACAAAACTCTCGCAACTCCTGTCTCACAACATCAAACACGCATCTAATTCACCTTCACTGCAGTCCAAGAAATAAATTTCAAATGAGCAATCAGAACAACAAGAAATAGAACTCTCTCAACTCCTGTCTCGCAACATCAAACACACATCTAATTCACTGTTACTACAGTCCAAGAAACAAATTCCAAATGAGCAATCAGAACACTATTGCTACATTCAAGAAAAAAACTCAATTAACTGATGATACCGGCAGTAAGCTAATATTGCAGAGTAGCATGTGGTAAAGTCGTAGGACATAAATATATGCTGACATAAACACACAATTTACAGAACAAGAAAAGCATTAAAGCAAAAAGGGAATAACCAAGAGACACTAATCAGTTGTCACACACCTAGTCATTTAATTCAGTTCTACACCTCTAATCATAATCCAGGAAATTGCCTAATCTCACAAATGATACTAGAATTTTCACTTCGAGCACTTTCAAACTATAGCTATTGGACTCAACACATAGGGCTTGTCTTCTTGTCCCTTCTTGTAACATGTTGGGAATGTCATTCGGTTGGCCGCAAGCTGAGTTCCTCGTTGAGGTGTTGGTGTGCCTTGCATAATCATCATCTCTCCGACCAGATTCCACAATGAACCAAAAAAGCTAGCAAGAACTTAAGTCTAAAAAACCCTCCATTTACATCCCCGTCAACATGATTTAACACTTTTCCCCAAAAAAATCTCCATTTGCAATCAGTACTAAATGCATCAAAAAGCATAAAATATTAAACACAAAGTCATGGAATTTTAGCCATATTGCTATCCCTTGCCATTTGATTAGCGATACTTCTCCTGAGCATGTTTATCTTAGCAGCTCCCTCATGAAATATATCATTTGCAACATCTTCTTGTATAGGTCCACATGAGTACTCCGGATCACCATATGTAGAAAAGTTTTTGTCCATCCTATCTTGGTGATCAATGTAATTATGAAAGCACAATATGCAATTGCAATACATGCTTGCTTTCGAACTGTGAATGGAGTCATATGTCTCAAAATGTTAAAGCGATTTTTCAATGCCCCAAATGACCTCTTAATGACATTTCGTAGTGAAGAATGCCTATGGTTGAACATTTCTTTTGCTGTTCTGGGTTGTCTCCCTCTACCCCTATAATCGTTCAGATGATACCGTTCACCTTTAAATTGAGTTAGAAATCCCGAAAGTGCTGCATGACCAGAATGCACCACGTAGTATTTGCCTATAACAAGATATATATACATTTGTTATGACATACAATTGTAATACAATCATAAATAAAATTAATTCATATGGACAAAGAAAATACCTTGCGGTGGTCGAGGAAATTGCAACCTAGGAGTCTCTAGTGCTGCCGAGAGGACTCGACAATCGTTCATAGATCCTTTCCACCCGGCATACACGAAAGTAAATTTCATATTAAATGAACAAACACATAGCACATTCTGAGTGGTATTCCCTTTCCTGCCTCTATGTGGGATTTGCTTTGATGCAGAGACAGAAGCATCAATATGGGTGCCATCAATAGCACCAACGCAACCCTGCAATTTCACGAAAGTCTAGTGTTACAAAATATTACCAACCATATGTATTTGATGGCATAATGATATTATGAAAATCATACCTTGAAGTAGCGTTGATGGTTCGGATCCATAAGAATCTCCTCTGGGATATCATCAAAAGAAGGTGGTCGGATAACCTCTTTTGCCAATTTGAGAATTGCTTTCAAGATTTTAGTGAAATATGTGCTGATTGTTTTTCTGGAGCGTTGGAACCTCTCACATAAATATCTATTGGAGTTACCATGACCAACCAAAGATAAAAAGATCCCAAGTTTTTCATCCACCCTAACATATCGACTATGTTTCAACCAGCCTCTTGTCATCATTAAATCACATAAGTTCATAAAAATATGTCTCTTCAACCTGAAAGCTTCATACACTCTATCCGAATATCCACAAAGAATCTCCCTTATCCATTGAGCTCCTGATAATTGACTATCCCTAATAGGTTATTTCGTATGCATGGACATGTCCATCATAATAATCCACAACCACATTATTATCATGTCAATATCACACTCTTCTAAGTAACAATCACTTGGCGTTACTTGGTCATTAGACTCACTATTTTGTCCCCCTTCCATTGTACCTATGCCATCACACAAATACAATAACATTAATATACATGTTTGGGAAACAAAACTTAATAACAACCAATAACATAAGTCGTAGGGTGAAAGCAAACCTAATATAAAAATCCCACACAATCCATCGTGGGATGAAAACCAAATAACATCATAACATAATTCATAAAGTAAAATAAAACTAGACATAAAAATCCAAAGCAATCCATCGTATGATGAAAGACAAATAACATCATAAGTCATATAGTAAAATGAAACCGAACAAAAAATCCCATGGGATCCCCAGCACATTTTCCAAAATCTACTAAAGACGTTGGAAAATTCCATTTCTCATCTCAGTTGGAGTTTTGATGAAAGCCTCCCTCCATGTGGCACCATCCATTGCTCGTTCCAATGCTTTGTGGAAAAGATCTGAATCCACCTCAGGCATGCTACGTAGGACCATAATCACAACAGCTACGGTGTGATATTTTGATTTTCCCTGTCATTTTGATACTTATTAATGAGAATGTATCTAATGATGTATTTCAGTCATATCTCGCTGGGATTTGATCAATCTCGAGTTAACTGACCAAAAGGGAAAGGCTAATGTGAGACAAGGTACGTGGACCTAAGAACCAAAATAGGAAATGACATTTTGACCATAAGGATTGCTGAGGGAGTATTTAGAACCATTAAGGGCCGATCTAAGAATGATTAAGGAATGTATTGCTAGCGTTATACGATTGGAGTGCGGGTGAGGCCGCTTAAATAATGTATAACTTGCGAAATTTTCCTAAATCGAACTATGACGATCGAGACTGTCGAACCTAGTAATAGACCCTCACAATTACATGACAACCAAAGTCGCCATAAATTGACGAGCCCTAAGTGTGATGAGAATCACAGAGTCGATACGTCTAATGTCTGCAAAAGCCGCCCGTAAGTTTGAGACAGTCTAAAATCACATTTGACAAAGAAATGGTTCAGAGACGAGTCTCAAATTGAAAAATTAAGAATTTCAACATTACAATTGAATTGGACGTCGCCTTATCGAAGAAAATTTGAATTAGAAAAATGACGTTCTGGATGACGATGGTGAAATTACCATTTTGCCCCTCAAGTCTAAGCCTTGTCTTAATAAATGGATGATGGCATTTTGGTCATTGACCATACCTCTTGGCTGCCGAAAATTTAGAAGATATTGGCCATTGGATGAGCTAATAATGAGCCTATGGACAAGTGTTATTTGATGGAGTTTTGGCATTCAACTTTTAACCTACCATTCTTCTTAGATTGACCATGCAAATTAGTGTATACCCTCTTCTTCTCCAATGTGCTCATCCAAACACCCCATCACCATAGCCAAACCTCTTCTTATCCTTCTCTTATTCTTCGCTGAACCAACCACGCTCGATTAGCCCCTGACCGCCGTTTCACCGTCGTCGAGCTCCACCTCCAACCACCGTATGACCTTGCGCTGACCACCAACACTTTCCTCACCCTCTTGCCGACTACTTTCAAGTGGAATCACTGCATTTGGCCACCTGAGGAGCTCTGGCCAGCCAATCTCCTGAAAGTCGACGGATTTCGTCACAACAGGAGGTAAGTTTTCGTTCAGCCTCCGTAGGACCTCGAATAGCTCAAATTTTAGGTGGTAGCTTACAGACATGTAGTACTAGGAATGGTTGAGCCGAGGTAAAAGGTTTGAGTGAATTTGATGGAGTTTTGATATCGAAATGGCGTTGTGTTTGAAGGGCAGAATCTGACCTGCGGAATACTTGAAGGATTCGGCTTTGTTCGTGGACTTTCCGACGTCGCCTTTCCACAAAATTTTTGGTGAGGCTCTATAACACCTAGTACTATTTGTTAGTGAGTAATTTATGTGAGCAATTGAGATTTAATGATAGTTTATGGACTGATTAGCCAGGTACTAAACATAACCGAAAATACCATGTTTCGGTTCTGTGTATACCTAGCCTTAGGGGCTATTTAGGAGTGTCGCCAAGCTTTAAATTCATCGTTGAGACGTACTAGAATGTCAATTGATTTGCTATTAAAGTTTATGCTTAGTGGTTCGACGATTAGGTAAGGAAAATTGATGAAATTAGTTGAATTCTCTTAGGTACGAGGTTGCTCTGTTTTTGGGACTTGCACACCGAATCCTTGGAGTGCTTAGGAAGGATATTTTTGTTAATTTGAGCCTAAGGGAAGGAGTCTCTAAGCCTTGGCTAGGAAGATAGGCCTCGACTGGGTGAATTGGTTGTGAATTGGGTAAAATTTTCATAAGTTATTGTGCGAGTGCCCAATGTTCGTCATTGTGAGTTGATGAATGCTTGAATGCATGCAAAATGCATATTCCTTGTGTTGATTGACACATTTGAGTGATGAGTTTGATTGCCTCACATGCCGTAGATGGTTAGCTCAATGCATGGACTTTCACTCAATCATGAAGTCTAGAATTGAAATGAAATTTGATATGTTTGGAAACTTGTGGTATCCTGATGCGTTGAGACGTGGGGTTGTGATGGCTAGTACCCTGATGCGTTGAGACGTGGGGTTGTGATGGATAGTACCATGATGCGTGAGACGCGAGGTTGTGGTAGCGAATGTCCTGAGGTGTTGATACGCGGGACGAAATTGATTATGTGACGATACATGCCTGGAATGACATTGAAAACCTGATGCATTTACGCTGATTTGTCAATTTGATGGTCTGAGGTGTATTGACGCGGATCCAGCCTGAGGCGTTTTAACGCGGGCATGAATCGTGAGAAAAATTCTGAAGGGTGGAAAGTATGGCTTGATTTTGTGTTCCATGCCTGACTTGATTGAGGAGTTATGTTGAAATGACTGCTTGACTGTCACTTGTTTGTATCTGTATGGCATTTTATGATTGATGAGTGTTTTATATTGTTGATTGCGCGTTCTTGCTCATTATTTGTATTTATCTGGGTGTACTGTCAGCCTGACTTGGGGTTAGGACTTATCTTATTGAGATGTGAATCTTACCCTGTCGTGGGACCTTACTTTTTCAAATCCAAAACCCTAAGGATGTTACCGCCACGTCTGGGTGATCCAAAAGAAATGACCACCTATTTTGATGAGTTCCCTGATGGTCGGGGTACCGTCTATGTGAGAAAGTGTACAGTGGTTTGGGTCGATGAGGGTGGTAAAGACTAAAAATCACATAGGTTCGAGGCCTGGTCTCGTAGGGTAGACGAGGTTACTACCGGACTGTTGAAGTTCACGGAGGTGCCTCGAAGAGTCATTCCTAGCTGGTGTCATCCCACTAGGTATTCTGTGAAAGTAGAAGTACCTACAGCGGGCTCGAGGAACATACCAGAGAAGACCCCAACCTTGGATACACAGTTGAGGTGATAGAGATAGACGCCTCGAAGGATGAGCTGGAGAATACCACGATAGATGACACAGTAGATGTGCACTCTGAGACCTTCTCGGACTACGAACCAGATGAGGACTCGGATGAGACTGACGATTCTAACGATTCGATCTAGGGGTTTTCTGACTTACTTGTAGTCTTTTGTCGATGATCTCGCCGGTCTATTTTATTTTGGGGGACTTAGATATGGATTGTCTTTTGATTAAGTCTCGTTGCCCCGACCTATCAGCCGGACTAGTTCACCTACACTTTTGTATGAACTCTTGATGTTATATGCATAAATGTTATGTTCTCGTTACCCAGGTCCCTATTGATTTATGTACGGAGGTGTTTTTCATATTACGTTTCCGCGTGTTCGAATACATCATGCATCTCTCGATATTTAATTTCTAAGACTCGAGAGTACAGTGGAGTGAGTTGCGCGTTCGTGCCTAGGGTGCGGGGCGTGACATACGTAGTAGGGGTCTACAGGTGGTGATGTGACTTGTGAAGTGGCAGCAGAGTTACTCTATTGACTTGCTACAGAGTTTATCATCTCTTGTAAGGCTTTGCAGGTATTGGCAACATCAAAAGCAACACTTTTTCTTCTCCTCTTGCTATTTGGAGTCCTATCCAAGTTGTGTTGTCCACTTGTAAAGACTTCCTGATCAATGGAGTGTTCACCAAGTTCGTTTGGATCATCATCTGCATGACCACCATGATTGTCACCTTCCTCCGACACCATCAAATCTTCCACATTCCTACTGCTTCCTCCCCAGTAGCATAGGTATCACCAAATATAATAGACAGCTCGGAATACTGAGGAAACCCATCCATCTTGAACTTCAGCCACTCAGTATTTTTTTACAATTTTCGAAATAATGACATACATCAACATGAGCAAACCTTTTAAAACACACATATATAATTATCTAAAATGACCAAAAGTTAAATGATACCTTGATGTGTTGTTCTCATATACTTGGATCATCGACAACAACTACTTTATTTACATAATCCCAGCCAAATCCGGATTGTGAAAGAAACTTCTTCTTAAAACTACCAGACTGTCTTCTCAATCTGTTCATCTTGTTCTTCATCTGTGCTTGCTTCTATTCGAGTCCTGTTCGAGTGGTGAACTCAGCTCCTATGGTTTTCCACCCCACTTTGTTGAAAGTACAAGAGGTGTGATTTTTTTTTTTTTTTTTTTACCTCTTTTACCATCAAACTTATAAAGAGGTCGGTTAAAGAGTCGGTCCACTTTGCACTAGAATCATCTTTTTGGGATGCCATTGGCTACCACATTCAATTATAACATGGTCATGTGTATATACATATACTTTAAGCGAATCAAGCATTAGGAAATGCAATTGGATCTAGAATTGCTATATTTATGCCTATATTTACAGCAAAGTTAATAGAAATTGAAACTTGGTACACCCATTTGACTCTACAACTTTGAAAGAAATTACAACAACTTAAGACTTTCATTGCACCTACAATTAAGTTCGAGTCTCAAAATTCAAGGTTCACATTCAACCATTTCTAGGGACCAACATCTCCATTTCTGTTGAATCATCTACTATTTTTGTGTTACTGTTTAATTGAAAGAATATAAGCGACACTGTTTTTAGAGCGATACACACACCCAAAACTTAACTTAAAGACTCACCTACTTACTAATTTTTAATAACGGCAAGATAATACAGTATCAAGCAGTAGAAAAATGACATTGATTAGGGCGACAGACCAAGTCATCAAGCATAAGCAAGGAGTAATGCAATCCCTCAATCGCAAAACAAGGAATACCTACATTTACAGGAGTAGCTTGTCTCCTCACCCAAGCTCGCCTTTTCTTCGCCCGATCAAGGCCAGTCCTAGCCGAGATTGGCGTGGGCAAGGCTCGTCCGAGCCCAAGAGGGTGGTCGCCCTTTGCTAGATAGGGGAGGGCAACCGCCCTCTTGGGCTCGGACGAGCCTCGCCCTAGCCGATCTGGCGAGGACCACCCTACTCCGGCTCGAGCGATGAAACGGCCAGGTTTGCCCTAATCGGGCTCAAGCGAGAAGATAAGGACAGAATTGAGGTGCGAAACTCACCGAAGTCGTTCAACGAGAACACCGGATGGCTTCAGTGGAGATGGCGAGTTGCAGGAGCGACGGAGAAGGAGAATGAACTGAGTCACAGACGAGAGAGTTGCATACGAGAGTCGTTCTAAAGGTCGAGCAAAATGACGAGAGAGAGAAAAGAAAAGGAAATAAAATGTTATTTGTGTGCAGCAAAAGTGGTTATTTTTGTCAAAACCAACTTTTTTTTGTGGTTTTTCAAAAGTGATTATTTTCGTTTTAAAACTGATTTTGTTCACAAAATCATAATCAAAATCGCCTGCGTTATCAAACGAGATTTTGGTTTTTTTTTTTTTTTTTTGCTTTTGAGGATAGAATCACATAAACATAATTGTTGCCGTGCACACCCTTAAATCCCCGCGAGGCGAATTCTCTCGCCCGATGCAAGAAGCCCGAAGCCCATTCAAATACCAAAGGCCAAGTCCATGCTCGAGAAGAACAGCCTTTAAGCCCAAGCAAACTGTTTTTTCAGCTTCTCGACTCACCCATCTGATCAAACTGCTCGCTTCCATCTGCTGCAAAAGAAACTCGAATTTCTTCGACTAGAGCTCATCTTCTGACAACCATCGTTTCTACGGGATGAAGTCGGAGAGATTTCTCTCGATTCCGATGTTCGCTGTGTTTCTTCTGATGGGTTTCGTTTATTACACCACCTTGTTCGTTTCCATTGAAGATTGGGTCGGTTTACGGAGCCCAGATGGATCGTTTCACGCCTTGGTCTTCAGTTTCTTGGCTTCCTACAGTCTTTTCTCGTTCTTCGTCTGCGTGCTCACTGACCCGGGACACGTTCCTTCTTCTTATGTCCCTGATGTTGAGGATAGGGAGCTCTCGGATCAAGAATTCAGGAGAAATGTGAGTTCTATTGTGTTCGCGAGTGTAACCATTTCACAAGTTAATTCGATGCTTACGTTGTCATTACTATTGGTGTATCTTGTTCGGTTTCAGTGAGGTATGCGTATTCATTTGTATATCACAATCCCCAGTGGAGTCGCCAAGCTAATCTACTCAACCAATGACTTGTAAAACCAATGCAAATTTTAAGTTAATCTCACGTCAAACTAATTTCTGCCAATTTTCATATATAAAATAACTTCTTCCAATTAAATTTCTATACAAATTTCAAAAAACTAATTTCTGCCAATTTACCAGCTCATATGAATTTTGCCTAATAGTTTAGTCAAAATTCAACAGCTTGAAGTAATTCATGGGGGCCTAATCCATTAACTTAAAATTTGCATTGGTTGAGTAGATTAGCTTTTTGACTTGACTCATGCGTCCTGCATATGAAACTGAGGTTTCGTATGTAGGTCGAGAATGGAATACCTTATACAGATACGTATATGCTTATCCTACACATTGGATGACCCATAAGATCAAATTTTGCATTGGTGTATAGAAAGCGAACATTGCCATTGGATTTGGGTTATATGCCTGTAGAGCTCATTGTATTGGGCCTTGTTTTGCTTTGCTCCTGTATCGATTCTCGTAAACTCTCTAAAAGAATTTTGCTTTGGGCGTTCATTTTTTACGGCATTTTGAAGGCACTTGTTTGTTAGCTTGGATCATATGCATAATTGTGTAATCTTTCTAGAGAGATAGTGATAGAATACTGTTATAAGGTCAATCTATTTTACCCATTGGTATGACAATTTTCCTTGTTCATCGAGTCCAAGATTGTGTACATACATACTCATGCACTTTATATGCAGATATAAGTGTATGGATGCGTATGTTGGCTTGAACATAACGTATACATGTAAATAGATGTGCCTATGAGTTTCGTATCAAGCTTATACCAGGTTAACAAACATGCATGGATGACGCAAAATTACTTTTGAAGTTCTAATATAGATAAAGTATCTAGTTTTGTCTCTTTGATATCTCATGAAGCAGATGGTCGGCGGTTCTCCAACCAGTCTCATTTGAGGGGAGTTGATTCTGAATAACTAACCTTTTTGGTTCTGCAGTTTCATTAACTTTGTAGGCATTGGTATCTTGCGTGCAAAATGTATAGTTAGGGTAGTGTTTCTCTCCCCTCTATTTGTACTATTAGTGCCTATAGCTTTGATCACTCAAAACTTGAGATTATCCATGAAAAAAATTATTAAGTTACGGCTACAACTTTGTATCAGTCAAAGAGTGTTAGTCTGCTTAGGATGATCTATGGCCTCTATATCCGCCCCTTCTGGTGTAGCGGTGGTTAAAGCTTGATGTGTCAATGCCTTGAGTGGGAGGGTAATTAATCTAGAGTTGTCTTGATATTTGCATATAGTAGGCTTCCCGTTCAGTCCCTTGGTATAGGGAATATGTCCTTTTAATTTCATTGTTAATGACGTTTTCTCTATACTTCTGAAAGAGGACAATGGGTGATGGGTTTTGAGTCCAAAAAGATTTGTAATGGTTTATCTGTAGAAAATACGCATCATGACTTTCTTTGTCCTGCATGGGCTCATGTGGTCATTTACGGGGACATTTTCTGTGGAACATTGAAGTCAGCACAGTTGATAGATGATAAAGCATATCCATATTTCTATTAGCTCAACTCTTGTGGATATTTCAGCGAGATACTGTATGTTATGGGAAGAAAATGTCAATTTACCTATTGATCTATTGGCAGCCCAATTTTTTACCTGCGATTCTAAATTGTTGAAAGATGACTAAATACTAACAGGTTACGCATCAAAGGAAATGTGAGATTTGCTCTACATACAAGCCGCGAAGATGTCATCATTGCCGAACCTGCAGAAGGTGTGTCTTGAGGATGGTAAGAGTGGATTATGTAATTTCTTCTGAAAAATCAGCGACATTCAAAAATTTTCTACGGATTTTATGTTATGTGATATTTGTAAATTTTCGTTCCTTGAAACGTATCCTTGTCTGCAGGATCATCACTGTCGATGGATAAACAACTGTGTTGGTTACTGGAACTACAAGGCCTTTTTTATACTTGTCTTATTTGCAACTGTCGCAAGCATCTATTCAACGGTATATTCTACTTCACCTGTTTATGGGACCATCTAAGCAAGCCTCCTCAATCACTGATGCAAACTTCCTGAAATTCTCATCCATGCGTTCTGTTTGCTTAGGTCCTCTTTGTAGCATGTGCTCGCCAAAAGGACTGGGAAGTTTGGGGACGATCTCACTTCAAGGCTGTTTATGTAAGTTAGAAGCTATCCGCAAAGTGTCGTTTCATGGTTAATGCGTTGTGAGTAATACTATTAGTTAGTTCATCACGATAGATCCTTGTTTCATCAGTGGAGTTCACATTCATCTACTTGATGCATTTATCTTGCAGTTGATGAGGTATACGTGGAATTTGAGGTATAGTTGTATAGATCTCTTTTTTTTATTATAAAACAATTAGGCCCCTTTCCTAACATGGTTTATGTTTTAACAGAGTAAAAGAAGTACTCTTACTATGTTCACGTATTGTGTGCACTGTGACGATAGTGACTTTCTTTGGTGCTTGATAGAATGTCTTTTCTTAGCGTTGTATGGATTTTATTCTATGGTGCTCCATGCTCTTTCCGTGTGCATTGTGACCACCATCTTAGTTTCTTCTTTGCAAGATTCTTCTTGCGCTGGATGAGGATTTTGCGAATCTAAGGAGAAATTGTACTTTTCTCAGGTCACATGTGGAATATCTGTCCTTGGCCTGAGTATAACACTGGGTTCTTTGTTGTGCTGGCATATCTACCTCATGGCCAATAACATGACAACCATAGAGGTACTTGTTTAATTTTTTAGCATACAATCTAGAGAGTTGTGTTCTCCTTCCAATTAATTTTTAGAATTATGCCACTGGACACTTCATCAGTATTATGAAGTCGTACGAGCACGATGGCTGGCAAGAAAATCTGGGCAGAGCTATCATCATCCGTTCAACCTTGGTGTTTACAGAAATGTGACATCGGTACACTCTCACTCTCTCTCTCTCTCTCTCTCTCTCTCATTGTTTAACGATTGTTTATACTTGTGTCAATCTGATCGAAGATTGAATAAAAGGATTGAGTGTAATTGAAGAGCTCCTCGCTTGTTTTAGGTCCTTGGCCCAAACATACTAAAATGGTTACTCCCAACAGCAGTAAGCCATTTAAAGGACGGTATCAGCTTCCGCATTGCACATGATACGAGGCAGACAGCATGAAACAAGATCATTGGGCAACCTATGCAATTGTTCACTTCCGGAGTTGGAACTTCATCGAAGAATTGTGGCCGAAAGTGGAGTTCCATGACCTATCAAGCCTAATCTACTTGGACGAAAGACTTGCGATTTTAGAACGTTGGTAGACTCGCAGAATGACAATTCTTTACTGTGTAAAGTGGTCGAATGATGACGCTTGCTATTGCAGGTATCGCCGCTGTCGATATTCTTTACTTGTACATCAGCCTTTTTTATTTTTCTAATCATATGTTCACGCTTCATTATCTAATGCGTGGAATTTCATGATAGGCATGAGATACGGGATACTTTTGATACGGATTTTGTTGATGAGCGCTCTCGGGACCGGGGGGGCATTGGTTAAGCATGCCTGAGGAAAGTCGCGATTTCCGAAGCACTGATTTCACAATATATTGGAATAGCTAATGCATGAAAATCACCGTCACAAATGCCTCTAGTCACTCGTTTTTGGCGCAACACATCGCCATGTGCAATGCCTTGAGATTTCTTGCATCTTATATTGCATATGATAGAGGATAATTCTCTGGAGATTACAAATGCATCTGTCCAAGCAGAAGCGCCAAAATGCAGTAAGTGAGAGACTCTTTCCTTCTCAAATGGGGACGACGTGGGCTCATTCAACTCCGTGAACTGTGGACGAGGTCATGTGCCAAAAACGCTCGGCCACATAATTGTCATACGAAACCCTTCTGCACAATCGCGGCGCAATCACAAACCGTCTCCGCACGTTGGCTTCCGCCTGCAGCGTGTTCTGCCATGCTGTCGCTGTTAAGGGCCACGATTCATATGTAATGACCAATTTACTGCTCATTTCTCCACGATCTAAAGCGTTGAAGCCCTGTAAAATTTGTGAGAATTTGAAAGAATCTCATTACCCCTTATCGGCGTCCATTTCGTTAGTTAGATTGATGTGAAGGGTGGTTTTATAGGTGAATATGATTGCATGCGAGGAGCTAAGTCAAAAGGCAAAGATGAGAAGAAATCATATATACACAGGCGTAATCACCAATCAATTTCAGTAAAGATTACCCCCAAAGCATGTTCAACACGAGTCAACCGTTCGTTGCGTTCTATTTTTTAGGTTAATTAACTACTCGATTGCTTTGTTGAGGATCTCTGTTTGCACGGCAGGTTTTGTTTGGCTTACCGAGTCAATTTTTAAATTTGAACCCACCTATTTCTAGTGCTCTTTCTCATCAGAAATACTCGCATTGCATGAAAATCCTACCTCAATTCTTGATTAGTTGCGTAATTATTTTCTAGATAGTTCATTAAAAAATCGCATTATTCTATCGATCTCTCCATCCTTCTCACATAAGGTCGATGTCATGAATTAATTAGACCTTTCGATTTTCTGCTCGCGTTTATAATCTTATTAAGGTTGTCAAACACCGGTGGTGAGAAAATCAGAACTTAATAACACGAAACTTCAAAGTTTTCGGTCAATTTAATTCGGTTGAATTACGAATTGTTCACTACGATGGATTTGAAATAATTGCTTATGGCATGCAAACAATATGCATGATTGTTGTATTGGTTCAAAATATTTGTTCCGCGGGAGAAAACAAATGATTGGACAAACCAAAGGAGGATGGTGGTCCCGCAACAAAAGGAAATGTCCGAATGCCGCCAAATGGTCCCACCAGTTGTGGCGACGTGGTCCTACCAGCCGACCGTATCCCACAGTTCCCACTAATCCACCTTGACTCTCTCTCCCTCTGTTTTTCTTCTTCCTCTAGAGTTTGTCCCCCATTATCGTAAACTCCACATGGAAGCACAAGCCAACTCGCGAAAGTGTTCAAACACGAGGACAAATCTTCTCCTCCCTCGGCAGAAACCCATCTCTTTCGAGACCAGTTCTTGCCAACCCCATGTAGCCCAATGCGCTGAATCTCGCACCGTCTCGTTTACCTTTGCCCAGCACTGCTTCTTGATCTCGAGATTAAAACTCCGACCCACGACCCCAAGAAGAAAGATGAGCTCGGAGAAGCTCGGAATCGTGGAGTCTGTGTCGTTTTTCTTAGTGGGTGTTCTTGTTTTGAGCTGTGTGCGATTTGTGCAGTGTCAAGATTTGAGTGACTACGACCAAATTGACAACCCTGCTGTTCTGCCCCTCATTACTCAACTCGTTTATGCCCGAATCTCAAATGTCACCACCAGTCTTCAGTACGAGATCAATAACCGGTCCAGCTTCTGCATTAAGAATCCGTCAGTACTCTCGTCGTCGCTTGCTCTTCTTGCTGTTTCTCAAATGAGGGTGGGTTGTGAGAAATGTAGGAAAGTCAAATGTGTGATCTTTTCTGGTATAAGATTTCTATGGAGAAGTTGCAACTGTGATTTGCGTGTGCTTTTTCTGAGCAAATTAGGGCTTTTTACAATTCTTGAATGTGCTTTATTACGCTGCGTCATGGACTTTGTTAATTCAATTTAGGTGAACTGTTCTTAGATTTGTATGTTTAGCTGGGTGAAAGATATATGATTGTTCTAAATGCAATAGCACAAGTTCTGATGTTGATTTGTCAAAGTGTTAGAACGGTTTGTTTTCATTTTCTTTCTTAGCAAAATTATCGTTCTTGGAATGATTGGGTAGTAACCGTTTAACATTGGGATGCTTCCATATTTCAGGTCAGATGATTGGAACAGAGCTTTCAATTTTTCATCTAATTTGGACTTCTTGTCCTCTTGCATAAAGCAAACTAGAGGTACAATTCCATTTACTTTACCCTAGAGAAGTTGACAAGCCTAATGTCTCTTGTTTAATCTGGTACACCTTTTGCTATTAAGTTGAGTTTGATTGCTGTAATAACTGAGGTTTTCTAATTTCATTACATAGACAAAGCTGCTCTAAATACCGATGGTTGGTCCAATGACAGATCTGCCACTTGGTTGCTGGATCCAAGAATCTACTGACATTTTCCTGTCAACAATTTTTTTTTTCTCATCTGACATAATGCTCCCACTTGATGCTATAGGAGATATCTCCCGCCGTCTGTGTACAGCAGCAGAACTGAAGTTCTACTTCGACTACCTATTTCAAACTTCAGTGAGCAGTAATTATCTGAAACCTAACAAAAATTGTAATCTCACCACCTGGATTTCTGGTTGTGAGCCTGGATGGGCTTGCAGTGTTGGTGCGAATCAAGTCGATCTGAAAAATGCACAAGAAATCCCCACAAGAACCGATAGTTGTCAGGCCTGCTGTGAGGGATTCTTCTGTCCTCATGGGCTTACATGCATGATCCGTAAGTATCTGGTGCCTATCAGAATCTTTAGCAAATTTTACTATCATTAGATGGAATTCTTATTGTCTGGCCTCTCACTTTGACCTGAGTGACTTTTCATGGAGTTTCTCCTTATGTTATTGAAATAGGATGGTACGACGTTGGCCTCTCATTTTATTTTATTCCCCAGGAGAAGCATGTGCATAGAATTGACTATAGTAAAAACCCATAATCCGTACCATTTGTAGGTTTGAGCTTCTTAACAATTATGGAAGCCAGCAGTTAGAAATACACTATTGGTTCCTTATTCTTCTGTTGGACATGAAATTAGTTAGCTTCTTGTTTATGATACGATTTAAATTTATTCATGACTATTTTGGTTGTACAAATTCAGTGATCGAAAAGCATTTTTCTCGCACTTATAAGCTCATCTTTATTGACTCTTGCAGCCTGTCCACTGGGAGCTTACTGCCCACTTGCAACACTCAATACATTGACTGGCATATGTGAACCGTAAGCTCAGCCTAGTTAGCAGCATTTCTCATTTTTATCTTTATGTTGCCTAAAGCGCCAATAAAATTTTATGCTGCTATAATTTGCAGCTATACCTACCAACTTCCCCCAGGGAGGCCAAATCATACTTGTGGAGGAGCAAATATTTGGGCCGATGTTGGTAGGAGTAGGGAGATTTTCTGTTCATCGGGATCTTACTGTCCAAGGACGGTGGAAGAAGTCACATGTGGTAGTGGGTATTTAATTTAATTCCAGTGCTTATTTTCATTTTCAGGATTACCTCCACAATGCACTCTACCTTCAATTGGATGTGAATCTGATTCACCTGTATTTTCGTTTTCTAATATTAATCTCCCATCCAAGATATGGCCTATTTCTTATTTTCTTTCATTTCCCAAATTACTGCAGACACTATTGCCGCCTGGGATCTACATCAGAGCAGCGTAAGTTCTTAATGGAACTGAATTGATTGATAGAAATTAAGCTTTTAAAATTTAATATTCAACATCTGGGACTTCAATTTTGTTGTGTTGTGGGTTTACCCCCTTCTCGGTATCTGTATTCTTTTGCAGCTTGCTTCAAGATGGTTTCTTGTGATTCGAACACCGTAAATCAAAACATTCGTGCTTATGGCATTATGCTTATCGTAAGTTTCTTTGAGCATCTCTTTAGTATCTCCTTTTCTCAAATTTTAGATAATGTCAGATGTACGATCATAATGTCTACTATTTCATGAAACGTGTCATCTTGAATGCCATCTCAAACATTTTCTGGCTATTCACTTTTGCAATCTCCAGATCTTTCACTTTTGCCGAATGTTAGTTTTGTGGTTTTGTATTTTATTCTTTCAAGACATAATATTTGCAACAAACAATTTAGGAGTTGAAGTTTCTGGCTATGCTCATGCAGGCTGCTTTGAGTACTTTCCTATTCATCATATATAATTGTTCCGACCAATTACTCACTACTAGAGCGAGGAGACTAGCCAAATCCAGAGAAGCAGCAGCAAGAAGTGCAAGAGAGACTGCCAAAGCACGTCAGAGATGGAAAGCTGCAAAAGATGCTGCAAAGAAGCACGCGAGTGAGTTGCAATCTCATTTATCACGCACATTTTCCAGGAGAACGGACAGCGAGCGATTCCAAATTTTAAATCAGGATAGTCCCAATGAAGCTTATGATTTTTCGCCAGCAGATCATGCAAGGAATTCAACTCTGCCATCAAATCAAAGAAAGAGGGAGAATGTTGAACTCATGCAGACGATGCATGAGATTGAAGAAGGTAGTTCTCACTATCTTGAAGACTCCGATCCAGGTAGCATGGATACGAATAAAAAAGGGAACATAAAGGAAGTCAAAGATATGCATACTGATACCCAAATTTTTAAGTATGCCTATTCTCAACTTGAGAGAGAGAGAGCTCAGGAGCAGCAGAACAAAGATCTTACCTTTTCTGGAGTAATTTCGATGGCCACTAATTCTGAAATTAGGAAAAGGACACTTATTGAAGTATCGTTTAAGGACCTAACCCTCACTTTGAAAGGCAAAAAGAAGCATCTGTTAAGATGTGTTACTGGAAAATTAAGACCTGGGCGCATCACGGCAGTCATGGGTCCATCAGGGGCTGGGAAAACATCATTCCTATCGGCATTGGCTGGAAAAGCTATTGGTTGTTCAACTACTGGTGTAATCCTGATCAACGGGAAGAAAGAATCAATCCACTCATACAAGAAAATTACTGGTTTTGTGCCACAAGACGACGTTGTCCATGGAAACTTGACTGTGGAAGAGAATCTCTGGTTTAGTGCAAAATGTAGGTATGATTCAGTTGATTTGCTCCAATTTTCTCCAAAAGAATGCGTCCAACGTACATCATAGTAACACACATTTATAAATGTTTGCTAGAAATTACATTATAGTGGTTCTTGGGTCCAATTCAGATGGAGTTTTAGCTTGGACTAAGAACATACTCTTCATACCTCATCATGCGTCTCTTCTTTTAAAATAAAATGGCAAAGAAGTTTATTAAATTTTGTTGCATGTCTTATAGGCTTATGCACAGAATTGTTGGTAGAAAATGTCCATCTTCCAAAATGTGAACATGATATTTTATACCACTTAGCTGCATCTATCCTTAATTTTATCCTAAGCTATGGTGGCAACAATCTTCAACTGGTAGTTCTTTCTATATTTTCATGTAAAACCTGAAGACTTCCTGCTAAGATGCCAAAGGCAGATAAAGTGCTCGTTGTTGAGAGAGTTATTGAGTCCTTGGGGTTGCATTCAGTGCGAGATTCGCTGGTTGGGACAGTCGAGAAGCGAGGGATCTCCGGAGGCCAAAGAAAGAGAGTAAATGTTGGCTTAGAAATGGTGATGGAACCTTCGCTTTTAATTCTAGATGAACCAACATCTGGTCTCGACAGTGCATCCTCACAGCTGCTCCTGAGAGCACTTCGACATGAAGCACTGGAAGGGGTTAACATCTGCATGGTGGTTCATCAACCGAGGCAAGTTTCTGCGAGAATCATTAAATTATCATGCATAACCATTTTCATGAAGATCTATGATTTCCAGCGTTCATAAGGATACGTAGTGAAGCTGCAGCTATCATTACAAATGTCTAGTAAAAAAAGTCTCAGTGCTAGGTGCCTTGTTCTTGTGTTGTTTTATACAAACATACATCAACATCAACAACACCTTTATCCCAAACTAGTTGGGGTCGGCGGTCGATGAACCCTAAAGAATCATAAAAATAAAAGTAAAATCAAGGGAGGGAGAAGAGATAAATGTTGTTTTATACAAAGAGAAAAAAAAAATTCTTACTGGTAACTGAACAACATTTTTGGGTGCAGCTACTCACTGTTCAGGATGTTCGATGATTTGATACTGCTGGCAAAAGGGGGCCTAGTCGTCTATCATGGTCCAGCGAAGAAAGTTGAGGCATACTTTGCAGGAATTGGCATAAATGTGCCACAGCGAGTGAACCCTCCTGATCACTTTATTGACATTTTAGAGGGCATCGTGACTCCAAGCACAAGCTCCGGCGTGAATTATAAAGACCTTCCTATCAGGTGGATGATTCACAATGGGTATCCGATACCTCCAGATATGAAGGAGGATGCGGGAGCCATTTTGTCCAGTGGAGGCGCAGGTATAGTTGTTGGACTTAATGCCCCTAGAGTTGGAACTGAGGAGCAATCTTTTGCTGGTGAAATCTGGCAAGATGTGAGGAGCAATGTTGAGAGGCAGCGGGATAAGATACGACTCAATTTCTTGAGGTCCAGGGACTTATCCCATAGGAAAACTGCTGGGGTAATCTCACAGTACAGATACTTTCTTGGAAGGTAAAAACTATTAATCGGCAGAAAAAGTTCCGGTCCTATGATTCTTCTTTACAAGTCAAAAGGATGGACTTATATGAGTTAGAATGAGTTGTGAATGCGAAGCTTCTGCTTGCATAGTTCGAGATGGCTTTACTGAACAAAGAACCCAAATCAAATTGATTTTGTTTTAGTTTCTATTCAGAGCTTGTCAGGGAAATCACGTGTCTTTTCACAATCATCCACTTATTTGTCTCGTGGAAAGCATGTACAATAGCTGAGAAGTTTTTCTCATTTCTACTTTGTTGACAATTTCCAGGGTTGGTAAACAAAGATTACGTGATGCTAGAATACAAGCAGCGGACTATCTAATCTTATTACTCGCTGGAGCCTGCTTAGGAACACTTAGTAATATGGGTGACGAATCATTCGGAGCTGCTGGTTATACTTATACCATAATTGCTGTCTGTAAGTTGGAAGTTTCTCGACCATTCATTACATGTCTTATCTTTATTTGACTTTGTTAATATTGATCCCATGACTCTACCTTCTAGAACATTCATGATGTTTCTCATGTAAGCTCTTGGTCGTACACGTTCTATGGCATGTTTCTGCATTGTGTGACTAGAGGTAATTGTTTTTTGTCTTTCAGCCCTTCTGTGCAAAATCTCGGCTTTGAGGTCATTTTCTCTAGATAAATTGCAGCACTGGAGAGAAAGTTCTTCTGGGATGAGCAGCTTGGCTTATTTTCTCGCAAAAGACACAATTGACCACTTCAATACAGTGATCAAACCGGTGGTGTATCTATCGACGTTCTATTTCTTCACGAATCCGAGATCTTCCTTTGCTGACAATTATAGTGTTCTTCTGTGCCTCGTATACTGCGTGACTGGTATTGCCTATGCCTTGGCCATCTTCTTTGAAGCCGGCACGGCCCAATTGGTAAGTAATATTCAGAATGTTTGTATTTTGAGGTTTTTTTATCCCCCCAGTAATGAAAAGCTTTATAATGTATGCCAATGATGCCTGCTTTACTTGTAATTTGTCACGCATGCTCCTGATGATTACAGTGGTCAGTTCTTCTTCCTGTGATTTTGACTCTCATTGCAACACGGAATGGTGGTGGTATTTTGAAGATCATATCAGACTTTTGCTACCCTAAGTGGGCTCTGCAAGCATTTGTGATTGCAAATGCTGAAAGGTAATGGTTAACTCATTGACTGTTCACTTATCTTTTAATATAGACGCATACTATTCTCACAAATCATTTCAAGGTCCAACAACGGAGAGAGACCATTAGATCTCACTCAACAGTAGCGAACATCCTCACAAATTGGTTTAGACATCGACGTGATCATGTTATGGAAAACCATAGAGAGAAATGTTAATTGTATCGCTTATTTTTCCGCTGCAGATACTACGGGGTGTGGCTTATTACTCGGTGCGGTGCGCTTTTCAGAAGTGGCTACGATCTTAATAACTGGGGTACTTGTATATTTATCCTCATCTTCATCGGTGTACTTGGCCGTGCCATGGCCTTCTTCGGCATGTTGATCTTCCAAAAGAAGTAAGTTCAAGCAGCGAGAACCTCCCCATCATCGTATCTCTGTGCACAGAAGCATTCGCAGCTTCGAGCAGTGTTAATCGGGCCAAATATTTAGAAGGGCGCGCAACCCTCCGGAGGAGAGGAGGGTTTCTCTGGATCATTAGCTTTCTCGGAATTGCTTCGTCTCTTTCTACACCGAGTATATGAGGTTGGCCATCCTCGGCGAACTAGGTCCTTCCACGTTCTTTACCTGATTTGGGGAAGTCACTGCTCAACCATTCTGTACCATACATTCCCATTTGATATTCTATAGAATGTTGATTGAAATCTTACTACTGCATTCATTTTGGAAAAAATTCAAGTTCCTTTGGCATCAGAAAAATCTAGCCCAAGGAACAAATATTCAATCTTAGAACTCATTTAAACATGGCATCCATTGATGCTTAGATAAAGCAAAGAATTTGGCTTTTAAGAACGCTTAGCTAGCTAATTGTCACGAACCCATTTAATTTATAAGAAGAAAGATACCAATGAAACAGAGCTATTCAGGCAACTATCCATAATCCAAGAAATTCAAGTTCAAGAGGGGTCTGCTATAAGAGTAACAACGTCGGCAGTGTAAAGCAGAGTTAACTGTTCTCTCTTTTTTTTTTCCTCTTTATTTTCTATCTCAGAGTTCATACTTCTGCACATTTAAGTACAAATTCCACCAGCAAAAATCCAATCAACACACAGACTCATACGTTGGCAACATGAAATTTCTATCAATGATGGCGTTTTGAGTGTTTCCTTCCTGTACAGTGGTGTGCTCTTCCCTTGACCTTTTAGGGTACAAAAACCAATCACTTCAGTAAAACAAGAAATGTGAGTCACAGATTGTATATATCAAAGCCAATGAACAACAAGAGAAATCCTTGCTGCCCAATCCTCGAGACTATGCCTTGCGAAGCTTGAACTTACTATGTGAAAGGGCTCCAACGTATGATCATGCCAATTGGTTATAAAGATTCTGTCATTTGGACCAAGAAAACTGAACCTCTAGGGAAAAAGTAGGCCTGCAACCAAAATGTCTCCGGCATCAAGAGTTGGTGCTTGCGGCATGACATGGCATCTGAATCTGAATGTGGAAATCGAACAGAAAAGACGGTCTCTGCTCATCAGGCATATATCAGACTTAAAAAAGGAGGAAGCATATTGAAGTCAAAGCAATGATCCCAACATCTAGACACATTAAAGTAGGCCCTTTCAATACTAGATTTTAAGTCGAATAATCCTCAAACGACCAAAAGTAAGAAAATTTAAACATGGTATCAAGACTACAGAAAGATTCCTGACCACAAAAGGAGCCCATTCCTTCTCTCTCTCTTTTTTTCTGCTACAGCACCAGATAAAATCAATCACATGTTACCTCAAAAGCTTCACCTAAAAAGCTTCAAAAGTTTCCTTGTTTTACATGTCTGGTCCTGAGAACTAAAGCTGGTATGAAGAAAGTAGAATCCAAGAAGAAGAGGGCCCACAATTACCTATAGTCATTTCCAAATGATATCACCCATAAATTTAAGAGCTGGAACACCTCTTATCTCTACATCAACAAGAGGTGCCTGAATTAGATTCAAGCCAGAGAGTTCGGAATCATTTTGGATCATATCAAGAGCTCGCATCTGATCCTGAAATATTCAAAGTGTTAGTCAGCATCTAAGCATAACTTCGATAATCGCACAAGTGATAGCACAGCAACTAAGAATAAATCTTTTCCTGGAATTCAGGAAATGGGTTACCTTCCTTTTCATAGCACAAAACTTGCAATCTGAGGCAGATGGAGGTAGAATCTGATTAATAATCAGCCTCTTGACCGGAACATTTTCTTTCTTCAGAGATGCATGCAACCGGGAAGACTCGCTAATTGCCATCACCTACAAAGAAAGAACCAAGAGATGTATGACCAAACTTCACTGACTATGTTAGATATGGATAAGCCAGAGAACAGCCATTAAATAACTGATCTAATTAGTTTCTTCTTCTTTTTCTCTTAATTGCAATTGAATTCTACAGGTAGGGTAGACTTCTTAGAGCTCATTACCGTCGGTATCGTTACTATCACAAATTCTGTCGAATCCGTGTCGCGGAAAAGCTCACGCACTTTCACCATTCTTTCCCTTAGACGCTCCAACTTGTTAGCCTACATAACAAGATACAACTATCAATCATTCTGATTAAAATATCAAGACAAATAGTCCCAAATTAAGCATCTCCTCACTTACAGCATCCTGCTGCTTGTTTTCTTCTTGGCCAAGAACTGATTTGATGGCATTGGTGGCTGATGAAATTTTTTGCTTGAACTGTAACAGAAGAAATACGGAAATCTGAGAAGGGACCCAATGAAACATACATTGAGTCCTAGCAGCTTTATAGAGTCTAATAATCGATCTCTTTATTTAAAAGCAGAGCTGTTCCTATACTTAGTTGTTAGAAAGTCCAACCCAAAAACTTAAGCTATTAGGTAGAGGGAGACCACATGAATATAAAGAGCATACAAGACCCATTCACAAGCGATGTGGGACGACAACTACTTCAACACCCCCTCTCACGTGCAAGTCGGATCACGAGCGGCACGTGGAAATTGACTAATAGATGGTGAGCCCACACAAGCAGAAAGAAATAACACTGGCTCTGATACCACGTTAAAAACTAGAACCCAAAAGCTTAAGCAAATAGATGAAGGAAGACCACATGAATATGAAGAGCATACGAGACTCATTCACAAGTGATGTGGGATAACAATTACTTCAACATTAGTGAACCATAATTACTGCGAATAACAAATTTATTTAAGTAATATCAGAGTCAGGGGAGGAGTAGTCATCATGAAGGAACAACCATAAGTATTTGGCGTAAGCCATCTAATTCACCGGCAACCTCTTCATGAGAGCTACTTACCAAGATACATGAACAAACTTGTTTGCTGGTCTTAGTTTAATTGCAAGGTCTTTCACATCCTTTTTTTGTCATTTGACCAAAATGAATCTGATTCTAATTGAACCGCCAAGGAGCTGGGAGCCATTCACAAATTCAAATTCTTACCTTCAATATCTTGCCTATTGATGCATCCAGAAAGTCAGGTAAAGACAGCAGCCGCAGAGTATGACCCTGTTGCAAAACTGCCAATAAGATAATAGATCCAGTGATTGACAAACATTGGCTGTTCAATTTTCTTACCGTGGGTGCAGTATCAAATATGATTCGCGTAAACATGCTATATTCTGGTGATTCAAGGAATTGCATCACCTGAAACATTTTAAATTTCAAAATCATTAAACATGTGATAGTAAGGAACTTCTGAAAGAGGAAATAAAACCTTTGAAATTGCAATTGCTTCATCCAGTCCAGGTGGTGGTGTATCAAGCAGCTCTCCCAGCTTAAGCTCGCCAAGCTTGAAAAAGGTCAACAGAGCCTCATTATAGTTACAAAATCATACAATTTCCAGGGGATTGATTTTCTATTGGTATTTTGTCAAAAAGAAGCTCCAAACACAAATGATCAAGTAACTTATATTCAAATATCACAAATACTAAGAAGCAACAATTTGTTCAAAATACTTTACCAACATCAACATCAACAACACCTTTATCCCAAACTAGTTGGGGTCGGCGGTCGATGAACCCCAAAGAATCATAAAAATAAAAGCAGAATCAAGGGAGGGAAAAGAGATAAATGTGTAAAAATAAATAAGTATATATATATCTATCTATCTATACACTACCCCTCCACAATACTAATAGCCTCCTTCCACTCCGTTCTAAGACAAACCGTACGTCAATCTATTTCCCACTCCATTAAATCTTGTTTTACTGCTTTCCCCCAAGTAAGTTTCGGCCGACCTCTTGTTTTTTTCGTATTATGCTCTCGATAGTAAATTTCTGTTCGTACCGGTGCATCTAAGGGTCTTCGGAGAATATGCCCAAACCATCTCAATCTATGCTCTCTTATATTTTCCGCCACCGGTTCTACTCCAACTTTTCGTCGAATCTCTTCATTCCTTATCTTATTCATCCTTGTATGACCACACATCCACCTTAACATCTTCATTTCCGCTACTCCCATTTTATGCTTATGTTTTCTTTGTGCTGGCCAATATTCAGCTTCATATAACATGGCAGGTCTAACTGCTGTTCTATAAAATTTTCCTTTTAACCTAAGAGGAATTTTGCGATCACACAAAAATCCCGATGCACTGCGCCATTTCATCCAACCTGCTTTGATTTTATAGCTTACATCCTCATCAATCTCTCCCTCCTTTTGCACTATTGATCCCAGATATCTAAATGTATCTTTTTTAGGTACCTCCTGTCCGAGCATATTTACGGCTTCTTGATCCTCTCTTTTTGCCGTGTCAAACTTACACTTCAAGTATTCCATCTTACTTCGACTTAGCGTAAATATTTTAGACTCCAATGTGCTTCTCCATACTTCTAACTTAGCGTTAACCCCAGCCCTAGTCTCATCAATAAGCACGATATCGTCTGCAAATAGCATACACCACGGCACCTCATCTTGAATATCTTTTGTTAGCTCATCCATAACTAGGGCAAAAAGGTAAGGACTCAAAGCAGAACCTTGGTGTAAGCTTACTGTGATTGGAAAATAACTTGATGTGCCATTACAAGCCTTCGCACATGTAGTAGCACAGTTATACATGTCCTTGATTGCCTCGACATACTTTTAAGGTACTTTTTTCTTCTCAAGAATCCACCACAAAACCTTTCTTGGAACCCTATCATACGCCTTCTCGAGATCAATAAACACCATATGGAGGTCCTTCTTTCTTTCTCGATATCTTTCCATCAATTGTCGTATTAAGAAAATAACCTTAATGATAGATCTTCCTGGCATAAATCCAAATTGATTGATAGAAACCTTGGTCTCTATTCTCAAACGATGCTCAATAACTCTCTCCCACAGTTTCATTGTATGGCTCATAAGCTTGATGCCTCTATAATTAGAATAATTCTGGATATCCCCCTTGTTCTTGTATATAGGCACAAGTATACTTTTCCTCCATTCATCAGGCATCTTATTAGTATGGAGGATCTTGTTAAAAAGACTAGTTAACTAACTTATTGCTACATCCCCTAAGCATCTCCACACTTCAATAGGAATACCATCGAGTCCCAAGGCTTTACTAGTCTTCATCTTTTTTAATGCCTCCCTAATTTCCCGTGCTTTAACTCTACGCACAAACCTTCTATTTGAATCATCAGAATCATCTTCCAAATCCACCTCACTTCTATCGCTCTCCCCATTAAAAAGTTTGTTAAAATAACTCATCCACTTGCCCTTGACGTCTTCATCTCTTATCAAGAGTGTTTGATTTTCATCCTTGATACATCTAACCTGTGTCAAGTCTTTACTTTTCTTGTCTCTTGATTTTGCAAGTCTATAGATGCCTTTTTCTCCTTCTTTGCTCCCAAGTTTGTTGTACATATCGGTGAAAACCTTGCCTCTGGCCTCTCGTACAGCTTTCTTGGCACTTTTTCTCGCCAATCTAAACTTTTGCAAATTCTATTCATTAGGACATTTATGTAGGCATCTGAAACACTCATTCTTCTGCTTAATTGCCTCCTGCACCTCTTTATTCCACCACCAAGTTTCTTTTGTTTGATGTCCATTCCCTCTACTTTTCCCTAACACCCCTTTTGCCACTGTCTGGATGTAGTTAGACATCTCTTTCCACATCATATTTACTTCGCCCTCCAGTCGCCACGGTCCTTCCTGTAGCATTATTTCCTTGAATTCTGTTTGTTTCTCCTCACGTAACTTCCACCATCTTACTCTAGGGTGCTACGCACTTCTCTTCATCTTTTGTACTTTGTTATACCGAACTTCTAAGATCACCAGCTTATGTTGTGTAACTACACATTTACCAGGGTATACCTTACAATCTACATACAAAGCTCTATCCTCTCTCCTGGCAAGAAAGAAATCAATCTGGCTACAATTTTAACCGCTGCGAAAAGTGATCAAAAGTGATTCTCTTTTCCTAAAAAAAATGTTTGCCAACATCAAATCATAAGCTAATGTCACACTCAAGATGTCTTCGCCAGCCTCATTTCTAGTCCCATATACAAAAACTCCATGAACTCTGTTAAAACCTTCACTACTCTGACCGACATG
Source organism: Rhodomyrtus tomentosa (assembly GCA_028455895.1). NCBI lineage: Eukaryota > Viridiplantae > Streptophyta > Magnoliopsida > Myrtales > Myrtaceae > Rhodomyrtus > Rhodomyrtus tomentosa. The sequence continues at coordinate 5,089,300 of JAPCWY010000011.1, read as the reverse complement.
TCCGTTTAGATCTCCTCCTATGAATACCTTCTCCTTGTGTGGTATCCACCTTAAAATCTCTTCCAGATCTTCCCAAAATCTGCTCTTCTCGGACGCTTGCAGTCCAACTTGAGGGGTATACACACTAAGGATATTCAAAATCAAATCCCCTACTACTAGCTTAACTAAAATAATTCTATCTCCTATTCTTTTAACATCAACCACTCTATCCTTGAAATTTTTATCGATCAGAATCCCAACTCTATTTATACTCTTTGTTGTGCCTGTATACCATAGCTTGAATCCGGTGCCATCCACTTCCTTAGCCTTCTCTCCTTTCCATTTAGTCTCTTGCAGGCAAGCAATATTCACTTTTTTTCGAGCAAAAGTATCTGTCAATTTCCTCAATTTACCCGTTAAGGTTCCTACATTCCAACTCCCCAATCTAATCCCTACCCCCTGGGCTTTTCTTCCGCCCCACACTAGCCCACGAAAGTGTGAGAACCCTTGCTCATTTATCACCACGGAAGTGTGAGGACCCTTGTTCAAAATACTTTACCCAAAAAAAAAAATTTGTTCACAATATTGCAGGAGGATTCTAAACAAAGGAAAAATTAACCATAGTCTTGTATCAACTTGAACTCAATTGGAAAAACAAGTGAAGTGGTTTTATTGGGCTAACCATACAGAAAAATATCCTTACCTGTTCTACGAGCATTCCGAGGCCCATTCCATCCATGAAATCTTTAACACCAGTTCCACCATTTTTCTGACTTGCACTACGGAATTCTTCCCTAGCTTTTTCGGGATTTATCTGCATTAACAAATGAGCTTTAATAGAACACTAGATCATATCTTAGGACACACAACATGTATTAACAGATATTCCAATAATCACATGCTGTTGCTACATGCCTCAAGAGCAAAAAGTGGATAATCAGGTCCTTCGACACGTACTAGCACACCCCCTGTTAAATCCTACATATCACAAATAGATAGAAATGCAGCATCAGCTACTAGCACCATTGGGCAAAATTGCAGCAAAGAAACTAAGAATGTACCAATAGGATGAACCTGCGCGAACGAATCACTCAAAGAGTGGGCAGGATCAGTTGACACAACAAGAGTGGGGTGTCCATTGTTAGCAAACTTCACAGCAAGTGATGCAGCACAGCTCGTCTTACCAACACCTCCTTTCCCACCGAGCAGGTAATACTTGCGCTGAGTCCCCGAAACCATCTCATCAAAAATTGCAATACCTTCTGCAGGGGCTGCCACTGCCCTCACTGAAGAAAGATAGGAAGACGAAATGGAAGAGCATCAACGCAGAGAAAATGCCTCTCCCTATGGACATGAGAGATTACAAGAATTATTTGTATCAGGCACCATCAAGAGAGTATCTGATCTTCCTAGATATTATCCCCAGACTTGAGGACAATAACTTTCCATCAAGCGAAGACAGATTCTAATCTCCTTGTTCGCTTGTTCTGAACCCAATCTGACATTCAACCAAAAATTGAAAATTGAAGCCATCCGGACATTCAATAAGAAGAGCTTAAGGACTTCGGAGGAAGGACACAATTAGGAAAAATTGTATTTGAAATTTTCTTCCTCTTTTAGGTCAATCTCCAATGTACCACTTCACATATTCATAGACTGTACGCCGTGGGGAATTACTTCATCTAACTGCGTAACTCGCGAAAATATAAAAGAAATCCCAGTTATTTTACATGTTCATTACGAGTATGCAGATTCACATACCCAAATACATGTTGATCACATTCTCATGCATTATGTTAGTGGAATTAATCATCAACGGATTCGAGGACATTCTATGATAATATTGGTACCAGTTCATTATCATACTGAAAGATTCTTGCAGACGGCGAACAAGTTGTGTACCAACAAAGACAGTTCTTTCAGTGTGGACACCAACTTCCATGGAGTACCCATTTGATACATACGGCATTAGTTGAGAAGGGAAAATCCAAAGCTAAGTTCATCCCTTCTTTTGGCCAGATAAAGTAAACGAAATTCTTTAGCTTATTAATTTGATTAATGAAAGAAATGTCCAGCTCGTCAATCTTCTAATTTATTGTTTAATGCACACCAAACCTCCACAGTGTTTACTTATCAGCAAGTACTGCAACAAATACATCTGAAAACCGTCTACTCCCCACGACTATTGAAAAATCCAAACTTTGCAGATTAAAATTCCAGGAACACAATTAGTTCTTACGATGAGCCACCTAAACACAGAAGCGGAAGGTTCTTTCAGCTAGAATAGGGGAATTAACAATTAGGAATCACTTGGATGAAAAACTTGATTCAGCCCAACCGCTTCTGAGCATTCAGCGAAGTGGGCACTGATTGAATTACCTCGAAAAGAACTCGTCCGAGTCTTGCTAGCGATGGAAAGTGAGACGAACTTGTTGCGAAAAGGATTCGTCGGTCTTAGTGTCTTGGGAAGATGAGAAAGCGGATTAATGGGTTCAATGGAGGTGGTGGGTTTGCGAAAAGTAGGTGAAGAAATGGAGGGCATACATGGAGCTGTCGCCATATCGTCCCTTCTTCTCTCTTGTGCTAAGGAGCGAGGCACAGTGTGTCAGAGAGAGAGAGAGAGAGAGAGAGAGAGAGAGTCCTTCAGAACCATGCGTGCGTTTGCCTTCTAGTGAAGCCCTGAAAAGGGACGAGGACAGATTATGCGTGGCGGAAAAATTGGAGGAAAAAAAAAAAGGTTCTCGTGTTCGGTAAGAGAAACGGATTTTCATGTATAGGGGCTGCTTGTTATCACCACGGACGTTTTTCATTGATGCTAATAGTTGGCTGTAAAATGTTCTTTCATTAGAATTGAACTTAATATTTATTTTCAAAATTAAAAAAAAACTTTCTCCCATTTGATTTCTATTCCATCAACTAAATCTTTCATCTTCTTTTCCTTGGCGAATAATCTGTAAATAAATTAATCAAATTCAATATCATCCCTGATTATCGCATCTTTTTCCCTTTTTAGTTCACACAATTCATATCCTAACTTATATATATATATATATATATATATATATATATATATATATATATTAGTTCTTCTAAAAAGATACATCTTGTGTAAAATTAATTTTTGTTGTTCAATTTTGACCTCTGCTATCACGCCAACTGTACACTAACTTTATCAAGACTTTGTAGCTCCAAATGAGATACACCTTAGAATACACAAATATATACTATATATTATATATTAAATATAATATATATTATATATATATAATATCTGTTGATATAACAATTCTATTTCTAAGACTGACGATCCTATCTCCTGATGGTATTAGAGCCAAGTCGGCGGAGAATTAGCCGTTTTTTTAGAAACGTTTTGTATAAATTAGCTTTTTGTGTATTCTAAGGTGGATCTCATTGGAGCCATAAAGCCTTGGTAGAGGTAGCGTGAGTCTAGTTGGCGTGGTAACAGAGGTCAAAATTGAACAATAAAAATCAATTTTATACAAGATGGATCTTTTTAGAAGAACTAATTCTTATTCAAATAGTTATGTATCTGATTTGAGTCAGATTCTAAATCTTTTAAATAGAGAAGAAATTACTCTTGAAGGTTTTAATAAATCAATTAAGAATTGGAAGATTTCAAAAGTAAAATATGACCAAATATATTTTGAATAAAAGTTTAAGAAACTTTTTAAGTCAAATGATTATGTCATCACGATCGGGGAGCGGATATACCTCTTTCCTCCTCATATTCTTTAATTCCCCTTTTGAATAAAGATTCATTAAAGAAACATGCTCTAAAGTATAATTATCTTCATTTTGATATGGTTCAAGTTGGTATTAAACCTTTATTAAAAGAAGGTTTAAATACTTTAATCCTTTTGGTTTTAAGAGATGCAAGACTCTTAAGATATGAAGACTCACTTCTTGTCACAATTGAAACAAGTTTATGTAATGGTCCCATATATTTTGATTGTTATCCAAAATTTTCAATTTCTTTGAAAGATAAAAACATAATGAAATCACTCGTTTTGCAGATCAAAACTCATAATTATAATATAGATGAAGGATACATTCCATTATCTCTCATCTATAAAGTACACTATAAAGCTATGAGTTCTGCATTCGATGTACACTCTTTAAATGATGCTCCGAAAGAACAGATCATTCTTTTGCAAATCGACATTTCTCGTTCAAATTTCATAATTCCAAAGTCCATAAGTTGGAATGATATTGTTCTTTCTGATCAATGGGAAACTGAAAATCTCATTCCTCATATTTCTATCAAGAATGACACACCAACAAATGTAATCCAACATTCTGAAGGAAAAGTTACAATACAATTCACCAGCAGATCTTTTGATACAAGTTCTTTCATTTCAGCAATACCTTACTTTCATGGGTCTTTTTCCCGAAGGTCAGCAAACTTTCGTCCAAATCTACCTCTTGTTATCACAATTCCTGTGAGCAACCAAGGTAGTATCAATGTTTTGACGTTATTCCTGCATAAGAACATGCAACTCCAAGTGCACATACTTTAGATCTTTCTGGTTTAGATACTAGTTCAGGAATCTTCAGGCCTGTCTATCATCAACAGGGTCCTAAATCCCCTGAGCCTACTCAGTCTCAAATGGAAGATGAAGATCCAGAGTGTAATATGCTTGAAACAGATTTCACTCATGATCGTAAGTTTTTGAATAAAGAATTTAATTCTGAAATCCGAAAGTGGTTCTTTGATAATTTTAAACAATATACAAAATAAATTAAAGATCAATTTTATGAATTTCTAGATGAAATTGGAGAACGCATGTTTTTCTTTGATTGGTTTGAAAACTATTTCTTTGAAAAAAGAGAAATTTATAATATGAAAAAAGTTTTTAAGTGAAAACTTGATGATGACTAGGTTATTGAATCAAGTCATCCTTCCCTGAGAAAAATTAGAATTTCTCATCATGAAAAAGAAATTCTTGTAGCTCCTTTTAAGACTCCTTCTGAAAGTAAAAATAATGAATTTAAGAAGATAATTGAACAAAATAATTTTTCTAATCAACATCTTCATTCGATAGGTGTCCAAAAAAAAAAAAGAAATTCTTGTAGCTCCTTTTAAGACTCCTTCTGAAAGTAAAAATAATGAATTTAAGTAGATAATTGAACAAAATAATTTTTCTAATCAACATCTTCATTCGATAGGTGTCCAATTGGATAGAATCGAATCTTCCATTGTAAAAACCTCAATTCATTCTATTCTTTCAATGTCTACTACTTCTAAGTCTTTAAAAGTGCCTTTGTTTAAGAATTTTGAAATGTCAAAAACTTTCAATAAAGAATTCCAAGTAGCCCTCCAGGCGAAAAACCAAAAGCTTTTAAAAGAAAAAGTGCTTAAACAACTCGTTTTGAATACTCCAAAAGTTAATAAACCTTTAAGAATTGATTCCCCCAAACCTGATAATCAAATATTAGTACTTGAGAAAATTGATATCCTTGAAGTTAATCGTATTTCTTGGAAAGAACCCCAAAAGATTTATTATTCCAGAGCTACTCCTCCTGACATTCTTTCTGAAGAATCTTTTAATAAAGTCCAAAAAAAAAAATATTCTGCAGATGCTATTTATGAGTGGAACGTAGATGGTATTTCTGAACAGAATCTCTTGCAAGTTTTAAGTCAAATGGTAATGTGTGCTGCGACTTATAAAACTCTTCCTGATATAACAGATCATCAAGTAGCTTATATAATCATTGCTGGTTTTTCTGGTACTTTGAAAAGTTGGTGGGATAATTATCTCATCCAAGATCAAAGAGACCGGATTCTTAATGCCGTTAAAACAGACGATAATGGTCAAACTGTTTTTGATGATTATGGTCAAATTGTACAAGACTCAGTTTCTACTCTTTTGTACTTCATATCCCAACACTTCATAGGAGATCCTTTTGTGATTCGTGATCACAATCAAGATCTTTTATCAAATTTAAAATGTAGTTCTCTTGGAGAGTTCCGATAGTACAAAGATGTATTTCTAAATTACTTCGTCCAGATTGGAACCAACCTTTTTGGAAAGAAAAGTTTATCGCTGGTCTTCCTACAATCATAGGAAACCAAGTTCGAGACAAAATTCGTGAACAACTGGGAGAAACTATCCCTTATGATTCATTGTCTTATGGTGAAGTAATTTCACATGTCTATAAAGTTTGAACTCAAATGTGTAATAATATTAAACTCCAAAAACAACTCAAGAAGGAAAAGTCTCTTACTCGCAGAGGATTAGGAGATTTTTGTCGTCAGTATGACATTCTTATTCTTTTTCTACATCCAAGAAATGTTCTTGTACATGTTCAAATGAAAAACCTTTTAAAAGAAAGAAAAAATCTTTTCATAAGAAACAAGTTTCAAAACCAGAAAAGAAATTTTTTGAAAAAAAGAATTTTAAGAAATCTGAAGACAAAAACGATTTTAGTAAATTCACATGTTATAATTGTGGGAAAAAATGTCACATAAAAAGATTTTGCAAATTAAATAAAAAAGTTAATGAACTCGACCTTGATGAAGATATTTTAAATAAGTTTGGTTGAAACTGATTCAGAAATTTCTATCTGTCCTTCAACATATGAAGGGTCAGTAGAACAAGGTCTTCAAATTAATGAAATTGAATCTTATTCAGACATGTCTTCTGAATCTGATTCTAATAATGAACAAGAATTAAATGTTTTAACTAAAGAAGAACAAAACATTTTGGATTCAATTGACACGACTCTAGTGATTTGCTTAAACAAATTCAAAATCTCAGTTCTTCCTTTTCTAAACATTCCCAAGTTCATGTATATAATCTCACTGAAATTTTGAATAGGGTGAAGAAGTCGACAAGACCAACAACCTCTAATGATCTTCAGTTTGAAATTAATGAAATTAAAAAAGAAATTTGAATGTTAAAAATTAATCAAATTGATCAACAAAAAGATTTTTTAGAATTCAAAAAGCAAAATTCAAAAGGGAAAAATGTTTCTGAAAATCCTACCCCAAATTTGAATGATTCTGATTCTTTCAATTTTCTTAAACTACTTACTGAAGTAACAAATAAAAAATGGATAATTGATGTTTGAATTAAATCAATGATGAATTCATTTTAGAAACAACCGCTTTTTTTGACACTGGCGTTGATCTAAATTGTATTAAAGAAGGCCTAATTCCTACAAAGTATTTTGATAAAACTACTGAATCCTTAAAGTCCGTTTTTGATGATCATCTAAAAATTAAGTAGAAACTTCCCAAAGCTTTTGTAGTAAAAGATAATATTTCTTTAAAGACATATTTTCTTTTGGTAAAAGACTTAAAAAGAAATGTAATTTTAGGAACTCCTTTAATAAAATTAATTCAACCCTTCACTGTCACAAATGAAGGTGAAATCCAAATTTCTGGCAAAAAAGTAATGTTCAGTTTTGTTAAAAAAACCCAAACAAGAAATTTAAATGTTTTACAAGAAAATGCAATTAAAGAAATTAATTGTCTCATTCATGACAAAGAATCTCATCTTTTATTTTTAAAAGAAGAATTAAGTTTTTAGAAAATTGAACAACAACTTCAAAATTCTGAACTTCACAAGAAAATTTCTGTTTTAGAACAAAAAATTAAAAATGAACTTTGCTTTATTCCTAATGATGCTTTTTGGGAAAGAAGTAATCATAATCATATTGTGACACTCCTTATGAACCTGATTTTTCTGAAAAAGATATCTCAACGAAAGCTCGCCCTCCACAAATGAATAGCGAACTTTTAAAGTTATGTGAAAATGAATTGATGAATTGGTTAAAAAGCGATTAATTCGTAAAAGTCAATCACCATGGAGTTGTTCTGTCTTATGTAAATAAAAATGATGAAATTGAACGAGGTGTTCCTCGTCTTGTGGTTAATTATAAACCATTGAATAAAGCTTTAAAATGAATTCGATACCCAATTCCAAATAAAAAAGACCTTTTGAATCAACTCTATTCATCCAAAGTTTTTTCTAATTTTGACAGGAAATTTGGCTTCTGGTAAATTCAAATTGCTAAGAAGGACAAATACAAAAAGGACTTTACAGTTCCTTTTGGTCAATACGAATGGAATGTAACGACTTTTGGTTTAAAAAATTATCATTCTGAATTTTAGAGAATAATGAATGACACTTTCAATCCTTACTCTAAATTTATAATTGTTTATATTGATGATGTCTTAATATTCTCTCTTGATATTGATTCACACTTCAAACATGTGAATCATTTCTTTAATGTTGCCAAACAAAATGGTCTAATTCTTTCTGAGAAAAAAATCTATCTGTTCCAAACAAGGATCGAATTTTTGGGACATAACATTTACCAAGGAACAATTGTTCCAATTGAGAGATCTATTCAATTTGCAGAAAAGTTCCCTGACGAATTGAAAGACAAAACTCAATTGCAAAGGTTCTTAGGTAGTTTAAATTATATAATTTATTTTATTCTTGATATCAATATCATTTGCAAACCATTACATCAAATGTTACGGAAGAATCCGAAACCTTGGACTGATTTGCATACTGATACTGTAAAAATGATAAAATCACTTGTAAAAGAAATACCATGTTTATACATTGCTAACCCCAATGCGTTTAAAGTTGTAGAAACTGATGTTTTTAAATTAGGTTATGGTGGTATTTTGAAACAAAGAATGAATGTCAAGGAACAAGTAGTCCAGTTCATTTCTAAACATTGGAATGAGACACAACAGAATTTTTGCACTGTTAAGAAAGAAATTCTGGCAATTAACTTTCTATAATTTCTGTTGAGAATTGATTGTAAATTTGCGAAAGACATTTTGCAGAAAGATGTTTTAAATATTGCATCAAAATAAATTTTTGCATGGTGGCAAGCAATACTTTCTTTTTTTTATTTTGATATTGAATTTATTCATGGAGAAGTAAATTTTCTTCCTGATTTTCTTAAAAGAAAATTTTTACAGAAAAAACCTTCTCCAAAATGCCTCATAAAAAAGACCGAGGTAAAGAAAAAGCTCAGTCAGAAGCTTCCATTACCTCTGCCAAACCCATAAAGTTAACTCCAATCCGCAGTTCGTTGGAAGCAACCCAATCATCACCGCCATCATCCCAATATCCACCTTTTGAAGCTTCACCTAGCCAACCACCACAAGCAATTACCTTATCAAAGTTAGCATCCATTTTGCTAAGTTATGTTATGAAAAATTTGCAAAAATCCCTAAGTACTTCTGAACAAGGTGAGGTAATGTTTTCCTCTCCTCCAAATGTTTCAAAAGAAGTGGTTCTTATGACAACGTCAGCCCCTCGAAAATCAAAGCCAAGATTTTTTATGAAAATTTTTGAAAAAAAAATCACGGTGGAAAAAGGATTCCACCATGAGGATCCTTATGTTTTTGCAAAGAATATGTTTGGAGATAATCGTTTTTATACTCCTTATTATTTATGCAAACCCATGGAATTTTATGAGAAAATTTTGGTGCAAATCGAGTCCGTAAAGTTTAAACATTTTTTTGACAAAGTTCAACCCAATATTGCAAACTATTCCATTGCAAGAATCATAAGGGTCAGTCACCCAGCTGAGTGGAATAGTACGCCATACACTTCAGTAAAACTCGATTCGCAAGTAACTGAAGTACTTTCTGTTAGGTATAATTTTACCTATTTTGACTATTAACAAGCTTGATGGAATGTTTTCTTTAGACAAAACCCAAATCGTAGCCACATCTGGCTTTTCTTATTTCAAAGTCCTTTTGATATCACAAAGTTACCTTTTTGGTTCATCCGATGATGGGATAATTTTGGTCTAGTTCCTACATTCTCCCTCCACAAGTTTTAGAATCCTTCGAATTGTTTCGAAGTACTTTCACCCCAAGTCCACATGAGAAACAATTCCCTCCTCTTCTCATGTTTTCCGTAAATTTTTGGATGGCATGGGTATCTGCTTGGGAGCTTGAATACATTAAAAATACTCAAGACCCAAAAATACTCATTTTGATCAGAAGATTCAAGACAAAGTGGTGAGATGGCTTCTCATACTGGGATAAAATATCCCTTGAAGCTGTTCACAATTGGATCTAACAACGCAAAATTGCGGATTCCAACAAAGTTTCTATTTCTGTTTCTGTTCCTGCCATGACTTAAAAAACAACTTTTCTACATGACAAGTCAATGACAATTTTAAAGTTGGTAAATGTCAGCAATGAAAAAGAATTTTATGATATGATGAAAAAAGCCATTTTGGAATATGAAGAATCACAGGCCGGGACATCCTCGCAGCATAGTAGCAACACCGACGAAGGCGATTGCTACGAGGCGAACATCTTCGGACATGATTCTAATTTAGTTTTGATGTAACAAATGTAATTTTGGTAGCAATGTATATCTTAGTATTTTAGTATTTTGTACACCGTATAACACTATACACTGTGCACTGCTCATTGTACACTATAGCGGCCTTTTAAGTCATCACTCTTCACTATAACAACAGTGAATTTTATGTCTTTAAAACAGAAGCTGCTCCAACGGACAAAGGGAGCTCGAACTTCGGCTACTTCCTCTCCCATACCTTTTGACCTCCACTCCACCTCGAAGCTCGAACTTCGGCTGCTTCACCTCGCCCCAAAGTTCACTCTCTTCCTTGAAGATCCCTCCTGTCCAGGCCTTCACCGAAGAACCTTTCTGTTCTTTCTGTCTCTCACATTTTGAAGAACCTAACCTCATCCTTCCGGATCCAAATTTGTAAGTCAAATACCTTTCTGTCTGACTATTTCAATTCAGAAAACTCTTTTGTTCTTCCCTGAACAATTTTAAGTTTTCGCACTTGTTATTACAGATTTGAAGTTCTTTTAAGTTTCATTTGTGTAATCTCTCATCTATTTTCAATAAAAGTACATTTCTCATCATCTTTTGGCTATTATGACCGAGAATCGAAAGCCTCTGACTCCTGTTGGTGTCCAAGGTAGTGTAAATTTTTAGTTATTGCAATTTATTTTCTGCATACATTTCGCATAGAGCTCTCAATGAAATTGATCTGTGGTCTACTCTCCTGGACTAGCCGTACACACTTCACTTTGCATATTTAAGTTTTACTATTATACCCCAGATTGTGTAAACTCTGACTCCTTACTAATGGTTTCTGTTATATGTGCTTTTAATGTTGTTTGTAATAGCTGTTGATATTTTATATACTGTGCTTATTCTCCATATTACCTCGAGAAAATACCCATGTGTGTTTTTTGAATATTGCCCCCTAAGTGTCGAAGGAATTAAGACATTTAGAATCTCAAAGGCTCGCCTGATCATCACGGCCATTGCCTTTATCCATTGGATGCCCCCCGCATGGCACACATTAAAATTGCTCTCACGGCTCTCATCGTTCCCAGGAACTGACAAATCAATGAATCGCATAGCGAATTGAGAGTTTAGAGAGAGAGAGAGGGTGATGATGACAAAGCTGCTGTTCTCATAATATCTGCGAGAATTCACTGAAGAGGCTTCAGTAATTCTACCATACAACCTGAAGCAACTGCCAACAGGTGAGACAGATCAAGATAGGGAAAACATCTGTGATTCACACGAGCGACATTCAGAAGAATTCTCAATTTCTGGATCCAGCTAAATCCTCCAAAGTCAAATTCAAGGTATCGACAGAGCCTTTCTTGATTGACTCTCCTTGAGCAGCCAACAAATCCTCTATGCTCCCTGGCTCTCCAAACCACCCAAGCCGGTCCGCTATCAGGTGTAGATTATTGCAACCGCCGCATCTAACCACGACTACGCCTTTCTCATATGATTCACGACAAGTCGTCTTCACCGACCTCGTCTCGCAGACCTTGCAAGTAAAGACCAAGGCAAGATCATGCCTTGATGAAGTTTTCAAGTTGGATACGGCTGAGTTCTTGCCTTCTGGATTGTCACTGCTCTTCTGCTCCTGTGGCCAATTGTTGGAATTCCTTTTGCTGTCGATTTGTTGTTTCACATCCACATTGGCCTCTGCTTGAGTCTTCAAGCTTCTTTCATAAAGATTGTGTCTACTGAATAATGTACTCGCAGAAGGAAGGATATCTCGCAACGTTTCTGCAATGGGAAAGTGGTGTAAGTAGCAGCAACAGTAGAAGTTAAAAAGAGCGTCAACACATGATGCCCAGCGTCAACACATGATGCCCTGCATTCAAGGATGTTGTGAAACAATACAAATAATAGTGTGCGAGAGCTTGCATATGCAGATTGACTGAGCATGCATTGAAAAATGTCGGGCAATGGAGACTGACACACTGGGTGATGGGTAGCTGGCTGGTCAAAGGATATGACGATCAATTGGAAGGAGTAAATTTTCCTCTACATGTCCTGGTTCGTACATCCATTGCAATCTGCTACTACTTAACAGTGATATATCCGTTCGATTCCCAAAGTGATCAAATAATTTGACACCTCCCATTTCTGCAGGTTACCAGGGGCAAATCTTTAATGTGAATCTGTAGCAGCATTTCATTCTACTGGCTTGCATCAAGTAAGAGTAAGACATGTCCAGAGCTTACTCAACTAGCGGGTAGGTCTATCTGAGTGAACATAATCCTTCCGTTAAGTGCTATGTATGCCTTGCTTTCGATCCCGATCCAAAATTACCTACGCCGATAATCCTACTGTTAAGACAACTCTTATTTCAACGGGAGGGATCCTTCTCAATCTTCCTAACTCCGACAAAATTCAAACAAACAAAACAAAACTATTCAAAATAAAAAAATCGCAATTCCCACTCCTAAAGGTAATCATAGAAGAGCTCAATGTGATTATCCTCCGGACAAGGTAATCGGGTCCTGTAAATCTCTAACCACCCTTCAGTTGAACATGATCAAAATAAGCACTGCAAACGACTCTCATCTAAAGCTTCAGCCGAACATGACCCTTCAGTCCCGAGGAAGAGATCTACGCGTAGAACCACAGAGCGGGTAAAAGCGACAGATTTCAACGAATTCTAGCTTAAACATTTTCGCAAACGAACTAAGCCCATCATTTCGATTAAAAAAAAAAAAGCCTATCAAAACAAAACGCACGTTCCCAAATCGTCGAGGAGAGAGAAGGAATCGATGCTCGACAGGCACTGGCGCGATTAGGGTTTGTTCTTTCCGTTTGCCGTGTCCATGAACGACGCACAGAGCGAGAGAGGAGACTAACCAGAGGGACGAAGATTCTGGGCACGATTAGAGGCGAACAGAGAGAGGATTCGCCTCTGCAACATCTTCCCAACGCCAGCAGCAGCCATGGGGATCGTTCTCTTCAGCCGATCGACGGTGGGAATCGGTGGGGACAATCCCAGTCCTGGTCGACTCGGCGCCGCTTGATAGCTGGACGAACTCGGATAAAACCTCGAATTTTCAACTCTTTTATCCGAGGGTTTTCGTGCACCGTCTATTCGAGGGCTTTCGTGAACGATAAATTAATAAATTAGTCATTTTTAATATTAATGAAAGAGGGTGTGATTTATTATTAATTGCATTTATCGATGTGTAAAATGAATTTTTTTTGAGATATTTACATAAATATTTCATGAACTTTGACAGAATGTGCAGCTTGATTTTTAAACTTTTGACTTATTCAATTTAATCCCAAAATTTTTAGTGCATGTTCAATCTAGTCCCTGAATTATAGAAAAATATTCAATATAATACTTTTGTTAATTTAAAATTATGGATAATGTTAAATATTTTCATATAGTTCAGTGGCTAAATTGAACATTTACTAAAAGTTTAGGGACTGAATTGAACAAGTCAAAAGTTTAGGGATCAAATTGCACATTCTGTCAAAATTCAAGAACTAAATTGAACAAATTAAAAATTCATGGATCAAATTGCACGTTAAGTCAAAATTTATGGATAATTTGTGTCATTTTACCTTTATTTTGTCATAGAATCAGAATTTATTATGAAAGTGTAATTAATTTATAAAATTTACAAAACGTGCAATTTATACTTAAAAATTATCAAATTTGTGTAATTGAGTATTTTCTTTAATTCCGATCAACTACCGAAAATGCAACTTTATTTTTAATATTATCTCTGCTAACATCATGATGTGGTTAAAAAAAGGACCGGCGACAGTGGAGAACTGATCGGCGGAGTCGGCGATCGCAAATGAAGGCCTTTCTGGCCCTTGTTCAAATTTGGGCGAGGGTTGTGGCCCTCATCTAGCTCGAGCCATGGCAGCCGCATCTTCTTTTGAATCGGAGGCTTGAAGGCGAGGGTGGATGCTATGACAGAGACACGAAAGAGAGATGGACAATCTCTCTGCATCGCCCCTCATCTCTTCTTCTTCAACCTCTGAAGAAACACCACCACCCGAATAAATCGTCATCACAAAACCTAGCTCCGTTCGAAAAACAATTGGGCCTTGAGAACTTTCCAACTCGTGTGGCAAAAGATTTCATCTCCACCAACCACCATCTTCAACTCTCGGCACGATTACCGTGATTGGTCCTCGTTTCGACACGAACGAGCCCGGACCGCCATGGTCATTGGCTGGATCACTTCCAGCTTTACAACTCCAGAAACGGAGGGAGGATTCTCAGCCTTCGCCGGCGAAGGGAGGGGCGGTGGCCCCGCCCCATTCGAGAACAAACCATCGCCACCATGTCGTGCCCCTCTAGATGAGTTGTGTGAGAAGTTTTTATTTTTGGTCGAAACTCCGAACTGAGTTCCGAGCGATTTCTGCAATTCCGAGGATGGGGTCGACAGCGGCGGCTGGTAGTGGTCCTTTTTCCTTTGCTTTTGTTTTTCTTTTTTAAACGTGGAAATTTTAGCTTATTAATTACGTTAAATTAAATAGAAATTATATTGAAAATCATATTCGGACCAAAACAACAGTCGTTTTCACCAAGTGGTCATTGCACTTTATATAAATTTTAAATTGCACGTTTGAGATTAGTTTTAAGAATTTCAAAAATTATATCCCATTGTTTACCGGACATTAGATGAATATTATGAGATATATGATTTTATAGGAGGACATCAGGTTTTTCGAGCGAAACATATAAAAATCAGAAGACGGAGTTTATACTGGGATGTTTTGAATGACGCAGAATGGGTTGGTATTTACATGAGAAATGAATTGAAAAATCTGGAAATATTAAGCCAGCAAATTAATAAATAAGAACCATAACCATTCATGGTGAATCCGGAAGGAAAAAGCCCCGTGAAAAATTATTTTGCAGCATGTTCACACATCTCAACCTATTTATTGCAAACGGATCGTAAACTGAGTTAAATGAGTCTATTTGATCGAAGAAACAATCAAGCCGAACATATCATCGTCACCTCGGTGCCGTGGAGACGGAAAAATCCTGGGGCAGAGCAAACTTCTCACCCCACTTCTTGGACTCCAGATACAACTTTGAGATCGTACCCGCGATCCTACCCATGTCCGGCCGACTCTCTGGGTCGTCGTCGACGCACTCCAACCCCAACTGCACCATCTTTTCCACGACTTCCACTGGGTACGAGTCTTTCAACCTCTTGTCCACCCACCGCCTCACGCTCTCTCCCGCCACCGCCTCTCTCGCCCCGTCTATCACGCTCGTCCTCCTGAGCTCGCCGCTCTCTCCGTCGAAGGAGTACTTCAGCGGCTCCTCCCCAGACAACAGCTCGAGCACCACCACCCCGAATGCATAGACGTCAGATTTTCGAGTAGGGGTCCCCGTGGAACGGAACTCCGGCGACATGTAGCCTCTCGTTCCCTCAAACTTCATCGCGCTGCTGTTGGTTCTCTTCGGTTTGGGTGTGTTTACGGACGACAGAGGCTCGTCCTCCTCCGCCACTTCGCCGCACAGCTCCGCCATACCTAGATATCAGTTAGCACATGTACTTGGTTAATATAGTAATTCGCAAATCACACCAGATTCAAACAATAAGGGGGCGCAAGAAAAGAAAACAACACTTTCGTACGATTTGTTTTTTCATCGGAAGATGCAAACGGAAAAACCAGGAAAAAGATTCGTGTGGGAAGGTCAACGTACCAAAGTGACAGATCTTGGCGCTCAACGAATCTTCGGTGACGACGATGCTGGAGCTCTTGATCCGGTTATGGACAAAGCCTGACCCGTTAATCCCCGTGCAGTGGTGGATGTAGTCCAATCCATGAGCCACGTCCGTCGCGACCCGCATTCTCGAGGCCCAGCTCGCGAGCGCCGAGTAATCCGGGTTGACCCGGTTCCTGAGGCAATCGCAGAGGCTCGCGCCCTTCACGAACTCGTAAACCAGGAAGACATCGCTCTTCGAGAGAGATGCGCCGAGTAGCTTCGCGACGCTGCTGTGGTGGCTCCTGCAGAGGGAGGCGAGGAGCTCGCGCAGTCGGGGGAGCCCGACGGGGCGGCGGAGCCCGCGGCGGAAGACGGCGACCTCGCGGCCGCGGAGGGAGCAGCGCCAGGCGGAGGAGGAGGAGGGGGAGAGGCGGCGGAGGAGGAAGTTGCCGGTGGCGGAGGAGAGGTCGGAGAGGGGATATATGTGGGGGGTGTCGTGGAGGTGGTGCTTGAGGTGGGCGGGGAGGGAGTAGGGCGGGGTGGTGGAGAGGGAGGACGAATCGGAAGGGGAGGCGGGGTGGTGGCGGTTGTCGAAGAAGGAGGAGGTGGTGGAGGTGGTGAAGAAGTTGGACGACGATGAAGGGTCAATCGAGGAGGTTTTGGAGGAGGAAGAGGGTGCTCTTGAGGATCTTCTTGGGCTCTTCGGTTTGGGTTGGATCGAGTCTGTGGATTTTCTTGATCTGCACATGAGGAGGCAGAGAGAGAGAGATTTTGAGTGGGCGGAATCAAGATTTCTCAGTCGTTGCAAATTTGCAAGAGACAAGTTTCGTCTTTTAGGTGGCGGGGATAAAGAACCCAAGGAATTCTCAATTCTGAAACCGCCGGCGGCGGGGGGCGGCAAAAAAGGAACCCCCGTCTGCGGTGGGGGAGGCTGAGATAGAAAATGGCGGCGGCAAAAACGGAACCGCCGTTTGGGCCGGGGGAGGGGAAGATCGAGATAGAAGAAAGCTGGGGGGCCGGTGCACAAGAATGGTGGGAAGCTTTTGTAATCGATTATGAGTTGTTCGTTCAAAGTTTCTTCTCCGCTGACTTTGAGTTATTCGTTCCGGGTGGGAGGCGGTCGTAATTGGGTAAAGAAGCAAGGAAAGGCAGTGAAGTCATTGTCAGGTGTTGTGTGGTCTGATCCTGCGGGGATTTTATTTTATTTTATTGTATTGGCGACGTCAAATCGACGAAAACATTGGCCAGTCAAAAGGCTTTCCCTAGATAGAATATGCGTTTGTATTATGACTTCATTTTGCATCTCGGCACCCCGCCAACAATATGCATCCGATCTCTTTCTACCAATGGCCAAGAAAACCAAAAATCGCTTTAAAAATCTGATCTTTTTTGTCTGTTTTTCCTTCCCTTTCTCTCCAACTCTTTATCTTAGGACCGCTCTCGAAACCGATCGGCCTAACGGGGAGGGAAGTTCGTTGACCACAAAAAGGCGAGTGGGAGTTGGGCCACTGTTACTAGTTAATTTTAGAGCCCACAAGCACGCATCATGTCATCATCGGATTACCCAAAAGTCCAACACGAAGACAAAGCCCAAATCGAAGCAGAAGAGAAACACAAAGTAATATGCCCAATTCTGACTTCGCTTCCGAATTGAATTAGCTTGGAATTCCTGACACACTTAGAATTGCACTAAATGCACTTTGCAGACGCTGCTAACAAAGAAGCCGAAACCGGAGACACCTTCGACATCATTCGTAACACAAAGTCACAATCGACAAGACTCACATCGACCCACTTCGCGACAATTCCGAAATTCCTCGAAGAAACGACGGATCGGACCAAGACCTAATAAGAAAACGCAAAACAGCGACACGGAATCTTGTTCGGATCATTTTCACCACATTAAAAATGTGAAACTTTTTTTCTCTCTGTCACCTCCTTCAGTAATCGATGTTGGCATAAGCAGAGAGAGCCTCTCCGGTCAGCCTGCAAATCCTCCACTCCTGCAGAATCTTCGCCCCCATCTCCTCGTAAAACTGAATCGCGTTCACGTTCCAATCGAGCACCACCCACTCCACCCTCCCGTACCCCATCCTCGCCGCCTGGCTCGCCACCGCCGTCAGCAGCATCCCCCCCAGCCCCTTCCTCCGGTATCGCTCCCTCACGAACAGGTCCTCTATGTAGAACCCTGGCTTCGCCAGGAACGTCGAGTAGTTCGGAAAGAACAGGACGAACCCCGCCACAACGGCACCACCGCCCTCGGGCCCGGACGCGAAGATCTGGGTCTCGGGGTCCTCGATGGGGAGGTCGAGGTTGATCGTGTGGACGATCGGGGCGAATGCTGGCACGTCGGTAGGGTTTTGTGTCGGCGGAAGTGGGGCGAAGGGAAGTTGGGAGACCTCGAGGAGGAGGACGGTGAAGGACCGGAAGGGAGGGGAGTTGAAGAGGGTGGAGGAGAGGGAGGCCTCGGTTGCGGTGCAGTGGTCTGCAAGGCCCTCGAAGACGGCCAACTGGTGGATCATCTTGTGGATGTGGGGGACGTCGGAGGGCGCAGCGAGGCGGACGCGGGCGAAGAGCGTGCAGCGGGAGGAAGGAGGAGCGAGCTCCGGCATCTCGGGGACCTCGGAGGGCGGCGGAGGCGGTGCGGCGGCGGCCATATTGGTGGGGTTCTTCTCCTGAGATATTGATCGCAAGGTGTTTGCTTTTTGGCAGAAAGAGAAGCAGATGGGAGGTTCTGGAGGGAGCGAGAAGTTCGGGAGTTAATTAAATAGGGACGTGGGGAGTGGAAATGGGAATATTTCGATTGGATCGAGGGCATTTCGGTCAAAACGCAGAACTAGATAGGATTGCAAAAGTCGTGAAGGAAGAAGCGAGGAATGGAGGCCGTAGAGAAGAGAAGTACAATCCGTGTTGACAACAATGTCTAATCATCAAATCTAAAATGAAATGCGTGGTAGTACAACTCTTACCTCTATCACCAGCTTAAATTTCTAAAAATCTCCTCTTTTCAGCTGTATGGTAGGATATTTTCATCACATGACAAAAAGTAGAGTAATAGAAACAGAAAGAAACAAATCAACATAACAATTACCGATAATAAGAGACGAATATCAAGCCATGCTGACCGTTGAGCTCGCCCAACAGTGTAGCGAGCCCATACAGCTTGCCCTAGGATTCATGTCGGGTCTTGAGATCATAAAACTGCCTAATAACAAGCCACCATCAATCAGACGATACGTGATCCATCTCGTCTAAATGAGAACAATAATCAAGCGCATTCAAATAGGCTACACTGAGTTAATAGTTCATTGCGATGCATGAATTGCCTCACTGTAACAGGTGAGAGCTAAGACAATCAGGAGTCTCCTTTCCAGGCATAAGGCGACACAAACCTGCCGGCAAGATAGCCATATTGTGCATCCGATCAAACAGGATCAGCAAAACGACGGAACAAATAAAATTGGTGTGGAATTGACAAAAGAGACGAGGAGATACAAAGGATTCAAACAATCAGTGCACATGAATAACTGGAGCGGCCGAATTCACAGATTTCCTACCTACCTTCATGAATATTCTGTCACCATTCCGATCCTACTGTAACACTCAAAAACTACGAACTAATTCTTGAAGCCATTTTTTGGCCCCCGCAGAATCACCTATTTCGTGCCCAATTTGCACGTATTTTACAGATACATTGTTGCCTACTCAGATTATATAGCTATCAAAAAGTCAGCTCAGGTAGTGACCTGTCTTCCTCCTGTGGCGGCTGAAGTCCGACACGAACCTAAAAGAGAGCCCGCACCCCTCCACCTTACACTTGTATGGTCGCTCCCCCGTGTGTACCCGTATGTGCTCAGTCCTGGCCCAGGCCCACTTGAAAGTCATATTGCAACCTTTCCACGGGCATTTGAGTGGCCTGTCATCCTCGTGGACACGCTGATGAAGTACTGCATACTTGTGGGAACTGAACCTCTTTCCACACCCTTCAACTGGGCACCGATTCCTTTTGTGCACCATCAACTCAGCCCTCGTTTTAAATCTCATCCGGCAACCTTCCATATCACACCTGTGAGAGCCACCCCTCTTCTTATTTTTATCGTCAAAAGAGACAATTTCTTTTCTAGGTTGGCCTTCTTTTCTCGATTCCCTAGCCTTCTTGGCAGGATTTTCATATCCTGATGAGCTGATGCTGTCACTTCCATTGGTTGCATCTTTCCCCGCTCTCGGCCTCAAACCTTCACAGGGACTTCTGATGAAGCCACTGCAGTTAAGATGGTCATCCGCTATTTTCTCCAACTCACTCTTTCTCTTCCTTCTCTGTCGTGTTGCGGACATTCGATTTACTTTAGTGGACTCCATGGTTTGTGCCTCCCCATCATCCTGGTAAGGAGAGTCTTCGGGATCCATCTCACATTTGTTGTCATTGGAATCTCTTTGAACGTGAGAACATTCTTGATCAGAAGCAGCACTATGCTGATCTGTAATTTCAACAGAACAAACTACAGGGTTCTCATGACTAGTTGCATTTGCAGTCTGGTCCTTTTCCAAACTCCCATAGCTGCTCCCTTGTTCTTTCAAAGAGGTATCTTTTGAAGCTCCTGTGCATGCTTCAATGAGAAGAGGAACAGACTGGTTGACTGTTCTGTGAACTTCTTCTTCTTCTTCTTCATTATCACCCCCACTGCAAACCTTAGGATGTGGTCCCATTGGAGCACTGTGCTGAGTTGCTTCTGTACATGCAACAGCATTACCCTGAACATCATGACCATCTTTCAATTCTAAGAATGCTGCCTCCTCATGTACTTTACAACCTGAAGTCACCTTGGCACATGGACTCGATGAAGGGTCCGGTGCACTTGGAACTTCAGTAAATTCTGAATCGATGACAATATCAGTATCTGAAACTTCTGTTGTTTTGGTTGCTTTTACTATGTCAAGATTTTCTCCAGTTTCGGTGATTGTAAGAAAACAACAGTCCGTGCTAACCAAAATCTCATTTTGCCCACCTAATATTTGGGAAAACTCATTTTCACTGTGCCTTTGAGAAGTACTGGTAGCTGACCTGAGAGTTTGTTGCTCTACCTCCATCTCCTCTGACGCTTGATTTATGATCTGCACTTCAACATTTCCCACGTATGTAGCAACACTGGCGAGTGAACTTGCGACTTGTGCTGGAATCAAATCTAAGGTCAGATCAGTAGTTGCAAGAACCTGGATTTCATGGCTAACATCACCCAATCCAACAGGAACTTCAAGGGCTGCAGTTTTGCATACAGGATTTTCTGTGCTACAACAGGCATTATCTGTCTGATTATTTGGTTTCCCATGTAGTTCTCCAGCACTAGCAAATGAGACTTCTACTGGCTTCTTATCATAGCAGCCAAGGCTTCTGCTAGTTCCACTAGAACTACCAGGTTTAAACTTGGCATTCCTTCTAGTGTATTGAAGAATTATTTCTTCCTTTCTGACAGCATCACCGTCCAACTCGCTCCTCAATACTTTGCAATCCTTTCTTGGAAGGCTCTCACATGGCTCACACTTCTCTGAAACATCTAACTTAGTCCTCGAGCGAGATTTCCTGGACTTCCATTTAAGATTAAAAGTAGTCGAGGAGCTTTCACCAGAAAACAACCCACCCAATGTTAAGGCATGTTGGACTCGATTTGATGGGGAATTCTTCCTCGCTTTTACACAATACCGCAAGTTAATGCCCAGCTTTGAAGTCCAGTCATCATCTCTGTAACCAGTGCATTCCTGATCCTCAATTGCAAGGTCTATCAAGTTCAGATCTTCATCTGAAGCAGGGTCAAACGAAATATCCTTGTACTTAAAAGAAACACCAATCTCCTCGGCAATGGCACCAGCATATGCCTTCATTTTCTTATAGTCTACAAAATCAGAATTTAATGGCAATCAATATAGTAACTACACCAATGGAGTTTGCACAACCACAATGATAGTGAGAGCACAATCTAGATAGATGACTTCCATTACCACGAATATCATATGGTATCATAGACCTCTGAAAAACTCTATTATCATTAAAAAAGTGAAAATCTCCCAAATTTATCTGAACTTAGAACCTGAGTTGCTTTGTATTTTTATAAATAGCACACATACTCATTCCAATTAACAAGACAAAGATAGGAATACAATTTTACCGGAATGGCAGATCACGAGCACGTTTGCTCCACCTTTGGACCGCAAAAGCTCTTCTGTTTGAATTGCATGCTCCAAACAAAAGATTCGTGGTCTTAGTGATCCACCAGAACTGCTACCCTTCTCTACGTCTGTGCTTAATGCTACTTGCAAGCCCGTACCCTTTTCTGACTCCGTACCTGATGATAATTGCAGTTGCATTGGAAGTGAAGCGATATCAGAAATATTTGATGGGTCCTCTGCAGAAGAAAGGACGATAACACATCAAACACTTCAAGTTAACCTGTTGAGGTAAAGTAAAATACTCAAAGTTCAATCAGTTTGCTTTATGTTCCTCGTAATTAATAAATACACAATAATAGAAAATTGATTTTGAGTTTTGCGTAAGAGACGTGTGACTTGGGCATTGGGCGGTTGTTCTGAGACCAGAATGAACACCTGTTAATCTGCATCAGAGCTAAACCCCACAGCAACAAGCCTTATGTTATATGTGCCAAAACTATGACTAGCAATTCTAAAATTAGTGACACATAAGAGGGTAGAAGCAAAAACATGTAAAATAGCCAATTTCTTCGACAGAGGTTCGAGTTCTAGGCAAAAATGAGAAACTAAGACAAATAGAAATGCTGGAGTATAATTTACCGCAGGTTTGTTGAGCATAATGTTTTGTGGGTAGCAATGCTGCCGATGCCATTTCAGATGGTAGTATCACAGACATAAACGGGAAACCAAGAATTCCGCAAGCTACACAGGGCAAAGTTCCAGAATCAACTTGAAAATCAAACAATAAATCGTCCTTGTCCACGTATGAGTCATTCAGAGCTTCCATGAACATTGTCATCTCTTTGAAAAGATTAATTGAACTATCATTTCCAGAATAGTGGTGTGAATTCTCTCTTTCTGAGGAGGAAATGGCAGCAGTTCCATCAGGCAACTGGGATCCTTTACTTAAAGAAGGTAGCATATGAGGGTTCCATATTACTGCATGTATGGTAGACTCCTTTCTAAGGAGAGAAGATAATAGGTCATTCTCATTCAAAATGTCTTCCAGAAAAGCTTTTTTCACAGATAGCTCTCTTTCTTCTCTCAGGCGATCTTTCAGGCGAGAACTTCGTGCCCCAGGAATTAAGGACATTGGAACTCTGGCATCAGAAGAAAACAGTATCACTTTAAGTAACTACTACGCCTAGATATTCTTCTGTATATGCATGAGAATCTGTATGCACAAGCTGACCTTGAAACAAAAGACATGGTCAACAGGTAGAGCAGCTGCTGATGAGAGAGCATGGGCAGATAATTCATCGCAGCTCTACGTACAGCAGCTTCCTTTGCAAATCTAAGCCATTGAGGGGTTGCAAAATTAGCTGCTTCACCGCAATTAAAACCTACTTTGTGGAAAAGAAAGGAGTAAGTACCACATAAAGACAAGAATATTGGGCTGAAAGGGATTTAAAACATCTTGAAGTTTAAAAACGACATTGTAAATATAGCAAGAAGGAATATCAACAACCCAAACCCAGAAATCCTATGGATGCAATATTCATCTTGCAAATATAACCCAAGGCATATCAAATTGCGACTAACAACCAAAAATTATAACTTCTGTCAGACATCTGTCATGAGAACAGGAAAAAAAAACATTGAATGTATAACACATAACGAAATGCGAAAATTCTTTATATGCCATCTGGCCATATCCTAACACATCTTGACAGTATGAAAAGTTTTGGATAAAATGATGAAGAGAAACCTTAGTGCCAAACCCAACCGATAGGAAAGAATTAAACTTGAACTGTTCTTTATTTTTTGGACCCAGCATAGTACAACAGCCAAAAGGGTAACAACTTCAAATCCCTTCTGTCCTTTGACCAAAAAAAAAAAAGAAAACCTTCTGTCTATACAGATAAACCATCGTTCAGCCAGATGTAACAAGGAGGTGCAGTTCCATACTACTGAGCCTCAAAATGTAATTGAAATTCATATTTTACAAAGTTGTGACAATCCATGGAGTTGTGATTCCAAGAACTTGCCCTATGCTACTAGTCTCCAGTGAATTCATGATGTCTCATTTCCCCAGTGGCAAGTAGGTAATAGATCACAGAAATA
Organism: Rhodomyrtus tomentosa; assembly: GCA_028455895.1. Classification (NCBI taxonomy): domain Eukaryota; kingdom Viridiplantae; phylum Streptophyta; class Magnoliopsida; order Myrtales; family Myrtaceae; genus Rhodomyrtus; species Rhodomyrtus tomentosa. The sequence goes on along the minus strand of JAPCWY010000011.1, from coordinate 5,065,045 downwards.
ATGCAACAAAATGAATATTAGTACTTCTTAGAAATCTTGTCAATCTGCAGACCAGTAACAAAGCAATTACCGTGGCTGAATCCTATATGATAAGCCCTTGGAAAAGTCACCACAAATTCACCCGGATTCTGTATTAACCTTGAAAATAGCAAAATAAGATAACCGCATGTTAGTAATCTTGCAGAGCTGCAACTCAAACGCAACACAACCCACCAAAAGCAGGCAAAGGAGAACAAAAACCGACCTGCAACAAGGAATGCCAGCTTCAACAATTACCTCAGGTGACAGAAGAGTTGTCTTTTCACCCAGAAGTGAGAGAACAGCTGGAAATAAGAACTGGCCTTGGTTAGACAATTTTGCCCAAGTAATAAAGTCCATGTGGACTTGTGGTGACTTCATTTTTGAAAAGCCAAATAACAGCAGAAGAATGTGTCCATAGATGGCAATTTCCAACACGGCAACATACAAAAGACTGAACTACATGACTTTAGAATTTCAAAAAAATCAAATGACAATCCGATCAGGTTGATTTCAAAAAGACAGCTCCTTAGTTTGGCTCACCTCCAGTACACAATTATGCAGCTCTGGAGCACAGAATAGTCAACTCATGCATTGGAAGCATTCCTCAGCAATTTAGTTTCAATATATATGGTTGGCATACACCTTTTCACATTACATCCTTTATAGTTAACATGAATGTTTTTGTCTGTGTAACCAAATATAAAGAAAAACCATACCTAAGCGATCCATATTTCCTCCATAAGCCTCTTTGCGAAGAACTTCCTCAAAAGAAAACGCATAATCTCCAGGGACAGCATACCAGGTCTTTGGAGAGCCCATGTGAAGGAAATTCATGCTATGAAGCTCATGATCTTCAACATGCCAAGCAAACCAGCTGAACAGCATACCGATATAGACCATCGGAGAAGTAACACCTGGAATATCATCTGGCATGAAGCGTGTAAGTGATCCAGATGACCTTGCAATCACTTGTAAGTTCCAAGGACTGTTCGAAAGTTTCCAACCAGCAGTGCCTTCAAGCTCATTGCCACCAGAGTTACTTCTACGACAGGCTCGTGAGGTTTCCTCCGGCATCAAACCTGATTGAGACGTTGATGATTTACATGTATCCAAACCTGAAGAATCATCCCCAGGACACAAATCTTTGGTTTCACTGCGATGAGAAAATTTCACAATATCTACTTCATTGTTCTTGGAATCAGTTCCTTCTCTATGCCTATGGTAATCCATCTTCATCCTCCTACGTCTATGAAAATTGCGAAACCTACCATCCTGTTCTCCAAAACCAGACCCGGGTACATCGTTAGCATATTCCACGTATATAGGCTTCTCCAAAGCTGCCTGCCAAAACAAGGCTTCCACAACCTCAGAAGAAACATCCTTTAGCATACCCAACAGGTTACGTGCAAAAGCCTTTGACTTAGCCTCAAACTGCTCCAAAGTATACATTTCGCCACTTTGCCAAACTTGCTTCTGGACTCCCAAGTGAGCATTACTTCCCACCCCTTTTGCTCTTTTCACGCTTTGACCTAATTCTTGCTGCCTCGTGGTAAACACTGCCCTAGCCTCCCCATCAGAGCCATTGTCCTCGGACCCTGGTTTCCTCAAAGCATTCTGCGAACTCACACCCGACCCCAATTCGGGGCACCTCAGCAACGACTTGTTCAAGTTCCCGAAAACATACTTCTTAGACGGTCTGGGCAAGGGCGGGATAATTTTGCATATCCCGAAAGCACTAGCTTCCTTCTCGATTTTAGATATATAAGCAATAGGATCCGCGAACTCAGTGTCCGTCGGCCTAAACGTGGGCGCCAACGGCAAACCCTTGAGCCAATCGGGGATTTCCACATTACCCATAATGGATCAACGAAAAAAAAAAAACAAAACGCTACAAGAACATACTGGCAGACATCGTGCGACGCTCGATTTAAGTAACAGCGTCACACGAAAGTGGCAGAGGCCAGCAGCGGAATCAGAACCCTAACCGAGTATTTCAGCACAAATCAACGACCCCTCCGCGACTAATTCTCCGTACAAACTATACGAAGCTCAAGAAGTAAGGAAATGGCAAAAGACTGCGAACTCAAATTACGAAAACATTCTGCGGTAGAACCTGTGACTTCTTGAATCGGTGAGTTGAATTCGCCTTCGCGCGCGAGCGAGCGAGAGCGCGAGCGCCAGCAAGAGGAGAGAGAGAGAGAGAGAGCGAGAAGGCGTGTCTAGGTTTCGAATGACACTCCGACGAGGCGCAAGTTAGCCATGGGCAGGAGGGCGGTTTATTATGAGCCGCAGGTGCATGGCGCATTGGGAGGGTCACTGTTTATCGTCCTTACGATTTGATCACCTTTTTTTGCCGCGAGTCGCGAGTGGGGCCTACTCTCCCCTGTGTCGCGTCGCTTGGTAAAGCTTGTGCCCTATTTTCTAATGTGCCTCCTAAGTTCCTGACATCACCGGAGTTCTGCGGCCTACCGACCGGCGAATCCTCGGGTCGTAACTTTTCAAATTTTTCGACACCGTAAAGCACATAAATTTACAAAATTTACGACTAACGAAATTTATCGCCCTCCTGTTTTTTTATCCCATCCGACAACCGTCGACAGATGTTAAATGATCAATCCCATGAAAAAGCACTCGAAAGAGACGTCTGAGGTGCTGAGGACGCAGAGAGCACTTCAAACTTTGCATGGTTTTAGGGGCGATGATTCTATGCGTGTGCACAATCTATTGATTTGGCCAGATCCGATATTTTTTTACCAAGATAATGTAGATCAAAATTCGAATTTAGACCGTGCTCATTCTATTCATCATTGTTTAAGTGGGCTCGAATATAATCGCCAGTGCCACTTACACAATAAATAATACACACTGCTCGAGGAAACTCACCGATTAGCATGAATTTTGCTCAACCAATTGAGTCAAAAGAACAAAAAAGAAATAAATAAAGAAAGAAAGAGAAAAAACTTTAGGTATAAAAGAATTTGCAAACTGGTACAAAACATTATTTTATTCGTTACATTATTTTTCTCCTTGTATGCGGACATTCCACCTGAATTCATCCCAACAGGAGCATAACATTGTCTTCATTAGAGACTAATACATGTATGATTACTTTTGTGATAGGGTAAAAAAGTTTAATACGCCATAAACCATCTAATGATTTTTAGGTACCTAGGGTACATTTTTATCTATCACCCAACCCCAATTGTTGACGCCATTTTCCCCCCACTTTGTTGCAGGCCCCGGTACATGCTTTTATGCACGCCTGCTCGCTCTGGCCCGACTTCGTGCGAGTCGGCACACGCTCTCGGGAGCACTCTGGTGCCGCGGACGAGGCACGTGCCATGAGACCTCGTGACCATTATCTTCTCCCCTCCCCCTCGCCCCCCTCCTTTTCTGTTCAATTGGGTTGCAAATGATGGCTTTGAATAAATTGGGTGAGACCCTAATGGGGTCCTATATAAGAGGGCTAAGTCTCAACTTAATGTGTAAACAACCGTGCTAGCCATAAGGGAAATGCTTGTTATTACTGTCATAAAAACGATTTTCCGTGGCTTGGAGAAAATCATGGAGACATATTAGGGCATTATGGAGTTGCGCAAACATCTCAGTTTCCCTTTTGTTACTTATCTTGTTGGGAAGTTGAACTTGTTTCTGAATTTACCACAAATACTTTGTCTGTATAAAATCGTATCAAGTTAAATTTTAAAGAATTACCTTTTTCAAGTGCAATTAGGGTATAAATCCTAAAATTTAAATAGTTTCTCCAGTCAAGTGCATTTGTTAGATTCATCCAATTCGAAAATAGAAAATACCGAATTGTCATTTTCCTTATTATTCTTGCACATGACGCAATGGTGCAAAAGAAAAGCGCCATATTAAAAAAAAATAGGTTAATATAAAAAAGAATCCCAAAATGTTATACCCATGATAATTTTATCCCAAATTATTTTTTTATAACCAAAATGTCGGACTAAGACTAGTGCGCCTAACCATACAATCTCAAGTGATTCCTAACCAACTGAGCTATCCATGGATGGGTTATTTTATCACAAACTATTTTTTGACCTCAAAAAACCATAAATTGACACATTTATGATAAATATACCCTAAAATAAATTTTTTGACCACGAAAAATCCTAAACTAATACACAAATAACAAATTTACCCTAAGTTGAATTGGGTTAATGCAATAAAAAAATCCAAAATTGATACATTTATGACAAACAGAATGTAAAAACTCCAAAATAACACCCGCAAACTGCTACATGCCATCCAAATCAACAATTTGATGCTTAAATTTAACGAAAATTAATGGGGCGTTAATTTGTCACATATGTGACAGTTTAGGGTAAATTTATCACAAATATATCAATTTGAGATTTTTTAAAATAAAAAATATTTTGAGTGTCATAAGTGTACCAGTTTAGAGTTTTTCCAGATATTAACTTTATATATATGTTAGAAAAAGTCAAAACAACCTAAAAAAGTGTCATTTGGGCAAATAAGACAAGTAATCAACAACTAAAAATTATCTCTTTTTTTAGCAATGATTATTTGACAAGCACTCAATCACATTTACCTGCATTGGCCAGGGAAAGTTGAATGTTATCATTAAATATATGTTAGCGCGGATTACACAATAAACGAACATATATCTCTATATCGATCAATCAGTTATTCACCCAATTCGAGTAAAGACACTATAGAGGTGTCATCTTTTTTTTATTATTATTATTCTTGCACATAATGCAAAGGTAAAAAAGGCGTCACATTATAAAGAATAATATATTTTTTATATAAAAAACCAAAAGAATCCGGAAAAAGAGTCATTTTGCAACATAGATAAATAATCAAGAACTAAAAGAATTACGGCCATCTTTTTAACAAAGATTTTTTTTTTTACAAGACTTATTCAAATTTACCTGCATTGGCCATTGAATGGTGTCATTGAACAAAATCGTTAGTGCCGCTTATAAAATAAATGAATTTACACCCCTATGCCGATCCTTTGATTATTCATCTAATTCAAGTAACAAGAAATAATGATGTGTCATTCTTCTTATTACTCTTGCATAGGAAGCAACCATGAAAAGATGCCACATAAAAAAATCAAATATATTTTAAAAAAGTCAAAAGAAGCCAGAAAAAGAGTCATTTGAGAAAATTGAGACAAGGGATAAATAAAAAATAAAAAATAAAAAAATCAAGAACCAAAAAAGTTACTGTCACCCTTTTTTAACAAATTTTTTTATAGCACTCACTCAAATTTACCTGCATTGGCCATGTGGGAATATTGAATGTTGCCATTGAATATAATGTTTAGCGTCGCTGCACAATAAACGAACATAACGCTTAGTCGATTGATTGATTATTCATCCACTTTGAGTAATAGCAAATACTAATGTGCCATTTTTCTTATAATTCTTGTACAAGACGCATCGGTGAAAATGTGCCACATTAGAAAAAAAAAGTAGATTCTTTAAAAGTCAAAAGAAGCAGAAAAAAGATTCATTTGGGCAAGCACAGAAAAATAATCAAGAACCAAAAAAGTTACAGTAACCTTTTTTTAACAACCATCTTGTTAATGGAAAATTATCAAAAAAATCCTTAAATTTATTTCACTTATATCAATTCAGTTCTAAACCTTTTACTTTTGCTAATTCAATACTAAACCTTTTACATTTGTGCAAATTCAATCCTAAATCATTTTTTGTGTCAATTCGGTCCTAAATATTTTCATTTGTGTCAATTCAGTTCATCCGGTCGACTTTGGTGGACAGCCAACCGATATTGATGTGAAAAATTTTTATAATATTCTTCGTATTTTGTTTTGTTTTGTTTTGTTTTTCTTTTCTTTCTTTCTTCTTCCTCCAGCCAATCGCCGGCAGTGACCACCCAGAAGGTGAGGCCCGCGAGGTCGGCACTTCGCCGACACTAGGCAAGGACAAGTATCGTTGGCCCTAACTTCTGGCCGATCGCCACTGACAATCGGCTGGAGGAAGAAGGAAGAAAAAGTAGAAAAGGAAAGAGAAATAAGAATAAAAAATAATTCTAAATATAATAAAATATTATTATAAATATCCATTTTAGTATCAACATCATCGTCATTGTTGGTTGGATGGACTAAATTGGCGTAAATACAAAAGTACTATGACCAAATTTGCAAAATTAAAAGGTGTAGGGCTGATTAGCAAAAGTATAATAAGTTTAGTATTTTTTCTTTGAAAATTTGACTTTTTTTTTTTTGACAACATTGAACAAAATTTAGAAAGTTCAATGCTGCCTGAATGTAATCATTAGCGCCGCTCACGCAATGAACTCCACCAAATTGAGTCAAAAGAAAAATAAAAAATAAAAGAGAAGAAGCTTTAGGTATAAAAGAATTTGCAAACTGGTACAAAACATTTATTTTATTCGTTGCACTATCTTTCTCTTGGAATGCGGACATTCCACCTTAATTCATCCCAACACGAGCATAACATTTATCGTCATTGGAGACTAATACATGTATGATTACTTTTGTGATAGGGTGAAAAAGTTTAATACACGATAAATCATCTAATGATTTTTAGGGACCTAGGATACATTTTTGTCTATCCCCCAACCCCAATCGTCCAAGCCATTTTCCCCCACTTTGTTGCAGGCCCCCAGTTCATGCTTTTATGCACGCCCGCTCGCTCTGGCCTGATTTCGTGCAAGTCGGCACACACTCTCGGGAGCACTCCGGGGTCGCGGATGAGGCACGCACGTGCCATGAGAAGCATGGCGATCGAAAGTGGAAATTGTGCCCCTCGTGGCCATTACCTTTACCCCCCCTCCTTTTTCTGTTCAATTGGATTGCAAATGATGGCTTTGAATAAACTGGGTGAAACCCTAATGGTGTTTATACAAGAGGGCTAAGTCTCAACTTAACGTGTAAGCAACCGTGCTAGCCAAGAGGGAAATGCTTGTTATTACTGTTACAAAAATGATTTCCTGTGGCTGGGGGAAAATCACGGAGACATAATTAGTGCACTTTGGAGTTGCGCAAACATCTAATTTTTCCTTTTGTTACCTATATCCTCTGTTACATGGACACGGGTTATTAATTTTTTTTTTTGCTGTGACACGGATGGACACGGCCGATTTTTTTTTTCTTGGCCCCTAACGCTAAAAATAGTGAAAAAAATCCCAACTTTTTGACCTAATTTCTGACTGCTCCCTTTGACGACTAGCCCGACTCTCAGACTCGTCTCTCCCTCTCCCTCTCGCGACTCGCCTCTCCCAACTCGCGACTCACCGGCTCCCATCGTGACTAGCCCCCGGCCGGCTCTACTCGTGACTCGCCCCCGCTTGCAAGTCAAGACATTTGTTTTTCCATTTTCCTTGACTCTATGGATACTGTGATTGGTAATAATTGAAATTTTATAGTTCTAAAATCGCGTATATATAAAAATATACATAAAATATATGATGTATCCCAGCGTGTCGAAATTCTCTATTTTTTGAGAACTCACGTGTCCGCGTATCGTGTCGTGTCGTGTCGCGTCACGTGTCATATCCTGTGTCCGTGTAATATAGCTTATCACATTGGGAAGTTGAACCTGTTTCTGAAGTTACCACAAATGGTTTAACAGAACCGTATTAAGTTAAATTCAAAAGAATTAACTTTTTTGGTGTAATTGGGGGATAAGTTCACAAATTTATCTAGTTTCTGCAATAGAGTACATTTATTATTCATCCAATTCCAGTAATAGAAAATACCAATTTGTCATTTTTCTTATTATTCTTGCAAATGACGCAACGATGAAAGAAGAGGGCGCCACATTAAAATATTTTTTTAAAAGTCAAAACAAGCTGAAAAAAGTGTCATTTGGGCAAATAAGACAAATAATCAAGAACCAAAAAAGTTAGTCATCTTTTTTTAACCATGTTTATTTGACAAATACTCAATCATATTTACCTACATTGGTCATGGGAAAGTTGAATATAATCTCAGCGCCGATTAGGCGGTTGCACAGTAAAGAACACATATCGCAATATCAATCTGTCACGCCTCGCGTCCCCTGATGCGAGCGCGTAACTCCCGTCTCGATATCTCATGACCGAGGACATGCTTCTCGCGACACATGTGATGTACAATGCGCATGTGAAAATGAAAGAAACATACAACTCCGTACAAGATCCAATGGAAGACTGAGATAACAAAAATGTACTTAATATAACACTAGTGTGGTTTATACATAAAATCCATGATCAAACTAATACCACAAGATCGGTCGGGGGATCGGGGACTAATCAAAATACAACAATTTCCTAGGTCCCCAAAACTAACATGTCATTGAAGGCCACCTTCAAAAGACAACCTAAAAAGATAAGAAAACCCCTAAGATGAACTACTAGCTTCATCCGCGTCTTTATCCTCTTTCTCGGCTGGGTCGTAGTCAGAAAAGGTGTCACTGCGCACCTCCACGGAATCATCTTCCATGGCATCCTCCAGCTCGTCCTCTGAAGCCGAAATCTCTATCACCTCATCGACTTCCTCAAGGATAGGGGTCTTCTCCGGCACGTTTCGCAATCCTATTACAGACACCTCCACTTCTACCTCATCGCGAATGGGGTGACACCAACTAGACACTACACCTCGAGGCACTTCCGTGGGCTTCAAGGGACCTGTAGTAGTCTCACCGACTCTATGAAACCACGCCCGTACCTATGGGGCTTCCAATCCTTTCCTCCCTCATCGACCCAAACAACAATACATTTCCTAACGTACACAGTACCTCGACCATCAGGGAACTCGTCAAAATAGACGCTCATCTCCTTAGGATCGCCTAGGCGGGTCGGAAACATCCTTCAAGACTTGGAATCTGAAAAAGTAAGTTCCCACGACAAGATGAGATATACATCTCAGCAAGCTAAGTTCTAAATCTAGGTTAGGCTGACAGTACACCCAGACATAAATGCAAACAATGAGCAAAGGCACGCCAACAACAATATAAGGCATATAATCACCATAATGCACTATAGAAAAACACATGATTGACAATCATCAAGGTATATCATCATAATTCACAACTCAAGGCAGGCTTGAACATACAAGATCAAGCCCTACGTTATATCACCATGATTCATTTCCTTATCCTTGCTTCGTCCGCATCAAAACGCCTCAAGCTTCGTCCATGTCAAAACGCCTCAGACCATGTCAAACTACCAACCTACGTTAAACGCCACAGGTTTTCAATGCAATTCAAGTCTTGTGTCGACACATGTACAATTTATCCTGCGTCTCGACGCCTCAGGATATCAGTCAATACGACCTTGCGTTCCAACGCATCAGGGTGCCACAGTTCATAAGCATACCAGTTTAACCTCCCCTTTAAGACTTCGTGATCTAGTACAATATAATCCATCTCAAAATGAATCTATGACATATGAGATGATCGGATTTACTACTCACCAGACTATATCAAACATGAAACATATACATTAATTGAGAAGTATTGCAACCACAGTTATGAGAATAACAATTTCTCATCATAAGGAGCTCACATGACTTGTACTTGATCACCTCGATTGACAATGAACATTCAATATAATAACTCTACAAAATCCATCCAAACAAATCCCAATCCGTCCAGTAGAGGCTTATCTTCCTAACCAAGGTTTAGGAACTCCTTACCTTAAACTTTAATCAGCAAAAATTCCTCCAAAAACACCTCAAAGAATTCGGTTTTAGGGGTCCAAAACAAGGCAACCACGTACCTAGAGAAATTCGCCCGATTAATCAATTTTTCTCTTCCAATTCGCCAATTCACGGGGCATACACCTCAATAACATCTCAATTAACATCCTAATATATCTCAAAAACAAAATTAAGGCAAGGTGACACCCCAAACGGCCCTTAAGGATTCGGTTTGTACAAACCGAAACAGGACAGATTTCGGTTCTGCCCTCTAGCTTCCAAAATAGCCCATAATTCCACTCTAAACCTTAATTTATCACATAATCTATATGCTAACATGTTTTTCTATGTCTACAAGAGCCTCATCGAGGATTTTAGAGCAAGTCGATGTCTGAAAGTTCCCAAACTGCCCAGGTTTCTTTAAATCCTTCAGCGGTCAGATTTTGTTCAACATAAATCACTCCATTTCAATTACAAAACTCCATCGAAACTCAGCCAAACTTGCTACCTTAGCTCAGCATACATGAGTACAATAAGTCTACAAGGTCTTACCGAAAATGCGAGGCAAAACGAAGTCTTGAAGTGGTCGAGCGAAGACTTACCCTCGGTTGAGTCCAAATCTGTCCGGTTTTGGAAATAGGGCTGGTCAGGCAAATCGGGACCTCCAATCGACGAACGGTCGGCGAGAGCTTGTAGGGAAGAGGTTGAGGATGATGTTGGTGGTCGGCGCGGGGCTGGACGGTCGCCGGAAGTGGCGGTCGTGAATGGCGAAACTGGTTGACGGAGCTGGTCGGGCGGAGCAGCGAAGAAGAAGGAGGAAGAAAGAAGAAAAATTGAGAAGGAGAGGGAGAGGGAGGGGGAGGATTCGATTGAAGGAGGAAGAAGGAGATGGCTTCCCACAAAATTTCACTTGGTCAACTTCAAGAATGGTAGGTTAAAAGATAAGCATTAATTGATATTCTCCCAAACAATGACACTTGTCTCTAGTAAATAATATCTAAGCTTCATTGACCAAATTATCCCTCAAATTTTCGGTAGCCATAGGGGTTGGACAAAGACTAAAATGCCCTTCTTCATTTGTTAAGACAAAGTCAATTCTTGAGGGGCAAAATGATAATTTTGCTCTCGTTGTCCGGAACATCAATTTTTTTCCAATTCAAATTTACTTCGATGAGGCGACGTCCAATTCGATTAGAACGTTGAAATTCTTCATTTTTCAATTCTCAATTTCGAGATTCATCTCTTGGTCAATTCTCTATCAAATGTAAATTTCAAACTATTCCAAACTAACGGGCGGCTTTTGCAGGCTTTACGCGTATCGACTCTATGATTCTCATCACACTTAGGGCTCGTCCGCTCATGGTGACTTTGGTTATCATGTAATTACAAGGGTCTATTGCTAGCTCCGACGGTCTCGATCGTCATTGTTCGATTTAGGAAAATTTTGCAAATTAAACATTGGTTAAGCGATATCACCCGCATTCAAATTGTGTAACACTAGCAATGCCTTTTCAGTATCAATATAAGCTAGCAATGCCTCGTAATTACATGAAAAAATTGGTAATCTTGTGTCCAAACCCTCATTTTGTATCTTGTTGTGGATCATATCGATTTCGGTTCTCGGGGGAATTGGTGGTCACGCACGGCATACAGAACTGACAAAGCTCTCCCTTCCTTTCTCTTTTAATTTCAATTTCTTTGTTAGCTTTCTGCCTTTGCAATTTTTTTAAATAGAATTTCGTTATAGGTGTCATTAAAGCACTCATTGTTTTTCCTTAAAAAAATATTTATTATGTATCCGCATAAACTTTTTTTGGGAAAGTTAAGAAGAACAATCAAACCATGTCGCCAAATTATTTCTTAAAATAAAAAATGAAAAATAAAGGTACCGAAAGGGCGCTAGATTAAGCTAGCGTAGCCAATCCCCGAACTTGTAATCTTTGGTTCGCAAAACTAAGTCATTTCTCTCAATGTTTTATTCGGGTATCTAATCGATCTACACTAAACAGATTAGTGGTGACTGCTGCGTGAAATGATTGAAAGTCGTGACATGGTATAGATATGGGAGATTCTGAACTAGATTTAACAACTTAGCAATCCACAAACCCGAAAAATAAAAATATTATTTTTTAGGTCGCGACACTCTTTGAGTAAATTCTTTAGCTACCGGCTTAACCTTAAAACTTTCAATCTTTCCTGAAGTCTTTCTCAGATTGAGGATGAAAAATAGCTTCTGTATAAGGCTGCGCATGGTAACCATTCTGATTATAAATTCCTTAGCTACCGGTCTAGCCTTAAAACTTTCAATCTTTCTCGTGGAGACTTTCTTGGTCTTATTACCCATTTACAACCAACCAATTTATAACATTCAGGTAATTCAACAAGCTCCTAAACGTCATCATGTTTCATAAATAACATCTCATCATTTAACAAATTAGATTGAGGACAAAAAATAGTTTTTGTATAAGGTTGAGAATGGCGACCATTCTGATTCTGATTAAAATGATTTTTTTATTATGTTCTTGAATGAGTTTTAGAGAATCAGAACACATTTGATACCTGCACAAAATTCCTATTTTGAAAAACTATTTCTCATCTTAATTTTTTTCATTTAAGTCAAATAACTATGTAGTTACTTTATAAAATTTCATCCAAAATTGAAGACTAATTTTCAATGCACAATAAAATAATTTAAAATAAATTATTTTTTTGGCATGTCATAAATGAAACATAAATTTTAATATGATGTTTAAAATTCTATTGAAGTATGGGATAATTCCCATATTGACAACTCATTTTTTTTTGTTTAAATGTTGCTTTGTCCAAAATACATACAAACATAGCAGCCGAATAACTAAATTATCCACTAAAAAAAAACTAAATTATCCTCCTTGATACGAAGTAAAGTACCTCACTATCATTTTGAAGCTTCTGTCCTAAATCCAAGTAGGCGTTTAACTCCAACTCCATATGTAGATAGTCACATTTTGTGATGCACGACTACGAGTATATATGTTATCATTTGCATGTTGGATACCCTCTTCTTCGGCGATATTTTTTTGCAAAAGAGTTTAAGTTGTGAAATCCAGGAAATTTAGATCTAAATTTATGAAAATGAGGTCAAACTAGCCAAATCTAAGCTTATTCTATTTTTAGGGATTTTCTTATTTTTTGTGATTTTTAAAAAACTTACCAATTTTTTCGATTTTTTATTTTTATTTTATTAGAAAAGTGATGAGAGAACTGAAGAGTAAAAGTGAGAGATATGGGACTTATTCTATTTTGTAATTCTCAAAAGTGATTCTTTTTTCCAGAACAATTTTTTTTTGTTCTGGATTTTGCTCTAAAACTGATTATAGGAATAGAATCGGAATCAAAATTATTTACGTTACCGTCACGAACTAAAAATTGGGATTTTCAATTTTAGGTTAATGGATTACCATATTAAGTAATTAAATTAACTAACCTAGATCGAACTCTCTCAAGTTCTACCAAAACGAGACTTATGGCTTAAGTGATTATCTTGCAAAAGATTTTTATTTTTTGGAGCCGCCACTAATCATTTCTTGATAATTCGATTATAAACCTAAATAAAATAGCGGGAGTACAATTGTAGCATCTTGAAAAATCATGTCCCCAAATGAAGGTCATTTTGGTTAAATTGTGAGAAGTATTCTCAATAAGTTATAAATGATGTACGACGTAGTGTATTAGAGAATATTATCATAGAAATTGTGCCTATTCTAAGTCATGAGCCTATAGTTTAATGTACACAATGTGGCGCGTGTAATCAGTTACACCTATGGATGAATTATTCCTTTGAAGTACAACTTAGATTAATATCACATTGACCCGCAATTATATTGGACCATGATCAAAGCGACATTAGGGGACAACAATATGGGTGGACGAGAAAATAGAGGCAGGAAGCAAACTAAAGGACCATGCACAAAATTGAGAGAAAAATGGAGGTCGTCGGTGTATGAGGTTCAAAAGATGAGATGTGAGAAAAGAAAGACAATTGGCATGTTTGACATTTGGCTCTCATAAAAGAAACCATCTTCCACTATATAAAGGACTCTCTCTCTCTCGACTCTCATTTTCTCCTTTGATTTTCGTGATATACTCCTCAACCCGAGAGCTTTCTTCCTCTTGGTTTTTAGCGCATATCAAGAGTAAATTGAGTCGTTTGAGCTCATCTGGAGGCGGAATTGAGCTCCATTTTTTCTCATGTGATCTTAAGATCATGAGGAACAAGAATCTAGGTCTGATTGTCCAAGAAGTAGACAGAATTTTGTCAATTTAAGCAAAAAAAAAAAAAAACTGGACGTGGAGAGCCACAGCTCATCCAGTGGTGATTCGAGCTTCGTTGTTCTTCGTACACGATCCTAGATAAGTGGACTTCTATCCCTACTACTATGTTGCTCATTTACGATTTATTTAGGTGTGATTTATCGATGTTTAGAAATGAGTATTAGAAATCGAAGGCCGTCTTGCATGAGTAAGGAAACGAGGACGAGATGACAACCCTCGCTAGTATGATCAACTAAAGGTCGTGGGTGTGAGGAATATGTAGTTTAGTTGCAAGAACTTTTGTGGGTTGAACTTGAATTGAGTCGCCAACCTAAGGGAGGGTTCGGCCGTGGGGTTGTAATGAGAAATAATCGTGAACTAAATGATTGGTTGTGGTTGGCATGTCATCGAATGGCTGAGTTGTTGTTACCATGGGCGCATTTAGCATCTTTAAGCGGTGGATTGGTATGTAAATGGCCAAGATTAGTGAGAACGAACCGTGCTACATGCTGATCATGAATTTTATATGCTGAAATGTGATAATAGTAAGCTATTTTTAGGGTAATTATGTCGTATTTAGTTGCTATAAGATGTGCGGGTTACATTATTGGATTATTTTGTACGAATGGTACGTCGAGATCTTCCTGTCGATCGATTTCATGGGCAACTATTGATTAGCAAAAGCTGAAACATCGTACTAGTTGTACTTGCGTTTGGAACTGATTGTGTTTTCTTATCAACATTATCATGATAATCATCTCATTGCATAACATAGCATTCACTTAGCAGAAGGGGTTGACGCCACGCGAAAAGAAAAGAGAATATGAAATTTTTTCCCACGGGAGTCGAGACGCCTTGGTAGTGGCACTAAGAGGATTGCGATTAAGTACACAAAGCCTCGGAGTGAGGATTCCAAGCATGATACCTTACCCGTATGATGGGAGGATATATCTTTTACTTGGTAGACCGTGGCAGTATGATCGTAGGGTACATCATGATTGGTACACTAACCGATATTCTTTGGTGATGAATCAGAAGGCTTATACTTTGGTACCAATGACACCTGCTGAGGTGAACGAAGATCGATTGAAACTACAACGTGAGGCTGAGAAAGAGAGAAAAAGTGAGAAAATTGAGGGCTTGCGTGGAGAGTCCGAGATGCAAGGAAAAGGAAAGGCTGGGAAAAATATAGTGGTAAAAGCCGAGGGAAAAGGAGAAAGAAAAGAAAAGAGAAAAAAATTTCTATGCAAAAACGATCGAAGTGAGGAAAGCTTTGATTCTGGACCGACCGATGCTTGTACTTTTGTACAAGGAGGCGCTGTTTACTACTAACGATCTTGACCGGACTTTGCCTAGTTCTGCCATGTCTTTATTCTAGGAATTTGAAGATATCTTTCCTGACGAGCTTCCTGGAGGTTTACTAACGATTCAAGGCATAGAGAATCAAATTGATTTGATTCCTCATGCGCCATTACCTAGCCGACCCGCATATCGAAGCAATCCTGAGGAGACAAAGGAACTTTAGTGGCAAGTTAGTGAATTACTAGAACGAGGATATGTGCGAGAGAGTCTTAGCCAGTATGCTCTTTCTGTTTTGTTAGTACCAAAGAAGGATGAGACTTGGCGAATGTGTGTTGATTGCCGAGCGATCAACAATATTATGGTAAAGTATCGACATCCTATTCCTAGATTAGATGACATGTTAGATGAGTTACATGGAGCTTCCATATCTACTAAGATTGATTTGAAAAGTGGCTATCATCAGATTAGGATGAAAGAAGGGGATGAATGGAAAACTAAATTTAAGACCAAGTACAGGTTGTATGAGTGGTTAGTTTGACATTCCGAATTTCGACCCTCTCGAGGCTATGGAATAGAAGGTATCGATCGGTGTGTTTCAGTTGTAACTTGCTCGAAGTTGACTACTCTTGAGTTATCTGACCAGAAGAGAAATATTGACGCGGAGTTGGGTACGTGGACCTGGGGAATTTGAATGTGAAATGACACTTTGACAATAAAGATTGTCGAGGGAATATTTTGGGCCAAGAGAGATTGATCTAGAAACGATTATGGAATGTCTTGCTAGCGTTATACACTGGACGTGGGAGATTCCGCTTAACCAATGTATAATTTGCGAGAATTTCCTAAATCAGATTTCGATAATCAGGATCACAGGAGCTAGCGATAAATCCTCGTAATTACATGACAATCAAAGTCTCCACGGCTTGAGAAAATCCCAAGGTTGATACGCGTAGCACCTACAAGAATCGCCCGTCAGTTAGAGAGAAACTGGAATTACAGTCGACGAGAGTTCGATATGAAATTGGACCTCGAGATTTGGGTATTGGACATTTAGGAATTACAATATTTACATTGAAATGGACATTGCCTCATCGAGGGTGATTTTTATTGAAAATGAAATTTCGGGCGGAAAGTGTAAAATGCCCATTTTACCCCTTGACCCTTGCCTTAAGAAGTTTAGAAGGTCATTTTGATCATTTTACACCTCTATGTGGCTGTCGAAATTCATGTGGATAGAGTCAAAGGAAGTCAATGGTGGGCCAAGGTCTTCTAGAAGCTTTGACAAGTGTCATCCATAGAAGAGCCAAGCATTAATTATCCATAAAATCAATCTTATCAAAATTAAACCCTTAATTATTTATGGGGAGCTTCATATCAACCCCTCTTCAGTCGTGCACCCCCTCCCTCTCTCTTTTCTTCTTCATTTTCTCTCTCAACCGAGATGCCCTCTCGGGGACAGACAAACTGCTTCATTGTTCCAGCCATAACTTTGCAGTCTGATATCGAATTAAGGTAAAACCACGCCGTTTGAAAGATTATCCTTTTACTATTCCAACAAGGTATTATGAGCTCAATTTGGCCCGGCCGTTTGTCATGTAGGTTTGTTTGAGTAGGCCAAGGTTAGAATCTGATCCGATTTTGGTGAGGGTTCGTTTTTAGGGGTTTCAAGACCTCAAATGGCTTCAAATTTTCGATGAGTCAGTCTAAACTCATATTATAAGAGTTTAGCAAGCTGAGATTGATGTTTTGTGGGAGTTGAGATAGGTTTTAATGGATGAAACCTCTCGATTTATATGGAGCAGATTCTGGCCATTTGCACGCTTAGAGGAAACAGGCCGATTTGAAAACCTAAAAGGGGTGTTCTTGCTTCAAAACTCTCGATGAGGTTCCTAGACATGTAAAATAAGATATTAGCAAGTTTATTTCGTGAGAAATTAGAACCTAGGATGGAATTATTGGCTGATTTGAGCGAACTAAAAGGAATCAGTTCTGTTTTGTTGAAGGATTGATTGGACCGAACATTTTGAGGGTTTATTGGAGTGTCATCATGTCTTTAAATGGTTCATTAAGACATTCTAAGTTGTTATTTGATTAATTATTGAGGTATTGGTGCGGTGAAATTGAAGAATGAGTGGGTTATGATATGAATTTGATGAAATTTCTCTATGATCATTCCTTGGCCGTGAGTTTGCTGAGCTAGAAGGATCATTCGGCTTGGAAATTGCTAGCTTAATCAAGGGTAAGTATTTCCTAAATCTTTACCCGAATGTTAGGACACTATTGGATAGATTGGTTGGTTGAATTGACTGATTAACGAAGCCTGTAGCTTAAATTGCTTAATGCAATCGTGTTGTGATTATATTATGATTGATAATTGAGATTTAAAATGGCCAGAGAGCCCCAGTGATAAGAAATGGCTATAGTGCCATATATGAAAGAAGTGGCTATAGTGTCTTGTGAAAAGAAAAAGTTATTGAGCCCTTGAGATATACATCTTGGCCAGAGAGTCTTATGATGTAAGTGGCTATTGGGCTTGGTGATATAGTTCGGCTATGAAGCCCCTGTTATTGAATTGGCTATGATGCCCTGTTATTGAACTGGTTATAATTTCTATGTTATATAAATGGCTATAATGTTTATGCTATATAAACGGATATAGTGCCGATGTTATATGAATGAGCCATAGTGCCCCAGCGATTAATTGGCTTGGAGCCTTGGAGATTGCATTGGTTTGGTGCCCTAGTGATACCGATTGGCTTGTAGCCCTGGTGGTATCGAGTGGCTGTGAGACCCTGTAATAGCAATTGGCTATGAGCCCCAAAGATATCGATTGTGTTATAGCCTCGATGGTACCAATTGGCTAGGACCCCTGATAATATCAATTGGCTTGTAACCCCGGTGATATCAAATGGTCAGAGTGCTTAGAGAAGTATGTCGCGGCTGAGAGCTCAGGTGATGAATGATTGTGACAACTATGAAAGTTATGTGTGTTTGTGTATATACCATGTGCCTGAAGCTTGAACCTATGAGATTGAATATGTCCGACTATGACCGTGGGTTTATGCCTGCCTTACCGAGATGCTTGATTTATGAAGGCCTTGTGCCATTATTTTGATTATTTTTCGCATCTGGTATTGTTTTGTGGTCTGGAGGGACTAGTGATCAGGTTTAGGTTTAGGCTTCACTTACTGAGATTTATATCTCACTTCGTTGGGGATTAACATTTTTTCAGGTCCCTGAGGACAGAAATACGAGCAAGTGAGGATGAGCTCTCGATGGAGTAATAACATGAATAGTTTCATGTTTTTGTGGCCTTAGGAATTGTATCCCGAATTTTCAAGATTTAGGAATTGAACTATGGGTACTTGACTGCGATAACTTCTGAGGAGAATTTTATTAATAAGAGAAGTATACCCCTTTGTCCTGAGTCATCTCATTATGATTTTGTATGGAGCGGTTTTATGGTTTCCGTGACCTTATTTCTTTTTCAAGTTATGATATGATTGGCCGAGGGATCCTGGGAGTTTATTGAAGATCAATGGCCTGGTGGGATGTCCGCGTGCTCGCTAGGTTCGGGGCGTGACATTAGTCATGCCGTTTGGTTTAACTAATGCGCCTAGTACTTTCATGTGACTTATGAATAATGTTCTGAGAGTTTTTATTGGTCAATTTATGGTTGTCTATTTTGATGATATCTTGATATATAATCGGAGTCTTAATGACCATATTGAACATGTGCGAGCTGTTTTGCAGGTTTTAAGGGCTGAGCAATTATACGCTAACCTAAATAAATGCTCTTTTGTGACTAACAAATTAGTATTTTTAGGATTTGTTGTTGGTGCTGATGGAATACAGGTTGAAGAAGAAAAGTTGAAAGCAATTCGTGAGTGATCAATACTAAAACTATAAGAGAAGTGCGCAGCTTTCATGCCTTAACAAGTTTCTATCGACGATTTGTGAAAGATTTCAACACCATTGACGCACCTTTAATAATTGAGGTTATCAAGAAACAAATGGGTTTTACGTGGGAAGAAGAGCAATATATAGCATTCAATCTGTTGAAGGATAAGCTAAATAATATTCCTTTGTTATCTTTACCGAATTTCAGTGCTACTTTTGAAATAGAATGCGATGCTTCTGATACATGAATTAGAGCCGTGTTCATGCAGAGAGGACGTCCCATAACTTATTTCAGCGAGAAATTAAGTGGAGCAGCATTGAATTATCCAACTTATGATAAGGAGACATATGTTTTGGTGCGAGCTTTGGAGACTTGGCAACATTACCTGTGACCAAAGGAGTTTGTGATCTACACCGACCACGTGACCTTAAGTACTTGAGAGGGTAGCAAAAGTTGAATAAAAGACATGCCAAATAGATGGAGTTAATCGAGACTTTTCCATACGCAATATAGTATAAGAAAGGTAAGGAAAATGTGGCAACCGATGCACTTTCTCAAAGGTACGCAATTCTAACTACTCTAGGAGCAAAGTGCTTAGATTTTGAACATATCAAAGATTTATACACTGATGATGATGACTTTGGAAGAGTGTTTGAAGCTTGTGAACATGCTGCGTTTGAGATATTCTATAGACATGAAGGCTTTCTCTTTCGTGAAAATAAGTTGTGTTTGCCTAAATGCTCTCTGCATGAATTGTTGGTGCGAGAGGCTCATAGTGGTGGTTTAATGGGGCATTTTGACATTAAAAAAACTTATGAAGTGCTCCACGAACATTTTTATTGGTCACACATGAAGCAAGACGTCACACGTGTTTGTGAGAGATGCATTGCATGCAAGCAAGCTAAGTCACAACTAAACCACATGGTTTGTATACACCTTTGCCTATCCCGACGCATCCTTGGGTTGATATTTCTATGGATTTTGTGTTAGGATTGCCTAGGTTTAAGCATGGTAGGGATTCTATTTATGTGGTTGCATATTGATTTTCAAAGATGACTCATTTTATACCCTGTCATAAATCTAATGAGGCATCACATGTTACCGATTTTTTCTTTCATGAGGTTGTGCATTTGCATGGCATGCCTAGGTCCATTGTTTCTAATCGAGATACTAAATTTTTTAGCTACTTTTGAAATATATTATGAAAGAAATTAGGTACACAGTTTTAATTTTTTACTATTTGTCATCCACAAACTGATGATCAAGCTGAAGTAGTTAGTAGAACTTTAAGGACATTGTTGCGTTCTATCATTAAAAAGAAAATTAAATCTTGGAAAAATTGTTTACCGCAAGTTGAGTTTGCATATAATGGGAGCGTGCATTCTGCTACTAAATTCACACCGTTTGAGGTTGTCTATGATTTTGATCCGTTAACTTCGTTAGATTTAACCCATTTTCCTGTTAAGGAACATGTGGATTTAGATGGTAGTAAGAAGGCCGAATTTGTGAAGACATTACATGAAAAGACGCGGCTGAATATTGAGTATAAGACAAAGCAATATGCAAAGTAGGCCAACAAGAGCCGTAAGAAGTAGTGTTTGAACCCGGCGATTGGATTTGGGTTCATATGCGCGTGAAGCATTTTCCTGAGCACTGATGTTCTAAGTTGTCACCGCGATGAGATGGACCATTTATGGTATTGGAGAGGGTTAACGATAATGCCTACAAGCTTGATCTTCAAAGTGAGTATGGTAGTAGTGCTACTTTTAATATTACTGACTTGACTCTTTTCGATGCAGGTGATGATTTGAGGGAAAATCTTTTGCACAAGAGAGGGAATGATGTGGATATTGGACCATATCGATGAAGAGGTACTAGGGACCTGTTGACCTATCCGCTTGGTCCAATTACCCTAGCGAAGGCGAAAGAATTCAATCAAGTTGTTAACATCATGGTTCAAGATATTTGGAGTGGAGACAATCTTGATTCGAGAATTGAAGATTCTAAAACTCCTTGGCGCAACACGATCACATTTGGCCTTGCGAATTCCGAACAAGTTTAGGGCTAACGAGTTGTGAATGCGCTCAAATTTGGTCAGTTGAAGCGAAATGACGTCCTGATTAATACTCACCTCCTTTGGCTGTGAACTGCAATAGATTTTGGCTATTCAGAGTCGTTTAGATGTATTTTTAGGCCTTTTTCTATTTTTAGGCAGATTTTATTAATTAAGGTTATTTTTATCCTTTTTGCCCTTTAGGGTTAGCGCCATATTTAAGGTGTTTATGGATTTTTGGGAACACAACATTTGATTCAGAATTTTTACACAAAGAGGTTTTCTCTTCTTCGAGTTTTCTTGAATACTACATCTTATCGAGACTTTCTTATGGCGATCAGTTCAACTTATCGAGAAAGATCGCGAATTCTCTTGTTCGTGGCGTTATAGCATGGATTGGTTGACACGAGTTCGTCAACAAGTCGCGTTCATACTGAGGTTACTAATCACATGCTTGATTGAGGGTCGAGGTTCCCAGTTCATAACTCCCGGATCTTCGTAGAATAATCAGTTTCCACATCGATTCACATCAGTCTCGGCGTGAATCCACGATGAGAATTGGTACAAGAAAATTTGACTCTCGTGTAATATCCCAAGCAAGATTTTCGAGCATGGGAATACTTGAGAGAATACCTTGCATGGGAGTGCATCCATTCATGTGCATATCACATCATGCATATGTTATTCAAATAAGTGAATTCTATTTATTGCTTTTGTTCAATAAATTGTTAGTTAATTGTTACGGTGAGTCGAGTGGGTATTAAAGGTATTGATGTACTTCCTAAGTTCAGTGAGTGAGTTGGAAATCTACATGGGATTGGCTAAGAATTTACAAATTGCATGTGGAATGGAATTAAGGTTACTTGGACAAACGGCCGCGAGAATTGTGGGAAGAATTCGTGGCATTCGAAGGTCATTGTGTTAGGGTTATCTATTAGACATCGATTATCTTGAAATTCTTTTAGTATTCAAACCATGGACACTTTTCTTAGGTTCTATTGCTTGTCTTTTTGTCGAGATCCACTTAACGGAATGAGTGAATGGACGACCTGGTTGTTAGGCTAGAAGTTTTACTTGCTGAGTTGTTGTCAGCTTACCCCTATTCGGGGACTATCTTTTCAGATACTCGAGTGAGCAACGAGATCGAGCCCTGAAGACGGTGATGAAGACAAAGCTAGTTGATTGAGCTTGCTGTATATTCTACATACACTTGTGTTATGTTTAGCTTTTCGCTTGCATCATTAATATTAATAATTTCAGATTAAATGAGAATGGTTAGACATGATGGCCTGGGCGTCACGGCTTTGCTTGTAGTACCTGAAGTGGGAGCCGAAAAAAAAAAGCAGTGATTATTTATTTTTGGGTATGGGAGCCTTCGGGCCTTGTAAGCCGTCGATTTGCGAAAATCGCCAAGAATAGTCGCCCAATTATTGGGTTTGTCTTCAGCCAACCCCTTTTACTTTCTAAAAGAGGTCATAATAGAATTTTAGGGGACAAAATAATAGATGTGATATATGATTGGTCATATAATTGTGGTTACATAGATGCTTTTTATACAATATCCTTAACTCAGGGTATAAGAGGATTAGCTGAACTAATTCATTTTTTTGATGGACGAGTAATTGATGGAATTACAAATGGTATTGGTCTTACAAGTTTCTTTTTTGGAGAAGGTATCAAATATGTAGGGTGCGGTCGCATCTCTTCTTATCTCTTATTGTATTTATTGTATTTATTAATCTTTTTATTAATTTATTCCTTTTTGTATTTTTTTAATACAAC
Source organism: Rhodomyrtus tomentosa (assembly GCA_028455895.1). Classification (NCBI taxonomy): domain Eukaryota; kingdom Viridiplantae; phylum Streptophyta; class Magnoliopsida; order Myrtales; family Myrtaceae; genus Rhodomyrtus; species Rhodomyrtus tomentosa. Next base: position 5,042,029 of record JAPCWY010000011.1, on the reverse strand, counting down.
TATCTTATTTCTACGAATAACAGATTTTAAGTTCAGGACTTATTTACATTAATTTTTCAATTAATGCCTTTTCAATATCAATTTCATGAGAAATGTTCAATTTGGCAATTGTAATGAATTCTAACTCGAAGTGCAACGGTGTAATTTTTTTGGGTTTTCCTTTTATGGATTTTTTTTGTACTTTTGTGTATTAAAAATTAAAAATTAATGAAAATAAGGATGAATTGGTTCAAGTTTATCTTAAACTTTTTGGATTTAATTTGCATTAAGCCCCAAAATTTTTTAAGAAAATATTTTAACTCTAAATCTACAACTTTTAAAAATTCATATGGATTTGAAAAGATTTTTATAGAAATATGTAATCCATTAGATAGGATTTCTAGAAAATCCTATCTTCCTAAAGATGATGAAATATGGTTTCTTAAAAACCATATCTTGCTATATCTTTTTATTTTTTTTTGAGAATTTAAGACATGAAAATTAAACACGAGACAGGAATGATTTGTTTGTTTTATTGAATTTATTTTTATTTTTTTGTGATTTTAAGTTTTTATGAATGAATTTAAGTTCAAGTTGCAAATATTTTATTGAAAATATAATTACCTATTTCTTTCGAAGTAATTTTCGATCTAAAGCATGATAGATCGACCCTAAAATTCAAAATACCCGCTATGCAAATAATTCTATCAATAAACTTATTCCCATATGTGCGTTTGCAGATTAGGAAATTTTTCTAATCGATTACATTGTGAAGTGTTTTGGATATGTATCTTTAGAAAATTTTCATGTTATCACAATATTATCACAAAAATCCCCAAATATTCACATTATAATGCAATCTTTTCAATTAAACAAAAGATATATTGCAGATATATTCTAGATTTTCAATTTCCAAAATTAACGTGCAACCTTCCAGTTCAAGCAATTAAATATCTTGAACTTGCAATGCAATTTTCCAAGCAAGGTAATTCAAACAATTGATTATGCAATCAAATTTCAGAATACTCGAGATTTGATTTTTGATGTGCAATCTTCCAAATTAGGCAATTTTTGGATATCTTAATCTTGCAAATTAGGCAATTTTTGGATATCTTAATCTTGCAACATGGTTTTTAAGATATGTAATTCAATTCGTAATTTTATGCAAAATAGGCAAATGAATATTCAAATCGGAGATAGGGAACTCTACCTTATCTTGCGAAAAATGCCTTCCAAATTCGAATTTCGCCCAAACTTGACGACTGAGTTTGTGCTGCACGGACCGGCGGCCAGAGACTCAAGTGCACAGATTGGGTGGCGTTTTCTCCTTGGCAAAGAGAAATTTTACCACTCGACTATATCCGCATTTTTTTCGTTCTTGATACGAGGTGTCTGGATAATATTTATCCCTAGCTAGGCCAGATACACTGTTCATGGCGATTCCAATTCAATTTACAATTTATATTAATATTAATTATATTCAATTTCGAATATTTTCTTTTTTATTTGAATTTTTTTTATTCCTATTCTATTTTCAATTTCTTAATTTATTAAATTTTTATTTATTATATTTATTATTAAATATTTTCTGTCTCACCATGTTGACGGCAACATGGTGAGACAGGACCAACAACAAGGCAGGAGTCGGATGATGACGTTGATGGGTGCTTCGACTGGATAGTGAGCAAAGTGGGGATCACACTCCCCTGATTAAAGGCAGAGGAGCATTAAGATCCCCACCGCCCCTTCTCCTTTTTATAGGGAGGAAATGTTTTTGGGCGGTGGGGATCCGCCTGCCATACAAAAAGTTAGGCAGGCGATCCAAAGGCGTAGAGTGGCAAGGGACTTATGTTTGCGGACTCAGCGAGGACTAGCGGTGTCTTCGGTGGGACTGCACGGTGACTTGCAAATAACACTGCCAGTCAACAATGATTGACCAATCAAAGAATCATCAGTGTCGCTTTTGGTGCTCAGTGGACAATGAATCGTAAGTAATCTGCAGAGAGGAAGGAAGAGAAAATAAATTTCTTTCTAAAGAGACTTCTGCCGGCCTCTATCTCTTCATGTCCTTTTGTGAATGTAGCTAATAGTCTATTGGATTATAAACCAGGAGAACTCCACGAAGACCAAACCTCCATACACCCCTGATATTGGATTTGTTCGAGGAGACACCACGAAATCTGCTACGTCGATGCAATTTATTGGCTTCGAGACTTTGGTACCAAATCTGCGGGAAGGATTTTCACTGGTTGTAGACATTGCAGCTGTGAAACGGAGTCCCGACCAAGCAATGCCTCTCCAAGCTCTCTCTTCCGTGTGCTCACGTATTCTCTCTGTCTTTCTAATATTTTTTTTTTTAGCAAGAGTTACTCCCATAAACCCTAGGCATAACGTCATTTATATAGGCAAAGATGTCGCAAACTTGGGGCTTATAATTTTCGACTCTCGCAAAATAGGCCCTGGGATCAAAATGCAATGTCAATTAAGTCGCGAAGGGCCTAATTGCTTAAATCCAATTAAAATTTTCGGCAATGAGATATGTGTATGGACCTACTGAAATTTTTAATGAACATGAGTTTATCGCACATTTTTGGACTCAATTTATGCTTTTTTCTGATTATTAAAGATTTAATTGAAAGCCTTTACAATTAACTAAATTGGTTGATTTATACTAAAAAAATTATTTCCGAAGGCCTTTTAGAAGTTTGGAAATTACTCCCCCAATGCGGTCAAAATATGCTCTAAGATCATGGTCCAGTCATTTGTGAATTTAAATCAACCTCGCACCGCCAATCCGAACAAAATGCAAATGTTTATGCATGCAACAAAAAGTGCATGTGAATCAAATTAATTATTTTTGACGAGAACTAAAATTAATTATCATTTTTTTTATGAATAATTGACTTAAAATGGTTGGTCAAAATTTAAGTATCAACAGCTACCAATTAGGTTCTCATTCTTTTTTATTCTCAAAATCAGAATAAGAGGATGAGAATGGTTATCATGCAGGCCCTAAGTTATCGGATCAACAACACAACCAATATCATAATCCTGCTCTTCCATATGGACTATGTGGTCTGGTGGAATAGTTGATCATTTCAACTTAATAGATCTCCTTAGAGGAACATCTTCTACCTCATTCTATTCTTGAGAGGCTTGATGAACTTCATCAGGAGCTGCTTCAGTAATAGGTTCCTCAGCCTCAACAGGTTCTGTGACATTCTGATTTTCCCTGTCATTTCGAGATTTATTAATGAGAACATATTTAACGATGTCTTTCAGTCGTATCTCGCTAGGATTTGATCAATCTCGAATTAACTGACCAAAAGGGCAAGGCTAACGCTAGACAAGGTTCGTGGACCTAGGGAACTCAAATAGGAAATAGCACTTTGACCATAAGGATTGTCGAGGGGACATTTAGAGCCATAAAAGGCCGATCTAAGAACGATTAAGGAATGCATTGCTAGCGTTATACGATTGGAACGCGGGTGATGCCGCTTAACCAATGTATAATTTGTAAAATTTTCCTAAATCGAATGATGACGATTGAGACCGTCGGAACTAGCAATAGACCATCGCAATTATATGACAATCAAAGTCGCCATGAATTGACGAGCTCTAAGTGTGATATGAATCACAGAGTCGATATGCGTAACGTCTGCAAAAATCGCCCGTCAGTTTGGGATAGGCTAGAATCACATTTGATAGAGGAATGATTTAGAGACGAGTCTTGAAATTAGAAAATGGAGAATCAAGAATTCCAACATTATAATTGGATTGGCCGTCGCCTCATCGAAGAACATTGGAATCAGACAATTGACGTTCCGGACGTCGAGGGTAAAATTGCTATTTTGCCCCTCATGCTTTAGCCTTGCCTTAATGAATGAACAAGAGAATTTTGGTCATTGATACCCCACTATAGCTGCCGAAAATTTGAGAAATTGGTAGCCATTGGATGAAATATTGATTGACATGTGGACAAATGTCAATGGATGGTGAATGAGCATTTATTAAATCACTTTTAACCTATCATTTTATCAAGTTGACCAAGCCATTTGTGTATACACACCCTCACCCCTTTCATTCTGCCGAAACCCCCTCTCTCCATAGTCTTCTTCTTCTCCAGTCGAGAGTTGCTCTTCGCCCGACCAGACCAGACCTGACTTGACTGCCGGCTTCGCTCGTTCCGACCGCCCCTTCCGGCGACCACCTGAACTCAAGCCTACCACCAGCACCTTCCTCATCCTCTTACCTCCTACCTCCAACTTAAATCATGACATTTGACCCACCGAGGAGTTCCCGTCGGCCATTTTCCCAAAAGTCGACGGAAATCATCGCAGCTGGAGGTAAGCTGTTGTTTAGACTCCGTAGGACCTCTAAACGTTTGAATCTTTCGGTCAAATTTTTTGGACATCAAGGGGACATGTAGACTGAGTTGTGGTAAAATGTTTGGATGAATTTGATGGAGTTTTGACCCTAAATGGGTATTGTGTTTGAAGGATAAAAATTGACCGGTTGAGGACTTGGAGGAATCGATGTTGTTCGTGAACTTTCCGACGTTTCCTTGAGTTTAAATTTTCGATGAGGCTTCCTAACTCCTAGAAATACATGTTAGCAAGTAGATTAGTGGATAAATTGAGGTTAAGATTGGTTTATGGACTGATTAGTTGAGATATGCACAGAACCGAAAATGCCCTATTTCGGTTCTGTGCATACCAAATCTTGTGGGGGCTGTTGGTGATGGAGTTGAGTTCAAATTTCATCGTTGAGTCGTACTAGGATGTCGATGAATGTGTTGTTAAGGTTTATGCTCCGTGGGTTGGTGATTTGAGCAAGAGAATTGACAAATTGATTGGATTTTCCTAGGGTTACAAGGCCGCCCTGTTTTGGAACCCTTGGAGCCGATTACTTGAAGTACTTGGAAGAAGATTTTTGTTGAATTAAGCTTAAGGTAAGGGATTTCTAATCCTTGGTTTGGAGGATTGGACTCGATTGGGTGTGAATTAGGTTGGTTCGTAGGAGTTATGATGTGATTGTTCATTGTGCGTCCTTGAGATGTATAGATGGCATAAATGCTCGTTAAATGCTTGTGCCATGAATTGATTACCACATTTGAGTGTTGAATCTAATTGTCTCGCATGCCATAGATGTGTTGCTCGTCGCATGAGTTTGCACTTGACCATGATGTTCTGAATTGAATTGGGTTTTTGGCATGTTTGAGAAACTTGTGATGCCTTGAGGCGTTGAGACGCGGGGTTGTATGGATTGATACCCTGAGGCATTTACGCAGGGTTGTGTTGAGTTGTACCCTGATGCGTTGAGACGCAGGGTTGAAATGGCCAAGGTCCCGATGCATTGAAACGTGGGACAGAATTTGAGATGTGTCGACACAGGCCTGAAATGAAATTGAAAACCTAATGCGTTTACGCGGGTTTGTCAATGAGATGGTTTGAGGCGTACTTACGCGAACCGAGCCTGAGGCATTTTAAATGAGGGCGTGAATCAAATGGAGGCATGGAAGGGTGGAAGGTGTGACTTGATTTGGTTGTGCGTGGATAATTGGAATGGTGAGATATGATGCCATGGTTGTGTGCTTGACGCTTGTCTGTGCCTTATGTATTTTAATGACTATTAAATGCCTCATGTGATTGCTTGTGCATTTTTGTTCGTGATTGTATTCACCTAAGTATACGATTAGCCTAACCTAGGGTTAAGACCTGTCTTACTGAGATGTAAATCTCACCCCGTCGTGGGATCACATTTCCAGATCCCAGACCGTGATCATACTGCCAATCAGACTAGGTGACCCAAAGGAGATGTCTGCATATTTTGAGGAGTTCCTGGATGGACGGGGGACTGTGTACGTCAGGAAGTGTACGGTAATTTGGGTCGATGAGGGTGGAAAGAGCTGGAAGCCTCATATGTTCGAGGCTTGGTTTCGAAAGGTAGGGGAAGTTACTATTGGGCCACTGAAGCCTACCGAGGTACCCCGTGGGGTAATCCCTAGTTGGTGTCATTCTACTCGGGATTCTGTGGAGGTCGAGGGGTCAGCAGCCGGTTCGAGGAACATTCTTGAAAGAATCCCGACCTTGGAGGACACCTCTATAGTAGTTTACGCATTGTCTAGATCACTTTTAAGAGGGTAGAATGTATGTCTCTACCAATCTTTCCACTCTTTCTTTAAAGGTGTGACAAAGACATTTATATCGTAATGCATATGACTGTTCCTTCGTAGAGGTCTTTTGGAAATAACCTTTTCAGCTGCATAAGCGACGTATTATTTCATTAGAAGACAAACATAATCTATACAATCCCTTGGACATAGTGCAATACCCAACTTTATTTGAATTAAAAGAAATAGAAATCGCATTTGTACTAGCCTCAGCGAGAGCTGTTAGTCTATTTTCATTAAGAGCAATATGAACATCCACCAGTTCCATACCATATAGAAAATCCTCTCTCGACTTCTTAAAATTATAGCCAGCAAGAATCTCGATAGCTATGGCGTTGCCATTCACAGAAAAGGTGACTAAAAAATAATCAATGTTTATAATTAGTATAATGTGAAAATATACCTTGAGAGTTACGTACATCATCATATAATCATCTTTAAGCAAAAAAGATGATATACAGATATATACTCTTGACATTACAATGGCCATGAGAATTTATTTTAATCTTATTAATCACCGCCTTTGGGTGTATGAAAGTACTTGGAGTAATCAATCCTCAGCCATATGCTGTACATGTAACCCTCTATGCAATAATACGTAATTACCTTCTTTAGGACTATAACTACGCATTGAAACTAGAGACATCTTGATACTTTATAAGCTGTAATTTATTAAACTCAACCAAGTGTGTCACTTTGGCGCTCACAACTCAATTGAATTTTCTGAAATTGGGATATAAATTTTATATTTCGCATTTACCGTATGCATGTAATTTCAGAAATTAGGACAATCATCCGCAAAATTACATGTCGCTAATTTACATTGATGCATACAACAATACATGTTAAACCAAATATATGTAATTGATAAATTATGCTCCACATTTCTGTATGTGGTACTTACATGTGAGCTTACAAAACCATACAGAAATACCTGGAAGTATACCAAAAAATACCCCAAATAATACATGTATTTAGAGATTCATATGTATTTATAATTCATAAAAGCATCAAACATGTGAATAAATACCACCTTGTAGAGTATGAGCATACGAGTACGCCGGTATCTGAAAGTCGTCGATCGAACACCGCACGCTCCCTTAAGCGCCACCAAAAGCTTCGGTGTGTGAGGCCCACTCGATGACATGTGCGGTGCACGTGTTTTGATTCTCAGCCAGTTTCCAATCCGGTCCGACCATTATCCTTGGACCGGCTTAGCGAACTAGGTTGAGCAATTCGGTCCAATCGGTCAACGACCGGTCCGACCGAATGGTTCAAGTTAATGGTCAACCAATCGAGTCGAGTGAACGGGTCGAGTGAACGGACCGAGTCAGGTCAACGAAGTCGGGTCGAATTTGCCCTAGCTGAGGTGATGTCATGTTGACGTCAGTCCTGCACATGCCAAGCACGTGCGAGCCTGGGTTAGCATGTGGTGTATCTAGTTGGCACGTGGCCGCTACGCGCTCGATAGGCAACAAAATGTGGTCACGCATGGCGGCGCATTCGTCATCCTCCAATGGCAATCTTCATACGATTTTTCTCATCTCGACCAACACTTTCAGAATATATAATTTTATTTCACTTTTGATGAAAATAAAATTTTGAAAAATACCAAAAAGGTGATTCAAGATCTATGACGCGTTGCCTCTGATACCACATGTAAACTGCGATTAATAGATTCAAAAAGTTAAAGAATTGGCGCATCTTGTTTCGGATCCATCGTTCTTAATGCGAAATTACGACGATCCGATACCCAAGAGCTTCTCCTCTATGAACCCTCTTTATCATTGGCTTCAATGAGACGGCCCCTCACATATCGCTTCTAACAACTATTTATTTGAGGTTATGCGGACATTAGGATTTAGAGGAAGTACTTGAACGCTATTTGTAGATATTGAAACATATTCCTTCATTACATATAAGGTTTATCAATTAATTGATTATATCAATTAATATTTACAACAACAATTAATAAAGCCCATATTGAATATTAGAAATATATTCTAACAAAGGCTTGATGTTCTAGCTTTGCTCACAGACCATGTATTCCAAGAATCAGTATGAATCTTGCTCTACCAATTGAACCAAAGAGGAAGCAAAAATTTAGACATCCAATTATTTGCAAACGGTTGCTTGAAGATTCTCTAACAGAGTAAGAAAATCACGGAGAGATGGGTTGGGAAATATGGAGGGTTACTCAGCAGTATTATAACGGGGAGAACATCATTTTATTCATTCCATTATCTTTTTCATGGTATGCATAAATTTCACCTTAATTTATCCCAACACAAGCATGACCTTGCCTTCACTCGAGGCTAACACTTGTATGATCACCTTGTGACAGGGAAAAAAAATGTTTATTACAGCATAAGTCACCTAAGGATTTTTAGGGACCCGGGGTACCTTGGTGCTCAAAAAACCCAAACCCCAACCCCAACCGTCATCTTCTGATCGCACTTTGTCGCAAGCCCTTGTACAAGATTTGGTGCATGCCAGCACGCTCCCTCCTGACAATGTGCAACCCGGCACGCACTCTCGAACACACTCCAGTGTCGCGGATGTGGCAGGCGCCATGAGAAGCACTGCGATCACAGCGATAGCGAAAATTATGTTCCTAGTGGCCATTATCTTCCCCCCTCTTCTATTTAATTGTATTGCAAATGAAGGTTTGAATACTATGGGGGAAACCCGAATGGGGGTTATATAGAAGGGCTTTAAGTCTTAACTGAATGTGTACGATTGTGCTTGCCCAGAGGGAAATGGTTGTTATTATTATTATTTTTTTTTCATTAAACAATGATTTTCTGTGGCTCGGAGAAAATCATGGAGACGTATGAGGGCATTAGGAGTTTCGCAAATGAATCATTTTCCTTTTTTTATACATATCTTGTTGGGAAGTTGAACTGGCCTTTGAATTTACTCCAAATGCTTTGCCTGCGTAGAACTGTATTAAGTTAAATTAGAAAGAATTCGCTTTTTTGGTTTAATTAGGGGATAAGTCCTACAAATTTCTAGTTTGTACAATTGGGTAATTTTGTTAACTCCATCCAATTTCAGGACAAAAAAAAAATAATGTGTAATTTTTCATATTATTCTTGCACATGACACCTCGCCGTGGGTTTGTGAGGCCTCGGCAAGGGTCGTCGGGCCTCGCCGTCCCCCCTTTGCCATCCCCCACCCCTCATTGGCCATTGTCGGCGATGGTGGGGGCAGTGGTGAGCCCTCGCCGCAGCAACATACATCTTTATATTTTATATTTTTGATTTTTTAATGTTTTTAACTCTTGGGCTTTTCTTTTATTGCTGACATGGCAGCTCCGGCGAGCCACGTAGATGTCATGCTAGATTTTCGGTGAAGCTCACCAGAGCTGGCACTGAAATAACTATTTTTTTTTAAATCGACATTTAAGTAGTTCAGGAAAAAATATTGTTACTAGAGTGAGTGCGGTACACAAATATTCGCACTCCTGTGGTACTTTTGCCTTTTTTGGGGTATGCATACATTTCACCTTAATTTATCACAACATGAGCAACATTGTCTTCACTTGAGGCTTATACATGTATGATCACTTTTGTGATCGGATGATAAACTTTAATCCAACAATCATCTTCTGATTTTTAGGGACATGCGGTAACCCTTTAATTCGGATCTCCTAACATGGATTCGGAGACATAACCCTCATCGGACTGTCTATTTCAGATCAAACCGTGTCAATCATTAAAAAAAAATTTCACGCTCAAAATTTTTCCCCTCTCAAAGTTTGACTTGACTGATTGTTGACCATTCGATGGAAAATAGACAGCCCAATAAAAGGTTATGTCACCCCTAACATGTATCCTCAACGTGAGGGGATCCATTTCTGCATTTTTGTTCAGCCCTCTCCAACCCCAACCCCAACCCCAATTCCAATCATCAAAGCCATTCGGCCGCACTTTACCGCAGATCCCTGTACATTCCGTGGCATACGCCAACTTGCTCCTGCCTGATGCCGTGCAACTCGACACGCACTCCAGTGTTGCACAAACGTGTTATCTTTCCTTTTTCTTGACTTATATCGGTGGGAAGTTCAACCAGCCTCTAAATTTACCACAAATGCCTTACTTGTATAAAACCGTTTAAAGTTGAATTAGAAAGAATTTCCTTTTCGATATAATTGGGGAATAAGTCCTAATATTTATCTAGTTTGAGAAATCGAGTACTTCTGTTCATCTGGCGAAATGGTGTCACATCAGGCAAAATAAGAAAAGAATAAGATGGTGGATGCCCAGATCAGATGTTTATTTTGCGTCTGCGATTTAGATGATGTTAGAATGTAAGAACAAGGAGTAGCTGCAACCCTGGGAAAAGGAGGGGGAACATTTTTGGTGGTGACAGGGTTGGTTCGGAGGTGTTCCCCGGCTTCGGCATGGATAAATTTGAAGTGATCTTCTTGTTATATGCCGATCGGATATTATTTTCTTGTCTTTGGTTAAGTAATGTTTACCGAAGCATCGTTGCCTCTGGCCTCCATTGGCATAATGGCATGAGCCAGCACATGCCGCCAGTTTATTATTTATCTTTAGCGGTTGAATGACTCCATATGCTGAGTTAGATCTAGCATTGAGGAGTATATTTCATATTTTTGCTGTCCTCGTAATTCATTTGTAGTTCTTGAAAATTGACTTGCAGGAGGTCATCTACGACGGAGTTGAAGTCTTGCAAGATGAAACTCAAAGAAAAAACTCAATAAAAGGACATCATTGCCACCCTCAGAGTTTGGAAAGGGCAAAGTCGTGGAGGTCACTAGTGAAAGAAAGAGGTTATGAGGGTTCTTGGTGTTCCGCAGTTATCATCGACTGCATAAAAATGCAAAAAGCTCGGAGAGGTCGCCGAATGTTCTTCAACGAGATGCGATCTGATTCCTTGTTCTTTTTACTCTGTGGGACTAGTGGAGATCACCTCTCCTTCTTCTGGGAGGTTGACGTCAGGAACATGCTACAAAATTGCGAGGGATATAGCGGATCTCTTTTGTAGCTTTAAAGTCACACCTAGGTTTAGGAACATTGTATGCATATATCTTGTCAAATGGCCTTTGCAACTGAACTGAACTTGAAGAAGTTTGGAGTTCGCTTTGCATCCATCTCCTTTTGCTTGTCTTCTTCCTTTCTCTTTGCTTCTGCCCTGGATAGGCTTGCTTGGTCAGCATCAAAGCTAAAACTGCATATTTTTTTCGCGGTGCCGTGCATTGATTTCCTTTTGCTTTTCATTCATCGCTTAATGTGGTGAGAACATGAATTTTGCTTAAGTATGATGCTTTTATTTGTTAGGGAAAGAAAGAGCGGTACATTCTATAGCAATGGACAGGTTCAACTTATGAATTATTTCAACTCCTTGAGAATTTCTTTCGACTCTTCCTGTGCATTATATTATGTCAATTTAATCACCAGGGAAAAAATTTCAAAAAAAGAAAGAAAACATAGATTAGTCAATGGGTTCCCGTCTGGGCGGAAAAAAAAATCATCAACAGAGGGTCACTGCTTAGGACTCGCCAACAAGTTATTATGTTGGTAGTTTGTTTGAGATAGGGAGAGAGAAATGGGAAAAAAAAAATCGAGCTGTTGGAGATTGAAGATCAAATCATAATCTCCTTGATTGCAGATCTTATGCTAATTGAAGATTATATGAGAAGATTGACATGATTGATTTCCTGTATAATTCTTTCCTTTTATTTTTTGCTCTGTCAACATTATATATCTCAACTGTATATGCGTACAACACAGTGAGGAATATAGAAAAGCTTTTCTTCCCTTTTCCCTTGTCTTCGTCTTCTTTCATGGTATTAGAGCATTCGTATCCGGCCTAGCTTCTTGATTGCCGTTTTTCTACTCTCTTTTTTGCTGCAACCTAACCTGTAAAACATAGTTTACACCTTTTACCATGAAAGAAAAATAAGGAATCGAGGACAATCAAAGTCACTCTGGCATAGAAGACATACCCCCCACTTCTGTTTTTTTCTGAAATTTCACTTGTTGAAATCACTCGAACCACAAAGGATCAACCTTTTTTTATCCCAATCTAATCCTGTCAATGCCCAGGTTACTCAGGCAACCCTATTCAGATTCAGCCCATTCAGTGGCTACCTATGCCAGGCCAATTCGGGCCAGCATCATCAATTCCATGATATTATGGAACTGCTCAGCCTACTATTTTAGGGACATCATCGTCATCACCAAATGAAGCAACGTAAGGAAATACTTAGCTTGGAGGAGGCTCACCCACCGGATTTGGGGAAAGCTCAACCTACGGTCCCAATTTTTCTTATGCGGGGCAGATACTTAAATCAGGTATGGCGCGAACCTGTCCGACACCATCGCCTGGTTATCAAGAAGAGAAAGGTTACGGTCACCCTTTTTTAACAATTATTTTTTGACAACACCCATTCAAATTGACCTGCATTATGGAAAAATTGAATGCTGCCATTGAGTATAATCTTAGTGCCGGTTACAAAATAAACGAATAAGCCGATTGATCGATTATTCATCCACTTCGAGTAATAGCAAATATTAATGTGTTATTTTTCTTATTATTCTTGCACAGGACACAATGGTAAAAATATGTCACATTAGAAAAAATTATAGATTTTTTAAAGGTCAAAAGAAGCCGAAAAAAGAGTCATTTGGGCAAGTACAAACAAGGAATCAAGAACTAGAAAAGGTACGTACAGGCACCTTTTTTACAACTACTTTGTTACTAAAAAATTGTCAAAAAAGTCCGAAATTTATTGTAATTTTAACAATTTTGTCATATATCTTTTGATTTTATCAATTTAGTTCTAAAATTTTTCATTTGTGCCAATTCAATCTTAAACCTTTTTTTTTTGCGCTAAATCAGTCTGAAATCTACCCATGGATAGCTTAGTTGGTTAGGGCGCATTTGAAATTGTGTGGTTAGGCGCACTGATTTTAGGCTCGATTCATTAGATGAGCACTTGTGATTTAAGTGGATGACCATGGGGGTGGGTTGCTATACTAGTCCCCCCGATAAATAGTTGAGATACGCGCAAGCTGGCGTTATAAAAAAATATTTTTCATTTGTGCCAATATAATCCATTCGGCCGACTTTGATCAATAGTCGACTGGTATTGATGTGGAAAATTTTTTCATAAAATTTTATCAAATTTATTTTATTTGTTATTCTTTTTACTTTCCTTTTTTTCCTTTCTTCTTTGTCGAGTCAATCACCAATGGCGATCGGCCAGAAGCTAGGGCTGACGAGGTTGACACCTTGCCGACACTAGGCAAGGCTTACCCTCACGGCTAGTAGTGGCAAGCATTGTTGGCCCTAGCTTTTCGTGGGTCACCATTGGCAATTGGCTAGAGGAAGAGGAAAGAAAATTAGAAAAAGGAAAGAAAAAAATGTAATTTTTTTAAAAAATAATTCTAAATATATTAAAAAATTATTAGAATTGTCCATATCAATGTCAGCGTCCATGTCAGCATTGGCCGGACAAAGTTGGCAAGATGAACTAAAGTGACATAAATACAAAATGATTAGGATTTAATTGGCAAAATCATAAGATGTAGAACTAAATTGGCAAAAGTACAATTGGTTTAGGATTTTTTTTTTAACAATTTTTTCCTTTCTTTGACAACATTAATTCAAATTTACCCGCATTGGCCATGAGAAAGTTCAATGTTGCCACTGTATATAATTGGTAGCGCCACTGACACAATAAACGAACACACATCACCAAGCAGACTGATTGATTATATCATGCCCTATGGTTTGGATCTTGAACTCGATGACTTGTAGGATCGTTCTAGAATATTATTGGGACAACAAGCTCAAACTAGCTTGCAAGTTGGATTTACAGTATGACACGGTCAATTTAAAGGCGTTAATATTTAGATCTTTTCAAGCACCTTACAAGTATTTGACGCCTCATATTGTATATCAAATTTCGTAAACCTTATTTATATGCCAGGCTTAATGTTCTAGCTTTACTCACAGTCCAAGTACTCTGGGATATTCATTAATCAATATGAATCTTGCTCTACCAATTGAGCCAAAATAGGAAACAAAAAATCTAGACATCAAATTCTTTGCAAACTGTTGCTTGAAGATTCTCCAAGAAAGTAAGAAAATCAAGGAGAGATGGTTAGGGATAAACGGACTGTTACTCGGCATTATCATATATAATGGGGAGAACATCAGTTTATTCATTCCATTATCTTCTTCGCGAAATGCACACATTTCACCTTCATTTATCCAACATGAGCATAACCTTGCCTTCACTCGAGGCTAATACTTGTATGATCACCTTGTAATAGGGCAAAAATGTTTAATACAGCATAAGTCACCTAAGGATTTTTAGGTACCGGGGGTATCTTGTTATCCCAACGCCAACCTGATGCATGACAACTAGCACATAATTTCAGAGAAAAATGGAATATTACGACTTTAGATAGAGTTTTAGGTATTTTTCTAATTTAAGAATTTTAGTGATAAATAATCGAGATATTTGATTTCAATTCTGTTTGATTAGATTATATTAGATTTGTTTTACGTTATCTTTGAGCAATTCTATTTCCTTTAGGAGTTATATATATATAAAGTGCGTCTGCTCTTTGTAATAAAGGACTATCATCAATTGAATACAGTTTATTCTGAGGAATTGTTTTCCTATTTATCGCTTATCCTGCGTCATTTGGTAGCAGAGCGAGGTTTCTCCTGGCAACAATGTCTCATAACGTGAATAGATATATTTCCGTAGCTGAGGGCCATAGCCTATTACACGGAAGGTGTTTACCCAGTTTGCCGAGGAAACTCGACGAGCTCTGCAAGACCACAATGCAAGACTTGCTTGCCGCTACACAACGGTTGTTTGTAAACCCAAGCCACACACCTGGCATTCTTTCAGCCGAGCTAATTCTTGTCGCTCGTGATCCCAAAGTAGCTATAGATTGTGGGGCAAATCATCGACGTCACTAACAAAGGTGACAAACCTATGTCAAGGATTTTGAAGAAGATTTTCAGTACATGCCTATTCAAGGAGGTTGCAGATATGGTGAATTCCGGGATGAGCATGTTCATGGAGGTTGACGATATGTAGGTTACAGATGATATCCTGAATAATATCAATTGAATGTTGATATCTCTACCTTCAATGGCAATTCAGATATTGAAAACTTTTTGGAGTGGCTCTGGAAGGTTGATGAGTTCTTTGAAGCCATGGAGATCGATGAGGAAGACCAAGTAAAAGTCGTAGCGAAAAAGTTGAGGCGCGACACTTTAACCTAGCGGGAGCAAACACAAATATCTCGACGCCGTCAAGGAAAAGCTCCCATTCGAGCGTGAAGATAGATGAAATGAATATTAAAGGTTCGGTTCCTTCCACTTGACTATGAACAAGATTCGTTATATCCAAATCACTCGCTAGATTTTTTGCACCATTCTTTCCCCCATGTTCCTGCCATGGCCTCCAAAGCCCTCAAAATTGGGGAACTCGAGGGAGCGGCTCTTGTCGAGTGCAAGGACCAGCTTTTCGAGAAATTAGAGGATGAATCGAGGGTGGAAGAAGAGATAGAGCAGAAAGACCCAGAGATGTTTCTCAAAGCCGAGGCTTCCCACGAGAAAGCAGGCGACCAAGATGGGGACGATGCCCAAGAAGTAAAGAAAGGTGAAGAGAATCCAAAAGGAAGCACCGAAGAAAAACCGAGCAAGTCAAAGATTTTGATCAAGGGAGAAACTGTGGTCAGCGCTCATCATCAAGAGGTTGCTGATGTTTATGTGGAGGACAGGAAAATTGTTGATGTGAAGCCCATTATCAAGGTAGGTGATGACATCATCGTGTTCGATGCTACTGATGAATATGTCATGTCAGGAGGAATTGATCCGCACACTCGTCTTGCTTTGGGAAGTTAGATAATAGATGAATTCTTTAGTGGTCAGGCTGCAGCATTAGATAGTGGAATAACAATGCACATTGATTTTGTAATACTAGTCAAAGGGAGTTTAATTGCAAGCATTGAAACATATGAGACGAAAGCAATGCAATCTTGTACGGATTATGGTTTTCACATGGCAATCACAAAGTGGCAATGAGATTTTACCAGCGACCCGCTCAGACAGTCAGGCTCTTTAAAAGGAATACCTGGAGGCATTGGAAGTACAGGAGTAAGCGGATCCAGACACCAGTTATAACTTGAGAACGAGTTTTTCTGAAGAGGAAGAGAATGATGCAACACAATTGTCATATAATTTCCTAGAAAAATGCAATATTACGATTTTAGATAGAGTTTTAGGTATTTTTCTATTTTAAGAATTTTAGCGATATAGATAATTGCGATATTTGATTTCAATTTCTTTTGATTAGATTAGATTAGATTTGTTTTATGTTATCTTTGAGCAATTCTATTTACTTTAGGAGTCCTATCTATATAAATTACGCTCGTTCTTTGTAATCAAAGACTATCATCAATTGAATATAGTTTATTATGAGGAATTGTTTTCCTATGTCATGCTCCGAGAACTGCGCAAACATGAGCTTGCCAATTGAGGCGAACAACACCCCATCGGGGTCCCCTGAAAGTCGCCTCCATGGAGAGCCTTGTTCCTCGAGAGGCATCGATCCGTGGGTTGTCGTTGACTGAGTTGATCTCCCTCTCGATCATTTTGTGGCGGCCCTGATCACTTCAATCTGGGGACCAAGCCACTGCGGGCACGTGTGCCTGCAGAGCGCATAGCGGTCCTGCTTCGGCTTCTGGAAAGGGTCGATCTCATGGAGATTTTTAGCCTCCTTCACGTAGGAGTTTCCGTCCAAAGTGTGCTCCATTATAGCTGCAGCTTCAATTTGTCCAGGATGGTGCTTGAGCTTGTGGGTCAAGTGGTCGGTGAACTCGGGCTTCCCTTGCATGACCACGGCGAAAATCGCGGACAAAACCTCCGAGAGGACGTCAGAATGTTTGCATCGAACAGGATGATGGAACTTGGAAGGGAGCCCAGACCCGACCACCGTGCCATTCACAAGCGCAAGGCCCTCTTTGGGCTGTAGCCGTGCTTGATCCCGGCGAGACGGAAGGCCTCAACGATGTTCACTGACTCCCCGTTTAGCCCGACGGCCTTTGAGATGGGCCTGCTCGTCAAGAGCTCGACAATGTAGGATAGGGGGACTAGGTCGCCAAGGCTGTGATGGTATCCTGAGCGGTGTTAGGATGCACATATGAGCTATGTTGGATAAGTCTCATATTGAAGAATTAATGTGGTGTGGAGTAGTTAATACATCGGACTTGGCTTAAGCTGACCCATAATTCATTGACTTAACCTTTTAAGTGAAGTTGGGTTCAACTATATATATTAACTAGTTCGGACTTGGTTTCCTCTTGGCGATCTCCCTTGTGAAAATATAGGACTTCGGCTGCCCGCTCCCAACAAATGATTTCAAAGCCGAGATGTTTGGTAAACATCGACGTCCATTCCCAACAAATGATATCAGAGCCGATGTGTTTGGTGAACATCGGTGTTGTGGTGCAGCAGCGCATGGACGGAAATCCAAGTTGAGATAGATCTTAAAGAAGGAATCTGATGGCCAACGTAGTTTCCGATCCGGTTGAGATGGATCTCAAAGAATGAATTTGGTGACCAACGTGATTTCCGATCTGGTGGATTTTTTGGATGCACATTTAAATTGTGTTAGAGAATGGTCCGGTTGAGATAGATCTCTAAAAAGAATTTGGCGACCAATGCGATTTTCGGTCCGATTGAGATTGTGGCCAGCACAGTTTCCGATCCGGTTGAGATGGATATTAGAGAATGAATCTAGCGACCAACACGGTTTCCGATCCGGTGGACTTTGTGGATGCACATGTGAGTTGTGTTAGAGAAGTCCCACAATGAATAATTTATACGGTATGGAGTAGTTAATATATACAAGTTGGCTCAGACTTGAACTCCCTTTTGGCGGTCTCTGCTGTTGAAGATATCGAATTTCAACAAGAGACAACCACGGGCTGATGTTGTGGTTGAGGAACTTGGCCATGGTCTCATGGATCTCGAATCGGATGCCCAAGTGGCACCAGAGGAATGTGTTGATCCTCACGAGCATCGCGGCTCGGGTCCCCGTGTGGGTTAGCGTGTGGCCCGACCTGGTCCCGTTGCTAAACACGGCGGCATTCAAGAAATTGGCCCAATCGGAATTCTGTCAGCCACATATTCATTCATAGCAAAAGGAAATGGGAAGCGTTCATGTTTTAGCTCAGGATTTGATTGAGACTGCCAACTGCATCGGTTTTGAAGGGACCAAAGCGAGTGGCCATTAAGGGTGAGCGGTTTCTAGTTCGGTCTAGTTCCCATAAAAAATCGAAAATCAGACCGGTGGTCCCGATCCCCATTTTTCGGAACCGCGGATCAAATTGGCCATCCTTGAAATCGAGAACCGGACTTGACCATTGGTCCAATCCGTTTCCCGAGCGATTTCCAAGGAATTGAGGTTCGCAAAAAAAAAAAAGAAGCAAATTTTTAGTTTTGGTCCGATCAAGTTTAAATCTCAAACTTATCACCTACGTCCATCACAAGAACCGAAAATTGGGTTCATGAAGCAGGAACGCAAAAAGCAAGAAAAAAGGTCTCCGAAGAAAAGAGTTAAGAAAATAGATAAACATTAGGTCTACTTTTAAAATAATTAAAAAAAACTGATCTGGTCCGATCCGGTCCAGTCCTAGTCCGATCCGGTCCAGTCCTAGTCCCGAAACCGGAAATCGGATCACCCGGTCACCAATTTCAATTTTAGGAATTGGGAATCGAACCGGATCCCTCTAAAATAGGGAACCGGACCATCGGTCCCAATCTATTTGGGGTGGTCCTGGTCCGGGCGATCTTTTTTGGTCACCCTAGTGGCCACTAGATTGCTTGGGGGCTTACTTTGATTGACAAAATGGGAAGTTATGTCTTTCAAAATTAATAAATCTTCTCCCTTTTGATTTTTGGATAGTCTAAAAAAAATTAATTTTTTTATAAGATTAAATTAAGGAGTTCACGTGATCTGTTAAATTTTATTATAAAATTCGATATGAAGATGGGGCAATGGGGACGGTCTAACTGGTTGTTTTATTTTTTTGTTTGCTGATGGCTTATTATCGAGGAGTTTTCTCTTTCTTTCTTTTTTTTGATCGGAAATTATGGAGAAATTGTTTTTTCGTCAAAATTATCGAGGAGTTTTCTTATTCTTCATATCAGAAAAAATAAAAAAAAAAGTTGAAAAAAGAGTCATTTGAGCAAGTTCAGACAAGTAATCAATAACCAAAAAAGTTACGATCATTTTTTATTCAACAGTAATTTTTTGACGACCCTAATTCAGATTAACCTTCATTTGGCCACGGGAAAGTTGAATGTTGCCATTAAATATAATCATTAGCATCTCACGGGCCCGTAGATTTTGAAGCCATCATATTCATCCCGCTCCTAGTGACTAAGTAGTGCTATTCTGTCCTCCTAGGGCTTGGATAATAAATGAATATACACCACTAAGTCGATCGGTCGATCATAATGCTCCTTATGATTTAGGTCTCGAACTCGATGACTCGTGGGATCGTTTCTGGACTCCTGTTGGGACAACGAGCTCAAACTAGCTTGCAAGTTTAGATTTACAGTATGACACGGTAATTTAAACTGATCAATATCTAGATCTTTTTGAGCACCTTATAAGCATTTGTCGCCACATTTTGGACATCAAATTTTGTGAATTTTTCTTATATGAAGGTATTATGTTCTGGCTTTTACTGACAGACTATATATTCCGGCCGGGGTTTGTTCACTAGATTAGTAATCAGTATGAATCTCGCTCCATCAATTGAGCCAAAAGAGAAAAAGAAAATAAAACTTTAGATATCAAATTATTTGCAAAAACTGTTGCCTGAAGTTCTCCAACAAAAGTAAGAAAATCAAGGAGAGATGAAATTATGACAAAAAAAGAAGAAGGAGAGATGAACTAGGATAAATTGGGGAGAACATCATAGTCTTCATTCCATTATTTTTTGGTGGTATGTAAAAATTTCACTTCAATTTATCACAACACGAGCAGAACCTTGCCTTCATTCGAGGCTAATACACGTAGGATCATTCTGTGGGGTAAAAAGTTTTAATACAGCATAAATCATCTAATCCTTTTTAGGGACCTGGGGTATCTTTCCATCTATCCCCCCCAACGCCAATGGCCGGCGTGCGGCCGCACTTTGCCGCAACCCTTGGTACACGCTTTGGTGCATGCCCGCTTGCTCCCGCCCGACCTCGTGCAAGGTGGCACGCACTCTCGGACGCACTCCGGTGCCGCGGACTCGGCATGTGCCATGAGAAGCGCGGCGATCACGGCAATAGCGAAAATTGTGTTCCTTGTGGCCATTATCTTTTCCCCCTTCCTCTCCTATTCAATTCGATTGCAAACGATAGCTTTGAATACTATGTGGGAAACCCAATGGAGTTTATATAGAAGGGCTTAGGTCCTAACTGAATGTGCAAGGAATTTTGCTTTCCAAGAGGGAAATGCTTGTTTATTGCTGTACAAAGAATGGTTTCCTGTGGATTGGAGAAAATCATGGAGAAATATTCGGGAGTTTTGAAGTTGCACAAATATCTCATTTTTTTTCCTTTTTTTTTTACTTATCTTGTTGGGAAGTTGAACTAGCCTATGAATTTACCACAAATGCTTTGTCCGTATAAAACCGTATTGTTAAATTTCGAAAGAATCCCCTTTTTTGGTTTTATTAGAGAAAAGTCTTAAAATTTATCTAGTATGTTCGAATACTTTTGTTAGCTTCATCCAATTCGAGTAACAAAAAATATTGATGTGTTATTTTTCTTATTATTTTGCACGTCAAGGGATCCTCCTTTTCTTCCGGGAAAAAAAAAGTCAAAAGAAAACAAAAAAAAAAAAGTGTCATTTCAGCAACTAAAGACAAGTAATCAAGAACCAAAAAAGTTACGGTGGTCTTTTTGTAACAACGGTTTTTTGACATCACTCATTCAAATATACCAGCATTGGCCGTGGCAAAGTTGTCCTGCCATTGAATATAACGGTTAGCGCTGCTCACACAATAAATGAACACCCACCGCTAAGCCGATCTATTGGTTATTCATCCAATTCAAATTACAAATGTGTCATTTTTCTTATTATTCTTGCACATGACACAAGCGCGAGGCCCTCTTTGGGCTGCAGCTCAAAGAACCCGTGCTCGATCCCGGCGAGACGGAAGGCCTCAATGATGTTCGCTGACTCCCCGTTCGGCCCAACGACCTTTGAGATGGGCCTGCTCGTCAAGAGCTCGGCAATGTAGGATAAGGGGAACCAGGTCGCCAAGGCTGTGATGGTACCCCTGAGCGGTGTTAGGACGCACATCTGAGTTGTATTGGGGAAGTCTCATATTGAAGAATTAACTTGAAGTGGAGCACTTAATATATCGAATTTGGCTTAAGTTGGCCCATAACCCATTGGCTTAAACTTTTGAGTGAAGGTAGATCCAATTGGATATATTAACTGGCTAGGACTTGGTCTCCTCTTGGCGATCTCCCTTGTGAAAATATAGGACTTCTGTTGCCCGCTCCCAACAAATGATATCAAAGCCGATGTGTTTGGTGAACATTGACGTTCGTTCCCACCAAATAATATCAAAGCCGATGTGTTTGGTGAACATCGTCACTGTGGTGTAGCAGCGCGTGGATGGAGATCCAAGTTGAGATAGATTTCAAAGAAGAAATTTGGTGGCCAACGCAATTTTCAGTCCGGTTGAGATGGATCTCAAAGAAGGAATCTGGGAGCCAACGCAGTTTCCGGTCCGGTTGAGATGGATCTCAAAGAATGAATCCGGTGACCAACATGGTTTTCGGTCCGGTGGATTTTTTGGATGCATATGTAAGTTGTGTTAGAGAAGGGTCCGATTGAGATGGATCTCAAAAAAGAATTTGGTGGCCAATGCGATTTTCGATTCGATTGAGATTGTAGCCAACACGGTTTTCGATCCGATTGAGATGGATGTCAAAGAATGAACTGGTGACCAACATGGTTTCCGGCCTGGTGGACTTCGTGCAAGTACATGTGATTTGTGTTAGAGAAGTTCCATAATGAATACTTTATATGGTGTGGAGTAGTTAATATATACAAGTTGGCCCATGGCTCAAACTTGAACTCCCTCTTGGTGATCTCTCCTGATGAAGATATCAGACTTCAACAAGAGGTGAGCACGGGTGATGTTGTGGATGAGGAACTTGGCAATGGTCTCAAGGATCTCGAACCGGATGCCCGAGTAGCACTAGAGGAATGTGTTAATCATCACAAACATTGCGGACCGAGTCGCCGAGTAGGGCAATGTGTGTCATGACTTGGTCTCGTTGCTGAACACGCCGACATTCAAGAAACTGGCTCCAATCGAAATTCCGTTAGCCATATATTCATTCATAACAAAAGGAAATAAGGAAGCGCTCATGTCTTAGCTCAGGATTTAATTGAGACTACCACCTACATCGGTTTTGAGAAACAAGTGACCATTAAGGGTGAGTGGTTCTCGGTTTGGTCCGGTTTCCATAAAAAAATCGAGAACCAGACCGATGGCCCCGGTTTCATTTTTTGGAACCGTGGACCAGACCAGCCACCCTCGGAACTGAGAATCGGACCGAACCATCTATTCGGTCCGTTTCCCGGGCAATTTCAAGGAACTGATGTTTGCGAAAAAAAAATCACAAATGTTTAGTTTTGGTCCGATCAAATGTAAATCCCAACTTATCACCTACACCCATCACAAGAATCGAAAAATGGGTTCTCGAAGTAGGAACGCAAAAAGCAGGAAAAAAGATCTCCGAAGAAAAGAGGTAAGAAAATAGATATGTGAAGCAAACCCTAAGCCTAAACAAGTAAACATTAGGTTTACCTTAAAAAAAATTAAAAAAAGACCGATCTGGTCTGGTCCAATCCTAGGCCTAGAACCAGGAACTAGACCGCCCAGTCACCGATTCCAATTTTAGGAATTGGAAACCAGACCGGATCCCTCTAAAATCGGGAATCAGACCATCGGTCCTGGGCACGGACATGCGCCTCACCGCATGCGAACTCTCGAATCCCAAGATTCAATTATTGAGAGATGCACAATAAAAGAAATATGCGGAAGCGATATCATTTACTCCTCCGTATAAATATCCATGTGAACCTGAATAGCGAGAACATAACATTCCATGAGTTCGTACAAAAGCGTAGGAGAACTAGTCCTACAGATGGGTCGAGGTAACGGTACTGCGTCAAAAGACAACCATAACAAGTCCTCAAGAGAAATTGGCCTACGAGACCATCATAAAAAAAAAATTACAGCAAATTAGAAACCACTAAGTTGAACTGCTGGAATCGCCAGTCTCCTCGGCATTCTCGGTTGGCTCGTAGTCAGAAAAGGTCTCGGAACGTACATCCACGGTATCCTACATCGTAGTGTCCTACCGTTCACCCTCTGAGGTGTCGATCTCAATCACCTCAACCATGTCCTCCATAGTAGGGGTATTCTCAGGTATGTTTCTTGACCTAGTGACAGACCCTTCAACCTCTATCGAATCCCGAGTGGGATGACACCAGGTAGGGACAACTCGGCGAGATACCTCCGAGGCCTTCAGCGGATCAATGGTAACTTCACCTACCATACAGAACCAAGCCTCAAACCTAAGTGGTATCCACTTGTCTCCACCCTCATTGACCCAGACCATAGTACTCTTCCTAAAAACACGGTACCGATACCATCCGGGAACTTCTCAAAGTAAGTGGTCATCTCCTTAAGGTCACCTAGTCGAGTTGGTAGCATCCTTATGGCTTAGGACATAAAAATATGGTCCCACGACAGGGTGAGATTCACATCCCAATAAGATAAGTCCTAACCCTAGGTCAGACTGACAGTACACCCAGATGAATGCAAACAATGAACCAGAATATACACATAGCAATATAATGCACTCATCAGTCGATATGCCACAAAGATGTAAGCGTTCGTCAACCACGCAGTCATAACATCATATCATGTCAATCAAGTCAGGCATGACGATACTAAATCAAGCCACAGATTCCACCCTTCCAACTTCCTCATGGCTCTCGCCCGCGTTTAAAATGCCTCAAGCTCGGTCCGCGTAATTACGCCTCAGACCATCTAATTGACAAATCCGCATAAATGCATTAAGTTTTTCAATTTCATTCCAGGCCTGTGTCGACACATATCAAATCTCGTCCTACGTCTCAACGCATCAGGACATTAGCCATTTCAACCCCACGTCTCAACGCATCAGTGTATAGTTCAACACAATCCCGCATCTCAACGCCTCAGGGTATCACAAGTTTCTCAAACATGCCGAACATTTATTTCAATTCAAGACTTCATGATCAAGTACAAGCTCATGCAACGAGCAAAATACCTATGGCATGCGAGACAGTCAAATTCATCATTCAAATGTGGTAATCAAGTCATGGCATATGTATCTAGCAAGCATTCAAGCAATCACCAATCCACGAAAACGAACCTTGGACAAACGTACAATAATATTGTATAAATCCACAAGATTCACCACCAACTCAAGTTTACATGTTGGAAAGCCTCACCGAAAATTTGAAGTCAAGGCGATGCCAAATGGTCCATGAACAGCGCCGGTTTCTCCAACTCTTCTACCGGTCAATTTCTGCCCTTCAATCACAATATTTTTTTGGCATCAAAACTCCATTAAAATCATCCCAAATTTTTACTGCAACTCAATATATGAGTGTCCTAGATGTCTACAAAATTTGACAGGAAATTTGAGACAAATCGAAGTCCTACGGAGCTCAAACGGCGACTTACCTCCAACTGCGACGGATTTTATCAACTCTCGATAAAACGGTTGGCCGGAGCTCCTTAGGTGGTCAAATGCCGAACTACCACTTGGAGGTGATCGGCAAGAGGATGGACTTGGAGCTGGTGGTCGGCGCAAAGACTAGAGGTTGCCGGAAGTTAAGCTCGACGGCGGCGAAGCGGCGGACAGAACCTGGTCGGGTGGAACAGTTCACGGTTGGAGAAGAAGAAGAAGAAAAGCTTGAAGATGGCTATGGAGAAGGGGTCTTTCGGCAGAATGAGGGAGTGAGGTGAGTGTATACCCAAGTTTGAGAGTCAACCCCAAAGAATGGTAGGTTAAAAGGTTGATAATTAATGCCCAAGCTTCATCTATTCACACTTGTCCACTAGTCAATCAAGTCTTCATCCAATAGCTGATATTTTTCTTAATTTTCGGCAACCCAGAGGTATTGCAATTGACCAAAATGCCCTTATCCATTTATTAAGATAAGGCCAAGACTTGAGGGGCAAAACGATAATTTCACCCTCGACGTTTGGAACGTCGCTTTTCTAATTCAACTCTTCTTCGATGAGGCGACGTCCAATCCAATTATAGTGTTGGAATTATTGATTCTCCATTTTCTAATTTCGAGACTCGTCTCTGAATTATTTCTCGGTCAGATGTGATTCCAGCCTATCCCGAACTGACGGACTGCTTTTGCAGACGTTACGCGCATCGACTTTGTGATTCATATCACACTTAGGGCTCATCAGTTTGTGATGACTTTGGTTGTCATGTATTTGCAAGGGTTTATTACTAGTTCCGATGGTTTCAATCGTCATCGTTTGATTTAGGAAAATTTTGCAAATTATACATTGGTTAAGCAGCATCACCCGCGCTCTAATCGTATAACGCTAGCAATACATTCCTTAATCGTTCTTAGATTGACCTTTTATGACTCTAAATATCCCCTCGACAATCCTTATGGTCAAAGTGTCATTTCCTATTTGAGTTCCCTAGGTCCACGTAACTTGTCTTGCGTTAGCCTTTCCCTTTTGGCCAGTTAACTCGAGATTGATCAGATCCGAGCGAGATACGATTGAAACTCATCGTTAGATATATTCTCATTAATAAGTCTCGAAATGACAGGAAAAATCAGAATGTCACAACTTTTTTCCCCTTACAATAATTTCGTCCTCGAAATTTACAATAAACCTAGCTTTTCAAACAAATGGGGGTATTGACGCCTCATCGTTTCCTCGCTTTCCCACGTACCGCCTTCGGTTCTATGGTGCTCCTAAATGACTTTGACCAATAGAATCGTCTTGTTCCTCAGAACTTGCTCCTTTCGATCCTCGATCATGACTAGCTTTTCCACATATGACACCTTGTCATCTACTTCGATAGTCTCATAATCCAGCACGTGCGTCGAGTCTGGCTCGTACTTCCTTAGCATCAACACATGAAAAATGTTGTGTACTTGGGATAAGTTAGGCGGTAGGGCAAGCCAGTAAGTCAGGGTCCCAATTCGTTCCAAAATCTCAAAAGGTCCTACGTACCTTGGACTTAGTTTCCCTTTCTTTCCAACTTCGCATCGGCAAATCGGGGTCCTGCAAGCTCTTCCGTAAAGCGCTTCAAAAGGTGCCATTCGAATACTTTACTGATAATTGTTATTATATGCGAACTCCACCAAATGCAGCTAATCCTCCCATCCACCTTGAAGTCTATAACACCCGCTCATAATATATCCTCGAGCGTTTGAATCATCCTCGAGGATTGTCCGTCCGTCTGCGGATGGTATGCCATACTAAATGGTAGTCGAGTTCCCATGATATCTTGAAGACTCTTCCAGAAGTTCGCCGTGAACTTAGGGTCTCTATTCGACGTAATCGTCACGGGTACTCTATGTAGTCTCACTATCTGCCGCATATACAATTCGACATACTTGTCCATCGCGAAATCTTTTCGCACAAGAATGAAGTGTGCAGACTTGGTCAATCTGTCCACGACTACCCAAATAGAATCGCGACCTCTCTGACTCCTTGGTAATCCCATTACAAAATCCATCCTTACATGCTCCCGTTTCCATTCAGGAATCTCTAAGGGTTGTAGCAATCCACCAGGCTTACAGTATTGTGCCTTCACCTGTTGGCATGTCAAGCACTTTGCCACATAATTTGCTACATCCACTTTCATCCCGTTCCACCAATAATGCTGACGTAAGTTCTGGTATATTTTCGTGCTACTTGGGTGGATACCATAATTGCTTTGTTAGACTCCGATAAAATCTTTTCTCTAAGCTCTTCGTCCTTTGGTACGCATAGAAGCTCTCGAAATTTCAAAATTCCATCCTCTAACACTTAGAACTCTAGTTTCCTTTTTGTCGCGTCCATCTTTAGGATTTTCTGAATTTCTAGGTCCGTATGCTGCAAGGCTTTTATCCTTTCTTGGATCTCAAGTTCTATTCTCAGTGTGGCTACCAAACTGGATAGCTAATAGACTTCTAATCTGAGTTCAGAATCCCTCAAATTTTCAAATAATGAACACCCTTTTACTAGTAGACAAGCAATACTCGATTTCCAACTGAGCGCATCCGCGACTCTGTTAGCTTTCCTAAGGTGATATAATATGTCGCAATCATAATCCTTAAGCAGCTCCATCCATCGACTTTGCCTCATGTTCAATTCCTCCTGGGAAAATATAAATTCAGGCTCTAGTGATATGTATAAATTTGGAACTTTTCATCACACAAATAATGTCTCCAAATCTTCAGAGCAAAGATGATTGTTGCCAATTCCAAATCATGAGTCGGATAGTTCATCTCGTGTGGTATCAGTTGTCGTGACGAGTAGGCAACCACTCTTCCATGTTGCATTAGCACACAACCCAATCCCTTTAACGAGGCATCGTTGTATATCTCATAGCCTCCAAGTCCTGATGAAATCGTCAATACCGGTGCGGTCATCAACTGATGTTTAAGCTCTTGAAAGCTCCTTTCACACTTGTCTGTCCATTCGAACTTCGTTACTTTTTTAGTCAATCTTATTAGTGGAATGGCTATAAATGAAAACTTCTCCACGAAATGTTTGTAATACCTGGCTAATTCTAAGAAACTCCGGACTTCCGTGACCGTAGTAGGCCTAGGCCAATTCATAATGGCTTCGATCTTCGCAGGATCCACAGTAATTCCCTCTCCAGATACCACATGGCCAAGAAATGCCACTTTATTCAGTCAGAACTCGCATTTGCTAAACTTAGCGTAAAGCGAGTGCTCTCTCAGGGTCTGCAAGACAATCCTCAGATGATATTCGTGTTCTTCGTTACTCTTTGAGTAAATCAGGATATCGTCAATAAAGACTATAACAAATCTATCCAAGAATTCCTTGAACATCCGATGCATCAAGTCCATAAATGCAGCTGGAGCATTGGTTAGTCCAAAAGGCATCACAGTGCATTCGTAATGACCATACCTTGTCCTAAAAGCGATTTTAGGTATGTCTTCCTTCTTAATTCTCAACTGATGATACCCGGTCCTCAGGTTAATTTTAGATAATACCGCAGCTCCTTGCAGTTGATCAAATAAGTCATCAATCTCGGCAGTGGATACTTATTCTTCACCATTACTTGATTCAACTGCCTATAGTCGATGCATAAACGTAAGGACCAATCCTTTTTCCTTACAAACAACACCAGCGCTCCCTACGGTGAAGCACTCGATCGAATAAATCCTTTATCCTGTAATTCTTGCATTTGTACCTTTAACTCCTTCAATTCTGATAGAGACATCCTATAGGGTGCCTTCGAGATCGGCTCCGTTCCGAGAGCTAACTCAATCACGAATTCTATTTCTCGTTCTGGTGGAAACCCTGGTAATTCTTGAAGAAAAATGTCAAGAAACTCACGCACTACCGGAATACTTTCTAGTTTAGATTTCTCGGTAGTCGTGTCCATAATTGCGACTAAGTACGACTGACATCCTCAAGTTATTAGCTTTGTCGCTTCAAGAGACAAGACTAAAGGAATCGAAGTTCCTCCCTGGTTCCCTACAAACTCGAAATTTAGGCTGTCATCCGGATAAAAACGGATTATCTTGCTGCCTTAATCAACTACTGCCCTTTGCTTACCCAACCAATCCATTCCTATAATCACATCAAAGTCATACATGGGCAACACAATCAAGTTTATACTCTCTTTACTACTGCCAATTACGATTTTACAAAAAGCACAGCCTAATGAAACCAACACATTATCCTTCAACGAGGTAGCAACATGCATGATCACACTCAACGGTTTCAACTCCATATTAACTAAATGAAGAAAGCGAGTAGACACAAACGAGTGGGATGCGCCATGATCAAACAAAGCATAGGCTGCTTGGTCACACAAATAAACCTTATCTGTGACCGCGCCAAGCGCTTCTTCTACTTTCCTACGTGCCACAGCATAGACCCTTCCTTGAGCTGGGGGTCGGTTTTGATCAACCTGGGAAGTGGCAGTTGACGATCCTACTCGTGGTCGTTGCACTTAAGGTCTATTCGCTAGGGCTTGGTTCGGGCAAGTCCTCATCTGATGGCCCATCTGACTACATTTGAAGCACGCTCCAGTCCTTGTCGGACAAGGTCCGTTACCATGCTTTCTGCCACAGAAGCGGCAACTCCAGTTCATTGGGTTCGGTGGCTTCACTATGTTCTTTCTTACTGGAAGGATGTAGCGTCTATTGCCAGCCTTAAGTCTTTTGTCAATCTGGTGATTGTCTCTGAATGAATTAAACTGCGTCCAGATGCGACATACCTCTCCTTTAGGTCCCTCTCGATCATCTGTCCCCGTTCATAGATATCCTTATAAGTCATCAGGTTCAGAGCTATCATTTGGCTGCGAAGCTCTAGTCTCAATCTATCCCGAAATCTTCGCGCCTTCTCCAGCGGATCTTCTACTAATCTAGGCACATATCTTGACAATCTGGAGAACTCAGCTTCATACTAGTCTACGGTCAGATGATTCTAACGCTGCAGTAAGAATTCTACTTGCTTCTTTTCTCGAGCTGTCTTGGAGAAGTACTTGTCATTGAATACCGTAGTAAAGGCATTCCAAGTCAAAGTTGTTCCTTTTGGAAATACTCCATTTTTGTTGGCAATCTACCAGTCATTAGCGGTATCTTCCAGTTGGTACACCGCCAATAGTACTTTTTCTTCATCTGTACATCTTAATGCTCCGAAAGCTTTCTCCAGTTTCTCTATCCACCTTAGCGTCAATTCAGGGTCTCTAGTCCCATCGAACTGGGTTAGCTTTAGCTTGATAAATTATTCGACTAGTTGGCCTATCTGTTTGGCCACAACAACTTCCTCCTGGGCATTCCCTACTTCATTGCCCTAGTCATGATCGTCGTTGTTTCCATTGCCTCCATTATTGCCATTATTGGTGTTGACGGCAGCTATCGCGGCTCCCACCGCTTGAGCTATGACAGTGTCCCTATCTTGGGTCTGCCGGTTAATGAGGTCGCCAATCCTTTCGAGTGCCCTCAGTGCTCCATCCATTCTCGGGTCTTTCGCCACAGGTGGTCTCGAGCTAGATGCTTCACTCTTGGGACTTCTAGATCTTCTGAGTGGATTACTCATTATGGTATACTTTTACTACGCTTGGACCACCACAATTCGACCTTGGAATTGGTAACTTATTCATCTAATCCAGTCCAGCGATACTAAACTAGGTCTGAAAGAAGCAGTCATAACATAGCAACCTCCCGCACAACTACTTCGAGAGGCACTTCAATAAACAGTTCATGGCCATTCCTTAATTCCGTTCACTTCAATAATTCACCAAAACTAGCCATGCTCATTTACTCAACAAATCAAAATCCAGAAATGAGTTTCAGCGCTAAACATGGAACTTAATCCTCGTAAATCACCACAATCTCGTCAAGACCAAATGTCAATCACATGTGCCAAGTCATATGCTATGCATTTAGTGCCTAACTCTAACGAGTCTCATAAGGACTCGTTATTCATCCTATCCCAACTTACTCCTCCTTATTACTCCAATCCTCAATCCACTTTGGATCGAGCTGACCTTGCTCTGATACCAAAACAAGATGGGATGTCAAGCCCCACACCCCGGGCACGGGCGCGCGACTCACGGCATGTGAACTCTCGAGTCCCGTGATTCAATTATTGAGAGATGCACAATAAAAGAAGCATGCGAAAGCGATATCATATACTCCTCCGTACAAATATCCATGGGAACCTGAATAGCGAGAACATAACATTCCATGAGTTCGTTCAAAAGCGTAGGAGAACTAGTCCTACAGATGGGTCAAGGTAACGGTACTGCGTCAAAAGACAACCAAAACAAGTCCTCAAGAGAAACTGACTTACGAGACCATCATAAAAAAAAACTACAGCAAGTTAGAAACCATTAAGTCGAACTGCTGGAATCATCAATCTCCTCGGCATCCTCGGTAGGCTTGTAGTTAGAAAATGTCTCGGAACGTACATCCACGGTATCCTCCATCGTAGTGCCCTCTCGTTCGCCCTTTGAGGTGTCGATCTCAATCACCTCAATTGTGTCCTCCATAGAAGGGGTCTTCCCAGGTGTGTTCCTTGAGTCAGCGACAGAACCTTCAACCTCTACCGAATCCCGAGTGGGATGACACCAGCTAGGGACAGCTCGGCGAGATTCCTCTAAGGCCTTCAGCGGACTAGTGGTAACTTCATCTACCCTACGGAACCAAGCCTCAAACCTATGTGATATCCACTCGTCTCCACCCTCATCGATCTAGACCACAGTACTCTTCCTAACACACACGGCACCCCTACCATCTGGGAACTCCTCAAAATAAGTGGTCATCTTCTTATGGTCACCTAGTCGGGTCGGCAGCATCCTCACGGCTTAGGATATGAAAATATGATCCCACGATGGGGTGAGATTCACATCCTAGTAAGACAGATCCTAACCCTAGGTCAGAATGACAGTACACCCAGATGTATGCAAACAATGAACAAGAATATGCACACGACAATATAATGCACTCATCAGTTGATATGCCACAAAGATGCAAGCGTTCGTCAACCACACAGTAATAACATCATATTATGTCGATCAAGTCAGGCATGACGATACTAAATCAAGCCATAGATTCCACCATTCCAACTTCCTCATGGTTCTTGCCCACATTTAAAACGCCTCAGGCTTGGTCCGTGTAATTACGTCTCAGACCATCTAATTGACAAACCCGCGTAAGCGCATCAGGTTTTTCAATTTCATTCCAGGCCTGTGTCAACACATATCAAATCTCGTCCCGCGTCTCAACGCATCATGATATTGACTATTTCAACCCCGCGTCTTAACGCATCAGGGTATACTTCAACACAACCCCGCGTCTCAACGCTTTAGGGTATCACAAGTTTCTCAAACATGCCGAACATTCATTTCAATTCAAGACTTCATGATCAAGTACAAGCTCATGCACCGAGCAAAATACCTTTGGCATGTGAGACAATCAAATTCATCATTCAAATGTGGTAATCAACTCATGGCATATGCATCTAGCAAACATTCAAGCAATCACCAATCCACGAAAACGAACCTTGGACAAACGTACAATAATCTCATGGAGATCTGCCAAATTCATCACCAACTCATCCAGTTGAGTCCAATCTTCCTAGCCAAGGTTTAGAAACCCCTTACCTTGTACTAAAATCAACAATATTCCTCTTCCAAGCACTTCCAAGATTCGGCCCCAAGGACTCCCAAACAGGGCAGCGCACAACCCTAAGGAATTCAATCAATTTGTCAACTTTTCTTGCTTAAATCACCAATCCACAGAGCATAAACCTCAACGGCGTATTAATTGACATTCTAATACATCTCTACAATGAAATTTGAGCTCAATTCCATCACGAACAGCCCCCAAAGTTTCGGTATGCACAGAACCGAAACATGGCATTTTCGATTCTGTACATATCTCACTCAATTAACCCAAAAACTATCCTAAATCCTCAATTTATTTACTAATATACTTACGAACATATAGTTCTACATGTTGAGAAGCCTCACCGAAAATTTGAAGTCAAGGCGACGCCAAATGGTCCACGGACAGCGCCGGTTCCTCTAAGTCTTCTACCGGTCAGTTTCTGCCCTTCAATCACAACATTGTTTCGGCACCAAAACTCCATTAAAATCGTCTCAACTTTTACCACAACTTAGTATATGAGTGCCCTAGATGTCTATAAAATTTGGCTGGAAATTTGAGACAAATCGAAGTCCTACGAAGCTCAAATGGAGACTTACGTCTAGCTGCGATGGATTCTGTCGACTCTCGGGAAAAATGGCTGGCCGGAGCTCCTCAGGTGGTCAAATGCCGAGCCACCACTTGGAGGTGGTCGGCAAGAGGATGGGCTTGGAGCTGGTGGTCGGCACGGAGGCTGGAGGTCGCCGGAAGTTGAGTTTGACGACGGTGAAGCGACGGACAGAACCTGGTCGGGTGGAGCAGTTCACGGTTGAAGAAGAAGAAGAAGAAAAGCTTGAAGATGGCTATAGAGAAGGGGTCTTTCGGCAGAATGAGGGAGTGAGGTGAGTGTATACCCAAGTTTGAGAGTCAACCCCAAAGAATGGTAGGTTAAAAGGTTGATAATTAATGCCCAAGCTTCATCTATTGACACTTGTCCACTACTTAATCAAGTCTTCATCCAATGATTGGTATTTTTCCTACTTTTCGGCAGCCTAAAGGGTATTGCAATTGACCAAAATGCCCTTATCCATTTATTAAGGCAAGGCCAAGGCTTGAGGGGCAAAACGATAATTTCACCCTCGACGTTCGGAACGTCGTTTTTCTAATTCAACTCTTCTTCGATGAGGCGACATCCAATCCAATTATAATGTTGAAATTATTGATTCTCCATTTTCTAATTTCGAGACTCGTCTCTAAATCATTTCTCTATCAGATATGATTCTAGCCTATCCCGAACTGACGGGCTGCTTTTGCAGACGTTATGCGTATTGACTCTGTGATTCATATCACACTGAGCGCACCTTGGCTATTCCTCGGGAGGACCAGCACGACAACCACCAGTCGCGTTCCCCACTTAAGCCACGGAGCGTGAGTTGGGAGATTTGAACCAATGATCTAACAAGAGATAGTCATTCTCTTAACCAACTCGGCCATGCATGAGTGGGTACAAAATGGGAAGTTAGGTCTTCCAAAATTAATAAACCTTCTCCCTTTTGATTTTTGGATCGTCTAAAAATTGAAAAAATTTAGAAAATTAATTTTTTTATAAAATTGAATTAAAAATTGGGAAGTTAGTTTGCAAGTTTAGATTTACAGTATGACACGGCAATTTAAACTGATTAATATCTCGATTTGTCGCCACATTTTGGACATCAAATTTTGTAAATCTTCCTTATATGAAAAAATTTCACTTCAATTTATCACAACACGAGCAGAACCTTGCCTTCAATCGAGGCTAATACACGTAGGATCATTCCGTGGGGTAAAAAGTTTTAATGCAGCATAAATCATCTAATCCTTTTTAGGGACCTGGGGTATCTTTCCATCTATCCCCCCCAACGCCAATGGCCGGCGTGCGAATACTTTTGTTACGGTCGTCTTTTTCTAACAACGGTTTTTTGACACCACTCATTCAAATATACCGTCATTGGCCATGGCAAAGTTGTCCTGCCATTGAATATAATGGTTAGCGCTGCTCACACAATAATGAACACCCACCGCAAAGCCGATCGATTGGTTATTCATCCTTTTCAAATTACAAATGTGTCATTTTTCTTATTATTCTTGCACATTACCCAATATCCTTGGCCATGGAACAGTTGAATGTTGCTATTGTTCCAACTATATATAGCATGTATATATTTATTATATATCGCTATTTGGTTATCTCATATTGTGCAAGTCTGCGCTTTGAATGAACTTAGATGAATTAAAAGTTGTTGGAAATTTACGTCCATTAAGGATTAAACTGATTTATTATCTTTATTGTGATAATTAATGGTATGCTTTACTTCCTATTGAAGAGATGGGGAGAGATATGCTATCTACGGAATAGAGAACGCACGTCGTTATATTGATTTATCTAAGAACTCTCAAAAACTCCCTCCACAAAAACTCTCTCAAAGAACAATCGATCTGCGGATTCGGATCCTTGTCTCGCTTGCGATTGGGGCTCTTAGTCTATGACTATTGAGGTATGTTCGTTTTACGTGATATACTTCACCAATCAGTGATTTAACTTTGATCTAAGATATGTAATTCAATTTAATTTGTTACGTATATGTACGTATATGTATTGGGATCCGCTCCCTTCACAAGTATTAGAGTGATTTGTCATCGTCACATCCCATGAATATAAAAAGTAAAATCAATATCTTTATCACCTGCATCGGCGAAATTATTCCAAAATATAGCGCCATTATCAGCATATTACAAAAAGACGACATTGGAACCATGATCTCTCGACCACCTCCACCAAAGATTGTTAAGAGAATTTAGGATGAATAATAACGTAAATCATCCCTAAACTTTGGTCCAATATAGTACTTGAATTTTTTATTTGCGCAATATGGCCTTGATTGGCTCAAAGGCTTTAAATTTATTCAATGCGATTCATAGACTTTGACTTAATGTGCACTGTCGTCCTGAAGAAAAACTACTGAAAAAAAGTATTAAACCTTTTGCAATTGTGCCAATCCAATTTTAAATATTCTCTTTTGTCAATTCAATCCTAAATATTTTGTATTTATGCCAATCGAGTCCCGGCTAGCTTGAAATGAAAATCGTAGACACGAATGCTAGCGTCCAATGTGGTGCGGCCGGCGTGACGTGGACAATTTGTTGCAGTAATTTAATATTTTTAATATTTTTTTGTCTATTTTTTGTTTTTATATTTTCCTTTCTTTCTCTTTTTTTTTTCTTCCCTTCTTCCTCTAGCCGGTCACTAGACCTTGCATCCACCCAGTCGCCGAGGTCCAATGACCGTCTAGGGGAAGAAGGGAAGGAAAAAAAAAGGAGAGAAAAATAATAAAAAAAGATTATTAAAATCTATCCATATCTGCGCTAACTGCACTACTTTGACAACCGATGTTCATGACAACGATTTCTAGCAAAAATTGATTGCATGGAATAAATTAAGAAAAATGCAAAAGATTTAAACTCAATTGAAAAAAAAAAGTGGTTTAAAACTGAATTAACACAATTACGATAGATTTATAATTTTTTTTGATAATTTTTTTCCGTCCCCGGACGGCATTGCACATTTGGTTAAAGTTCAAGAATCGCATTGAACAAAGTAAAAGTTTCATTTCACATTGCACATTGAACCAAGATTGGGAGACTATTTATGTTATTTTTCCAAGTTAAAAAGCGAAACAAGAAGAAAACTTCAAAGTTCACTCACCCAGTTCGAATGACGCATATATCCATCGATCTTAACAGGGAGAGACAAACCCAGAATTCACTTCGTAAAGCTCAATCGATCTTTACAAAAGAACGAGGTATATGCTTCCTGGCGAAGGCCAATCCCAGTTTGAAGACGTAAAGCGAGACACAATGAAAGCACCACGTGAGAGAGAGAGAGACGCTAAAATCTGACCGCTTTAAGGAAGAGGAATGATTGGTAGTACGTGTATAGGGAAATATGACAAATACACTACGAATGACATAATTTTTGTACAACGCTTATTTGAATGTTTTAACTTTGTTTTTGTTCACTTAAGTGCCACTTCGGAGTAAAATCTTTCACTTGAGTGACACTTCCAAAGAAAATAGTTTACTTGAGTGTCACTTCCGGCAAATCATCCTACGTGTATTTTTATTAATTTTATATTTATTTTTAGTGACACGAGGATTTTTTAAATTTTTTTACTATTTTTTGAAATTTTTTTATCTTTATATTTTTCTTTTCTTTATATTTTTGTTGCTTTTTCAACCTTAGCAGGCGGCAGTCACCGACAACCCTCGTTGGCCACGATCAGCTAGCCCAAGAGCAAGGGTCACCTTGCCCTGGGCCAACAAGGCTACAATGACCCTAGGCGATGGCCATTGTGGCCTCGGCGGCGGCGGATGGGGGCCCTCACGGCCCTATCAGCCATGGCAAGGGCTGTTGCGCCTTTGCCCACGGTCATGGGTTATCGTAACCTCAACCACGGTAGAGG
Source organism: Rhodomyrtus tomentosa (assembly GCA_028455895.1). Lineage (NCBI taxonomy): Eukaryota > Viridiplantae > Streptophyta > Magnoliopsida > Myrtales > Myrtaceae > Rhodomyrtus > Rhodomyrtus tomentosa. Next base: position 5,004,918 of record JAPCWY010000011.1, on the reverse strand, counting down.
ACAACCCTCAAACGAGGGCTCGCCCATGGCCGCGAAGGTCCTCACCTGCCGCCATTGAGGCTGCGACGGCCCTCCTCGCCCGCCCAAGGTGAGGCGACCCTCGCCCCTGAGGTCGCCAATTGTGACTAGTGAGGGTTGCCGGTGACCTCGCTGGCCAAGGGAGAAAAAAAAAACCAAAAGAAAAAGAAAAAGAAAAAGAAAAATTGTAAAATATATAAGAAATTAGGAAAAAATTCATATGTGCATTAAAATATTCAATAGAATCGTTTCGCCGATGTCACCTCAGTATTTTCGGTAGCACTTTTGAGGTTGATTTTGAAGGGATATATCCTAAGCCGAATCAAAACAATCACACAGAGAATAAAAAAATAGATAATACACAAGTTCACCCGGGTTCACCCCAAAATATAGCTACGTACTGCAAAGGGATTTCACTATAATATTTAGGTTTACACTACAACCACTTATTTGAATGATTTCTCATACGAGCACAATATATAGGACTTAAAATGGGCCCAAAACCTAAGTCTATTCGAATCTCTTTGATCCCACAACATATGGGCCTACTTAAACACAAGCCTAAATCTCATGTTGTTTCGGTGGCGCCGCCCCTGAGCCCCCGTCCACTTACTGGCGAGCAGGGTAGCCATCTGCTCACTGCGCAAAACCCCTACTGTTGATTGGGCAGCGGGACCCCCTTCATTCCATGCGCATGAGTCACATGTCTTTGGTTCGTACTTTAATTTTTCTAAGCTCACGTAGGGCGCTCGGTATGAAAAACAAACGTATTCGCCAACTCTAACAGATTTTTCAAAGTTATGGCGCAAAAGTACACTTTTAGTGCCAAACGTTATGTAGAGAGATCAATTTAGCGCCAAAAGTTTCAAACGGACAACATTAGTGCTAAGTCGGAGAGAAAAGAACCATTTTTAGTGCCTCAGGTGGCATTTTACGGCCAAAAAATGACGTGGCTTTTTTAATTAAATTTTTTAATTTTAACTAACATTTTATTTTTGAAGAAATGAAGTTCATGTTGGTTCCATGTGGATTCAAAATTCAGAAAAAATAATAATAATGTCTCTTATGCTTCATCTTCTTCGTTTCCCAAATCTTCTTCTTTCTTTTGCTCAACCGCTGGTCACAACAGCCACCACCTATTCTAGTCGCTTCCTCCTTTCAAGCTAGCCGCCAACATATGATGCCTGACTTGCGTTCCTCTAGCCATCGCCACCTTGGAAACCCTTCTACACCGGGAACCCAATTGTGGCTCTCGCCCCCGACCCAGCCATAGTCCGTCGTCCGCCCGAGCCCCCTGTGTTTGAGCCTCGCGCCACCCTTCCCCATCGGCTGTGGAGCTTGATCCACCCATGAGGTCGGACCAAAGCCCTCCGTCGACCAAAGCCCTCCACCGCGAGCTCAACCCCCGATGCCAAACTAAGCCCCCTATTCGAGCCCAACACCCCTGACCCGCGACCCTTTTCTCTTGTCTGCAAACCGTCGTCACCATTGCTCCGTCGAGCTTCGCTTGACCATGAAGGTCCTCTATCACCGTCATCCAACTACCCCACCACCATCCTGAGCCTCATCGTCGTTCCTTGTTGCCATCCCAGCCAAGGCTGAGCTCCCTTTGGACCCGAAACCCCTTTGAATCGAGACCAATGCCCCAATTTGTGAGCCAACCATGCCCGGGCCGCCTAGATCTAGAAGAGATCAGCACCCTCTGGCCACGCCCCACCCTCCCCGACCATTGTTGCTGATGGAGGGCGGCGGTGGCGAGGGTTACAACAACCCTCACGCCTGCAATGCTTTTTATTTTTATTTTTTGAATTTTATCTTTTTTTTAATTTTCAGCTCATTTCTCAAATTATATTAAATAAAAAATTAAATTTTTTTAAAATAATACCACAATAGACTGCCAGCGAGCCACATCAGCCGTAATATTAAAAAAAAAATTATCATGTCAACTTTCCGACGACCCAAATCTGAGATAGCACTAAAACTGATGGTTTTTTTTTCTAAAACTTGGCACTAAAGTTGTCCGTTTGAAACTTTTGGCACTAAATTAATCTCCGTACACAACTTCGGGCACTAAAAGTATACTTTTGCCAAATTATGGCACTTAAGTGAGCAAAAAAGAAGTTATGGTACTCAAGTGAGTGCCGTAAAAAAATTATGACAATCATGGTGTACTTATCCTAGAAAAATCCATTTGCTGCTTTAGTTGGAGTGATGTGTCTCGACAAAGATCTTCCCTTTCTATTTCTATTTGCCCTAGAAAACTTGTCCCCAGTGAGCTGAAATTGTGTGCTCCTCTACGCTAGTATTGCACGAGCTCTTCCCTTTCTGTTTCTATTTTATGATAAGCTATCATCTATTCTTTATAATAATCTATCAAGAATTTTATTATAATCTATCACTATTTTCGTGACTAGCAGTCACCTATTTTATGATAAGCTATCACTTATTTTTTTGTTAAGCTATCAAATATTTTACGATAAACTATCGGTATTATTACGATAAGCTATCAAGTATTTTGCGAAAAGCTATTGGTATTATTATGATAAGCTATTGAATTATTTTGATAATCATTATTCTCTAATTAAGCATTTAATTTTCGGCAATTGGACATGTTATTTATTAATATGCTCTTGTAGATGTCAATATTGGGAATAGCCATATAAATTGAATTATGTAATAAATTGATTAGCAATTCTCAAAAATGTATGGATAGGAAAGTATGCTAAGTTGGTGATTGAATTATGTGCATGTAAACATGTGCAATTTATTTACTACATGCAAGGCATGAGAGTTGCATTAATATGAGCATTTCTGGATAAGCCGGAAGACCCTCGTATGAGACGGGTGTGCCCTTAATCGGCCGTCTTTGATCAATTGGAGTTATTCCCGAATAAGTCGGAAGACCACTATAGAAAGACGGGTGTGTCCTTGATCGGCCGTAATTGATCGAAAGGACATATTTTCAGATAAGCCGGAAGACCTACGTATGAGACGAACATGCCCTCGATCGGCTGTAATTGATTGAATGAACAACTATCTCGGCAAAGTCAGAATATGTGATCGAGCGTGCCATGAGTAGCAGTAATGATGAGAGTATGCTTGAGCGCATGGTGCATGAGAAAGTGACATATGTTCTGATCATGCATCTATTTATTGCAATATGTCGCTTACATTGGGTTGTAATGTGTAAGGCGCGTGCCAAGACGAGTGAGGTTGCGTATGATTATGTGATAGCATAGTTGCATGTATACTGTATTGTATTGCAGGTTCTAAATGCATCCGAGATAAGTTGACGTCCTAATCAAGGGTTAGGCCGTTAACTTGCTGAGATTTTAAATCTCACCTGTTCTTGTTAATCAAATTTCATGCCCTTGGCTTGGGAGAGCAGTCCTGACTTTGAGAAGTACGTGGATCTCTTTTGGAATAGCTAGGAGTAATGTTAATTCCTAACCCTGAGCTGGTACTTCTGAAGTTTATAGGAAATAGCCTTGAAGAATGGCTTCTATGTATAAACATACTTCCTAGGGTAAACGAATAACTATTAATAAAATAGACTTTTGCTGATGTAGTTTGATGCAATATTTTGTTGTCTATCCTTATTGTTATTTTTGTTTGGGAAGTAAATCCTTTCCTTGTGCGCTTAATTGAAATATAAAATTTTAAATGGGTCGGTAACGCGTTTCGGGACGTCACAACTTAACGACCGCGTAGGGATGCCGATGTGCCGAAGGATGCGGGGCATGACACCCCATACCAAGAGACATACCAGAGGTTCACTTGGCAATTTATGTGGCAGAGAAATGCGGGAGATACATCGTTAGCATCGCATTGCTCGAGCACCCTCTCTTTCGGCTATTGCTCGACCAAGCGGCCGAGGCTTTCGACTTCACTGCCCCAGCCTCCAAACTACGTATCCCGTGCAAGGAAAACCTCTTCCTCACCATCCTTTGCTACGCAACCCCCCCATTCATAGATATTCCCTTTGTCTTTGATCGGTCCGGTTCTGTTAGTACATGATGTGGTCGTACAGGAATTGTACGTTTAGTTTGGAGAGCTGGTATGAGGAATTTTTTTCGACATGATTTAGCCATTATGTGTAATTACGTTCTCCTTGAATGAGATGGAGCGCCTGTCTCAAGACAAGACTAAACTTTTAAGCTCGGCCAATGGTTTCTCTTGGGCTGCTGACGTCTAGGATGAAGCCCGCCTGTTGAATTCTTGAGATTCTTTTAGGCTTTTGGGCCATAATTTTGAGATTTGTGCATTAGGAATTGATCTTGACGTGTCCCAAGTAGATCCATGCGACATTTTGTTATACTAGCTAGTTTACCGTTTTGGACAGAAATTTCCTACTCGTGGCCTAGGCACGTGCATCGAGGAAAATCTGAAGTACGTGATATTTATCTTCAATTGGAATATTGCGTTCCAAAAGACTTCTTACCTTTTCCGGCCAACCCATGTAATTATTCTTTACTTGGTAGGCCAACCTGCTCCAATGGTCATGCCCATTGCCCACTGGGCCTAAAAAACCACAAGCAACATTAACCTCTTGTATTTGAAACATGTAATCATACTGGTGGACCGACCACTGATAACTCTATTTACAGTTGGGGGTGTCAAGTTGAAAGTTACAATAAGATATATTCGGAAACAATTAGTTCACGCTAAAATTTTTCCTTTTGACCTATTTATTGGAGATGATCGTACGGTTGGCAATGCAGGGCAGATGTCACGATCCTTTAAGAGAAGAAACTATATAACAAAATGCATGCTATGTAATCTTTCCTTCATGTATATCAACAATGTTGTTACACTGAAGTGCAAAGGACAAGTAACACTTGTGAGGGTGAAAAAAAGAAAGAACTGAACAAAGGCACAGGTATTAGAGTCACCCCAGCTTTGGAGGTGTGGACACTTGACCATGAAACTCTCTTAAGTACACATACCAAGAGTAGAGCAAATCAGTCTGAACTCTGAAGCAGTTTTAGTGATTGAAAATTTCTAACAAATAGGAAGTGGAGCACCATCCCAATCCTTCAAGCACTCCAACAAAGGATCGATCAGCTTGCCTTGGCACATTGCAGAGAACACCAGATCGAAGTCCTCACCTGGTGAGCCCGCCTTCTCTCCTGTGAGCAAACTTGTCCCGAGCTTTTCCCTGACGAACCTGTACAGTGGGTATGACCTGCATCCTCTGATCTTGTTGGCAATCTCAGAATTCCCGCTCTCGAACTGAGCCCTCGCGTTCTTGACCTCTTTCGGTAGAAGGGTCTTGAGCTCTTCCTCGAAAGCCCCGATCTTTTGGAAGATGGAGGTGCTAGGACTCTTCTCTCGGTCAATGTCGTTCAGCGCGTGGTCCACCAGGACTTGCCTCAGCTTCTGCATCAGGGGGTATGAGGCGCTGCAGGGGTCGTCGATGTAGGCAAAGACGTGCTCACGGTCGACCACCTTGATCATGTCCTTCTCGCTGAATCGCGAAGGGTGGAGCTCGCCGTTGGACCCGACGTAGAGGACTTTCTTGGCCACTTGGTCCACCGTGTTCTTGACCACACTCTTGAGGTTCTCTTCCAGGTGCCTCAGGTCAATGGCCTGGCACAGGGCGACCAGGAACGTGGAGGACATGAGCTTCAAAACGTCCACGGCCTCCGCGGTCTTCCTTGAGGAGATCAAGCCCAAGGAGTTCACGTCCTGGTTGTGTTGCTCTGCACTCTGGACGTGGTTGGTCACAGGGTTGGCAAGAAACTGCAGCTCCGAGCAGTATGAGGCCATGGCGATCTCGGCTCCTTTGAAACCATAATCCAAGCTCGGGTTCCTTCCCCCATATAGGTTAGAGGGCAGCCCGTTATTGTAGAAGTCATCGACGAGCTCCGAGAACTGCGCAAACATGAGCTTGCCAATTGAGGCGATGGCGAGGCGGGTGTTGTCCATGGAAACACCGATCGGGGTCCCCTGGAAGTTCCCTCCATGGAGAGCCTTGTTCCTCGAGACATCGATCAGTGGATTGTCGTTGACTGAGTTGATCTCCCTCTCGATCATCTTGGTGGCGGCCCTGATCACTTCAATCTGGGGACCAAGCCACTGTGGAGACGTGCGGAGCGCATATCGGTCTTGCTTCGGCTTCTGGAGAGGGTCCATCTCATGGAGCTTTTGAGCCTCCTTCACGTAGGAGCTCCCGTCCAAAATGTGCTCCATTATAGCTGCAGCTTCGATTTGTCCAGGATGGTGCTTGAGCTTGTGGGTCAAGTGGTCGGTGAACTCGGGCTTCCCTTGCATGACCTCGGCAAAAATTGCCGACAAAACCTCCGAGAGGACGGCCAGAATATTCGCGTCGAACAGGACAATGGAAGCGAGCCCAGACCCGACTGCCGTGCCATTCACAAGCGCGAGGCCCTCTTTGGGCTGCAGCTCAAAGAACCCGTGCTTTATCCCGGCGAGACGGAAGGCCTCAACGGCATTCACGGACTCCCCGTTCGGCCCGACGGCCATCGAGTTTTGCCTGCCTGTCAAGAGCCCGGCAATGTAGGACAGGGGAACCAGGTCGCCCGACGCCGTGATGGTACCCCTGAGAGGCAAGCACGGGGTGATGTTGTGGTTGAGGAACTTGGCCATGGTCTCAAGGATCTCGAACCGGATGCCCGAGTAGCCCTGGAGGAGCGTGTTGATCCTCACGAGCATTGCAGCCCGGGTCGCCGAGTGGGGCAGCGTGTGGCACGACTCGGTCCCGTTGCCGAACACGCCGGCATTCAAGAACCTGGTCCCAAACTGAATTCCGTCAGCCACATATTCATTCATAGCAAAAGGAAATGAGGAAGCGTTCAGGTGTTTAGCTCAGGATTTGATCGAGACTGACTACTGCTTCGGTTCTGGAGGGACCGAGGCGAGTGGCCATCAGATTGCTTGCGGGCGTACATTTTGACAAAATGGGAAGTTAGGTCTTTCAAAAAAAAAAAAAAATTCCTTTTGATTTTTGGATCGTCTAAAGATTGAAAAACCCTAGAAAATTAACTTTTGGCCTCGCGGCTGACTCATGCACGTTTAGGTCTGCTGACCCGGCACTTGGCGGTCCTTCACGAGGGGACAAATTTATACCAAGGACAAATTAAAATGGGGAGTTTTACTCGATTTTATTAAATTTTCTCATAAAAAATCGGATGGGCGCGATAGGGACGGACTAGCTGGTTGTCTTATTTTATTAAATTTAATGTGCTGATTGGCATTTATGTCTCATGCCTCATGTGAGCTCCCGATTCCGAACAATGTCTGCACATGTTTTTTAAAAAATGAAAAACTCGAGGAAATGTCTCTAAAAGTAGACGTTGTGACTTGTGGGGTGGGTTTCGTACATTTTGCTAATTTCTAGGTGTCTCTCAAATTATTTGTACAAAACAATTTAGTAAAAAGTATGGGACTCGAGGAAGTCCCGAAATATTTTATTTTCTTCGTATGGCTATTTATGAAGAAAAATGAGTATAGAGGGCAATCCAATTTCAATTTTTTTTTTTTTGTTACTAGGTAGTATTCATCTCATGTTGAAAAGGCAGAGGTTCAAATGGTGGAATAAACATTAATCGACACGAATGTACTTTTTCCACACGAACTTTAATTATAACTAAAAGCTCAAATCGAGTGTCTCCTTCTTTTAAAGCAAGGCCAACTTTTTATTATCCTAAATTTGCAGTAGATTCTTGTCCTCTCTACTCATCAAATCCATCTAATAAGTGCTAATCTAACACTTGTAACCACGTATCAAGCAAAGCCTACTTGTCCAAATCACTCGGTGAATCAGGACAAAAATGTTCAAATAGATTCGACTATGTCGGGCGAAATTTTACTATTGACGATAGACTTTGATCTGGTAAAGAAAACGAAGAAATTACAGAAATCTTGGACAATAAGATATTTTATGTACACGACATAATTGGGATTATTTCTTTGCCGGGCCCACTTCATGGATCAACATCAAATGTAATAAACCCTCCACCTAGATTGAAAAGCTTGTGCACATTAACAATTCAGCTCATTTTTTCCCTTAGTACTTATTTCCCATAAATAAATAGATATATGTACATAAATCGGGTGAAGAAAATGTCGGTAATTAACTCCGAAAATCAGCATTTTCTGCTTTATTTAATTGCTTAATAAGTGTTTTCGGGTTTGGAAAAGAAAAGAAAAACATCGGAATGAAGACGGGAGATTATTTGAAGAAATATATTAGGCGGGACATTTTTTTTTCTTTGTTGTTTTTTTTTTTTTTACCTGATGAGCTCCTTCTGCAAAGCACCGCCTTGCTCGGTCCTCCTGTGCGAGGTGGCACCAAAGCCGGTGGTGACCCCGTAGCTGTCCGTGCCCTTACTCATGCTCTCCATCACCCAGTCGCTGCTGGCCTTGACTGCCGGCCGGGTCGACTCGGCCAGTTCCACCGCCGCCGTGCCGCCTGCCTCCCTCCCTGCTATCGCTGCAACCTGCGCCACTGTCAGGGTCCTCCCGCCGAGGCGGACAGCGGGCCTCCGGGATTCCTTGACCATGCGCTTCACCTCGTCGAGGTGGCTCCCCGCGAGGGACTCGGCGGCGACTCCCCAGTTGAGCGGGTCGCGGCCCCTGCAGAGCGAGCCATTCCTGTTGCCGTTGCAAGCCGCCGCCGCCGCGCCGCGAGATGTCTCCACGTCCATCGCTCGTATCACTCCCTCCCAACCCCACAGTGATTCGAGGATCTCGATGGGACGAGAGAAATTTCGAGGATTCGGTGAGGTGCGGAATGCAAATGTGGAGCAGCTTCAGACCCGAGAATGGAATTCGAAATCGAAATCGAGGAGGAGTGATGATTGGACGAGGCGGGTTCGCGGCTCGTGTCCGTTCGAATGGAAATTCAGGAACTTAAGAATAAAAAAAGTTAAAGTGAATTTCCTGAGTCTGCTCAGCTGCAAACTGGACCGTTTAAATAGAGAGGGGCTCCTGTCATTCATTGTTGTGTAGGTTAGGCCGAAGAGTTAGTTGAGAGCTTGCCGTGGCCGTCAGATGCCCCCCCGGTCTCCGGACGGACAGGATCTCGACACGTGGAGGACATGTCTGCACGTAATGTCCGCAGGAAATTCCTTTGGCCGCTTTGGTGAGTCCCCGTAGGAAAAAAGCGCACAAGAAAAAAGGACGAAACGCAGGCGTTTACTTGTCAAACGGTGGTGGGGGGATTTTCTTTTCGGACATTGGGGGTTGGTGAGAGGACTGGACGCACGAAAGAACCACGTCATCGGCGCTCGCTCTGTCTGTTTGTTTTGTTATATATATGTAATGACACAAATCGTCTTTAAATTTTAACTTTTTATACATGAATTTTGATTTATTCAATATAAATCATGAATTTTATTTCAATTAATGTCTTTAATATAGTCGATAAGGATTGTGTTTATATTTAATTTAGTTCCTGAACTATATAACAATGTTTAATATTGTCATCGAATATTTTCCTATAGTCCGATGACTAAATTAAGCATACACAAAAACTTTTATAAAGCCCGTGAATCACGTTGTACGTTGAGTCAAAGTTTAAAAATTATTTGTGTAATTTTTTTCTTTTCTATTTTTTTTTTGGTCGAATTTTTCTATTGAACCATGTTGCCATTAGAAAGAGTTGTCTCATTTGTACGCACGCATGAGTGTAATTTCTCCGCGTGGTTTGAATCCCACAGGCAGATAAGACGATGCTTCCTCGTAGCGTCTCGAACGGTTGCAGGGTCAAAAGTCAACCGTCGGATTTAAATTTCCGATTTAGGTGGCGTTTTGATTGGGTAATTATGGGAGGTAATTGGTATTTTGGTGTCGCTTAAATGGTGAGGACACATTGACCCTTTGTCCCCTGCAATTGCTTCGCCATTTTGAGAAATAATGCAAATGTGTTTACGATTACATATGGGGTAGAAAGACCTGAAACTCTGCTTTGCTTTGTTTTGTTTTGTTTTTTTGTCTGTTTTATCTCTTACTCTCCTCTCTCCGATCTTTAATCTGCGGGCGAGAGTCGAGCTCCGCATCTGTGATATACTAGCATCCTTACCCTTTCAATCTCTTTATCAGCAGGACCGCATGCCTATTGGCGAAATGTATCATTTGATGTAGAGAAATTTGTATAGTGTTTTAGGATAGAGATTGCTTTCATAAGTAACATTGAAGATAATTTTTTTTATGACAAGATCCAAAATAAATCATCGAGTTGATCGTTTCCGTGGTAATTATTTTATCAGGCTTTACTTCGTTTTTATTTGGACACTTCTTTTTCTCGTTATTTCTGTCGTTTTTGGTAAAATATTTATCGCTTCTATTTGGCGATTTTTTTTTAATCTTCTCAATATTTTTGAAGTATTAGTGGGATTATTATGAAGTGGCATTAGGTGAGTCTCTGATATTAACACGCATGGCATGAGCCGACGTCGTCTTGTGGTCACCAACCCCACTACCTTTAACAACTGCGCTTCCCAAATCATTGAAACAGTCCAACTCATCATCATTTTGCGTTACGAACTGGTCAAAATCCTCTGTTACTTAGCAAATCCACTTTTTTTTTTTTTCGGCTCGATCTTTCGATATTCCATATGAGACATGCACCATGACGGGTGAAATTCGCCATCGAATTCACGTCCATCCCGGACCGGTCGGGACTCGGGACTTCATTGAGGAGGGCATAATGAGTTTCGTGAGCCCGCGCCGCGAAGTTTTCCAGAAATTAATGGTGCTTTGTAATGGAAATATTCCTCTTTTGCAAAAATTAAGAAATTGGTTCCGACAAGGTCGTTCGAGAGAGAAGAGAGAGAGAGCATGAGATCCTTCCTAGTTCCTACTTCCTACCAACCAAACCAATGTGGATGGGGGTTGGTAGCCTTTTCCACTGAGCAGAGAAATGGAAAAACCACCAACGGGTTTCATAGTCGCGGGTCCCAAAGACATTTCATGAAAAATTGCAAAGTAAATTTCCATAAAAAGGAAAATTAATGTAACTACAGTTAGTACTCTAAAAATCGACTAATTTCTTATTAAATATGCTTAATAAGCGCCTTGGGTACTGATTAACAAAGTTCGTAAAAAAGTCGTGGACATATGCTAAGAATGTTGTTAGAAAAAGGGGTCTTACGGTGTGCGCCCATACGGGCAATCACACCCGCCCCACATATAATTGTTATAGCAAAGACGTGTGTCTTTTCACGTCTATTGGAAAGCGTTATATAGAACCGATGCACTCCCTCCTCCTCTTTAAGAAAAACTATATACTGTCGTTGATAGAAGAACGACGAACGTCACTCCACTCTCTACATTGAATCACATCAAAGGCGACGTGACTCTCGAGACTGCGAAGGCGACATCTAATCTGTGGATAATGGATACGGTTCCTCATGTGATTGTATTCCGATCAGTGATATAAGTAAGTGATAGATTGAGTATTAATCAGTAGTTTTTCGTATGTGATTCGTTTAGAATCAAGGAATAAGTTTCCTTCATTGTATTAGAGCCAGGTTAATGCTTGTTTTCCTGAACGTAATACATTGTAAGAGTCGAAATTTGGAACCCGTTCATCGTCGTTTAAATTTTGGTTCGTCAAAATACTTTTAGGCCTGTTTCAAAATATTCTGTTCGGTGAAAGTGAAATATGATTGCATCGTTGGAAAATACTCGTTGATACGAGTCCGAGGAGTGGTCACCTATCGCCGGAGGAAGCCGGATGACGCCAGACACGCCACACGAGCCGCGGCAGGGCGAGCCCCCTCTGTGGCCGATGACTAAAACATATGTTTCATGAACTTTGGCTTAACAAAATTGTAATTTGATCATACCAATAGGTAGGAATTGACAATACGAATATTTTGAGGGGCGGAACGCCACCAACGGTCGATGGACGGAGCCGTCAGAGCGCTCTGTGCGTGGGCCTCACGCCCCCACGTGCGTCGCGTGTGCCTGGACCCGCTGAAAACTGCCGCTGATGTGGCATTTGCGTGGCCGCTGACGTGGCGGACACGTGTCAGATGACGTGGCAGTTCGACTCAACCTGACCCGACCCGATCCGAATTTGACCCATGACCCAACCCGGGCATTGACCGATCAACGCGGACCATTGACTGCGTTGACCAGCACGTGCCTCGCATGTGCGGCGCATGAAGCCCACGCGCCGAGGCTTCTGGTGGCGCATGTGGGCGCGTGGAGAGTCCAATTGAGGTGATTTTGATGCCGATGTGTTCGTATTAAAATTTCCTATAACGTGGTATATTTGTTTTACCATTTTATACCCTATGGATTATGTGTAATCCCTTTTATTGTTCTGCATTCGTTGCAGGAACTATGGAACAAAGTACTATGCGAACCTCAATATTCTCGTGGACAGACGGGGAACATGAGAGACTTCTAAAGCTGAGGAATGAGCTGACACTTTATCGATGGGATGTCAGAGTTGACATGATGACTCACATCATAAAGGTAAACAAAATGATATTAGAAATCATTTGTAATGATTTTGTCATGCCAGACTATTTGAGAGTTGTTGCCTTAAAAACCACTCTTCCTGATTGGCATAAGGTCTTGGATCATTTATGGAAAGATGCATGCACCTGTTCTTATAAGGAACTTGGAATAAGATTCGTGATAGAGTTCTTAGATGTCGGGGCAAGGAAGACATCGACCCTTGCTATGAATGGGTCCTAGCGTAGACAGAATGCGCCTTGGCGAAGAGATTTGTTTCCTTGGACGAGACCAGAGAGTTTCCCAGGAGCCACTATAGGAAAGCCTTATAGGGTCAAGAAGTTCCCTGAAGAGTTCATTGAATCTTTTCCCGTTCTTGGCATACATCATATTACATGATGTTGTTGTACTAGAGTTTCACATATTATTGATGTATGTCTATAGATGTAAATATTCTCGTTCATGTATATGAAATATTTAGCTGTGAATGGTATGAGCATTTTTTATTATTATGTAATGCCTTGGTGGTATATGGATAAGTGGGGAGTTCTAAAAGTTTTAAGTAACTTCATGAACTCAATTTTACACGAATAATTATGTTAATAATAATTTCAAACGAGGATTCTCAAACGATGATTGGGAACACAGTGAACTTTCGACTTTGAGACCTTATGTGAAATTATTCGTTAATATAATTGGTTAGCGTAAAATAGATGCATAAATGTATAGGCATCAATAGTTCGTGAATACATGTTTTATTGAACTTTGTGTTCAAATACAATGGCAAAATTGTGAAATTTGAATATCGTAGCTAAGCCTGAATAAAGTGAGAAATTAGATGGCAAAATTGTGAAAATTGGAATAGGGTCCAATATGTGCTAAAAGAGTAAGATACACTATAAGCTCTTGACATAATTATGGAAGAATATGAAGATGGAATTACTGCATTGTCAAGAAATTACAAAGAGATACTTGCTGCACGAAATAAATGAACTCTATTGCTCGCATTATGTTGCCGAGACACAAATATATATATATATATATATATATATATATATATATATATATATATATATATTATGCATGAGTTCAAGCATTTTTTTTTAAATGCTAAAGTCAAGTGGGAGCTATTAACAAACTAAGTTTGGTTAGACATTGGTCTCCAATTTGAGACAGATCATTATAAGGTTGGATGCTTATATAATGCCTTATGGGCAGAATATTAAATGACCTTCGTGGCATGTGTCAAACAAATAAGTGCACTTTGAGGTGCAGGCCCTATGTTGACTAAGAAATAGCAAGTGCAAGCAGTAGTCAATTCTTTATTTCATAGCTATGTGTATATAAAAATCTACTAGATCCACATTATAAGTAAAGATTTTTTTTTATACGACGCCTTAAACTAGAGATGGATTGCCTTCTGGTGACAAAACCTAAAATCGACATTTGTTATAATAATTCTAGTTCTAATGAGTTTTGTGCTCCAGACATTAGCGTCAAGGTGGATTTAAGAAGTGGAAAGAACAAAGAAATAGATATTTCATGATAAAAATCGAAGTTTAACCGACATAAGAAAAGAAAGCGTCATTTCAAGAAAATATTTAAAAAATGAAGTGTTTTAACTGTGACATAAAGGGTCACTTTGCTCACAATTGTGATGAGTTTAAAAAGTTAGAATCCCTTTGTATACTTAAGAGCGAACATATGTCTATACTTCAGTTTTGGTAACTGAATTTTATCCTTCGTGGATTGTAAATCTAAGGGCCACAGACCATGTAGTTGTGGAATTTTAATAAGTTCCACATTGAGCAAATTTAATAAATGTGAGAAATATTTTCTTAGTGAAAATCAAAGTAATTGGCACCTGCCAATTGATTATGTGCGATGGTCGCACCTTGTTCTTACTAACGTTTACATGCTCCAAAACACGACAAAATTTAGTTTCCGTGTTAGTTTGGTTAAACTTGATTGCAATTTGAACTTTCATAAAGATGGTGATGACTTGTCGTTGGGAAAAAGTTATTATAATTCTAGATGGTTTCATTATGCATATTGTTAAGTGCAATAATGTGAATGATAGTTATTCCATATTTTCATCTTTTTGTGATGATATGAATTTGTAGCATGCTAGGCTGGGTAAAATAAGCTAAAGAGGGCTTATTGGACAGTATTGAAAGTATCAATTTGCCTATTCGTGAACATTGTCTGGTGAGAATAACAATGAGAAAACCATTTAGAAAATGAACACGAACTGAGTTTACTTTGCTGTTAATTCATTCAGACACATATGATAGCAATGCATGATTCTGTTTATTTCATCACATTTGTATGATTACACTCGATTTGGATTTGTTGTTTTATGATTTTTTTAAAAAAATTTAAGGCATAAGTAGCTTTGAGAAATTTTATTTTGACCTTAAAAAAAATCCGATCGAGGTTAAGAAAATATATCTGATCAGTTTAAATATTTATGTGATGAAAAATGAATAGAATGATAGTTGACTATTCCAACAATTCCTCTGCAAAATGAAGTAGCAGAGAAAAGAAACAGATTATAATAGAAATGGTTAAGTCATTGATAGCACATGCTATTGTGCATATCATCTTTCGTGGTGATATTTTTGTTGATGACTATCTAGATACTTAACTATGTATTTTATAAATCAGTTACCTCTTTCCCATATGAGTTGTGGTTAGGTCGATAATGAGATTTGAGTTTTTTTTTTTTTTTTTCAGATCTTGAAATGCTTCCTATACACATATGTTCTCCCGCAAGTATGGGAAATTAGACCTTAGAGGCAAAAAGAGTAACTGAATTTGAATCACGAAATGTCACATTCTTAGTGGATGAATTTTCGAAAAAGGGCATGAAACTTATATATATATATATATATATATATATATATATATTCTCTGTTTGACTTCTAGGATAGTGACAATGATTTTTCTAGGCATCTTATCCAAGTGGGAATAATGTGAGAAGTGGGGATTTGTTTCGTATTAGTCTCAATTGCAGCCACTTGTTGCTTAAAAGATATCGTCATTGTCTGATCCGAGTGGGAGCGTAATGGTGAATGATGTACTATATGTAAGCTTTCATGTTGCTCCACAAAAAGAGAATAAGTCAAGGAGTATAAAATAAGGCTCCGATTTGCCCTGGCAAGGAAAAGTGGATACAAGTAATGGAGAAAGAGATTAAGTTAATGAGATCAAATGAAGTTTTAGAACTGATTGATCTTTCGAATGGATGCAAAGTCATTGAGAGCAAGTGTTATCTCAAAAGAAAGCATGTTTGAGAAATGTGAGGCTCGTCTTATGGTGAAATATAACAATAAATTCACCTTATTCTGGTAATAGTGATGAGTATGGGTCTTGAATTACATCAAGGGTGTAAATACTGCGATTCTCAATGGAGAATTAATAGAAGAAACTTACGTAGTACAACCTATAGGATTTGTGAATGAAGGCCAAGAATATAGCCCCGAGCAGTCTTTGAGACATTGATATATACGTTTTTCACAATATCTTAGTGGCATATGATTTTGTGACAATTGAAAAGGCCATTGTGTATCAAAAGATCCTAAAATCAATTTGTGATTTTATCATTATATGTTGATGATATATTTTTATTGCGAGTAGTAAAGGTTTGAGCTAAAATATGCGTCTTGAGATTCCATAAGGAAATATAGTAATGGAAAGTGATCCATATGCTAGTGCAGTTGGGAGTTCAATGTACGTTGTGATATAAATAAGACCTGATATTTGATATTCAATTGGAATGGTAAGTAGGTACCAATTTAATAAAGGTCAAGCATACTGCATTGCCATCAATAGAATTCGGAGGTATTTGAACGTACTGCTGATCAATTTACTGATATTCAAAGTAGAGATCTGCACCTTGAAGGTATACTGATATTAATTGAGGGGGAGATATAGATGAGAGGAATTTTACCTCTGGATTTGCGTCCTTACTGAGTAATGGCGCCATATCATGGAAAAGTAAGAAGCAAATGTGTATGGCCTTATCCACGATGGAAGATGTTCTCGTGGTGTTATCAGCGGTAGTATAAAAGGGTTTTTGACTTGAGAAATGTTTGGATCAATGAGGTGTTGCTAAGGATGCTACAAGTCTAATTATTAGTTAATTGTGATAGTTAAGTAGCAATAGCTTACACTAAAGATCCATTGTAAGACCAAAATGTATCGACTCGGAGCTTGATGTCATGGAAGACATGTTTGTACGAAAATATGTGAACATACTATACATACCTATGGATAAATTGAAAGCAGATCCAATGATGAAATGAGTTATGTCAAATGTTTTTGACTTGGTCATTTGTTGACAAAGAGATTAGTTCGATATATTGAAATCTCTAAAAGTACTGAAATTTAAATTCCTCAAAGTTCACAGTTAATGAGTTAATGATATTTGTTATCACTATTGGTGTATATGATTTTGTGTAGCATTTATGCATATTAATGTTTAGTCATTAGCTTGGGAAGGTATGTCAAACAAATGAGAGATTAGCCAACTCACACGGGTAATCGTCTCTATTTTCTGCGTGATAAGTAGAGATGAGGCAATTTTAAGCTTATTATCTAGGTGATAATTGAGAGTGAAAGCTTAAAATATTTATGCCGCCTTAATAGAATATTAAGATGAGGCCTTATTATTTATAATGTCCGGAAGTGAAATAAAAAGGATATACTTCTAGCTCTCCCACATATTTCACTTTATCTGTCTTTATTGCCAGATGAGAGTTCTGACGGAAACTCTTGGTTGGAGTTGTTGCGTGAACTCTTATTAGACATTGAGTATGTTTAAGTGATCATCTGTACGGTATTAAAATAGAAAGACATACGCTCCATAGGGAAGGAGAAAATACCGTAATGCGTATTTCATATTACGTATGCATTGTTGTCGACCAATGAGAGTAGGCAAAAGTTTTTTTTATCTTAACTTTACTAAGCCATGCGAGACTCTCGAGGATAAGAGTTCCTCATTTTGAGTGCCCTCATGACTCTTCGTTATTCTTAAGATTTCTATTTAGTGTTCGCTATCTTAGGGTGTTGCCTATGGTCATGAAATTGATTCGATCTAAAGAGACACTTTTAGAAAAACGAGCTGAATTGAGATTGAGAGGTCTAATAAAAGAGGAAAATTGACTTCGAGTTCTTAAGTCACATAATAGATTTATATTCACAGACTGGCCGATTATGATTATTTAGTGTAATTATAATTGTGAATATAACATATCATACATAAATGAGATCCAGAGAGAGATATGTATGTGACTGATCGATCTAGGGTACAAGCATACAGAAATATATTTTTGATTATGTCCATTGGAGCTGTCATATACTCCTAACGGATATGTGATAACAAACTTTCAGTGTTTGTTGGTCGCACGGATTATTTGTCAATATGAACTTTGCAGATATAAATAGAGTTATGCTTGGTCCTCTGTGTACAAATGAGAGTTCTTGGTCCTCTGTGGACATATGTGAGCTGTTTGCCCTACATGGATGAGTGATAGATGTTAGAAAAAGGGGTCTTATGGTGTGCGCCCATGCGGGTAATCACACCCGCCCCACAGATAACCGCTATAGCAGTTATCTGTAAGTTTGAAAAGACGTGTCTTTTCACGTCTATTGAAAATCGTTATGTAGAACTGACGCTCTCCCTCCTCCTCTTTAAGAAAAATTATATATTGTTGTTGATAGAAGAACGACGAACGTCACTCCCCCCTCTACATTGAATCACATCAAAGGCGACGTGACTCTCGAGACTGCGAAGGCGACATCTAATCTATGGATAGTGGATACGGCTCCTCGTGTGATCGTATTTCGATCGGTGATATAAGTAAGTGATGGATTGGGCATTAATCAGTAGTTTTCCGTATGTGATTCGTTTAGAATCAAGGAATAAGTTAGCTTCAAATGTTTTATTCGGATGATTCAATTTCGAGACATCGATTGTGCAGAACCCCAAGGCAATCAAAGCATTGGACTCTAAAGTTTATTTAATTTGCTATTTGTCGTCGATTGAATTATGGCATAGTTTGATCACTTGCGGTCTCATTTTAAGTGACTTACATTTTCAAGCTTTGTCCTCAATTGAATCCTGACACAATTTGTGTATGTTCATCGTCGCTTGAAATTATCGATTCTCTTATTTATCTCTAGTATTTGTTTGAAATCGCCACAGAACTTATCCCCGTCTATGGATGAATGACGATAGAAACGATGTCGTCCTAATGTGTTGAAGCATTTACATCTTTACTTTACATTTCGAACTTTTTGACTGTATTTAATTTGAAAAGTTTTGTTCCAAACTCTCATGTTAATCTGTTGAATCAAAAAGAAGAAACCTCACGTTGTGTCCTCCTTTGCCATCCCTCGCAAACGAAAAGATATTCTGAAATTTGGGTAATAATGTAATCATCCAAAAATGTGAATATTATTAAATGATTGATTTTATTTTATTAAAAAATCGAAGGGTTAGATTGAGCAAATCCAAAAATTTTGGGACTACATTAAACTTTTAGTGATATTTGGAATATCGCATTAAATGAATTAGAACTCTAACGATGACACATTAGCGTCCTTTCCTCAACTCGAAATTGATTTTCCAGACTATGTCAGGTTCATACTTCCCAACAATAGGAAAACACATTAGTAGTTTGTATTTGAGCTTATGAATAGCTACTATTACGTATATTCTTTTTTTTTTGTAATTGACTAATGTAATGAAAAGTGCGAAGTGCTAATTATAATGGAATCCTCTGTTGAACCTAACGAATCAGAATAAAATCTCGTATCTCGATTTCTCTTTATCGTATTTTATGGTTTACTTCGTTGTGATTGTACGTCGAATTCTAACGTGGTATCCTATTCACACCTGCAATTTTTTAATACTCGACTAAGTTACAAAAGCGCAAGTTTCGATGCTTTTTTTTTTCGAGAAGCAAACTTAATTAATCAATTGATTAGTTAGTTAATCAAGATTAGCTGGGGATTATAAATCCGTCCACCCGATCCAAAGACCGTATATCATTATCCTTCCACCATTTTGATTAAATTCAATTGGGATGCGGTCAGTCAGGCCACACATTTTAAATGCAGATGTAAGCCAAGAAGCAGCCTATGAAGCTTGAGTTACATTATGTGGTAGATACGTATAATTTAATAAAGTCGTGCCTTCCAATTAACACCAACCTCGAAGATCTGAAAAAAAGAAAGGAAAAAAAAATGAGACCAAAAAAAGAAAAAGAAGAATCACTACCAACCACCAATTGGCAGTTCCCTTTTGAGTTGGTGAAGCCAGTAAGAAATTTTAACGTCCGACATAAGTTCAAAAACTTATAGGACAAAAGAGGGTGACACAAATATTCAATTGGGTCAGATGAACGAAGCAAGTAATTTGGACACGAATGTTTCCCGCGTTCTTGCTTTTGGTGGCAGCTAATCTCCTGACGCAATCAAACCACGACCAAACTCGTACCTAATTCGTGGATTAAGTAATTGCTTTTAGGGTTAGCGCTTATTCTCCCGAGATGGTCGTCGGGGGTATATACTTATAATGTACCGTCGACCGCCCGCTATTTGAGACGGGATGGCTAGGTCATCTGACGGAGATTAATCGAGAGCTCGAGAAGTGCTGCATAATTTTGACGAAGAACCCAAAAGGCTGTCTCCATCCATCAGATTTCTTGATAACTCCAGAAGAAAATGGGAATTTATGCACTTATTTTACGTATTTTAGGTACTTACTTGTAGATTTGCACTTCAGACATCGAGAAAATCCGGATCCAGTTGCCCATATTGGAGAAGTAACTTGCAAGAAAAAGCAAGAGAAAAAGAGGTAACTACAATCATAAAATAAAGTGGAAATACCATCTTTTTGAAAAAAAGATGGTCAAATTAACCAATCTCGCCTTTTTTTTTTTTTTTGTTCTCTACGACGGTAGCATGGAAGAAATTCTCCACTTTTCCAACAGAGTCAAGCCAGCATATTGAATTTGTTGCGCGGAACCAAAAAATCGATCAAATAAATACACAGAATGATAAAGTAAATCGAACACTAGATGTACGTGATTCGGTCGTGGAGACCTACGTCCACGGGGAGAGCAGTAACGAATTTCACTGTAAAACAATTGATACACGGAGATTACAAATTACATTCGAGTCACTCAAACACTTTCTCTCAACTCAAACAAATTCCAATTACATCCAAGAATACACACGGTGTTTAGCCCCCAATTACTTTACGAGAATCCTAGCAAAATATTCTCTCAATCTCACAAAGTAATTAAAACACAAATCTAACCTCAAGATTTAATCGGCTTTGAAACTTGAATTCTTGACGTAATTTTGTGAATAAACCAAAATTAAGATAAGCCCTTGCCAAGCACTCGACGAACGGCGCTTTCGGAACGGTGCGAAGACCCACGCCCAAGCCCTCATGGAAGTGGCGCTTCCAAACTTCGTACGAATGCTACATACGAATCAACCAGCGTGTATTCGTTAAAGCCTTCGCAGACGTCCTTGCCTTCCCTTTTTGCAGAATTCATATATATAATGATATATGATACTAAGCTGACCGTATCATGGTCTGGTTCGAAGTCCACTTTGGATAGAATATTGATTTGGTCAATTCAAGAAAAGAAATCTAACATGGATGATCACTTTCCTTGTTAAACGCCACCATGAAGAGGAAAAAACATCCAAGTCAGTATAGAATAACTGCAAAATATTTTCTTTTTACTTTCTCGCCGACTTCAACAGATAAGTTTCGTTCTGAATCAAGATTTGAAATGTACCAAACAGAAAATATATTTCTATGGCAGATGCTTAAAATATTCCACGCAAATCTTATATCCAAATAAAATACGAGACTAAAACTCGAGACATATTAGACATCATTCAAGTCCAAGCCACCCTTGAACTTCGCCATAACCGAGGACCTCATCAGAACTACAACTGCACATACACCTTTAACTACTTTGCAGGTACTTTCTGACACAATCTCATTAACCAACTGCACATGCACCTTTAACTACTCTACAAGGACTTTCTGACATAACCTCATTAACCACAGATAAAGCAAAACCACCGTTGCATCCATATTTGTCAGGAGATCGAACATGTACCTTGTCAATATCAGTAGTTACAACAATCGTTGGCTCTATAGGCTCCACCTCGCTACAAGTACCATATATATATATCAATTACTTCGCTAGTATTCACTACCTCAGGAGTTTCTGGTTGCAACTCCATCTCAAGTTGAACACCGTCCAGATCCGTGTGAATACTGCCACAATCAATCCTATCCATAAGTATTGGAGGCTCATTAAAGGTAACTTATCTGCTGCAAACAGGTGAATTTATACTCAGGTACCACAACTGATAGCCCTGCTCACCTCGTGCATAGCCATGGAATATGCACTTTGCCTCCACATCGAGCTTACCATTATTTACTCGATAATAACATGGGCAATTAAACATTCTAAAATTAGAACAATCAGCAACGTTACCTGACCACATTTATTCGGGAGTCCGATATCCAATCGCAGTCGATAAGTATCTATTCACCAGGTAGCTCACCATACTAAGTGCATCCGCTAGAATTCTCCTAACCATACCAGCACTAGAGATCTTTTTACGGGTTGTCTCTAGTAATGTACTGCTCATCAATTCTATAAACTGTTGTGATTTACTGGCATTAGTGCAGTGCTTCACTATGCCCTCTTTCATGTAGAATTTATTTACCAGCTTCGAGCAGGACTCTATGCTACTGTCAGTTCGCACATCTTGATCAACTTACTAGTCTCCGTTCCGATCAAAGCTCTCGATCGCGTATTCCTGACAATAGCATCAAACTTGTGCTTTCGCACAAACACCCAGGCTTTTCTCGAGTAGCCATTAAACTCTCGAACAGATGTTGACGTCTTGGGAGCGAAACTTATCAATGTCTCACCTTGAAGTTCATACGGGCCGACATGCTTGATTCCTTTCATTATCATCAGGGCATCTCGAACAATCTTCAAGACTCCACCTCGTGAAGAATACCTACGTCTAGCTTAATCTAGGGCACCCAAGGAAATGAAATTCTTTTTCAATTCTGAAACATGTCGTACTCTAGTCAATATCCTCACAATACCATCATGCATTCTGATTTTAATATCACCAACACCTATAACATTGCATTCAATATTGTTCCCCAACTACACTTTACTACTACCCATGCATTGATAAGAAGTAAACCATTTCCTGTTTGGTATAGCATGAAAAGAACAACCATAATCCATAATCCATCCGTCAAACGATGAATCATCAGTGACAGACAAGACACAATGGACATCATCAAAATTTTCAGCTACAGCTGCAATATCATTCGCAGATCCAACTCTAATTAACTATTTCATTTTTCAACTTAAAATAATTTCTTCTAAGATGCCCCCTCTTGCCACAGTTCCAATATATATCACCGCCAGTCCTAGACTGACTGCTTCTATTTATGTTCATACTACTCTTGCTAACACGGGTACTAGCTCTTCCTCTTTCACCTTCTAAAGCAGCAGATACAGATTCACTTGATTTTCTTCTACGAATATCCTCACTCAGAATTAAATCTCGAATCCCATCAAATGTCAAACTTGTCGACCCAAAGGAATTACTAACAGCGGGAACAGTAGTATTCCAACTATCAGGCAGTGAGGATAATAGAATCAAAGCACGTACCTCATCTTCAAAGTTAATGTCAATTGAACTCAATTAACTAACGATCACATTAATTTCATTGATACTGATGTACCTTCACTCATCTTCAAATTAAACAGACGTCACATCAGATAGACCTTGTTGATCACAGAGGGCTTCTTGTATATGTCGTACAGATCTTTCATCAAACTGCAGTGGTCTTCTCTTTAACAATGTTAAACGGGACGTTACGAGCTAACGTCAGCCGAATAACACCCATCGCTCGTCTATCCAGCAATTCCTAATCGGGTTGCTTCATCGTTTTCGATTTCTTCTCAGACAGGGGCTCGTGCAGCTTCATCTGATATAAAGAATCTTCTATCTGCATCTTTCAGAAACCAAAGTCCTTCCCCATAAAACTTTCAATTTTCCCTTTAACTTCTTCTGTTGCCATAGATTTGCTTCAACTCAAGCAAGCCTAGCTCTGACACCAATTGTTACGCGAAACCAAACGATCGATCAAATAATACATAGAACGATAAAGTAAATCAAACACTAGATGTACGTGGTTCGGTCGTAAAGACCTACGTCCACGGGGAGAGCATAAATGAATTTCACTATAGAACGAGTGATACACGAAGATTACAAATCACACTCGAGTCACTCAACCACTTTCAATGTTTCCCAGCCCCAATTACATCCAAGAACACACACGATGTTTAGGCCCCAATTCCAAGCAAAATAATCTTTCAATCTCGTAAAGGAATTAAAACACAAATATAACCTCAAGATTTAATCGGCTTCGACACTTGAATTCTTGATGTAATTCCGCGAACAAAACCAAAATTAAGATAAGCCCTTGACAAGCACTCGATGAAAGGCGCTTCCGGAACGATGCGAAGACCCACGCTCAAGCCCTCATGGAAGTGGCGCTTCAAAACTTCGTACGAATGCTACATACGAATGAACCAGCGTGTCTTCGTTAAAGCCTTCGCGGACGTCCTTGCATTCCCTTTTTGCAGAATTCATATATATAATGATATATGATACTAAGCTGACCGTATCATGGTCTAGTTCGAAGCCTACTTGGATAGAATATTGATTTGGTCATTCCAAGAAAAGAGATCTAACATGGATTATCACTTTCCTTGTAAAACGCCACCATGAAGAGGAAAAAACATCCAAGTCAGTATAGAATAACTGCAAAAGATTTTCTTTTTACTTTCTCGCCGACTTCAACAGATAAGTTTCGTTCTGAATCAAGATTTGAATATACCAAACAGAAAATATATTTCTGTGGCAAATGCTTAAAATATTCCGCGCAAATCTTATATCCAAATAAAATACGTGACTCAAACTCGAGACATATTTTAACAGAACTATCCATGTGACTGAGAGCCTCACAGCTCAAGTACAACGACGCAATTATCAGGGGCGCGCGCTCTACCACTAATCTAATAGCCCGTCGTGTGGGCCTCCTGCCGGGACCCGCTTTTTCTTTATAATTAATTGAGGTCATAAGACTCTATCCATATATTCATTCGACCCAAATCTGAACTAATTTCATTTTTTGTTCTCACTAAAAATTCAAATAAGGTTTTGAACCACCATGTTCTACTAAATAGATATCCGTGTTATCTATATCTAAGTCTTGAAAAAAATATATAAGATTCGCACCTATCGAATCCTGCTGCTTCCGTTATTGCTGCTAGGTTAGTTGTTGGGCTTGCTTCTATAGGACCTGGAGTTGGTCAAGGTATTGTTGCGGGCCAAGCTATAGACGATATCGCAAGACAGCCCGAGGCAGAGGGAAAAATACGAGGTACTTTATTGTTTTATTTTTCCATTAAGGCCGAACCTAAACATGTGCTCGAGAGATAGTTGTCCATATATGGATAAAGAATGTATGGATTCTTGAGAAAAGAGGAGCCTTGGGGTCCCCGGACCAACTGGATTCCACGAATGAATAGAAAAATCTCATAATTTATTATCAATTCATTCCATATTTCCTTTTTTAGAGGACAAATTTTCACATTTAGATTTTGTGGCCCCAAACATGCCAATATTAGCACTGATAGTACGTAAATGTAACTCATTGTTCAAACAACTATTCAGAGTTCCTAGAGCTCCTTGTAAAGCTTGTTGCTTCGTGAGTTTGCATGAAATCGAACCCGTTGAGTGACCACACAAGGTCAAATCTGAAAATTGACTGAAAAAAGGGAAGAGAAGCATTAATTAATAACTTTTCTTCCAAGTTTAGCCCAAAATACTCTCTTATACTTCTATTTCTAGGATTCAACTTGTATCAGTTGTCACGCCCCGTCTTCCAAAACAATGCGTTACATTCACTAGGACCGTAAACTCAACTCCGGATACTATTCTAATGACCTAAATGAAGTGAGACATGCATGCGGAAAGAGAAAAGAAAATAGTTACACCATCATACACAAAGCAAAGAATAAGACACGAGATAATGAAAGATTTATACATAAACCCAGAGTACAAGTTTATACAAAAAGGGTCAAGGATTTACTAACATCAAAAGCTAGGGTCAAGGAGGACTAGGATTGATAAAAAAGTAACAACCAAACTCCCTTTTCTCCGAAGGCCATAAGTCCCCAAAAGACAACTCAAATGATCCTAGGACATCCAACTCTCTAAGTAGTACTACTGTCTTCGTCTTGGTTCATGTCCACCACGGGATCGTAATCCGAGAAGGTTTCCGATCGCACTTCTACAGTGTCCTCTTCTATGTCACTCTTAGAGTCCGATATTTCAATCACTTCAATGCTCTCCTCTCTCGTTGGGGTCTCCTCTGGAACGTTCCTTGATCCTATTATGGAGATCTCCACCTCTATCTCATCATGAATAGGATGACACCACGAAGGCACAACACGTCTAGGAACCTTATGAGCCTTCAGCGGACCTGTCGTAACTTCTCCGGTTCTATGGAACCAAGCCTCAAAACGATGCGGCTTCCAAGCTTCTTCCCCCTCGTTGACCCAAACTACAGTAGTCTTCCTAACATAAACTGCACCTCGTCCATATGGAAATTCCTCAAAATAGACTGTCATTTCCTTCGGATCGCCTAGGCGTATAGGTAACATCTTCAAGACTTGGAATCTAAAAAAGAAAACCCCATGACAGGATGAGACTTACATCTCAGTAAGCTAGCCTAATCCTACACTAGGCCATCATTCCCACCAGACAGAAGCATTCATAGCTACAAGCTTACATTGACAAAAAGACATGTAACATTATACCAAAACATCATATCATAAATCTTGTGAAGAAACTACATTCAAAACAAGTATAAAAAAAAGTGACCTAAGCTCCCGTACTAGCTTAGAACAATCTCATTACCACAAAAATTATGAGTCAATTTAATTTCCATTTCACAACTCAAACGATGAGTCGGCATTCTAACGCATTGGACTATCACGACAAATAAGCCCGCATTAAAATGCATTAGGCTTACTAGCTTATTTCCAAACTCATGCCGGCAAGTACAATTCTTATCCCGCGTTAGGAAGCACCAGGATAACCTTCAAACCACAACCCCATGTTAAGACGCCTCAGGATATACTTACAATGCAACCCCGTGTTAAATGCCTCAGGATGCCATAGGCCTCAAGCACTCACCTCAACAAATAAATCAAGTTAAGAATCGTCACAACAGTCATTTAATCACATCCCCTTCACGAGGAATTTTCAGAAAGCCAGTGATAAATCGTTTCTTGCCAAAATGAATGTATTTGATTATAAAGTGTAATTCAAGAGTCGAATATCATACGGCCACATAAGCCAGGAAGACATACCAATAAGCATGTCATCAATTAAGTCAAAAGAACGACAATTTTTGTAACAAACAAGCACTCATGGCTCGATTCCCAACAATTCTATTCAATTTCCACTCAACCAAGCATAATAAAATCGTCAATTCATCGATTCCGCAATAAAACTGTCCAGTTGAGTCCAAATGTTCTAGTATAGGTTTAGGGGTCGCTCACCTTCGTTTCGATTAGCAAGTTTTCACCAAAATCCTTTGTCAAGCTCAGCTTCCATTTAAGATCACCGCTGTCCAAAACAAGGCAGCTATACATCTCAGCAACAATCCATCATTTCAACCAAATTATCTTTCTTAACTTCAATTCCATCAATCGTGCACCTCATTACCACTTCAATTGACATTCTAGTAAGTCCTAGCAACGTATTTAGAGCATGGCGACACCACGAACAACCCTCAACAGAATCAATTTGCTCAGAATTAAAATAGGGCAGAACCAGTTCTGCTCCTTCTTGCATTAACAGCCCAGAAATCACCCTTAAGCTCCAATTTATCACCAATTCTACTTGTTAAACCCTTAATCAACATGTTATAGAGTTCTACGGTAAATCTCGAAGCCAAATAACACTCCTAAGACTTCCGAACAGCTCACTCCTCCTCAGTCCACTCGGCGGTCAGAATCTATCCTAGAAAAACCACTCAATCAAACCATTGAAATCCATTCAAAACTCAGCTAAACCAGTAACTCTAGCTCAATGAACTTAATTATTACATGTCTACAAGGCTCCACCGAAAATTTGGTAGCAATCGACGTCCGGAAGTGGCTAAATGAAGACCTTACCTCAACTTCGCCGGAATCTGTCCAGTTTTCTATTTGCTGCTGGTCGGAGCTCCTTAGGTGCCCTATAGCCGAGCTACCACTGGGGGTATGTCAAGGGGACGTCGAAGAAGGTGATGGTGGTCGGCGTGAGGCCGAACGGCCGATGGGAGGGGCGCTTGAGGAGGACGGCGGCGGCGAGCAGGGCTGATCGAACAAGAGCAGGTTCTGCTCTTGAAGAAAACGCAAAAAAAGGAAAGGGAAAGAAGAAGATGGCTCACGAAATTGGGGGAGCAGCAGATGGTATGGAGTCCCATTCAACCTTGGTCAAACTTCTAGAAAGATTAAGGTTAGTGGATAAATAATAACAATCATCCAATTGATGATACTTGCCCTTGAGTCAATAATATCTTAGCTCTAAAGACTTCTTTGCCCCCCTCAAATTTTCGACAGCTTTGGGGAGTGAAATTGACTAAAACACCCTTCACAAAAAACTAAGGCAAAGTTATCTCTCAAGGGCAAAATGGTCTTTTCACACCGTCCGTCCGGAATTTCATTTTTTCGAAAATTTTCATCCTTGATAAGGCGGCGTCAAATCCATATCAAATATTGGAATCCCTCATTCCCATTTTGAAATTATGAGATCCTATTTGGTGATCAATTTTCGTCGATCAAAATTCCAATTTATCTCGAATTAACGGGTGGCTGGTGCGGACGTTACGAATATCGACTCTGTGATTTTCATCACACTTAGGGTAATTCAAACTACGATGACTTTGGTTGTCATGTAATCGCGAGGGTCTATTACTAGCCTCGACGGCAACTATCGTCACAAATCGATTTAGGAAAATTTCGCAAATCATGCTTTGGCTAAGCGGTGTCACCCTCATCCCAATCGTATCACACTAACAATATGTTCCTTAATCGTTCTCAGATTGGCCTCCACTCTAAATGTTTCCTCGAAGATCCTTATGGTCAAAGCGTCGTTTTCTCATCGAGTTTCCTAGATCAACGTACCTCATCGTGCATTAGCCCTTCCCTTTTAGTCAGTTGACTCGAGATTGATCAGATCCGAGCGAGATACAACTGAAATAATTAGATAGATATCTTACATTCAAAGGTCTCAAAATGATAGGAAATCTAAAATGTCACATCAGTGATATTAATAGAAACTTAACCATTATAGCAAGGAAAAATTTGATTTTGGGGGTGAAGAAGAAGCAAAAACGGGAACAAGAATATCATTTGATTCGTCGATCCTAAAAAAAAAAGAGTTAAGCAAAGTTCTATCGTTGAGCGAGAAATGAAAAATTTGATGTAAAGTTACAATCCTCTCCGCATAATAATGTGCCTCCACAATTGCTCCATATTACATTTGGAATTACTTATTCTTTCTCAATGCTTACTTTTTCTTCTTTTTGTTAAGTCAATTGCAAAGAGACCATGAGATGGTGTGGGATACATGTTGACATCCGAAATTGACATGCAGATGAAAACGATGGGAACAAGCATCGGTGAGCATTAACATCGGTAATTTATCGATAGTCGGAACTTACCGATAGTTGATAAGCATTGGAGTCGACGATTTATCGATAGTTGGAAGTTACCGATAGTTGGAGAGCATTGGCGTCAGCAATAAAATTGCTTATGGATAAGGCTGGTTATTTGAACGTGGATAGTGCCTAGAAAATTGGGGTATGAATGATAATAACTGTCGTTAGGAAGTTATCTTTTATTTAAATTTTAAAATTATAACCGCTTGTAGAGGATTATAAATACCCCAAGTGTGTTTTTTGTAAAGTCCCCCAATCAATGACATAACTCAACGTTCTTCATCAGTTCATCTTTCCTTTATCTTTATTTTCACTGCATTTCAAATTTCCTTAGATATAGTTGCAATTCTTAGATTCACGTCGTTGAGTCAAACTCCAATATGAATCTTTATCCTAAGTGCTTTGTCGTCAAGTTAAACTCTGGCGTGGTACCGCCGCATTTTCAAGCTTCATCGTCAAGTCAAACTTTGTCGAAGTTTGTTTCCATCAAGTTAAACTCTGGTTTGGTTTATGTTTGTACAATTCTACATTGATTTTTATAATCGCCTGGATATTACCTGTCCGGAATCACCACAAGACCTTCTTAATAAAAATCGAAGAACGAATTTCAGTGAAAGACAATCATTGTTGCAAAACAAGCGAACATCTTTTTGGCACACCCAATGGGACTAATGCGGTTGATTGGATGAAATATGATGACGGTACTAGATATTAGCTTGATCTTGACAATCCTGGTGGCGTTCTAAGTCATCGTCCGCACAACCGGTGGGAACAAGAATGAGATTGAGGTGTCAACATCTCAAAGAAACTACCGATAAACAGAGAAGACAGTTGGAGTCGAACTCAGTCATGATAGTTGCTATAAGGAGGACTGTTAATTGTGTGCTGAAGGAGATAGACATGGCGATTGCTGCGGATAATAAGACTCAAGAATCAAGTTTGCCAGTTTCAGAAAGGATTACAAGGATCATGGCACCACGCAAAGGTGGTTGGCATCTCGAATCTGTTCAGAACAGTTGAATATGATGAACTTTTGAGCGAGATAGGCAACACCGAGCTTATTGAGTGCATTCTGGTAATAGAGGCAATTGAAGGCCTCCATCACGGTATGTTTCTACATTCTACCATCATGGTGTTTAGGTATTGCTAGAGTTGGTAAGAGAGCTTCAAGTCCAGATGATCAATCAGCAGTGAATCCATTACGGTTAGTTCCTGATGTGTTGTTTAATGCTGGTTTAGCTTCTATTAAGTAGCAGAATAGTTACCGATGGCAAGGGGGCACCTAAAGACTCTTGATTATCTAAATTAAAAGAATCAAATGATTGGTAAATCATTCAATTCTTTTAAGGGGGTATACACCCAAAATTGACATATAGATGAAAATCATGGGAACAAGCGTTGATGAGCATTGGCATCGGTAACTTACCGATAGTTGGAACTTACCGATAGTTGATGAGCATTGGTGCCAGCAACTTATCGATAGTTGGAACTTATTGATAGTTGGAGAGCATTGACGTTAGCAACAAAACTGCTTACTAATAAGAGTGGTTATTTGAATGTGGATAGTGCTTAGAAAATAAGATGCATGAATGACAATAACCGCCATTAGAAAGCTATCTTTTATTTTAATTTTAAAGTTTTAACCATATGTAGGGGATTATTAATACCCCAAGTATGTTTTTTTGTAAAGGCCCCCCAATCAACGATAGAACTCAACTTTCTTTGTCAATTCATCTTTCCTTTATCTTTATTTTCACTTCATTTCAAATTTCCTTAGATGTAGTTGGAATTCTCATATTCAAGTCGTTGAGTTAAACTACGATATGAATCTTTATCCTTGGTACTTCATCGTTGAGTCAAACTCCGGCATGGTACCGCTGCGTTTTCAAGCTTCATCATCGAGTCAAACTCCATCCGAGTTTGTTTCCATCGTACTTCCTAAAATATTCCATCAAATCAAACTCTGGTTTGGTTTATGTTTATACAATTCCACATTGATTTTAATAATCGTATGGATATTTCCTGTCCAGAATCACCACAGGACCTTCTTAATAAAAATCGAAGAACGAATTTCGTTGAAAGATATTCGTTGTTGCAAAGTGAGTGAATATCTTTTTGGCACGCCTGATGGTACCAGTGTGGCTGATTTGAGGAAATACAATGGTACGTACTAGAAGTCAACTTGTTCCTAACAATCCTAGTGGCGTTCTGAGTCATCGTCCGCACAATCGGTGGGAACAAGAACGAGATGGAGGAGTCGACATCCCAAAAAAATATAGATGAATAGAGAAGATAGTTGGAGCTGAACTCAGTCATGATTGTTGTTATAAGGAGGATGTTTGAAATTATCAATTGTATGCTAAAGGAGGTAGACATAGCGATTACTGCGGATAATAACTCAATTTGACCATTATTGATGAGCAAATGGTCTTTGCTACAACAATGTGGAGCAAAAGATGCTTGCCCTTAAATCCACTGCAAGTTAAGAGAAAACGACACAAATAATCCTTAAATTTTGGATTAACATGCAATGTGATCTCTAAATTTTAATTTATTTAATTTGATCCCTGAACTTTAGCATATTGTGCAATGTCATCTCTAAACGTTTAATTTGTTTAATATAGTCCTTGAACTTTAGCCTAATGTACCATGTGACCCTCGAACTTCAATTTTTTCCAATTTAATTCATGAATTTTTTATACATATTCAATTTAGTCCCTAGACTATGTGAAAATGTTCAAAATGGTCCATGACCTTAAATTAATTGAAGGACAATATTGAATATTTTCATATAGTTGACGAATTACATTAAAAAAGTATAAAAAGTTTCAGGGTCATTGAATAATTAAAAGTTCATGGATCATACAACGTATTTGACTAAAGTTTGCGGACCATATTTCACATTGGGTCAAAGGTCAGGAACAATTTGTGTGATTATCCTCCAAAATTATGAAACCTAATTATTAGATAAATCAACCCACTGATGTAGTATGGACAATCATGTCACACCTCAAATGATGCTTAGAACGTGATTTGTTTTTAGGGTTAATATTACGAAAAATTTCAAACTGATACACCTATGATAAATTTACCCTAGATTATTTTTTTGACTATAAAAAATCGTAAACTGATATACTTGTGATAAATTTACCTCAAAATATGATAAATTTACCCTCCGTTAATTTTTGTTAAATTTAACTGTCCAATCGCATAATTGGATTACACGTAGCAGTTGACGAGTATATTAGTTTGAGGATTTTACCCTATGTTTGTCACATGTTTATCAATTTGAGATTTTTATGATATTAACTCAACTTAACAAAGGATAAATTTATCACATGTGTATCAATTTAGGGTATTTTGTGGTCAAAAAAATTAGTTTAGGGTAAATTTATCACAGATAAATCAGTTTAGTATTTTTGATAGTAAAAAAAATAGTTTGGAGTAAATTTTTCACAGGTGCACCAGTTTGAGATATTTCGTAGCTAAAATAATAGTTTGAGATAAATTTATCACAGTTGTACTAGTTTAAGATTTTTCATGATCAATACAATAGTTTTGGGTCCTTACAAAAAAAAAATAGTTTTGGGTAAATTTATCACATGTGTACTAATTTAGAATTTTTTGTGGTGTTAATCCCTTTTTTATATACAAAAGTGATTTGTCTCATTTACTTAATGCAAAATTTAGCTCTCGACAAAGTCCTTTCGTCCCGAACCATCTCTCCCTCTGTACCAAGCTAGACTAATGAATGACCGTAATAGACCGTTGACAAGAAATTGTGTTCACGATTAGTAAAAAATCTTTCTCACAAGCCTAGGATGCCCTTCATCGATTGTGCGAGATGATTCTCACTAGCAAACATGGATGCACATTGCGCGGGTGCAAGAAATTGACAATTGAAAGATTTAGGTCGCGCATGATGACCATTGTATTTCTTTGTTTTTATTTCAAACCTATTTCTGGAATATGTTTGGAACAAAAATTCATTTAGTAATGCAATTCTATTTTTCATTTTTGAACAATTTTTTGTTCCAAAAATGGATTTGAAAGAGAAATGAGAAGCTAAAAATTGTAACTTCTTTATTCCAAAAATAGAAATGAGAAATAACTTACCAAAACCTTTTTTTTTCCTCAAGTCCTCATCACTCCCTCTATCGTCCTTTGTTAATCACCGCCTACCTCCCCCCAACCCAGGTCGGTCGCCCGCCTCTGCACATTGCCAACTGTTGCCAGACACCACCAACACTCGCCGCAACTACCACCGTTGCCACCACCACTGACCACCACAAATTGCCGACCTCGCCAAAAGATAGCGAGCACTATTCTCAAGTCCGTCTCTCATAGGCTCCTTTGTAAGCTATTGCCTCACTAACTAGTTAATTAGACGTGAACCCTTCCTCGGGCAAATTCCTCCTTCTACTCCTCAGCCTATGGGGTATTAGCAGCCATTTCCAGCTGTTGTTCCCCTCCCAAGGACATGTTCTAATGCGTTACTCACCCATTCGCCACTGGAAACACCACTTCCACTTTGATCTTTTTAGTGAAGGTACCTTTTGAGGAAAAGCACTTTCGCTATGCTCTTTGGGCTTAAGGACAACGGATCGACCCCTCCCTTGTCTTTTTTCCTCTGTCACCTGTTGACACCCAAATTTTGATTTTTTAGAAATTCATTCATTTAAACATAAAATGAGAATTATTCATAACTCTTGCAAAAAAGTAAATCATCATGCATTACATATTTATTTTCTATCAGTCATGCCATTTGCATTGGGGTCAAAGGTGGGTCAATTGAGCATAATTTAATATCAATATGGAATTTTTTACCACGGTAGCTGAATTTACATGGGTATGGGCTTCATTCAGATTTAGTTCAGTCCATTTTAGGTCTTTTATGCAAGGCTTTTAATTAATTATCTATTTAATTAATTAAAGCTCAATTAGGCCCTAATTTTGCACAAAT
Organism: Rhodomyrtus tomentosa; assembly: GCA_028455895.1. NCBI lineage: Eukaryota > Viridiplantae > Streptophyta > Magnoliopsida > Myrtales > Myrtaceae > Rhodomyrtus > Rhodomyrtus tomentosa. The sequence continues at coordinate 4,970,647 of JAPCWY010000011.1, read as the reverse complement.
AAGCCCATTAATTAAGGAATTTCGGCCAAGCCCCTATACCTCCAGCCTAAATCTTGGATATCCAAGCTCGTCAATGGCAGAAATTTCAATCCAACGGCCATTATCCCTCAAATCCAACGGTCAAGAGTAAACCCTGTGATTCAAGGCCTTTCTTTTTCTATGTATTCCTCATGATAGTCCGGGGTTAAGGGGTCTCCATTCGGCTATCACAAAATTCTGCACATTTGAAGAGAGAAGGAGGCTAGAGAGAAATTGAGGGTTTGATTGTCTCCCCGTGGTTGAGACAATTCCCCTGTCGAAGCTCTCTTGCACACGAATTGCCCTTGCGCCACCGCTATCCAACACGATCCTGGCATCTCTGCACGGTCTTCCTCGGAGTCAGCTTGGTCCCACCGTGCATCTCAGCTCAGCCTCGAATGTCCACCACCTGCCTAGCTTTGCTGGTGTAATCGAATAGTTGCCGATCGAATGAGCTACTGTCCATCGCTGCTTTACTGCTGTTCGGTCATGTAACAAGGTCAAGCAACCTCAAATTCAATAACGACTTCAAAGTAGCATTTGCTAGAAATTCTCTAGAGAAGGTAAGATGTTAATCTTTGATTACAATCTATGCATTTTGCTTGGCCGTATGCATGGACGTTTGTATGCTTTGATGTGAATTCGTGATTCAAATTGAGAAATTAACTTTTTTTTTTTTTACGAATCGACCATGAAAACAGAAGGTGCTGAAATTGAAACCAAGATAATCGTTTTTTTTTATGAGAAGCTAATTCGTGATACATGAGTTTCATGGTGCCAAATTTTTCATGTGCTGCAAGTTGGTCGAATTTTTTATTTGAGTTCTCATGCTGGTTGGATTTTCAATTCGAGTCCTCGTCGAACATGCAAGGTGGTTGGATCGAATGTTTAGTCGTTATCTTGGTTCTCATAAATTATCTGGTATATCTTTGGATATAGATAGGTTTTGAATTCGTTTGGATTATAGGAACTTGGAAGATTATCAAAGCTTATCTTTTGAACTTTAGAGATAGTTTTTTTCTAAAAACTTCGAAGATATCGGATAAGATTTTAATCCAATCAAAAATTCTGAGCAAATATCCGAAAGGCTAGCGCTTTTTCCACTCCACTTATGGTTTTGACACTCCTTTTTGTATATGTTTTGACTATTATATTCTTCATGTGTGGCTCACCAAATCTGGTATAATTTTATTTGATTCATTTTTTATTAATTTTTTTATTTCTTTTTTTTTTCCTTGTGGGTCCCAACTTCCTCCCTTTCTTCTTCTTCCTCCTTCCCGTGCCTCCTACATGTCTCTCTGTTTTTCTCCTGCAAGAGTTTGCTTCGATGTCGTCCTCTCCTTCCAGAAACCCCAACTTTATGACGTCAATCCCATTCTCCTCCACAATTTCTATCATGCCCCGATCCTCAATTACGCGTCAACATCTCTCATTATTCCGGTAGCTTCAAATACTTCCTAGAATCCAACGACGAACATCACGATCACTAAATGAAATGTGCAAGCAAAAGCAGACAAAACTCTATACTACTTAAAAACAAGACGACTCAAAATGGTGAAAGATGAATTTACGCTAGTACCATTAATAATCTTACAAACCACAAGTTATCGCTTCAACCACTACAACAGTGACTTCTTAATTTACAATCTACTTCCAAAGTCAATGATAGATGAAGCCTAGCTCTACATCACTGTACATCATGGTCGTTCCTAGATCGATCTCTGCTGGCCCAAAATATTCCCGTCATTTCTTATTCAAACTTCCCATGTCCATGTACCCGACTCTACATTAGTTTTTTCCTTTCGGTCAGTTAACTCAAGAGTGGCCAATTCCGAGCGAGATATAACTGAAATACACCGATCGATATCTTTTCATTCCATAGCCTCGAGAGGGATCAGAATTCGAAATGTCACAATTTCGTCGGCACGGGTATTGGGCTCACCAATAACCTCCCCAACCATCCCCTTTTCTTCACACGAAGGTAATATTAAGAAGCACGTAGGTTAGGCGAGTTTTGTTCTAATAGATAATAGGAAGCGAAATTCGAATTAGTGGTTTAATCTTCTTTTAGTTTTCAATGTCGTATACGAGTGTTGAAACAAAATTTGTGCTTTTATAGATTGACTTCTTGGACCATGATGTACAGTGCAGCGTTTGTTCTTTTGTTTGTGTTGCAGCTATTGCTTTTTGCCCTAGATTATAGCTGTGCATAGAGTTGAATTTGATCTCTCAACAATCATTTCGTAATCACATTTTTTTTTTTGAAAAATTTATAATTGTTTAACCCATTGTTTCACTCTCTCATGCTTTGTTAGTAATTACATGTTGTGTTATTATGAGTAGGGTAGATAGTTTGCTATAATAATTCAAATGAAAGATTATCTATTTTAATTGGGTATCTACTTGACTCTAAGCAGGTAATATTCAAGAGGATTGAAATTGCTCGAATGTATCTATTGATGATGAAAATTCCAATGAAGAAGAGCAATTGATCATGTCAAAAAGTTCATTTGAAACTTTACCCGCTAATTTTATAACTCGAGAAGATCTTTTGAGTAGTGTGCGGAGCCATCTTCTTGCTCAGGGTTATGTTATCTCTATTAAAAGGTCAAGAAGAGAAAAATATGTTCTTCTGCGATGCGATAGGGGAGGCAGTTATCATGATCGACGTCATATTTATGTTGCACGTCCGAGACGAAAGACTGGATCTCGTTTGATTAATCGTCCTTTTGACGTCCGTGGTTATAAAAAAAAAGAAAAGAATGGATCATGGTCACTCAAAATAGTGAATGCATCACACAATCATGATCCCTCAGGTGATATGTCGGGACATCCTACCTGTCGTCGCTTTTCTAAGGTTGAAGCTTTGAGTGTGAAAGAGATGTCTAAGGCCAATATACCTCCTCGCCAAATCCTTTCTTCCTTAAGACAAAGTAATCCCAAAGTTCAAGCTATAGCTAAAACTGTCTACAACGTGAAAGCGAAATTTTGTCGTGAATATCAGAATGGTCGTAGTATGGTCCAAGCTTTATTGATGAGCTTAGTACAGGTGGATTCATCTACAATTTTAAACATGATGCTGAGGGTCACTTGACGCATTGATTTTTCTCCCATCCTATCTCCGTGGCATTAACAAAGAGTTTCTCAAGTATCTTCGTAATGGATTGTACTTACAAGACTAATCGATACAAAATGCTTCTGTTGGATATTATTGGAGTTTTATGTTTTGATACTTCTTTCTACTCATGCTTCGTGTTTTTGAGAAAGGAGAAGAAGAAGATTATATTGGGGCTTTGACAATGTTTAGTAACATTTTGGGTATTGGTTGTCAACCTTCAGCTATCGTCACTGATAGGGAATTGGCATTGATGAATGCAGTTCGATTCGTCTTTCCTAGAAGTGTGAATTTATTGTGTGTTTGGCATATTGAGAAAAATATCGTCGCAAAATGTAAATCTCAGTTTGAAGAAGGAACACATTGGGATTCTTTTATGTCTGATTGGTCCAAGGTTTTAAACTCCAAGACTAAAGCGGAATATGAGGACAATATTCAGCAATTCAAATATCATTGCAAGGAAAAGCCGTGGGTTGTTAACTACATATAAAATACATGGCTTCCTTTTAAAGAGATTTTTGTGAGCTTGGACAGACTTGCACATGCATTTCGAAAATCGTGTTACTTCAAGAGCTAAAGGGGGCACATTCGACTTTGAAAGCATATCTACAAGTTTCAACGGGGGATTTAGTTAAGGTGAAAAAGAAAATATGCCTTGCAGTCGAGAATCAATATCAAGAAATTAGAAGCAAATTATCAAGCGAAAAGGCAAGAGTTCCTCATCATCTTCATATTCCTCTTTTCAGGAACTTGGTTAGTCGTGTGTCGGTATTTGCTTTAGACAAGCTTTACAATCAAAATGAGATTTGCTAAAATTAGGGATGAGCTACCTGCTTATACTAGGCATTTTGTGCAATCCATGGGACTTCCATGTGCGCATGAGATTAGATTACGGTTTTTGGATGGTTTACCTCTTGATGCAATGAATCCACAATGAAGGCTGGACATAAGGTCCCTCTTTGGATAGTGATATTACTCAAAACAATGAAGGAGATTCATTTAAGCAACTATTTCACGAATTGGAAAGGAAGTATCAATAATGGCTGCTTCCCAAAAAGGAAGTTGTTCGAAAGCAAATTGAGCATTTTGTTCGAGCAAGTGATACTATTTTATATGAGCCCCTAGTTACATCTCATAAAGGCCGCCCTTCTAGTTCAAATACTAAAGGGGAAGCAACTTCTACAAGACGTGATCCTTCGGCATTTGAGATTGTTGAAAAAGGGAAGAGACGTGGTACATGTAGGTGTTATGGTCATAATAGTCGCACATGTAAATCAAAAGGCGAAGATCTCGGATCAAACATTACATCTGAGGACCATTGAAATTCCTGGTGATGAAATATAGGCACAGTGGAGTTTCTTGAGGGGAGCCAAGCAGCTGAATGGAATTTCTTTTTTGTTAAGTTGCATATGCAATTTTTTACTATTGCAGTTTGTGGTATGTAATACCAATATCATTTTGATGTATTTAGAATTGACATTTTAGTGCAACATTTGGCTCCTCTAGCCTTTTCTGATGACTCATAGAAAGGTGTCAACTCATCACTGCAATTGGATGTTTTGTGAAGCCGGTACCCGGTAGCGTTTGCTCAGCTTTGAGTTGTCATTTGCCTTGAATCTGAAAGCAATCATTGGGTGAACTTTGTCACAACACTTAGTTCTTCTTTTTTGAAAGTGCAGCATGTTTATCTGCAGCATTGTGAAATCATTGTCAAATGGATGGGGAAATAACCTTGCACAAACAAGATATGCTCACAAGGCTGCCTTCGTCAATCGTTGGTTTACATGCCTCGGATTACCGATCCGTTCCTAATTCTCAGGACAAGCCCATAAGAACCAAGGATGATGGCTCTTTAGATCTTGAAGCTTTCGTGTAAACTTTTTGCTTTCGTGAGCATGCATTTAGTTGGTTATCCTGATGAGAGCGTTCGCTAATGTGCTTCCTAATGATTTCTTGTCAATTTCGATGTGACCTTTACTTTAATGTTCTTCCTATGTTATTTGCTCAAGAGTTGAAATACAAACCCCGAGTCCCAACCATAGCAAACGGCTCCACAACATGGATAACATAGATGTATAGTGTATGTATGTACATTCAGATTGAAACGCCAAGTAGCCAGATCTTCAGCACCCATCAATCAAATTCATGAACTCTGTCACAGAAAGTTGCTCGATATCTACATTGTTTTTGCTGGGATACTTTGCTGGTCAAGATTTACAGAGAGCGACCCTCTCAAACCCACGATAAGTCTTGGGAGGCTTTCGTCTTCTGGATTAGCTTGAGCAATGAGGTCCTTCCCATTGGATCAAAATCACATGGAAGTCGGGAGTAACGAGGAAAGACATAATCTAAACTCTTGACCCCGTAAACTTGAAGCTGCAAGTTAGGAACTGCGGAAAGATCTCGGGATTGAAACTCTGATTTGCAGTGTGACGATGATCCTATTCCTGTCTTTCATTGCCTAAGCGAAGGTCGTGCAGGAGAAAAAATTGCTTTGACAGTGCGAGGTGTGGAAAAGAGGAAGTTAGAAGAAAAGGAGGAAGGTGGCACCCGCAAGAGAAAAAAAAAGAAACGAAATAAAAGAATTGACACAAAGTATATAATAGTCAAAATACACACAAAAAGGAGTGTCAAAGCTATAAGGGGAGTGGAAAAAGCGCGAGCCTATCCGAATTTTGAAAGTTATCTAAGATTAATATTTCCAAACCTTAAAGATAACTTTATAAGAAATCGGAATATAAGATAAGATCTCAGTTTAGATAAGATATTTTTTAAAATTCTAAAGATTATCTAAAATTCCTTGAATATCTTAAGAGATAATATTTCTTAATTTAAAATATATGAATCGTTTTGCAGATAGGGGATTAGCCCCTTTAGAATTGCAACCACGTTTTCGAAAGTTTCTACGTTAAATTGACTCGTCTTTTTTATCTTTAAATATTTGCACATTTTTAAATAAAAATCCCTATAATATATGCTCCTCTCGTGCCTAGTCCCTTCGAAAAATTAAATCACACGCCTTACCATGATCTTATGGGGTGGGATGGTGATTTAGTATAAGACTTCGTATTGTTTCCCTTTGGCAAGAGGTATGTTGTCGTCTTATACATTATGTCACATGCTAGCTCGAATCGTTGAGAATGTAGCGATAAAAATTCTACTCTAACCCGAATATTTGGGAATGAGTGAATTATCATAAATTAGAATTTTAAGGTATATTATGGGCATTATTATTTAATTTTGTTCAAATTCCTTTTATTTAAGAAATTTGGAGAAAAATAAAAATTGAAAAAACCAAAAAGACTAAAAAAATTCAAGTCACATAAACCAATCAAAGAGGCAATTTCATGAAATTGGTAATTTTTAATTAATGTAATCAAGTCCCCGAATTCAATTTCACTGGTTCGTAAAGACAAAAAAGTTATCCCGCTATTTTATATAGGTTTCTAATCTACTTACCAAAAAAGATTAGTGGCGGCTCCTAAATTAAAATTCATTTCAATAAAACTTAAGTTGCGAATTGGTAGGGCTTGGGAGGTTAGTTAATTCATCTAATTAACCTAATAATCCATCAATCTAATTTTAGGTCGCGACACCGCCAACCTTCATCGTCGCCAATCACCGCCTGCCACTGACCTCCGCCCCTTGCCGCCAGCCACTACCCTCCACAAACCCTGCTGATGCCCACCGCCGGCCATCACCTACCTCACTGCCTCCGACGACCTCTGCTGCCACAGCCAAGCACCTCTACTGCCCATTAACATCCTCCGTCGGCTGCTGCAAGTATCGCTAGTTGCCGCCTAACACAGCTGACTTTCATTGATCACCATCGTCCACCACCACCACTGCCAAAGTAAATTATAAATACTATTTTTTAAAAAATAAAAATTATTAAAAATGAAGTAGAAATTTTTCGTAGAAGATTTTATATTAATAATATTTCAGAAATAGAAATTTTCAACCGTTATCAAACGAACTTCTGTTTCTGGAACAAACTTTTTTTGTCACTATCAAACGTGTTTTTTCTCAAAAAATCATCCAAAAAGTAGAAGTAAAAAAGTCTATTTCTAGCTACAAACTAATTTGAGAAATAAAATGGTTATCATGAGTTGTCGCGCCCTAAAAATTGAGTTTCCAATTTTAGGCTAATGGATTACTAAATTAATTAATTTAATTAATTAACTTGGCTCAAACTCTCTCAAGTTCTATCAAATCGTGACTTATGGTTCAAATGATTATCTTGTAAAATATTTTTTATTTTTCGAAGCCGCTACTAATTATTTCTTGGTAGATTGATTAGAAACATAAATAAAATAGTAGGAGAAAACTATTTTATTTCTGCGAACCAGAGATTTTTAATTTGGGATTTGGTTACATTAAAATTTTCAATTAATGCCCTTTGGGTACCAATTTCATGAAAAATGTTCAATTTGATGATTGCGATGAATTCTGACTTGTAGTGCGAAGGTGCAATTTTTTGGGGGGTTTTCTTTTTATTTTATTTATTTTGCATTTTTTATATTTTTTTGAAATTAAAAATTAATGAAAAATGAGGATGAATTGGTTCAAGATTAACTACAAATTTTCAAATTTAATTTGCATTAATTCCCAAAAGTTTTAAGAAAATCTTTTCACCCTATGTCACATCTTTTAAAATCAATCCCAATGGATGCAAGATATTTTGTTTATTGAATGTAATTCATGAGATAGAATTTCTAGAAAATACTATCTATCCAACAAAAATTGATAACATGTGGATTTTAAGAAATCATATATTGTAAATCTTTTTTATTTTCTGACACGAATTTTATTTTTAAAATTTTCTGATTTTTTTTTGTAATTTTTCAGTTTTTATGAGTGTATTTAAATCGAAGTTACAAATCTTTTAATGATAAGATAATTACCGTTATTTATTTTGAATTAAGTTTCGATCTGAAGCCTGGTAGATCGGCCTAAAATTTGAAATTCCCTCTATGGAAATAATTCCATTTAAAGCCTGATAGATAGACTTATTTCTATATGTGCGGTTGCGCATCGAAAAATTCCTAATTAATTACATTGTGAAAATATTTTGGTATCTTAAGTATATTTAGAAAGATTCTCAGATTATGACAATATTATACAAAGATTTCAAAATATTCGCATCATGACATAATCTTTCCAAATTAAACATAAGATATATTGCACGATAGTTTCAGATTTTCGATTTCCAAAATTAACGTGCAATCTTCCAATTCCAATGTGGTCGATTGCCTCTCTTTTGCAATCAGTTTCGCTACAACACCCGTTGCTCTAGCTAATTGTCCACCCTTTCCAAGTGTGATTTCTATGTTATGTATAGCCATGCCTAAGGGCATATCGGTTGAAGTAGTTTCTTCTTTTTGATCAATCAAAATCTCTTTCCAAATTGTACAAGGTTCTTCCAAAACATACGGCTTTTGGATGTAAATGACGATATTTATACAAATGGATCTTATATATATCGTATAATGAAGTACTCCATGAGTGGATATATAGGAATCCAAATCTGCCAAATCACTCATGTTATGATCTTCTACATCATAGGTCTTCCCATTTCATCATCTGGCTCATGTTCTTCATGTAGCATTCAGACCGAATGACTATGAAATTACATCATGCTTCCACATATTACGGGTAACACATTTCTATTTTTTCCCTAGGGAATATTTCGAATTACCACTGCTTAGCTTTCAATTTGACTCTGACCATCAAATGAAATGTGAATAACCCGTCCTCCAAAATCAAGCAAACCAAATCCTCAAGATATGCAAGCTCCAAATTAGGCAATCAAATATGCGAGATATGTAATCAAAACATCGATTCAAACGAAATATGCAGTGCAATATTCGGAATATCAAACTAAGGAATATACCTAAATCTCTAAGGATTTGTTTTCCAAAATAGGATTGCATTGAATCATGCGGATTGGACGGGAATCCCCCACGGACAACGGATGACGGACCATGCGAACAATGGCCAACGGGGGTTATTGGATGCAACGAGGATTCACCGAATTTGCAGATGGAAAAGGACCAGACCATCAGATGCAACGTCAGAGCCAATTCGTTGAATGTTCCCTGGGGTTGTTATGGGACATGTAGAATCTCCACAGAATAATCCTGAGGTGAATATCCACTTTGCACGTTGAATGTTGACCTACAGAGAAAAATTGAGACCGATCCTCCTTCCTCTTTCGTTGCTTCACTATGAATAATGGGTGTGGCGTGTCCTTTGTGCTTGGCAAAGTGAGTAGAACTCACTGGACTTGCTGGGTTGATAATAGTGTGCACAAAAAGACAAAGAATCTCAAGGATTCGTGAAAGTTAGTTCATTGAGGCTTTATCGGTGCACTCGAACAACGAATAATTGAGATTGACATGGCACAATTGGACTGAAATTTAGTCTCAACTCGTCAAAGATTAATGCCAGATAAGGGCATCGGGCACCACAAAACAAAACCGCTTTGAGGTTGATCCGAGCAATTGAGAAGCTCTTCAACTGGTCGTATCGAAGGGGGCACGTCAATGAACATCAGCATAAATGGTCGGAGCAACATTGGTGGTGACGGCAAAGCATGTTGAGGTTGTCACTGGGAAGGGTCGCCCGAGGCCTCTATCTCTCTGTCTAAATTCTCACGTACATCACTCTAGAGAAATTCTGAATTTTCCTCGTTCCCTTTATGTCGATGACTAGCCTCTGGCTCCTCTTTAACCTACAAGTTGAACCCAAAAGGCAGATAGGAAAGAGAAAACAAAACAAAAGAACTAGAGAGATGCACATCTTTCATGATTGATCAGGGTTCCATCCCTTTCCTGTAACATTCTAAATTTCCTATCATTTTGAGGCTATTGAATGAGAATGTATCTATCGATGTATTTCAGTTTAGTCTCGCTCGGATCTGATCAATCTCAAGTAAACTGACCAAAAGAGAAAGGCTAACGCATGACAAGATACGTGGACCTAAGAAACTCAAAAAAAGAAACGACGCTTTGACCATAAGGATTGTCGAGGGAATATTTAGAATCAATAAATGCCAATCAAATAACGATTAAGGAATCCATTGCTATTGTCACTAGATTGGAGCGCGGGTGATGCCGCATAACCAATATATAATTTGTAATTTTTTCCTAAATCGAACTATGACGATTGAAGCCGTCGGAATTAGCGATGAACCCTCGCAATTACATGACAACCAAAGCTACCGTAACTTGAGTCGTCCTAATTGTGATGAGAATCATATAGTCGATACGCGTAACGTCTACAAAAACCGTCCGTTAGTTCGAGACAAACTAAAGTTACGATCGATGGACAATTGATCACGAAATGGAAGCTCAAAATTGGTGATTGGAAATAGATAATTCCAATATTATAAAAGGATTTGATGTCGTCTCGCTAATGGTAATTTCAAATTGGAAAAGTGAAGTTTTGGATTGAAAGTACGAAATTACCATTTTGCCCCTCGAGCATTTGCTTTTGTCTTAAGATTTCAAGAAGAACAAAATGATCAATTCCCACTCCTCTCCATGGCTACCGAAAATAGTGAGGATGGAGTGAAAGAAGGTCAAAGCCATTATTGGCATATGCCAAGTGTCATTCATTGAGAGTATCTTGCATTTATTGTCCCCCAAATCAATCTTGTCAAGTTTAATCCCAATTATATGTGTGAAACACTCTATTATGGATCATCTTCAGCCGTGTATATCCCTCCCCCATTTCCCCTTTCATTTTCCTCTCCACCGAAAATTGCCCCAAACGACCAGCCGTTGCCCTCCTGTTGGGTCTGCTCAAGCGCCACCTCCAGCCTCCGCCTTGCCTTGCTCCGACCACCACAAGCTAGCTAAACCTCTCCTTGACAAGTTTCAAGTGGTAGTTTGTCAATTCGTTGAGTAGTTTTTTCTATGTAGCCTCGAGACCAAAACCAGACGGAATTTGCGCAAGCTGGGGTAAGGCTTTCGTTCTCACCCTTAGAGACCTCGATTGGCCTCAAACGTTTCGTGAGATCTTCATAACGTCTAGTACTTAAGTGTATGATCTACGGTTGCAAGTTTAGTAGTGTTAAAATAGGTTTTCATGACTGATTTTGGTTGATTATAACCGAACAGATTCTGACCATGCGAGGACCGTGAAGGAACCGGGCTGTTTGAAGGTCTTGTGGATTTGTTTCGCATCGAAACTCTTGGTGAGCTTCCTAAACACATAGATTGAGGTCCTAGCAAGTTTATTTTGTGAGGAATTGAGATCTAAGATTGAGTTACGGCTAGATTGTGCAGATTGAAACAAAAATTGGTTTTGTTTTGTGCTGTTCTGGTCGAATCTGATGGAGGGAATTTAAATGATATTTTGACTTCAAAATGACTCATAAGACTTCATAGGACGTTATGTGAGGTGTTAATGGGGAGTATGTGAAGTGGATTGGGAGTTGAAAGTGATTTAAGGGCAATTTGGTGCATGAAACTCCAAGTTACATTCTGCCCTGTATGTTGATGCATGAATCGAATGTATTAAGAGTTCATGGAGGTATTGTCATGTATTCAATTGATCGATAAAGCATCTTGAGTTGCCAATTGAATGGTTATTGAGAGATTGGTCTAATGGAAGTGGGATTTGATGCCTTTTTTATCCAAAATTGATGAACTTTTCTAGGTTGACGAGTGATCCTTAGTTGGTTGCTTACTTGTGGAATTGAAAAGGATCATTTGGTCTGGAGTTTTGCTAATCGATCAAGGTAAGTGTTTCCTAAACCATTATCTAAATGCTAGGACACTGCTGGACAATCTAGTGAATGAATTGAATGACCGGTGAAGTTTGTGACTTGAGTTGTGTAGTGTGATGATGTTGTGAATCTATTGTGTTTGATAATGACGATATTGAATGGCCTGTGGCCCCGGTGGCATCGAATGGCTATGAGCCCTGAATAATAATGACGATACCGATTGATTTGTGGCCCTGGTGGTATCAAATGGCTATGAGCCCCAGAGGTACCGATTGGCCTGTACCCTCGGTGGTACCCATTGAATAAAAGTCATGATGATATCGATTGGCCTGTGGCCCTGGTAATATCAATTGGCCAATGAGCCATAGAAGTACATCGCGGTTGAGAGCTCAGGCGATGAGTGATTGTGAAAGCTATGTCAATTGTATATTCATTTATATGCCGCATGTGCATTGAGCTTGAACCCCTAAGGTTGAATATGTTGATTGGCCGGTGGCCCCGATAATTGATTATGAATTTAGCTAGCTGTGTTTTCTATCCATGCTTGAGTTATTGATATGTGTGACTAATTGATGTCTTATGCCATTGCATTGATAGTTGCTTGCATTTGGTAGCATTTGTGTGTGGTCTGGGGGGACTAGTGTTGAGGTATAGGTTTAGGCTTCACTTTCTGAGATGTAAATCTCACCCCGTAGTGGGATACAATTTCAGACCCCAAGCCTTAAACATGCTGCCGATCCGACTGGGTGATCCGAAGGAGATGACCGCCCTTTTTGATGAGTTCCCTGCTAGGAAAGGTATTGTGTATGTGAGGAAGCGCATGACCGTCTGAGTAGGTGAGGGAAAGCTGGAGTTACAACCTCACCGCTTTAAGGCATGGTTTCATCTCTTGGGAAACAACAACTTGATGGGACCTCTGTTACCGAAAGACGTTCCTTCAGAGGTAGTTCCTAATTGGTGTCATACGTCCCAACCGGAGATCGAAGTGGAGAATCCAACGTCAGTGGGAGGTTCGAGGAATATCCCTAAAGAGTCGAAGTCTCCTCCTACTGGGAAATATATGAACTATATTGAGATCTCCGCCGACGCGATCGAGGCTACTGACGAAGAGAACGAGGAGAAAACCAAAGAGGATTTCAAGGAAATTTCTAAGGAGGTGCCATCTGAGATAATTTCTGACTAGGACCTAGAGGACGATAGAAGCAATGGATCAAGTGGTTCTTCCGAGTAGTGGAATGAAGGGAGTTTAGGCTAAAAGGAATTAGGAGTAATTTTGATATTAGACTTTGGGGAAGGCTAAGTGGTAACCTTTTTAAACTTAGGCCTCAGTTACTTTTCTTACCTGGGTGTGCGGATTTACCTTTTTGTCCCTTTATTTCTGTCTCCTATATCAGGGTGTTGTGTTATGTATAAATGGGTGTGCTTTTAAATCAATCTAAATTTCCTTTTATTTCTTTTATTTGTATGGGGATGTTATCTCTCCTTCCCTGTGCGCATTTTGTTTCATTGCATACTGGGCCTGGTGTGGTTCCTAGGTATGAACTTTGGCCTAAGGTGGATATGACGAGCTCTAAAGGGACGCGGAGCGTTATATCTCCGTTTGAGTGGTATCAGAGTAAGGTTTGCTCAGTTACAACAGATTGAGGATTGGAGTAGTAAGGTGTCGTGACCCGATCATTCGCAGCGGGCTAATGGGCCGTCTCGTCTGGTTGGACGCGGGCTTCTCCTAAGGCTCGTTATTCAAGTCGCAACGGTGGTATACATGGTCGACCTTCGGTGTGGTCTGGTGACATGTGATACGTGTACAAGCCAAGGAGTCGCCACCAATCTTTTCGTGGAGGGTACGATTGGAAACCTTATCGAATAGTTGAGAGCAATCTATTCAATTCTGCAAAAACCAGAGAAATGGGATCGGAGACTTTGTTACGCCAATTGTTAAAGTTGACACCTTTTCGGCACCTAAGTTGAATGATTTATCTAACCTGAGATTTCATGCAGATGAGTGAGGCGCGAACCCTAAAATTGGGAATTCATACAGATAAGATTGACTATCCTAACAAACATAGTCAATACAATGAGTGCGCAAATCAAAGATCCAAAATATGCGGATAAATCACATGAAAGTAACATGTCATCCCTAGTAAGGCCCTACTAGCCTAGAGAAATATCAATCAAGACTCGGGATTGTTTTTGACATGATTTGCCCTTGAGGGACAAAATCGTAATTTTAAAAAATTTCAAGACAATTTGCTCAAGAAGGGAAAATTTATTATTTCAGATGACACATGGAGTCAAAATATGATGGAAATAGGATTGGTTATCAAACCAATCTATTTCCTATTTTTCGGAGATTTTTTGAATTTTTATGGAATTTTTGGAATGATTTACCCTTTAAGGGGTAAAACTGTCATTTTAGAAAGTGATGAGAAGTGAAAATCCAAAACAGAAGGATTGATCGACCTCCAGACCCAAATCCTAATTTTGAGTAATTTTCACGGCTCGATCGGAATAAGAAATACGATTTACCCTTAGAAAAGTAGAATCGTCATTTCAGAAAAAGGAACGAGATTCGAAAACCCCAAGCATAAGAATTGGTCGCCTAACCGACCCCAATTCCTATCTTGGCATTCTCGATCTATCTCATATATAAGGCGAAGGCTATTTCCCCCTAAAGGGTAATATCGTCAATTCTCAGGAGAACAGATAAGAAATCCCAAAAATATGATTGACTATTTGTCTGTGGTCATTCCTCAATTTTTGAAAATTTCTAGAATGTCAAGGAATTTCCCATAATTTTTCTACATTTTTTGGGTTATCTAGGATTTTCTAACATATTTTTAGAATTTTCTAGGATTTTTCTAATTTTTTTATTATTTAAAAATTATTTTTAAAATTTTATTATAAAAAAAATGATTCGGACCTGGTCGACCCGACCCATTCGGGTCGGATACCCGGTCCAGACCTAGAACCGCGCAGCCTATGCACCGAAACGACGCCGTATCGTTTTTTTTATTTTTTTAATTATTCGGATTTAATCTAACAGTTGCTATTGAACCACGTGGCTACTCCACAATCATTGATCAGCTGACTGAAACCTACTGTCCAGATCAAAAGCCAACTATCTCTTAACCGTCATATCTGATTACTTAGATCTACGGCCAAGATCGAACGACTTGGCAAATCCTCAACCGTTCGATCGGATTTATTATTTTTTTGAAAATTCGATTTTTATTAACAGTTATAAAAGTGATCGAACGATCACCAAGCCAACACATAACACAACCTAGACCATTCGTTCATCTAATAGATTCAAACAGAACTCCAGTGGCTCAGCTGACGTGGCTGCCACGTCAGTGACACGTCAGCACTATTGACCGATTGACCGCCACGTCATCGTCTTCTTCTTCGAGCATTCTTCTTCTACAACGGACAGCCAAGAGACTCCGGCAATGATCTAACGGTGAAATCTCGACGAAATCGCGCAGGACCAATGCCAATCGACTAGTCTCAAAGTTTCGCACCACATATCTCACAATCATACACTATTATTCTCGAAAAATAAGCTAATCAAGCTTTACACAGTTCAACACAGCTATTCTAATCAAGCAACAGAGAACATATTGGACTAATTCCATCACATGATCGCTTCTAAATGAGTTTAGAAGACTTACCTACGGGTCATATTGACTTGTTAAGGTCTAGGATAACCTAGATAAGCTTCAACTGAATCGGGAATGGCGATGAGGTTCGAATGCGAGGTTTGACTCGATTTCAATGCAATCGAAATGCAGAGCCATGCTTAGTGACGTCTTAGAGATGCTTCGCACACATCAATCGCAAGAATTGAAATCGAAACAAAGATTCGCCATTAAAGGTAAGAAATGAAGCTTGAAGGTTGACTTACCGTTTTTCGAGATCACAGGTGATGCAAGCTAGTGCGATCGACTCTGCAGAGCTCCAGCAAACTCCTCCAACTGGAATTGCTACTCGATTTGGCCTAAATCGCCGTCACCGATCACCCACAGGCCAAGCTCAAGCTCTCGACGAAAGGGGTCGGAGAGCGAGTTCTCTCTCTCGATTCTGTTGTTCTCCAGAAACAGAATGAACCACCCCTCTACCTAAAGTACCCCCAAAGGCTATATACTACTCTTAAAATTTGACGCCGAACAATGAAGTGTATACCGGCTTCAATTGCACGTGAGGCAACGTGCTTTTGAGCCTAAATGGCGTCGGAGACAATGGGCATTCCGTTCAACTCCGTTTGGTTCTCCGGTAGGTTTAATCTCGCGCGAATTTGTCACAAATTTGAGTTGTGTTTGCTTTTGTTGACTTTTTGCAGCTCCGAAACTTGACCGGCCTATTTCACCTTCCTCCGGCGACGTCGAATGGTGATGTCTGCGTCAATCGACAAGTAAGGGTGAGGGTAACAATACGCCCACCAATGCTCCTTCAATTTTCGTCGATTGGTCAACCAATTTTAGTGTCAAAATTCGACTTGGTTTTGTTCAATTGGACGAAGATCTTGAGGTTGAAGATGACACTGTAGTGAACCGGTTCGACTGGTTCGAACCGGATCTAACTTTTTTTTTTCAAAGTTAATCCTAATTCGAGTAGAATTTTTACAAATTGAACCTCAGAATTTAATTTAGGACATGAATATTGTCTAAAAAAGTGATTTTTCCCAAAAGTTCACATCAATTTCTATGAAAGCCCTAAATTTTCGCTTAATTGCAAATCGAAAAATTGCGCAATTGAGGGCTCAAACGGTCAAATTGGACCAAAACACCTATGCCAATCGACTTAGAATAATGAAATACATTGGGCAATGGCTTCAGTTGACAAAGGTAACCATTGAATTGAAAGTAATTTCAATTATGCCCAAATTCAAAGATAAAATGCAATAAAGTATGCAATTTTGCCCAATTCATGCAATTAAACAATTCGCGTAAATAATTGGACTAAATTGGAATGAAGGAAGATTAGATTGAATGTCAAGACCCTAAAAATGCCAAAATTACAAATTAAAAGACTCAATTGATATTTTTTACTAAATTCAATCATACATGTAACAAAGAAACACACAAAATTGAACTTCAATTTGGACTTTTTATGAGGTCAAGAATGCAAGGAAATTAAAATAAAAATATTGACTATTTTTTCATATTTTTTTGACCCCAAATGCTATTTTTCTTGAATTTTTATCTATTTTTTGATTTTTTGAAAATATTAAAACAATACAAAAAATAAAGAAAATTATTTTTGTGTAAAAATGGTTGCTTGGCTAAGGCTATCAAAGTTGATTTTACAAATTTTCAACTTTTTATGAATTTTTTAAAAATAAACTGAAAAAGATTGGTTAGAAATCAGGTGTCGACAACTACCCCTCTTTGAAAGGAATCTTGTAAGAGATTTCACTAAAAGACAGGTGACACCTGAATCTAGACCGACTCGACTGTGGAAAAGAAAAACAAATCCTAACATTCATTCTTTCTTGTCCTACTGGTAAACGCTCTACTTATTCTATCTTTGCAAATGTAAGAGAGTGAGATGGAATAGAGATACTCACCTGTTACTCACCTACCTAATGCTCATGTGGCATGCGTGGTGTATGGCAGATTCAATTGGATACCTAGGGACTCGTCTCTTGAGTATCCTAGGGCAGTTAAGTTCTAGCCCGTATGGTAGATTAAACCAAAATTGGATTCCTATCCAACAGAAACCTAGGGGTGACACACCCATTCTTTAGGGTTTGTCACAGGTGTCGATCCGTATGGAGGATCAGGCCTTGAATAGGACTCATTTTTATCAAGAACCCATTGATGACGCACTCATTCTTTAGGGTTTGTCTAAAACTAGGCTTCCTATCTACCAGGAACCTAAAAGTGACGCATCCGTTCTTTAGGATTTATCAAATACTAGGCTTTCCATCCACCAGGGACCTAAAGGTGACGCACCCGTTCTTTCGGGTTTGTCGAATAGTAGACTTCCTATCCATTAGAAACCTAAGGTGATGCACCGGTTCTTTAGGGTTTGTCGGATACTAGGCTTCCCATCCACCAGGGACCTAAAGGTGACGCACCCGTTCTTTAGGGTTTGTCGGATACTAGACTTCCCATCCACCAGAAACCTAAAAATGACGTACCCGTTCTTTAGGATTTGTCAGAGACTAGACTAATCCTACATCTTGAGAAATCAACGAGGGTCTACACAAATGAGGTATACCTAGCTCTTAGGTTCTACTAAAGGAGCTATTCTGGGGTTTAGGGATTACCTAGAACCATACAGAAAGTTGGTTCTAAATATTGTCTTCTTGACGTGCAAGGTGTCATTCTGGGATTTGAGGACTCCAAGTATCCTGCAGAAAGCTCAAACCTGCAAAAAATTTTGTGATCAAGATTGTTATGGGATTTAGGAGTTACTTGAAATCTCGCAGAAAGCTGAATCCGAAAATTGTCCTTTTGACATGGGAGGTGACATTTTGAGATCTAAAAACTCTAGATATTCTCTAGAAATCTCAAACCTAAAATTTCACATAAAAGACGACTCTAACGCTCTTTCTTGTTGAGCAAGATATTCTTCATAGAAGTTTAAACCTGAGAGTTCATTTCTCATCAAAAGATATTAGTTATCTCGAGGCAATGACAATTATACTGTAGATAAAGTTTTCCTTTGACCTATGCGATTATGGAAAATGACCTATGATGTTGGAGGTTATCCGAGATATCTCGAGGCATGCAAAAGATGATCAGAAATCATTGTAAGGAAAATCCTGGATCAAGCAATTTGAAATTTTCAACAAAGCTCACTTTTAATCATTCTATTAGAATGTCTTCATCAAAGAGGATTTCTCACCAAAGAGAGCACTCGAAATTCCTAATAACTTGCACCTGGGTTTTCGAGGCTATTCGTAGCACATACACTCCGATCAGTCCGGAGGTTTTTACGAGACCATAATGTTGGGCTTGGACACAGTTTCCAAGGGGGACTCATTCTCTGAGTCAGGCTTTTTGAATGAAATTTTTCTTCATCTGCTCCGGGTTTACAAGTCAAGAACCCTGCAAAATGAGAAAGAAATAATCTTGCTCGTACCTTTTCGAGCTAAGGTACACATTAACCTAGGCGTCTTAGTCAGAAAAGACTGCAAAGGATTGTAATGTTGATAGGATTGGGGACTGAAAAAGGCCTATTTTTGGCCTAGAATCGTGAAGGGTTTGACATCGGTGATCATTGCCAATCAATCTTTTGTTTTGTCTCTGGCTGACGATTCCTTGAAGAACATCTTTAGTCTTCTTGAGGATAGGCCTAATCTTTGAAAGACCTTCTGTATCTTTTGGCGGTTGGCTATGATTCCATTTGGAGGGTAGCCTTTCGCTACATAGTTCTGGGGATTCTTCTTTATTTCAGAAATTGTTGGGGGTGGAAGTATCCAGTAATCCATTGGTGTCCCAAAATCAGTCTTATGACTTTTCAGCCTTTCAATGAAGTCAGTCATGTTTTTGTTGGGATTTTTGGTTTCTTTTTAAAGCATAGAGATTCGGCTTTTTCTTTTTTTCGATCCTGTCTTTTCCTTTTCTTTTTCTAGGAACTAGGATTTTTATGATCATGTAAGGTATGTAACTTGAGTCTCATCCCGTCTGAACATTTTGCTTTGAAAGTTTCATGTAGCTCCTATTTCTTGAACTTCTCTGTCTGCGAGTGTCTTTACCACCTTCGTCTTGGTGCTGTGCAATGATCACTAATTATGGTACATGAAACGAATATGTAGGCTCAAATTGGCTATGCAATGAGTATAAGTGTATAGGATAGAGAAATGAACATCTCTTCGTCATCCTATGGCGTCTTGATTAACGCATATCAACACACGAAGATTGATGTTAGTCCGAGCAAAAAGATTTCTAACCATTTACCTTTCCGAGCTGCTGGACTGCTTCTATATGATCCCAATGTGGGGTGGCTCTTGACAGGGTTTAGAAAGGAAGACCACCGCTCAAAGGGTTTATCAATGATTGCCTGCAGTATTTATGGAGAAGAATAAATGCCTCTGTCATCCTAATCCATGTAATCAATGCAAATAGCCCTTACATCCCTAGGTTCAAGATTCTCTATCCTTACACTCTTCTCATCTTTCTGGTGTATATAGGATGTGTTTAGATTAGGCTTGGCTCTTATCTGAATAAATATTCCTGCTAGATAGCCTAAACAACTCTGTTTTGAAAAAATCATTCTATTTTTCTCCAGATATTTCACTCTACAGGGAATTAAAGATGCACCATGTGTACTTTAGCCATGTTTGGATAACCTCTAACCCTAGCAGGTGTGCAACAAGTATTATAAATTTTTCTTTTGAGAGCATGGTTCATTCCTAAGTTTGACCACATGCACGTTCATCTTCGACTTTTTCTTTCTTACAAGAAAGTGAGAAATTTTACGGTATTTCTCCATTGCTGCTTTCAACCTTCGTTGGATATCCCTGTATGAAGAGAACCAAAATCCTAGTGAGTGGAAGATATTTTAATACTTGATGGAATAGATACATATCACCTGGTTCTATGAGTCAGGGATTATTCTGTTCTTGGTTCTATTTGAAAGAGTTTGATTCTGAGTCTATTCCTCGAAATCCTGCAAAACATAACACATGTCGTGTATGCATGGATGCAAGATATACCTATGCAATGACTGCTAAAGCGACTTGAATCATTTCAGAGAAAGTCAAGTGATCATCATCTGATTTCATTTCAAGGATAATACTTCTTCACAGCATCTGAGTTTACAGGATATCCCAATTCTTCTCCTTCAGAATTTACAAGAATTAATGCTCCTCCCACGAGGACTTTCTTGACAATGTAAGGGTCTTCATAGTTCGGGGTAAACTTGCCTCCTAGATGAGCAGTGTTTGGCAAAGTCTTCCTTATACCAAGTCATTTACCTTGAAACTCCTAGGTTTGACCTTCCGGTTAAATGACTTAGCCACCCTCTTCTAGTAGTTCTAGCTATGACAGATCACTCTAAGATGCTTTTCGTCTATCAGGTTTAGTTGTTCATATCTGTGTTTGATTCACTCTGTCTTAGAGAGTTTAACTTATGACAATATTATTAGAGACGAAACTTCAATCTCTACAGGTGCATAAGGAGTTGCCCTAGTAGAAGTCCTAATCGAAGTCCGATATTCCATTAAGGCAAAGGGTAGCCTCCCATGCCAATCCCTATAATTTTCGGTAGTCTTGGCCGAGATTTTCTTGATGTTCTTGTTTGCCGCTTATACTGCTCCATTCATTTGTGGGCAATAAGGAGAAGAATTAAGATGTCGAACGCCAAAGTGATCCAGTAGATCATCAACAATCTTGTTGTTTAAGTTAGACCCATTGTCTGTGATGATCGCCCGAGGAGTACCATATTGAAAAATTATGTCTTTCTTGATAAACCTTGCCACACTCCTTGCAATAACATTTGTGTAAGAACTAGTCTCTATCCATTTTGTGAAGTAATCAATTGCGACTAGAATGAAGCGATGGCCATTTAAAGCTGTTGGATTGATAGGCCCTATCATGTCTATTTCCCACATAGAGAAAGGCTAAACTTCAAACATCTGATGAAGTTCGTTTGGGGGTACATTAATCTTGTCTCCATATATTTGACATTGATGGCATGACCTGACATGTTGATTATAGTCTGATTTGATAGTCATCCAATAATAACCAAGTCTCATGATCTTCCTCGCAAGGAGATGGCCATTCATGTATGGTCCACATACACCTTCATGGATTTCCCTCATGAGAGTGTTTACTTCTTTAGCATCTACGCACCTTAACAAAGTAGAGTCAAATGACCTTTTGTACAAGTTTTGTCCATTAAGGAAGAATTTACTAGTCATCTTGGCTATATATCTTTGATCTCCTACTTGACATCCATCAGGAAATTCTCTCTTCAAGAGGTAATTCTTGATATCGTGGTACCATGGTTCTCTGTCGAATTCTTCTTCAACCAGCATACAATAAGCTGGTTTTCTGATCACGCCAACTCTTAGTGGCTCTATTTCCAATCCATCAGTTATTTGCAGCATGGAAGACAGTGTGACTAACGTTTCTGCGAACTGGTTCTGCGCTCTTGGCATGTATTCAAATGACACTTCTTCGAATTTAGGCGTCAACTCTTCTAGGTATTCATGATAAGGGACAAGCTTTGCGTCCTTTGTTTCCACTCCCCCTGTGTCTGAAAGATGATGAGCATAGAATCACCATAAACCTGCAACTTAAGTACCTCCATGGAGATGGCCAACTTATAGGCTCAGAATGCATGTCTCGTATTCTGAAATATTGTTGGTGCAATGAAAAATTAGTTTTGCAGCAATAGGATAATGTTGACCATCAGGGGATATTAGCACTGCCCCTATGCCAGCTCCCGATAGATTAACGGCAACATCAAAATACATGACCCATTTATCTTCTGTTAGATTCAAAACTTGATCTTCTATCTTCGTCTATTCAGAAGATGTGTGATTTTGGGCATTCTCTGCCAACAAGTCAACTATGGCTATTCCCTTCACAGACTTTTGTGGAGAGCTTTTGATATCAAATTCAGATAACTTTACATGCTATTTTGCCAGCTTCTCTATCAAGGCGGGTTTCTCCAAGAGATATTTGATAGGGTCATTTTCTCTCACCAAATGAATATGGTGGTGTAGGGTATACTGTCTCAATCTGCGAAGTACCCACGCTGCTGCTACACAAGCCCTCTCAACAGGCACATAATTTGCTTTTGATGAAGTAAATTTCTTACTCAGGTAGTAGATGGCTCTTTCTTTATCATCTGCAAGGCTTGTTTGAGCAAGTAAGGCTCTCAAAAACTCTTGATGTATGGTCAAGTACAAGGGCAAGGGGTGACCTCGGATGGGTGACACAAGTATTGATGGAGTGGCTAGATAAGTTTTGATCTTCTACAATGCCTGACTGCATTCTGCATCCCAAGTCACTTTTGCGCCCTTCTTGATCAATTTGAAAATTAGTTTAGCCAAGTCCGATAACTGATTGATGAATCTGGTGATGTAGTTTAATCTCCCTAGAAGACTTCTTGCTTCTTTCACCGTTGAGGGAGTTGCCATGTCACAAATAGCTTGGATTTTCGAAGGGTCAATTTCAATGCCCTTGCTACTGACCATGCATCCAAGAAGTTTCCTTGATTTCATCCCAAACAGACATTTATTAAGGTTCAACCTCAACTTGTATTTTCGAAGTCGCTTAAATAGCTTCTGTAGCACTTGAATGTGATCTTGTCCTTTCTTGGATTTGGCGATCATGTCATCGACATATACTTCGATCTCCTTATGGATCATGTCATGGAATAGGGTGACTATCGCCTTCTGATAAGTTGCCCCAGCATTTTTTAATCAAAAGGGCATCACTTTATAACAGAAATTTCCCTAAGGGGTGGTAAACGCAATTTTCGGCTTGTCCTCCTACTTCATGAGGATCTGATTATATTTAGAGAATCCATCCATGAATGAGAATAATTCATACCATGTTGTACTATCCACCATAACATCGATGTGGGGAAGCGGGAAATTATCTTTTAGGTTAACTTTATTCAAGTCCCGATAATCCACACAGATCCGGACTTTGCCATCTTTCTTCATGACATGGACTATGTTTTCAATCCAATCTGAGTAAAGAATAGCTTCAATAAAGCTCACTCTAAGAAGTTTCATAACTTCTTCTTTAATTCTGTCTTCCAACTCAGCTTTCATTCGCCGACTGCCTTGCCTTACAGGTTTAACACTGGGATCTGTGGGTAACACATGCTCCACAATTCTTAGACCCAAACTCGGCATATCAGCGTACGACCACGCAAAGATATCTTGATACTCTTTAAGTGATTCTGTAAATCTGAGCCTTTCAGCTCGTGATAGATGTCCACCAATCTTGACCTCTTTGACATCTACAACTTCGCCCAAGTTAATGATTATCGGCTCTTCTGAAGTGGGACGTGTCGAATTTTCCAAGGCACTCCAATCTTTATGGATAGCAGCGTAATCTTCATCTGCGTCTTCCTCAATATCACAGGAGTAATCATCTTAGTGGTCCGATTCACACAATATCCTAGTATGCATATTTGAGATAATATGCCTTAAATGTCATGAGAATGGTTAGCCTCTATTTCATATGAAAATGCGATGCATGAGTGTGAAAAATCTTTTCAAAAGAGATTTCAAAATAAATGCAGGCATAAATAGAACTAATCTTCATATCCTCAGACATCCTTATTCCCCGAAAATCTTTTGAAAGTCAGGAATCATATGGCAAATCAGGCCTCAAGCTTCCCATATGGAAGGCTAGTATCATCATTAAGCTAATTTGTAGTCCTATATGTCCTTAATAAAACTTGTGTGTTTTATTGAATGTAAAAATGGACCTCATTACAAGCTATGCTGTTTGGACCAACGGTCGGAGATCCAAAGGCGTTTTCCTATACTTACTTCAAGCAACCAAAACGAAAAGTGCGAAGAAATGCAAGAATTTAAATACAATATTAAAAGCAAGGGAGAAGTCTCTTTACTCAGAAATGGCTGCTTCATCATCAAGCCACTCTATAATGACATTCACAAAGTCATCTCCCATAAAGGGTTTACGAGATCTGGTTCCGCTGACGGAGTTATCTCTTCTTTTGACAGCCATTTAGAGCCTTTGCTGAAATACTCGTTTAAAGGACTGTTGAACATCTTAGATTTGCCTTTCCTAGCTGAAGAACCAATGAAGGAATCATTTTGGTCCCGTTGGCATCCATGGTGTCTAGGACTCTTGCCTTGGCCTGCTGTCTTAGAGGTGAAATCACCAATTCGAGTGTTATGATATCCCAAGCCTACCTTATGCTCGTTGGATTTTAACTGTAGAGAACTGCTGATCCCTTGACCATGTTTGCCAAGACCTTTTCCTGGATTGAACCCATATGCTAGCAACATTTTAGCTGGTACTTCAGAGACGAAAGGAACCTTCAGTTTCGTCCCCACAAGAGTGTGGATTACTGCCACTAGCTCCAAGGAATGATAGCTAGCTTCTTCCTTAACTTCAGGTTCAATGTAAGTTATAGCGTTATTCTGATATGCAAGGAGGTCAATTTTCCCATGGACGGTGACTACTTTTCCATCAATCACGAATCGCACTTTCTGATGTAGACTTGAAGGTATGGCTCCAGCGATGTGAATCTAGGGTCTCCCCAAAAGGAATCCAAACGCGCTCGGCAGATCCATCACCTGGAAGTTTATAGAGAATTTGGTTGGGCCTATGACCACTGTCTTTCTCGTTCCATCAAAGGCTCTAACAGCTGCTTTAGAACTTCGAATCATTTCCTCTTTAATGCCCAAATTCGTTAACGTAACTAATGGGCAGATGTTAAAAGCGAATCCGTTGTCAATTAGCACGTGTGCCACTCTCTTCTCATTACAGTGTGCAGTAATCTATAAGGCCTTATTGTGCCCTCTTCCCTCCATGGAGAAATCTTCATCTGAGAAGCTTAATCGATCTTTAAGAAGGATTGCTCCACAAAATCTCTCAACTGCACGTCGTTGATGGTTTCGAGGACATGCACTTCATTTAGCACTTTTAGCAATGCATCCTTATGTTTTTTTGAATTAATGAACAAATCCAACAGAGATATCTGGGCTGGCATTTTCCTTAATTGTTCTATCACCTCAAATTCGCTGGTCTTGACTATGGATAGGAGTTTTTCTGCATCTTCTTTTGATACATCCTTCTTCTCAGATTCGCCTTCCCTTGGGGCGTAAAATCACCCGGACCTCATCACGACATCTATTTCACCTGTTTCATAGTCCCAATGAACTGCCTTATAGTCGTAAATATCAACTGGTGGGACTTGTATGGTTACTGTCGTTAGGCAGGATATCTCTGATTCAGATTCGTTATCAGATTCATCTCTTGGTAGGTGAATTACCACCGGTTTCACCAAATAATCCTCTTCTTGGCCCAAGCTGTCAAGCTCATTCAGTTTAATCACCACAGTCGTAGCAGTTTCAATCATTACCACTGTGTTACTCCAGTCTTCAGGGAAATCTTCATATCTCATCTAGTGGTAACTGTCAGCATCACTTGACTCAGCAGAAATTGCAAACTTCAAGTGTCTTGTTACTCTTTCAAATAGTTCAATCATGCATCGCCACTGGGCTATTATTTTTTCTACCCTAACACATTGCTATGTGTCAAGCTCGTTATTTATCGTTTGAGGATGACTGCGCGTTGTTAATCGAAATGACACATCCTCCATCTCTCTCGAGAGATCATTCACTTGCCCTTCTATGCGTAGGAAATGTTTCGATATCACTCGGTTGAGTGATGATTCAGGTTCTTCCGTAAAAGGCTCTATCACTGCCTCTTGGGCTTTGGGTTGAATAGGATCATCCATACCTCCCCACTCATCTGGTATGATATCTTCTATTCTCTGGAAAAAACTGGGAGGAGCAGAGTGCTTTACTTTGAAGTTGTATCCACCAAAGTCCTCGCCTAGATTGTCTATGACTTCGCCTCTCTCTAGTGCTTCAGTTGCAAATCTGCGATCAGCCTGGCTTCACTTAACGACTTGTAGTTCGTCTTCATCAAGCTCTTCTTCTAGTTCAGTAATCAGCTCTATATTGCCTACCAGACTTTCATGTGGGACATTCCACATATTTCCTCGCTCAGTTTCAACCACAAATTGTTTCCATTTTAAGTTCACTGAGGCCTTAATCCCTTCAAATTCTTCATCAGCGACGCTTGACATTATCCCTAGGCTCATCATCTTGGCAATGTATAGCTTCTTTCTTTCAGCCGATACTTCCCATTGGCGATTGCCAGAATGTTAGTTAGCTTAGGTATATTCACCTTTAGCTCCAGATGGCTCCATTCCTCGTCATCGAATATTGCACCAACTGCTTGGTGGTCAGGGAGTGGATTTACTTGCACATTTGGAGCTACATCATCAAATTTCAAAATTTGATTATCAATGAGAGCTTGAACCTTTAGCTTAAGGATGTAACAATTATCTACGTTGTACCCTCTTTCTCCCATATAATAGATGCAAGACTGACTTTCATCAAAATCAGGATATTTCGCCGGATTTGTTCTTGGAGGTTCATTTGCCACAAAGTGTTGCTCTACTAACATTGGGAGCAACTTGGATAATGACCCGGGAAGTTGAGAGAATTGCTTCAAAGGCTATCTTTTCCTAGGCTCTTATCCTATAGATACTGACCATGACGATCCCCCTCTTGTCTGATTGGAATTAGCGAACGCCTTGGGTTTATTGGAATTCGGCACAAAGGCTATATCAACTACAACCTCTTTTTCTTTCATCACAAGATATTGCTTCCTTGTCAAGCTTCGAGTGGCCTTCTTTCTCTCAAAGCACATTCCAATCTTTCAGCCACCTTTATCAAGCGTGTAAAAGTTTGGTATCATGAGGTGTTCAATCTATCGAAGTACTTATAAGGAAGTGTCTTTAGGAACAGGTCAATCAAGTCATCCTCTAAAATCGGCGGTTTCACTTGAGTTGCTAAGGCACGCTATCTCTAGGCGTATATTCTGATTGTTTCGCTTCTCCCTTTCATCGTTCGCAACAGATCTTCCCTTGTAGGAGCCATAGCCATGTTAAACTTATACTGCCTGAGGAAATCTTCAACAAGATCCTCGCATCTATCATAATCATCTAGGTCTAACTCAATAAACCAAGCTAAAGCAGCGCCAGCCAGACTTACTTGGAATGTATTCATTACAAGTGAAATATAATCAGAATAATATGCCATCTTGCACAGATAGTATTTGAGATGAGCACGTGGACAGCCTGTCCCGTTGTATTTTCTCACAAAGTTTAGCTCTTTGTAATTCGAAGGAGTCTCCACTTTAGCAAATAGTGATATCTTGTCGAAGCGAGCTAACTCATAGCCCTGACTGCTCAAGCACTCTTCAATCTTGGCTATTCTCTTAGCCTTGACTTCAGTTTTCTCAGCCTGATTTCCTTTCTCCTCCTTTTCGAGGTTGATGACAACAGGAGGCATCTTTGGTTGTGACAAGATATTTGGCTCATGAATGTCCTCTACGACATGTTGGACACGTTCAGTCGCCCCCTTGTCAGCTGTATCAGGTATTGAAGATTGACCTAAGTCGTTCAGGTTAGGCACCGTCGTTTGTCTGGCTTGGGAGGCTTCAGCATGGTCTTAATTTCAGCCATCATGAGAGTCATGGTAGTCATTTGGGTTTCTGAGACACCCATTCGTAGAGTCAATTCTTGTTGTTCCATTCTCGTCTTAAGTCGAGTACGGAAATGATGTCTTGGTGATTCTATGATTACAAAATACTTGTTTATTTGAAAATTACAAGTAAGCATCTCTTTAGAACAAATAAGGAAAGTATAAGATTTCTTCAATTGCATGTTTTCTATTGACGAATGAGCAAAAGGACTACCTTGCGAGCCTTAGTCCCACATGAGTAATTCTTTCAATCATTTGTCAAGAGAATTCAAGGTATTAAAGAAAGCGTAAACTTCAGCGATAGTTTTGATGCGTCGATAAAACATGCTTATGCTCATACACATGTGTTAAAAGTAACATTTAATACAAACGAGTATCCCGATGTCAAGAAAATATTATAATATTCACACATTTTACACTTGACAAAATAGTCTATCCAAGTCTAGGGCGTTTAGGGCCCAAGGCACCCTCATCATCCCAACAAAGATAAAATCCATCATTCTGGGAGTCCTCGTCTCCTGAATATGATGGCGATCTCATGTCCTCAGGTATATATGGCTCCACTCTAGGTACATACGACACAATGTATTAGGGTATATAAGGTTTGATGAAGCTGCATCTGGTCGTCTCAAAGCGTCAAATGTATTTTGTAGAAGCTCTGTGCGTATCCATCTCGGGAGTCATATCATCTGGCCATTCTACGTCTTCCATTCGGGAGTCTTTCAAAGTGCTTATGATGGACTCTACCTTAGCTTCAAATTGCTTTTTCTTCGCTCCTATAAGGATCTCTTTTGGCACGTTAAACGAGCAAACATCTAGTCGTGGCGATGAAGGAACCTCTTGTAATGCCCCATACTGCCGTATGACCCTCATTAGATAATATGTTGTGGCGCCTATGAATCCTAATAAAGGAACTGGATCATCGCCATTGTGTGTGAACCTGACTTTACCTAAAGTTGGTAATCTAAGCCGCCATCGGAGTTGTTCTTGCTTTAAAGCTCTAAGAAATTCCTTCCATTCTTTGAAGTTGAATTTAGGAATGCGTACATGGATTTTGACGAAAGTTTTAAGAGGATGGGCATCAGAGTTAATCTCAGTGAAACCCATACGGATATGAAATTGTTTTACATGGGATGTGAACCACAAGTACAAGAGACCACTAGAGGCTGTAAAAATCCCACCCATAACAAATTGAGGGAGAGGAAGGCTGTAAAAATCCCACCCATAACATACGGATATGAAATTGTATGAAATTGTTTTACATACGGATATGAAATTATTTTTCCCAAAATGGTTGAGGGAGAGGAAGGTTTCAGCAAGGATAAGGTTTGAGTAATCCCACCCATAACAGATTTATTTGACTACTACTGCCATGATAGGGTCAAAAATTACGGAAAAGATCGGAAATAAGATAAAGCTAAAAAATGCCAAGACAAATGCTCTACTAGACTTGGTTCCTTTGTTAGCGGGGAGGTTGGGAAATCTTTCTAAAAGAAAGGATAAGAAAATTTGCCCAAAATTACTTTTGGCGTCTGCTTTGATTTCGTTGAGATTTGTATCTATGAATTCAGCTAATTGACTCAAAGGTTCAAACCCTATAGAAGGTTGGACTAACAAGTAAGTGAACTCAACTCCAATGGTGGCGCAATATTCTTCAACGGTAGGGGTAACTTCCAATCCTTCCATGCAGAACGTCGTGGTAGTTGGATTCCAATATAGTGCCATGGCTTGGATAAAGGCAGGTGGACTTTCAATCTTCAGCAGGTCCAATAGATATCCTAGCCGCAATCTGGCGTACTTCTAGCTAGCTTCACCCATGCTATCCCACCAGGCTGTGAGCTCAGCTCGAGGGACTTTGAACACTTGGATGTTATTATTTTCCATCAAGTCTAAAATATGAAAATGATTTTGAGAAATCAATCGCCAAAGATTACCTTAAACATGTGATTGTGCTAATGTCATGAAATATGCATGGGCTGATTTAATTGCATATTCCAGTTGATGAAATAGAAATTAGAAATCCTTTCAGGCATGAAGAACCAGACTCAAGGTCTAATTTGAATTTCAAAGAAGTGAATTATGTAATTAGTCAGAATCA